>CM059453.1:979573-1579573 GCA_030390025.1 Squalus acanthias | reverse complement strand
ATCAGTATATTTTATGGCATTTTTCAGGCAGCACTGCAAACATGAATTTGCAATGATTCAACTCTCCTACTTTATCCTTTCAGAGGGACCCTACATCAACGTTCCTCCTCAAAGGAAGAAAACTGAGCAGGTGAATCCAATTGATAATTTGTCTCTTAAAGCTTTCCTTTTGAAAGTGGACAGCCATGTCGACAAACTGAATCGTGTGCTTCCAATCTTTGACTGAAACCGAGTCCCTAACCAGAAACTCGCACTCGAATCACAGTTTCAGGCAATAGCTTACCAACTCTTAGCGCATTTAACTTAAACGAGTTGACTTCTTAGTTACAATACCGGACAAGGCAACTGTATAAACCGCGGTGAAGCGCCTCCGCGCTATTATTTCAGACAGTTATATCCGGCCTATACCACGTACATCAATTGTTCCGATGCCTTTGAATCATTTCTCAGTAATTCCTTACAGACGGTGCATTAATTTCTCTGTTATTTTCTGTCGAAAGAACTGCTGATTGTGTTTATTTCTGTAATTTTGAGATCAATGTACTTTGGACACATTTCTACCCGCCTCTTTCCACGTGTATATCACCAGTGGTCTTTGCTCTTCTGTCGATGCTGATCTCTCAATGCTCCTGTACTTAACTTTATTAACTTTATGTTCCAGGATGAATCTGATTTGAATTCCACTTACATGGTAAGTGTATGCAACAGTCATACGGTTTCCAGCACAACCTCGTTTTCTCTCTGAATTATCGAGTGATCAGGAATGCTCACTTAATTCACAATCTTCTCACAGGGTTTGAAGTTAGAGGAGCAATCGGTTTACAGCCAACTGCAGAGGTATGTTTCATACACTGTTTAATTAATAGTTGGTCGATCTCTCATCATCTATCTATCTATCCGTCTATCCATCTATCCGTCTATCTGTCTATCTATCTATCATCTGTAAGTCCTTCATAGTATTACTTATCTTCATCATCTGAACTGCATATGAATGTCCATTCAAAGCAATTCTTGCCTGGTTTCCTATTAAAATAACTATTGCACTGTGTCCATTTATTTTATTCATATTGATCCTCTGGCCGTTACACATCTAACTCATTTATCTTTTTCAGATAAGGAGCTCGTATGTCTTCTGGGAATATTAGAACAAGCACAACTTATCCACACCCGGAGAGTGTTCCATCCTCCACTGGGTGCTGCTACTACTCATGCTTTATGTGGGCTCCCTTATGGAAATTACGTTCTGAGGGACATTATATATATATCAGCGCTTATGTTAGAAAAATAGTAAGAAAACGTTTTGAGTTAAAATCTTGCTGATAATGCAGCTTTTAGGATATTTCCTCAACTTGAGCTCATCCAGAACTCTGCCGCCCGAATCCTAATTCACGTCAAGTCCCGTTCACCCATCACCCCCTGCACTCGCTGTACTTCATTGGCTCCCAATCCGGCAATGCCACGATTTCAAAATTCTCATCCTTCTTTCCCAATTCCTCCATGGCACCGCCCCTGCTTATCAGTGTAACATCCTCCAACCCTCCGAGATCTCGGCACTCCTTAATCTGGCCTCTTGCTTATCCCCAATTTTCTTCGTTCACCATGGACGGCCGTGCCTTCAGCTCCTGAGAAATTAAGCTGTGGAATTCCCCTCCCCAAAACCCTCCCCCTTTCTACCTCACTCTCCTCCTTTAAGATGCTCTTGAAAACCTAAGTCTTTGACAAAGCATTTGGACACCTGTCATAATATCTCTTACGTGGCCCAGGTGTCAAATTTGTTGAAGCGCATTGGGAGGTTTAATTACATTAAAGGCGCTATATGTGTGCAAGTTGTTGTTGTTTTTCTTGTTTTGCCTTCTGAATTATATTAATATACAGCTTTAATGTTTGTATACATTCCTACAGCAAAAATGCAGAGACTGCACGCCAGAGATGTAATGGTTTGTACATGATGCTCTGGAATAATCAATTATATATTAAACCGATGTACAGCCTCCACATTCTAATTGTACTGCACCAGTAGGGGGCTCTGTGAGGTAATGCTCTGTGACACAGAATATAGTGGGGTGTAAACAAACTGTATGTGACAGCCCACTACTGAGGCCTCAATTGTGCAGAGCCGCAACCAGTAACGAAGGAATCGTAATATGGGCCGCCAAGTATCATTCCCGAGAGGAAATAATGTCCTCCCAAAATATGGTGTAGCTCTCACTTAAAGTGACAACTCGCGTAGAAATAAATCTCACAATATATAAATCACCCAATCCCAAGAGCGTCAATCTGAACCCTTCCAGTAAATACTGAACTTAGTTTAAGTGGCAATCAGTGCAAGAACAAACCTCACTGATTGGACAAACCATGGAATGCAAACTACACCTACCCGAGATGTCGCTTGTCAAGTGACAACGCCTGCCCACTGACATGAAAATCATCTCGCTCAAACTCCCCAAAACTCACCCCCACTGTGACACAAATAGGTCAGTGCTGCCTCCTGAATACAACAATGCCCACCTCAAATTATTCACATCGCTGGCCTCCACCCACTGTCCACTGACGGCACAATCACCTGCGAAACTTTTGTCTTTCATCGTAGCTTCGAAATTAACGGGTCAGATATTAGAGTGGCCAGACTTAACGCCTTTCGATGACGCTGCTTTGAAAGCCACGATATCATAGTTTTTAACTAATTTCTTTACAAGGCGTTCTGGAATCTTGAACACCCCCGATTTGAATCGCTCCAACATTGGTGGCCCTGCCTTCAGCTGCCAAAGACCTAAGCACTGCAATTCCCTCCCTAAACCTCTCCGCCTCTCTACGGCCGGGAAATCGGACCCGTTTGCGCCGGCGTTTCAGGCCGGTTTGGAAGAAAAATGGGCTAAAATTGGAGAGAGCTGGAAACCTGCCAGTGCCACTGCAGGTCAGAGTTCACGGCCGCCGAAATTAACGGCACTGGCAGGAACGCAATATTGGTGCTGGCTGCTAATTAACATTATCACAGCGCTAAACTTACCGTGCAAGGCCGCCTTTCCTGGCGGTAGTCTCAGCAGGAAGCCCAATTATGCGTCGCCATAGCGTCATTGCAGCTAGAACAGCCTTTTCTTAAAGCAAGACTGTCATTTTAGAATCAGCGCCATTCCTTAAAGGGGAACTGCCTTCTAAAATAAAAATCATTTAAAAATCAACCGTTTTTTTCGCTTATAGCTCAACTACCTTCTGAAAAAGATAAACATTAAAACGTATTCTCAAATGCCAGTCTTCAGCTGTTAAAAATGAATTGCCTCCCGAACCTTAAAAAATGGAATAAGGGCTTCAGCACGAACACAAATGGCTCCGCAAGCCAGGGAAGGGCATGCAGGGTCTTGCAGGCAGTACTCCAGCTTTGTGCAGGGCTTCAACACTGAACATAGGAACAGGGGTAGGACATTCAGCCCCTCGAGCCTGTTCCACCATTCGATGAGATTATGGCTGATCTACGACCTAACTCTATATACCTGCCTTTGACCCATATACCTTAATACCTTTGGTTAACATAAAGCTATCAATCTCCGATTTCAAATTAACAATAGATCTAGTATCAATTGCCCTTTGTGGAAAAGAGTTCCAACTTCTCCCACCCTTTGTACTTAGAAGTGTTTCCTAATTTCACTCCTGAAAGGTCTGGCTCTAATTTTTAGACTATACCCCCTCGTCCTAGAATCCCCAAGCAAAGGAAATAGTGTCTCTCTATCTACCCTATCTGTTTCCCTTAATATCCTGAAAACTTCGATCAGATCACCCCTTACCCTTCTAAATTCTAGGAAATACAACCCTAATTTATGTAATCTCTCCTCGTAACTTAACCCTTGAAGTTCGGGTATCATTCTGGTAAAGCTATGCTGCACTCCCTCCGAGGCCAATATATCTTTCCTAAGATGTGGTTCCCAGAACTGCTCACAGTACTCCAGGTGTGGTCTAACCAGGGCTTTGTATAGATACAGCATAACTTCTACCCCCTGTATTCTAGTCCTCTAGATATAAAGGCCAGCATTCCATTAGACTTTTTGATTATTTTCTGTACCTGTTCATGACATTTGAACGATCTATGTACCTGAACCCCCAAGTCTCTTTGGATATCTACTGCTTTTAGCTTTTTACCATTTAGAAAGTAGCCTGTTCTATCCTTTTTAGGTCCAAAGTGCATGAAATCATATTTGCTTACATTGAAATCCATTTGCCACAGTTTTGACCCCTCACATAATCTATTAATATCCCTTTGTAATTTTATGCTTTCATCTACACGGCCTACAATGCCACCTATCTTTGTGTTATCGGCAAATCTGGATATACTGCAAGAGAGTTCCTCTACCCATAGGGGCCAGGAGGCCCTCCAGAATGAAGGGTGTCGGACCAGATCACCGAGGCCGTCATTGCCACCAGTGTCACCCTCAAGACCTGACTCCAGTGCCAAAAAACCTTCATGACCTCAGACCAGTGGTCAAGTTCATTGAAAGCAAATTCAAAAGGCATCTACTGGCAACTGCACCACTAGCCTCACACACTTCTCAATGCAGTACAACCGCCACTCCCCCCACCCCCCCGCCATCACTCACCTACCAATGAACTTTACCAAACACGAGGCACATCTCGCATTCCTAGCTTCACCTCACCCCCTTGGAGGAGACGGTGTTAGTCATTCTTGGCAGGGGCACATTGCTGAGGGCTTAGCCAGCGGCGAGGCTGCAAGGAAACAAGATGCTGGTATCGTCATATGTTATCCTCCTTCTCGCATGCAACTCTTGCTTTCCCGCCCTGCCCTCACCACAACTCCACCCTTATGCCTTCCTCATTGCACACACCCAAGAAATGCAGCCTGCCCAGCCAGTGGGTGTCCAAGAAGAGGGGGAGGAGAGTGAAGAAGAAGAATAAGAAACACCGTCGATCGATTTCACACTCCTAGCCACCAGCTCCTCAAGGTCGACCTGCAAAGCCATTTGAAGTGTCCCCCACTGAAAGTCAGCAGGTATGCTGCAGGCTGGGGGAGCACCACGTGACATCAGTAGGATAGGCAAAGGCACACACAAGACAGTCACTCGGGGAATGCATAAGGGTGATTAGTTAATTTCTTGATGTCATATTGGATGGATAGATGTATAAAGTTGGATTGGAAAGTTTGATTTGTGGTGGCTTTTATTTCAGCATTGTGGCCAAGAGGACGGTGTGATGGTCAGTAACAGAGGGATGCTCAGGAGTGGGACAAATGTTGAAAGGGGAATTGGGGTAGTGTTCACTCATATCGCTGGTGGATGATTCAATCCCGTACGTCCCAGCCAGAAAGGGGCTGTCTGGGTTGCCTCCTTCCCTATGCTTCCTCCTCATCGGCTTCCTCCTGCTCTGCTTTTTCCTCTTCTGCTTTTATGGGACTCAAGGCGGATAAATCACCTGGACCTGATGGCTTACATCCTAGAGTCTTGAAGGAAGTGGCGGTAGGGATTGTAGATGCATTGGTAATAATTTTTCAAAACTCCCTGGATTCCGCTAAGGTCCCGGCAGACTGGAAAACTGCTAATGTAACACCCTTATTTAAAAAGGGCAGTAGACAGAAGGCTGGTAACTATAGACCGGTTAGCCTAACATCTGTGGTAGGTAAAATTTTGGAGTCCATTATTAAGGAAACAGTAACAGGACATTTGGATAATCATAATTTAATAGGACAAAGTCAGCATGGTTTTACGAAGGGGAAGTCATGTTTGACAAATTTGCTGGAGTTCTTTGAGGAAGTAACATATAGAGTGGATAAAGGGGAACCAGTGGACGTAGTGTATTTAGACTTCCAAAAGGCATTTGACAAGGTGCCACACAAAAGATTATTGCTTAAGGTAAAAAATCACGGGATTGGGGGTAATATTCTGGCATGGATAGAGGATTGGCTATCTAACAGAAAGCAAAGAGTTGGGATAAATGGTTCATTCTCAGACTGGCAATCAGTAACTAGTGGTGTTCCACAGGGGTCAGTGCTGGGTCCCCAACTCTTCACAATCTATATTAACGATTTGGAGGAAGGGACCAAGTGTAACATATCAAAATTTGCAGATGATACAAAGATGGGAGGGAAAGTAGTGAGTGAGGAGGACATAAAAAACCTGCAAGGGGACATAGACAGGCTAAGTAAGTGGGCAGAGATTTGGCAGATGGAATACAACACTGGAAAGTGTGAGGTGATGCACTTTGGCAGGAAAAATCCTAGAGCAATTTATTATCTTAATGGCAAGAAACTGGAGAGTACTGAAGTGCAAAGGGATCTGGGGGTCCTGGTGCACGAAACTCAAAAGGTTAGTATGCAGGTGCAGCAAGTGATTAAGAAGGCAAATGGAATGTTGGCTTTCATTGCTAGGGGGATAGAATATAAAAATAGGGAGGTATTGCTTCAGTTGTACAAGGTATTGGTGAGACCGCACCTGGAATACTGCATACAGTTTTGGTGTCCTTACTTAAGGAAAGACATCCTTGCTCTCGAGGCAGTGCAAAAAAGGTTCACTCGGTTAATCCCGGGGATGAGGGGGTGGTCATATGAGGAGAGGTTGGGTAGATTGGGACTCTACTCATTGGAGTTCAGAAGAATGAGAGGCGATCTTATTGAAACATATAAGATTGTGAAGGGGTTGGATCGGGTGGATGCGGGGAGGATGTTCCCGATGACGGGTGAGACGAGAACTAGGGGACATAGTCTTAGAATAAGGGGCTGCTCTTTCAAAACTGAGATGAGGAGGAACTACTTCACTCAGATGGTGGTAGGTCCATGGAATATGCTGCCACAAAAAGCTGTAGAAGCTACAACATTAATTAAATTTAAAACAGAAATAGACAGTTTCCTAGAAGTAAAGGGCATTAAGGGTTACGGGGAGCGGGCAGGAATTTGGACATGAGTCTAGGTTCGGATCGGTCATGGCCCTGTGGGTAGTGGAGCGGGCCCAGGGACTGTGTAGCCTGATTCTGCTCCTATTTCGTGTGTGCAATTCTGTTAGATGCAGGAGATGGTTCTGTGATAGATAGTAGATTGGCGGTTAGGATCAGATCAGCCATGATCTTATTGAATGGCGGAGCAGGCTCGAGGGGCCGATTGGCCTACTCCTGCTCCTATTTCTTATGTTCTTATGTTCTTATGTTCCACTTCTGCTTCCTTCTCTTCTGCCTCCTGCTTCTCGTCTTCCTCCATCTCCTCCTCCCTCTGCGAGCAGCTTGTCCCCTTGGCTGCAACTAAAGAGCCCAGGGTTGGGAGCAAGTGGTGTTCTCAGAGGCCGTCCTTTAAGAGCCAAAGCATTGCAAAAGCCCAGCAGCACTCCCTGCACTTCCTTCACACTTTAACTACTTTTTAAATATATTGCACAAAGCCACTGCCCCAATAAAATGTAAAGAAACCAGTACAAATGCAAAAATCTAAACTTACATGAAAGTTGACTCAATTTTCCAGAGTGCAGCGCGGCCCGAGCTGTCGAACAATGGGGCCTTTTCTCTGCTGCGATGTATTCTCCGGAAGGTGGGGCTATTGGCACTGAACCCTTTCCGCACCCGCTGAACCACATCCCCACCCCTGAACCCCTTCCCCTTCCCTGAACTCCTTCCCCACCCCTGAACCGTTTCCCCACTGCCTGAACCCCTTCCACTTCCCTGAACACCCTTCCCCACCCCCTGTACCCTTTCCCCACCGCCTGAACCCCTTCCCCTCCCCTGAACCCCTTCCCCACCCCCGGAACTCTTTCCCCACCGCCTGAACTTCTTCCCCTTCCCTGAACCCCTTCCCCACTCCCTGAACCCCTTTCCCTCCACTGAACCCCCTTGCCCACTCCCTGAACCCTTTCCCCACCCACTTCACCACTTCCCCACCCTGTTGGTGTCTCTCTACATCACTCACTGTACTCAGTCACACCTCTCACTATCTCCCTCTGCTGGTGTTTCTCTGTTTCACTGTATCTAACCGGTGCTGTACCTGCCCTGGGAGTGTTTGATGGGACATTGTAGAGGGAGCTTTACTCTGTATCTAACCTCTGCTGTACCTGCCCTGGGAGTGTTTGATGGGACAGTGTAGAGGGAGCTTTACTCTGTATCTAACCTGTGCTGTACCTGCCCTGGGAGTGTTTGATGGGACAGTGCAGAGGGAGCTTTACTCTGTTACTAACCTGTGCTGTACCTGCCCTGGGAGTGTTTGATGGGACATTGTAGAGGGAGCTTTACTCTGTAACTAACCTGTGCTGTGCCTGACGTAATCTAATCGAGGGGTTCAAGTGGAAGAAAAGATACCCGGGAATATGTTACAGGCTGGAATCCAATCGAGTAGTCGGACAACAATGGCAGCCGAGGGAGGTGGTGGAGAGGTAAAATTGAACGGGAAATGTTGTCATAGCAATTCACAATATTGAATGTTGACAGAAGTGTGACCAAAAAAATGATGGAAACAGGAAGCAATGTGTGTTGGCAAGAAATACGTGTCCGCTGCACGACATTTTAATAATATAAAGATATTATCCTGATTTACTGCACGGAGTTTAAGAGCACAATTTATTTTATTTGTTGTCGGGATGTGGGCGTATCTGGCAAGGCCAGCATTTATTGCCCATCCCTAGTCACCCCTTGAGAAGGTGGTGGTGAGCCACCTTCTTGAACCGCTGCAGGCCGTGAGGGGAAAGTGCTCCCACAGTGCTGTTAGGGAGGGAGTTCCAGGATTTTGACCCAGCGACGATGAAGGAACGTCTGATATATTTCCAAGTCAGGATGGTGTGTGTGACTTGGAAGCGGTGGTGTTCCCATGCGCCCGCTGCCCCTGCCTTTCTAGATGGCGGGTTTGGGAGGTGCTGCCGAAGAAGCCTTACATTAATAACCTGCGATTTAATTTTCCAAATGGCGGTGATGCAAAAACCAAAGTATATGAAGATGGGGGTAAATGTTGATTTTGAAACAGGAGGAAAAGAATGACAATGAAGTGGGGGGGGGGGAGGAAATTCATCTTATTAGATTGTGTTAGCTGTGGCTCAGTGGGGACCACTCTCGCCTCTGACTCAGAAGGTTGTGGGTTTAAGTCCCACTCCAGGGACTTGTAGCATATAAATGTAGGCTGACATGCCAGTGCAGTGCTGAGCGATTGCTGCACTGTCGGAGGTGCCATCTTTCGGTTGAGACGTTAAACCGAGGCCCCGTCTGCTCTCTCAGGTGGACGCGAAAGATCCCATGGCACGAAGAAGAGCAGAGGCATTATCCCTGGTGTCATGGCCAATGTTTATCCCACAATCAACACAACAAAAACAGATGATCTGGTCATTATCACATTGCTGTTTACGGGAGCTTGCTGTGCACAAGTTGGCTTTCGCCTTTCCTACATTACAACAGTGACTACACATCCAAAAGTACTTCATTGTCTGTAAAGCGCTTTGAGACGTCCGGTGGGCGTGAAAGGTGTTATATAAATGCAAGTCTTTTTATTCTGAAAATGATTGCATTGCCGCTGATCCGAATGGAGTCAGCCGGAACGCTTGTTGGCGGGGCGAGGTGCGCCGGCCGGCGGGTTTAGCGCGGGGACGCGGGACCGGAAGGACGGTGGCGGCGCACATGTGAGGGGGAAAAGCGGCTTCTTGTTGTTTAAAAAACCCGCCGGAGCCGCGGAGAAAGAGCCGCCCTGGGAGTGGGCACCCGCTAGCCGCCGATAAGGCCCCGGAGTTGGGGTAAGTGGGGCCGGAGAGGCGCCGGGAGCGGGAATGAGTGGGCGGGCTGGGCCCTGGAGACTAGGCCCAGGTCCCCCGGCCTCTCCCCTCCCCCAGCCTCAGGACCCACATTCTTACACTTAGTCACACTTTAAAAAAAAATTAGCTCATTTTAACCCCTCTTTAATTTTATTGTAACCTATTTGATTTAAAAAAACATGATTTTAATCTCTTAAATATAAATTTACTTTCTATTTTTTTAAATCTATCCTTATTAAAAGACAGAAAGACTTGCATTTCTATAGCGCTTTTCACGACCACCGGACGTCTCAAAGCGCTTTACAGCCAATTAAGTTTGAACTGTAGTCAATGTTGTAATGTGGGAAATGCGGCAGCCAATTTGTGCACAGCAAGCTCCCACAAACAGCAATGTGATAATGACCAGATAATCTGTTTTTGTTATGTTGGTTGAGGGATAAATATTGGCCAAGACACTGGGGATAATTCCCCGACTCCTCTTCGAAATAGTGCCGTGGGCTCTTTTACGTCCACCTGAGAGAGCAGACGGGGCCTCGGTTTAACGTCTCATCTGAAAGACGGCACCTCTGACAGTGCAGCAATCCCTCAGCACGGCACTCGAGTGTCAGCCTAGATTTATATGCTGCAAGACCCTGGAGTGGAACTTGAACCCTCAACCTTTTGACTCAGAGACGAGTGTGCTACCCACTGAGCCACAGATGACACTTTTAGTTTTATTACTTTTAGATTTCATTAAAACGTTTCATCCACTTTAATCCGGGAAATTTATTTCCACTTTTTAATTGGCAAAAGAACCAAAGGCGACGTGAGGAAAGACTTTTTTACGCAGCAAGTGGTTAGGATCTGGAATTGACTGCCTGAAAGGGTGGTGGAGGCAGATTCAGTCGTGGTTTTCAAAAGGGAATTGGATAATTACCCGAAGGAAAAATAATTTGCAGGGCTATGGGGAAAGGGCGGGGGAGTGGGACTAGCTGAAGTGCTCTTTCCAAGTCGGGATGGTGTGTGACTTGGAGGGGAACTTGGAGGTGGTGGTGTTCCCATGCGCCTGCTGCCCTTGTCCTTCTAGGTGGAAGAGGTTGCGGGTTTGGGAGGTGCTGTTGAAGGAGCCTTGGCGAGTTGCTGCAGTGCATCTTGTCGATGGTACAAACTGCAGCCACGGTGCACTGGTGGTGGAGGGAGTGAATGTTTAAGGTGGTGGATGGGGTGCCAATCAAGCGGACTGCTTTGTCCTGGATGGTGTCGAGCTTCTTGTGTGGTGTTGGAGTTGCACTCATCCAGGCAAGTGGAGGACGGGGGCAGAGGGAAAACTGTTTGACTGGGCGGGGTGGTTGGAGGTCGGAGTGTATGTGGTGATCTCTCCAGGAATACCTGCAACCAGAGTTAGCAGCCCGAGTGAGCTGTGGGTCAGTGATCAGTGTGGGTCGGGGTCCGGGGGGACGGTGACCAGTGTGGGTCGGGGTCCAGAGGGGAAGGTGATCAGTGTGGGACGGGGTCCGGGGGACGGTGATCAGTGTGGGACGGGGTCCGGGGGACGGTGATCAGTGTGGGACGGGGTCCGGGGGACGGTGATCAGTGTGGGACGGGGTCCGGGGGACGGTGATCAGTGTGGGTCGGGGTCCGGGGGACGGTGATCAGTGTGGGTCGGGGTCCGGGGGGGTCGGTGATCTGTGTGGGACGGGGTCCAGGGGGTCGGTGATCTGTGTGGGACGGGGTCCAGGGGGTCGGTGATCAGTGTGGGACGGGGTCCGGGGGGTGGTGATCAGTGTGGGTCGGGGTCCGGGGGACGGTGATCAGTGTGGGTCGGGGTCCGGGGGACGGTGATCAGTGTGGGACGGGGTCCGGGGGGTGGTGATCAGTGTGGGACGGGGTCCGGGGGACTTTGATCAGTGTGGGACGGGGTCCGGGGGGGGATGGTGATCAGTGTGGGACGGGGTCCGGGGTGGGGGGATGGTGATCTGTGTGGGACGGGGTCCAGGGGGTCGGTGATCAGTGTGGGACGGGGTCCGGGGGGTGGTGATCAGTGTGGGTCGCGATCCGGGGGGGACGGTGATCAGTGTGGGACGGGGTCCGGGGTGGGGGGATGGTGATCTGTGTGGGACGGGGTCCAGGGGGTCGGTGATCAGTGTGGGACGGGGTCCGGGGGGTGGTGATCAGTGTGGGACGGGGTCCGGGGGACTTTGATCAGTGTGGGACGGGGTCCGGGGGGTCGGTGATCAGTGTGGGACGGGGTCCGGGGGGTCAGTGATCAGTGTGGGACAGGGTCCGGGGGACAGTGATCAGTGTGGGACGGGGTCCGGGGGGACGGTGATCAGTGTGAGACGGGGACGGTGATGAATGACGGACGGGATCAGGGCGTTTCTGGGTCGCGCTGTGACGTGACGCTGGGATTGTGACGGTTGAATTCTCACCTTTGCTCCGGTCTCTGATCCCCCCCAGACTCCCGGCCCCTCGGAAGGATGCATCTCACCGCTGCCCTCTGGATCAGTCATGGGCGAGTTTACCGTCGGATGGGGCTGGGACCCCGGTCCCGGATCGATATGTTGCGGAACCTTGTGACAGCGTTGGTGCGACACGAGAGGATTGAAACCACCCTGGCCCGGGCTGATGAGATGAGGTTTTACGCTGAGAAGGTAATCACTTCCTCCCTTCGAACACCCCGTTTATCTTGTTCCTTCCTGCCGTGTGCCCAGGCTGCTGTTACTCTGCTTTCCTCCAAATCAACAACGTGCATTTATATAGCGCCTTTCACGACCTCCGGACGTCCCAAAGCGCTTTACAGCCAATGAAGTACTTTTGAAGTGTAGTCACTGTTGTAATGTGGGAAACATGGCAGACAATTTATGCACAGCAAGCTCCCACAAACTGCAATGTAACAATGACCAGATAATCTGTTTTACTGATATTGATTGAGGGATAAATATTGGCCAGGACACCGGGGATAACTCCACTGTCGGAGGTGCCACCTTTCGGATGAGACGTTAAACCGAGGCCCCGTCTGCTCTCTCAGGTGGACGTAAAAGATCCCGTGGCACTATTTCGAAGAAGAGCAGGGGAGTTCTCCCCGGTATCCTGGCTAATATCCCTCAACCAAGATCACTAGAAAACAGATTATCTGGTCATTATCACATTGCTGTTTGTGGGAGCTTGCTGTGCACAAATTGGCTGCCGCATTTCCTACATTACAACAGTGACTACACTTCAAAATACTTCATTGTCTGTAAAGCACTTTGGGATGTCTGGTGGTCATGAAAGGCGCTATAATAATGCAAATCTTTCTTTTAAATTTACTGGGTCCAGTTCTGGACGCAGACACACAAGGGAGACATTCGACTACTAGGGGCGTCACAGAGTAGAGCCACGAGACCGATCCCCGGCGCCAGAGGGACTGAGTTGTGTGGAGAGACTTGGCTGATTCAACCTGGAAAGGAGGCTCCCTAAAAGTGACCGTATTGAGGAATTAAAAAATAAATCTTTCCTGGGATGTGGGCGTCGCTGGCAAGGCCGGCATTTATTACCCATCCCTAGTTGCCCTTGAGAAGGTGGTGGTGAGCCTCCTTCTTGAACCGGTGCAGTCCGTGTGGTGAAGGTACTCCCACAGTGCTGTTAGGGAGGGAGTTCCAGGATTTTGACCCAGCGACGATGGAGGATCGGCCGATGTATCTCCAAGTCAGGATGGTGTGTGACTTGGAGGGGAACTTGCAGGTGGTGGTGTTCCCATGCGCCTGCTGCCCTTGTCCTTCTGGGCGGTAGAGGTGGCGGGTTTGGGAGGTGCTGCCGAAGAGGCCTTGGCGAGTTGCTGCAGTGCAATAGAGAGGGATGAATATCCGGAATGTTACTTCAAATGAATCTGTGCGATTTGGACAAGGAGACACAGCTTCAAACTAGTTAAAGGTAACTCGGGCTGTTATCAGGAAGGTTTACTTCACAATATTGAACACTGACCTCCGAATGCTCGTTTTTAATTTGGATTTTCAAAAGCAGTCACCTGAAGGATATCGAAAGGGATCAAAGGAGGAATCTCGTCCTGCGCCAGATCGAAGCATCGCAGCAGACAAAGGAACCGGGCCCCGGAGCAGAGACTCACCCAGGGCCCATTGCAGGAGTGTCCTGGAGGACCCCTGCAGGAGTGTCCAGGGCCTGACCAGGGATGGGACCCTATTGTTACATAGACAAGAAAGAGATTCGCATTAATATCGCGCCTTTCACATCATCGGGGCGTCCCAAAGCTCTTCACAGCCAATGATGTACTTTTTGAAGTGTGGTCACTGTTGTAATGTAGGCAACACAGCAGCCAATTTGCACACAGCAAGCTCCCACAAACAGCGATGTGATGAGAACACCACCACCTCCAAGTTCCCCTCCAAGTCACACACCATCCTGACTTGGAGATATATCGCCGTTCCTTCATCGTCGCTGGGTCAAAATCCTGGAACTCCCTCCCTAACAGCACTGAGAGAGCACCTTCACCACACGGACTGCACCGGTTCAAGAAGGCGGCTCACCACCACCTTCTCCAGGGCAATTAGGGAGGGGTAATAAACGCTGGCCTTGCCAGCGAACCCCACATCCCATGAATGGATTAAAAATAAGACCAGATCATCTGTTTTCAGTGATTATTGGTTGAGTGATAAATATTGGCCCAGGACACCTGGGAGAACTTCCCCACCTCTTGTTCCAATAGAGTCGGCAGGTCTTTTACGTCCACCTGAGAGGGCAGACGGTGCCTCGGTTTAATGTCTCATCCGAAAGACGGCACCTCCGACAGTGCGGCGCTCCCTCAGTACTACCCCTCCGACACTCGCTCCGACAGTGCTGCCCCTCCGACAGTGCTGCGCTCCCTCACAACTGTCCCTCCGACAGTGCGGCGCCCCCTCAGTACTAGCCCCTCCGACAGTGCGGCGCCCCCTCAGTACTGCCCCTCCGACAGTGCGGCGTCCCCTCAGTACTGCCCCTCCGACAGTGCGGCGCCCCCTCAGTACTGCCCCTCCGACAGTGCGGCGCCCCCTCAGTACTGCCCCTCCGACAGTGCGGCGCTCCATCAGGACTGACCCTCCGATCAGTGCTGCGCTCCCTCAGTACTGCCCCTCCGACAGTGCGGCGCTCCCTCAGTACTGCCCCTCCGACAGTGCTGCGCTCCCTCAGTACTGCCCCTCCGACAGTGCTGCGCTCCCTCAGTACTGCGCTGGGAGTGTCGGCCTGGATTATGTGCTGAAGTTTCTGGAGTGAGACTCGAACCCACCACGTTCTGACTCGGAGGCGAGAGCGAGTGCTACCCACTGAGCCACAGAGGTGACTTGAGATACTGGGACTATTTGCACTGGAGCAGAGAAGGCTAAGAGGAGATTTAATAGAGCTTTTTAAAATGATCGAGTTTTGATGGAGTGAATTGGGACAATAAATTTCCTGTGCTCGGGGAGTCAGTGACGTGAGGCCATCAATTTAACGAGTGTTCTGAGAGGGATTAGTAGAAATTTCTGTACACAGAGGTGTTGAAGCACGGAATGCTCCCATAGAATCTCACAGCACAGAAGGAGGCCATTCGGCCCCTCGTGCCTGTGCCGGCTCTTTGAAGAGCTCTCCAATTAGTTCCCACTCCCCCTGCTCTTTCCCCAGAGCCCTGCAAATATCTCCTTTTCAAGTATTTATCCAATTCCCTTTTGCAAGTTACTATTGAATCTGCTTCCACCGCCCTTTCAGGCAGCGCATTCCAGATCACAACAACTCGCTGTGTAAAAACAATTCTCCTCATCTCCCCTCTGGTTCTTTTGCCAATTATCTTAACTCTGTGTCCTCTGGTTACCGACCCTCCTGCCAGTGGAAACAGTTTCTCCTCATTTACTCCATCAAAACCCCTCATGATTTTGAACGCCGCTCTTTACGAGAATGGTTCCAGGGATGAGGGACTTCAGTTATGTGGAGAGACTGGAGGAGCTGGGATTGTTCTCCTTAGAGCAGAGAGGGTTAAGGGGAAGATTGTATTCAAAATCGTAAATGGTTTTGAGAGTAAATGAGGAGAAACTGTTTCCAATGTCAGAAGGGTCGGTAACCAGAGGACACAGATTTAAGGTGATTGGCAAAAGAACCAGAGGGGAGATGAGGAAACATTTTATTTACACAGCGAGTTGTTGTGATCTGGAATGCGCTGCCTGAAAGGGCGGTGGAAGCAGATTCAATAATAACTTTCAAAAGGGAATCGGATAAATACTTGAAAAGGAAAGATTTTCCGGGCTCTGGGGAAGAGCAGGGGAGTGGGTCCAAAGAGCCAGCACAGGCACGATGGGCCGAATGGCCTCCTCCTGCACTGTATCATTCTGTGATTCTGTTAAATCTGCCCTAAACCTTCTCTGCTCGAAGAACAATCCCAGCTTCTCCAATCCTCCACGTCACTGAAGCCATGGGGAGGAGGTTGAGGCCGAGACCATGGCCTCTGTGAAAGGGGGAATTTGGGATCAATATTTGTCGATGGAGAGAGCGGGGCAGTGGGATGGGTTTGGGGATTGCTCGCGTACAGAAGGAGGGCAGGCTTGAGGGGCCGACTGGCCTGTGTCTGTGCTGGGAAGGAGCCTGCGGGTTTGACTGATCTGCCCTTGCTTTCCAGCTGGTGGATTACGCCAAGCGAGGGGACACGGACCAGAAAGCCATGAAGATGGCCGACTTCTGGCTGACGGTCAGTATCTCTGGCGCGGGGCTGGGGGTGGGGGCCGCGGGGTCTTCGGGGTCGGCCTGTGTCGCCAGCGTCACTCCGCCACGCCCGCGATGTCGCCGCGCTGCCCATCGCAAAGCGCCTTGGCGACGCTGCAGTTTGACTGGGGCCCTCCCTGGGCTGTGGGAGACGGGAGCGTCGACCGGGCTTCCTGATCCCGACTGCGATCCAGTGACCTCCTTCGTCCTCCCCTCACCCCTTTCCACCCCCCTCCTCCCTCCCGACGCGGTTTGAAAGGCCGCGCCCGTGTGCGAATGGACACACATGCTGCACCGGTTGCGATGGCCCACATGGTGGAACAGCCCGCTGGATGAAATGGGCACCTTGGCGTCAGATTCACAAACGTCCTTTCGGCTCTTCTCTTCTCACTCTTGTCCTACATACCCGGTTGTGAGTGTTTTTTGTCCAGAGCTCACTCCCCGACCCCCCCACCCCACCAGTCCTGCAACCCTGGGCTCCAGAGCTCACTCCCCGACCCCCCACCCCACCAGTCCTGCAACCCTGGGCTCCAGAGCTCACTCCCCGACCCCCCCCCCCCCACCCCACCAGTCCTGCAACCCTGGGCTCCAGAGCTCACTCCCCGGCCGCGCCCCCCGCCCCCCCCCACCCCCACCAGTCCTACAACCCTGGGCTCCAGAGCTCACTCCCCGACCCCCCCCCACCCCACCAGTCCTACAACCCTGGGCTCCAGAGCTCACTCCCCGACCCCGCACCCCACCAGTCCTGCAACCCTGGGCTCCAGAGCTCACTCCCCGACCCCCACACCCCACCAGTCCTGCAACCCTGCGCTCCAGAGCTCACTTCCCGACCCCCCCCACCCCACCAGTCCTGCAACCCTGGGCTCCAGAGCTCACTCCCCCCACCCCACCCCACCAGTCCTGCAACCCTGGGCTCCAGGCTACTGACCAATCGGGCGGCTCCGCACAGAGCGGGAACTTTCAATCCACTGCACAGCAAGTCACTGATCCAACTCGCCCCGAGTGAGCCTTTGATTGAAGAAAGAAAGACTTGCATTTCGATAGCGCCTTTCACTACCTCAGGACGTCTTACAGCCAATGAAGTATTTTTTTTTTGAAGTGTAGTCACTGTTGTAATGTAGGAAACGCGGCAGCCAATTTGTGCACAGCAAGCTCCCACAAACCGCAATGTGATCATGACCAGATGTTGGTTGAGGGATAAATATTGGCCTTCAGGACGGTGGGGAGAACTCCCCAGCTCCTCTTCAAAATAGTGGCCGCGGGATCTTTTACATCCACCTGAGAGGGCAGACCTCAGTTTTAACCTCTCATGTGAAAGGTGACACCTCCGACAGTGAATCACTCCGACAGTGCGGCGCTCCCTCAGTACTGCCTCTCCGACAGTGCGGCGCTCCCTCAGTACTGCCCCTCCGACAGTGCTGCGCTCCCTCAGTACTGCCCCTCCGACAGTGCAGCGCTCCCTCAGTACTGCCCCTCCGACAGTGCTGCGCCCCCTCATTACTGCCCCTCCGACATTGCGGCGCTCCCTCAGTACTGCCTCTCCGACAGTGCGGCGCTCCCTCAGTACTGCCCCTCCGACAGTGCGGCGCTCCCTCAGTACTGCCCCTCCGACAGTGCAGGCGCTCCCTCAGTACTGCCCCTCCGACAGTGCGGCGCTCCCTCAGTACTGCCCCTCCGACAGTGCTGCGCTCCCTCAGTACTGCCCCTCCGACAGTGCGGCGCTCCCTCAGTACTGCCCCTCCGACAGTGCGGCGCTCCCTCAGTACTGCCCCTCCGACAGTGCGGCGCTCCCTCAGCACTGCACTGGGAGTGTCGGCCTGGTTTATGTGCTCAAGTCTCTGGAGTGGGGCTCGAACCCACGACCTTCTGACTCGGAGGCGAGAGTGAGCCGTAACTGAGAAGGGAGAGTTCTTATTGGGCCCGGTTGGGGGGAGGGGCAGAGTGGAATATTTCTGGGAATAAACCTCTTTTTCTGTTTGTTTCAGGAGAAAGATCTCATCCCGAAGCTCTTCCAGGTCCTGGCTCCGCGATTCCAGGACCACCGGGGGAGTTCCGTGCGGATGATGCAGATTCCCACCCGGGAGAACTTGGACCGGGCCAAGATGGCGGTCATCGAGTACCGGCGCAACCCGCTGCCGCCCCTCCTCGCGCGGCGGCAAGGGGCCAACGAGAAGACCCTGCTCAACCAGCTGCTGAAGGGGTACAGGGAGGAGGGGGCCGGTGGCAGGGCCTCGGGCTCAGGCGAGTCCCAGGCTTCGAGTGCGGCCTAGCTGGGAGCTCGACCGGCGGAGAGCAAGGAAGCGATGTGTGATCGATCACCCGCCCCTCCCCCTCCCACCCCCGGGGGACGACCTTCTGCTATTGGCCCGCGTAGGAACAAATCTAGGGGCGGATTCCCGGAGTCGCACTGGAATGACGGCCTCCTGGGAATCGCCGACAGCCTCGGGCCTGAATCTGCGCAGCGCCCGACTCCTGGTCGCTAAAAATATCAGAGGGATTTGGCTCTCCTATAAGCTGTGCATCATATTAAACCCGCAATGTATGATTCTCTCTCCAACAGCTCTTGGGATCCTTCTTTCAGCTGTGCGGTCTGATCGGCAACGGCACAAGCAGAGCTGTTAATAACCTCGGCGGCGCGCACTTTCTGCAAGTGTGGCTCTTGCCCCCCTGTAATTGTCACTCTCTCGCTCCTGTCACGCCTCTCTGTCACCCTTAATCACAGTCAAATTTATTATAATGAGCACCAAATTTATTCGAATCTTGCCCTGGATTGGCTAATTCCAGACAAACTCCTGCCTGAACTTGGGTGCGCCACAGCCCTGCTCGACCTATTCGATCAAGGCAATGGCACCGAATCTATGTTTCCGCTCAGTTACAATCTGCTGCCAGTTTTTCCTGATATATGGGAACCGCTGCATTGAGCAGAGGCCTTTTCCTGCCCGCCATTTCCACAGGTGCAGTCGCCACCGCTCGCAGCCTGTGCGTTACACCAAGTGAACGGTAACACTGCATCATTCCCACTGGTTAGCACAGCTTTCAGGATCTCCCTTCTGACCTTCCCCTTTCTGACCCCGAACGATCAGTCCTCAGCAAAGGCCTGAGCTTCATCCCCTTACGCCCCCACCTCGATGAATTTCGAGCTCGGCACGATGCTGAGCTCTTTTTCTGCCGCCTTCGCCTCCATGCCCACTTCTTTGGCCAGGAGTCTTCCCCCGCACAGCTGACCGTTTCTCCCGCTTTCAGAATTCCCGTTCTACCTGGACCCCTCCCTCTGGCCACATCTAAACTCTGATTTGCTCTGTCTGTAAATATCTCTATCTTGAGAGATTCGCGAGTTCATTGATTGCCCTGGACCTCTTTTGTTCTTGATTTTAAGGAGGACATTTTAGTTTCTTTGGAATTAGCCATATCGATGAGGTTTGTAGTTGCCTTGTACTAGAAATTTGAGTTCCTGTTTTTTTTAATGTATTTTTTATTCATTCACGGGATGTGGCCGTCGCTGCCAAGGCATCATTTATTGCCCAGCCCTAGTTGTCCTTTAGAAGGTAATGGTGAGCCGCCGCCTTGATCTGCTGCAGTCCGTGTGGTGAAGGTGCTCCCACAGTGCTGTTAGGGAGGGAGTTCCAGGATTTTGACCCAGCGACGATGAAGGAATGTATGTCCAAGTTGGGATGGGGTGTGTGACTTGCAGGTGGTGGTGTTCCAAGCGCCTGCTGCCCTTGTCCTTCTAGGTGGTAGAGGTCACGGATCAGCTTGGCTCAGTCAGTAGAACTCGAGAGGCAGAAGGTCCACAGCATTTTGGGGGGAGAGTTTTCCAGATTTCGACTCCCCTTTGTTGAAGAAGTGCTTCCTGATTTCACTCAATGCTTTAGCTTTAATTTTAAGTTTATGCCCTCGAGTTACCACCAGAGGAAATAGTTTCTCCGTATCTCCTCTATCAACTCCTTTCATAACATACGAATTAGGAGCAGGAGTCGGCCACACGGCCCCTCCAGCCTGCTCCGCCATTCAGTAAGATCATGGCTGATTATCAACCTCAACCTCACTCCACTTTCCTGCCTGATCCTCATATCTGTTGGTTCCTCTAGAGTCCAAAAATCTATCGATCTCAGCCTTGAATATACTCAAAACTGAGCATCCACAGCCCTTTGGGGCAGAGAATTCCAAAGATTCACAACCCTCTGAGTGAAGAAATTCCTCCTCATCTCAGTCTTAAAAAGCCGGCCCCTTATCCTGAGACTATGCCCCCTAGTTCTAGACTCTCCAGCCAGGGGAAACAGCCTCTCAGCATCTACCCTGTCAATCCCCCTCAGAATCTTGTATGTTTCAATGAGATCACCTCTCATTCTTCTAAACTCCAGAGAGTATAGGCCCAATCTACTCAATCTCTCCTCATAGGACAACCCTCTCATCCCAGGGATCAATCTAATGAACCTTCGTTGCACCGCCTCTAAGGCAAGTATGTCCTTCAGCATCATAAACACCTTGATCAGATCACCCCTCGATCTAAACTCAAGGGAACACAAGCTAAGTTAAGCCAGCCAAGCAGATGAGAATGGAAAAGTCTACGCTTGTTCTGTTCCAGGTTTGTTAACTGTGCCAGAAAGGAGGAGGAGCAGAACCTTGTAGCCTTTCAGCACTGCGGCAAAATTTATTACAGGACCTGCAAGCCTGTTCCTCCTCGGTGCGAGCTGCTGGTCTGGTATGGTGATGAATATGCCAAGGAACTCGGTATCAAATGGACCGCATTGTGGGTGGAAAAACAAGAACCAAAATGTAAGGATTCTGACCAATATTGGGAACTGTAGCCAAAGTATCATTTGTCTTCTGTTACAGTCTCAAATGTGTTTGATAAAGTTTTCTTCTTCTTCGGTAGTCCCTTGGAACCGAGCATGACTTGCTTCCACACTAAAAATGAGTTCTCAGGTGACTGATGAGTCCAATGCGGGATCTGCAGTCTCTGTCACAGGTGGGGCAGACGGTGGTTGAAGGGGCGAGTGGGTGGGGTGCTTGGGTTGACGTGCGATCCTTCCGCTGTTTGCGCTTGGCTTCCGCTTGCTCCCGGCGAAGAGACTCGAGGTGTTCGGCGCCTTCCCGGATGCTTCTCCTCCACTTTGTGCGGTCTTGGGCCAGGGATTCCCAGGTGTCGGTGGGGATGTTGCACTTTTTCAAGGAGGCTTTGAGGGTGTCCTTGAAGCGTTTCCTCTGCCCACCTGGGGCTCTCTTGCCGTGTCGGAGCTCTGAGTAGAGCGCTTGTTTTGGGAGTCTCGTATCGGGCATGCGGACGATGTGGCCCGTCCATCGATGCAGAACGAGCGTGGTCAAAGCTTCGATGATGTGGATGTTGGCCTGAGCGAGATCACTGACGTTGGTGCGCCTATCCTGCCAATGGATTTGCAGGATCTTGCGGAGGCAGCGTTGGTGGTACCTCTCCAGTGCTTTGAGGTGCCTGCTGTACATGGTCCATGTCTCTGAGGCATACAGGAGGGCGGGTATCACTACTGCTCTGTAGACCATTAGTCCCTTGGTTCCCCACTATTTTTGTTATGCTTTTTGTGGCTTCTACGGTGCAGACAGATACAAATTATTTGTTTAAAGTCTGCCATTTCCTTATTCCCCATTATAATTTTTCCTTTCTCAGCCTCTAAGGGACCAACGCTTACTTTTGCTACTCTCTTCCTTCCTACATACTTGTAGATGCTCTTACAATCTGTTTTTATATTTCTTGCTAGTTTACTCTCATTCTATCTTCTCCCATTTTATCAATTTTTTGGTCATCTTTTACTGGTTTCTAAAGCTCTCCCAATCCTCAGGCATACTGCTATTCTTCACAAGATTATAAGCCTCTTTTAATCTAATACTCTCCTTAACATCTTTAGTTAGCCACGGATGGATCACTTTTCCTGTGGAGTTTGACGGGGCGTTTGAGGAAATGACTATCGTCTTCTGAATTATATATAAATATATTATAAAGTATGATGAATAATCATTAATTACTGCACTATTTCCTACGAGAGAACTCCGGTCATTTTCATCAATAGCCTCAAAGAAATTGTGCAAAAAAATAGTGGTGTTGAACATGATTTCCCTTCCATAAAACCATGTTGACTCTGTCTAATCATATTATGATTTTCTAAATGCCCTGTTACCACTTCCTTAATAATGGATTCCAGTATTTTCTCGACAATTGATGTCAAGCTAACTGGCCGGTAGTTCTATGTTTTCTCTCCCTCCTTTCTTGAATAGCGGTGTTACATTTGCTACATTCCAATCCGCTGGGACTGTTCTAGAATCTCGGGAATTTTGGACGTCAGGAGTAGGCCGATATGGATCATCCACTCGGCACTTCTGGCTGAAGATGGTTGCAAGCGCTTCAGCCTTGTCTTTTACACTCACGTGCTGGGCTCCACCATCACACCAGAATCTTTTATCCTTTCAGCCCCGCCACTGGCCAAGGCCCCTGCCAAGAATGTCCTGCACCTTCTCCTCCAAGGGGGTGAGGTGAGGCTAGGAATGGGAGGTGTGCCTCGTGATTGGTGCAGAATGTTGGTAGGTGAGTGATTGGGGGTGAGGGTCGTGCATTGAGCAGTGTGTGAGGCTAGTGGTGCAGTTGGAAGGAGACGGCTGTTGAAGATGCTTTCACTGACCTTGACCACTGGTCTGAGGTCATGAAGCTTCTTTGGGCACTGGAGCCAGGTGGTGGGGGCGACACTGCTGGCAGTGACAGCCTCGGTGATGTGGTCCCATATCGTTCTTTCTGGAGGGCCTCCTGGCCCCTGTGGGTAGAGGGCCTGTCTTGCAGTGTTGACCCCCTGCACAAAGCTGGACTGCTGTGTGTGAGGTTAGGAAGGGAATTCAGCTTTAAGAGCTGAATGTTCACATTTGGAACTTTTTAATGTTAAATATTTTGTTAAAAGGCAGAAAGGACTGAAAACTGCATTCTTTCACTTCATTTTGATTTGTATTGCTTCAGTGTGCATGGCCCCTTTAATTCTCAGACCTCTTCATTGGCCACAATTCCTTGCAAGCTCCGCAGTCTCGCTTCCAGAGGCTGTGCGAAGCTGCAACGCCGGACCTGGACAGGAACTGCATCTCGGATGCCTCCAGCAACACCACCAGGACGGCTTTGAACAGCAGGTAAGCGCTGCACCAACAATCTCCATCCCCCAGGTCAGTTTTGCTCCATTAGTGTTGTGGCCATTTTCAACGGCCGTTCCCTCCAGTTGCCGGTGATACCGGTAACTTTGCGGCTAAAACGAATTTCTCCGCCAGAATATTTTTTTAAATGGTGAGAAACTATTAACTGTTGGTGTTCAGAGAGATTTAGGTGTCCTTGTACAGGAAGCACAGAAATTTAGCATGCAGGTACAGCAAGCGATCAGGAAGGCAAATGGCATGCTGGCCTTTATTGCAAGGGGGTTGGAGTACAAGAGTCAGGAAGTCGGACTACAATTGTACAGGGCCTTGGTATCTAAGAAAGGACATAAATGCCTCAGAGGCGGTGCAACGAAGGTTCACTAGATTGATCCCTGGGATGAGAGGGTTGTCCTGTGAGGAGAGATTGAGTAGATTGGGCCTATACTCTCTGGAGTTTAGAAGAATGAGAGGTGAACTCATTGAAACATATAAGATTCTGAGGGAGATTGACAGGGTAGATGCTGAGACGTTGCTTCCCCTGGCTGGAGAGTCTAGAACTAGGAGGCACAGTCTCAGGATAAGGGGTCGGCCATTTAAGACTGAGATGAGGAGGAATTTCTTCACTCAGAGGGTTGTGAATCTTTAGAATTCTCTACCCCAAAGGGCTGTGGATGCTGAGTCGTTGAGTATATCCAAGGCTGAGATCGATAGATTTTTGGACTCTAGGGGAATCAAGGGATATGGAGATCGGGTGGGAAGTGGAGTTGAGGTCGAAGATCAGCCATGAAAAAGGCGGGGAGATCTTATAACATTTTGCCCCCTGGGACATTTTACTACATTAACGGCGCTATATAAATACAAGTTGTTGTTTGTATCCAATCATTTGCAGAGCGCTCTTTCTCACTATTATTTTGCACAATTACTTTGAGGCTATTGACGAAAATGACCGGAGTTCTGTCGTAGGAAATAGTGCAGTAATTAATGATTATTCATCATACTTTATAATATATATTTATATATAATTCATAAGCTGATAGTCATTTCCCTCAAACTCCCCGCCAATAGTGTTACTCGGAGTGAGGTGACGCCAGTTGTAACCGAGTGAAACATTCGCTGTTACTTTGAGTTTTGTTCAGTGTTTCTTTGACACGAAAACTCACCGTCCTGTTGGGGTATTTCCAAGCTCGGGTTCCAGCGTCGCTTTTGTGCCGGTGACATCCGATTCTTCTGGGCTCTTGTGTTTACACCCTCCGTTTACTCAGCACTGTCTGTATTTGGGGAGTGGTGTTCCGGGACCCCGGGCTTGGCCACTGATGCCCATTGCTGACTTTATTTGGTTGTATTTAGTGAACTTAAGGCAGTGATGAAATGCTCGACCTAAATCGCTCACATTTCACTTTAGTTTAAAATGACATCGGAGGCCCGTCAGTTGCACTGATCTTTCAGAATTTATTCGGACGGTATATCATTTCCTGCCGTTGTATTACACAACCGTCTCGCCGCTTTAACACCGCCTCAGACTTACAAAGCACTATTTTGTGCCCTCGACCGCTATCTATAACCGGCTAGAGGCTAAAATATATTAGCGTTAAATAAACTGCTCAATGACAATTAATCAGATCAGAATTTGCTGGTTTAATAATGTTTGAATAACACTTTACATCAACATAGATTTTACTTGGACAATGTAGACACAGATCAATCAGTTTGCATGGAAATATTTTAAATACAACACAGAATAATACAAATTAAAGCACATTTCGACCTAACTCTGCGGGTCCATTAGCAATCTCTAGAGATCAGCCCCTGTATGCTCCCGCTGTACATTATGATGTTCCTGTGGTTGCTGCTGGGATATTGCGGGTGTGTGACAACAAACTTCAGTTATGTTCCACCTTTGTCCTCTCAATTCTTTTATTTCAGCTCCTCTTTGATGACCAGATTCTTCCTTCAGATTTCCTGCCTTTTCATGACAACACATTTGCAGGACTGTACCAGAGACCAGAGAGTGATGCCAAAGATGTAGGACATGTTCAGTCACAATAGCCAAAGTCCATCTTGCTCATCTATCTACAGACACCAATCCTGCCCTTGGGACATTTTCCTCCATCAGCAGCAGAACATCTCTTTCCCGCATCCTGCTGCAATCAGCTGGTCAGATCTTCGGTTGGATGAAGGAAGAGGTGGACGAGTGGTGGGACGGGCATTGGATTGTGAGACTTCACATTACGAGGTCGGGACACAGGATTCTTGACGACTAATGATGGGAGGCTGTGCTCCCTGCATGGGATGTCGTTAGACGGGAGCTGGGGTCAGAGACAGGGCCATAACACCAATGGGCAGATCCTGCAACCTGTGCTCCAGTCCAGTGAGACTGCACCAGGAGCAGAGCCTGACCATGTCACCCTGTCACACCACCAGTGGGCGGGGCCTGCGCTGGCTGCTGTGTGATTGGCTCCTGGCTCCCTTTGTGATGTCACCTGGAGACAGGTTTTTCCCTTGGTTACCATTCATCAGTTGTAGTTACAGTGGGCAGGAGGTGGAGTTGACAGCGGGCACTGTGAGTGAGTTTAGTCCTTAGAAATAGGGGAAAGGACAGAACAGCACAAGGTAATACTAAAGAAATTGAATCAAACACTATTAATTACAAATATAATTAAATTAAATATAATCAGAGTCAGGGAGACAGAGCTGGTAAAACACAATCGGAGTGGATTGTAAGCAGAGTGGAAGCTGGGAATGAGGTGATAGTAAAAATTCGGTGGAGAGGAGGAAGGCGGATTCTCACGTCCAGCTCAAAAGAAGGTGTGCAGCCAAGAATTCTAAATTAAGTATCCAATATTTAGGTTTTTTGTATTTTGTAACTCGGTGGTTCCTGTTAAGCTTGGGTAAATAATTTAGTCTTTGGGTAGTTTGGTATGAGGAGCGAATATATAAATTGCCGTGTAGTTTAGACATAGTCAACAGCATTTCTATAAATCACCTGGTTTCTAAGTAGATTATTTTAAGATTCTAATTAGAATGGTGGGACAGCCTGCAATTCCTGCGCCATGTGGGAACTTCAGGACGCATCATGAGTGCCGGAGGCCCATGTTTGCAGGAAGTGCATCCAGCTGCTCGAACTCACGCTGAGGGTTTCTGAGCTTGAGGGGCAGCTGGATTCGCTGCAGGGCATACGGATGGCTGAGGGTGTCCTGGATCGCAGGCTCCAGGCTGCACAGTCAGATGGAATTCAGAATGGCAAGTGGGTGGCCACTCACAAGCGTGGGACGCGGCAGGCAGTGCAGGAATCCTCCGGGAGTGTTGGCACTCTGAAACCGATATTCACCATTGGATACTAGTGAGGGTGACGAGACCTCAAAGAAGTGCAGTGCCGAGCCTGGCACCGTGAGGAAAAGGACTGCACAGGGGCAACAGCAAAGTGTAGGAATGCTGTAGTAATTGGGGATTCGACAGTCAGGGGGACGGACTGGCAGTTCTGCTACCGTCGACGTGAGACCCGTATGGTATGTTGCCTGCCTGGTGCTAGGGTAAGGGACATCACGGAGAGGGTGCAGAACATTCTTCGGGGGGAAGGGCAAGAGCCAGAAGTCATTAGTGGTTCCACCAAGCGGAGGAGTCGTGATTCATCAGACGGTGAAGGGCGCTAGGTGGTAATCGGTAGGAGGTTTCCTTTGCCCATTTTTGACCTGCAGACACCAGACTTCACCGGGTCGAGTGTCAATGTTGAGGACTCCCAGGGCCACTCCCTTCTTACTGTATACCACGGTGCCGCCACCTCTGGTGGCTCTGTCATTCTCGTGGGACAGGACCTACCCCGGGATGGTGATGGAAGTGTCTGGGATGTTGACTGATGGGTATGATTCTGTGAGTATGACTATGGCAGGCTGTTGCTTCACCTTTTCCGGACATGCCCTCCCATCTCTGCACCTGGCACCACACGTTAGTGAGGAGGACTTTGCAGGGTCGGCCGGGCTGAGTGTGCCATTGTCGTGCCCTCAATCGATGGCTGGGTCACAGCCGAGTGGTCCGTCTGGTTTCAGGCCTGGTTTCCTTTCTAGCGGTTTGATACAATGAAGCGGCTTTCTCTGCAGTTAAGAGTCGACCTTGGTAATGTGGAACTGGAGGCACAGAGAGGACAGACGGAGTAAGGACGGCAGGTTTCCTTTTCTTAAAGGGTATTAGTGAACTAGTTGAGTTTTTACAGCAATCCCACAGCTTCATGGCCACTCTTACTGATAGTTCAAGAAGTTTTAAAACTGAATTCAGAGTCACAAACTGCCGTGGTGAGATTGGGACAGTTGTTCCTTGGTTTATTAGTGCAGCCTTTCGATTACTAGTCCAGTAACAGAGCCACTGCATTATTGCACTCGACACCATCCATTTGGCTGAATTCATGTGAGCTTGTTTGGGCAAATCATAACTGCGACATTAATGCATCATGAGCTTTGTGCAAATTTAATTGACATCAAATTGATCGCGGCAGTTTTACTAAATACACAGGATGGGTTGCAACGCCATAGATTTCACATGAAGGAAGGAAAAGAGAAAAACGAGTTTAAATAATTACACATGTACAGTTAGAGAAGCATGTCCTGTTTGGTGTCGATGTGATTTAAATCGGTTTGTAGTCAGTTCGGTGCACTGTTTCTCTGAATTTGCTCATTAACAGCAAGTGCTGTGTGAATCCTCTTACTCTCTAAACTACTTGCGCTGTAATCGGCTCTGTCCTCTTTCGAGGAGACAGTTCTGCAGGGTGTTAGCTGTGATTAACCCTTTACTTCTATAGGCACCATGTTTCTAATACATTCCCCCAGTTATCATTACATTATTAGATAAGATAGTCACTAATAAATCGAACAAAGAATTCAGGAGAAACTTCTTTACCCAGAAAGTGGTCAGAATGTGGAATTTCCTCCCACGAGGCAGCGAATAGCGTCGATGCATTTAAGGGGAAGCTGGATAAGTGCATGAGGGAGAAAGGAATAGAAGGTTATGCGGATGGGGTTGGATGAAGTAGGGTGGGAGGTGGATCGTGTGGAGCATAAACACCGACAACGACCAGTTGGGCCGAATGGCCTGTTTCCGGCCTGTAAATATAATTAAGAATTTAAGATCAGAACTTCAGCTCTGCTTGAATATTTACTAACTAACTACTTTGATTGATGCGGTGCTGAGTGTAAAGGAATCGTGCTTTATTGGAAGTTTCAGTTTCAGGAATTAAGCTGAGTGTATATTTACCAACTAACTGATTTATTTCACCAATTTATGAAATCTATTTTAGAACCGTTATAGTTAGAGACTCAATGTTGACGACTTGTTTGTATTCCAGAGACGACACAGGAACACCTTCAAATGTCATGGCGGAGAACTGCTTAGCCTCTTAGTGTCAGCCACTGGCTCAGTTGGTAGCACCCTCGCCTCTGAGTCAGAATGTTGTGGGTTCAAGTCCCACTCCAGAGACTTGAGCACAAACAATCTAGGCTGACACTCCCAGTGCAACACTGCGTGAGCGCTGCACTGTTGGAGGTGCAGATCTGAGGGAGCGCCACGCTGTCGGAGGGGCAGTACTGAGGGAGCGCTGCACTGTTGGAGAGGCAGTACTGAGGGAGTGCTGCACTGTTGGAGGTGCAGTACTGAGGGAGCGCTGCACTGTTGGAGGGGCGGTACTGAGGGAGTGCTACACTGTTGGAGGGGCAGTACTGAGGGAGCGCTGCACTGTTGGAGGGGCGGTACTGAGGGAGTGCTACACTGTTGGAGGGGCAGCACTGAGGGAGCGCTGCACTGTTGGAGGTACAGTACTGAGGGAGTGCTGCACTGTTGGAGGGGCAGTACTGAGGGAGTGCTGCACTGTTGGAGGTGCAGTACTGAGGGAGCGCTGCACTGTTGGAGGGGCGGTACTGAGGGAGTGCTGCACTGTCGGAGGGGCGGTACTGAGGGAGCGCTGCACTGTCGGAGGGGCAGTACTGAGGGAGTGCTGCACTGTCGGAGGGGCGGTACTGAGGGAGCGCTTCACCGTCGGAGGGGCGGTACTGAGGGAGTGCTGCACTGTTGGAGGGGCAGTACTGAGGGAGCGCCGCACTGTCGGAGGGGCGGTACTGAGGGAGCGCTGCACTGTCGGAGGGGCAGCACTGAGGGGTCTCGAACCCATCCCGCCCCCAACCCGCCTCCATGCCAGTTTCACAGGAGGCGGGTGCCCGATTTGTGCTGGGACCCGCCTCCCTGAGGCGGGACGGGGATTAGTGCCAATAAACTGCCTGTTAACAGGTAGTTAACAGACAGTTTTTTGCCTAATCCCTATTTTTCGCCCTGAAGTGTGGGCTTCCCGACAGGTCCGAACCACGCCAATTTAGCGAGGCGGACCGTCGGTCTGGAGGGCTTGGAGGGGTCGAGATGTCAGGTGTGCAGGTGAGTGATGGGTGCATGAGTGCAGAGGTAAGTGTGTTTGGTGTGTGTAAAGTGTTTTAATAACTTGTACTTACCTTAACTTTGTCCTGCAGGCTAGCTTCCTTAAGGTGTCGGGAGTCCCTCAGCTCACCGGCACAGAAAGCAGAATGGCCGCGGAGCTGTCACAAGCTGCAGTCTCTGCTTTCTGTGCTGGATTGATTTCTAAGTGAGTCTAAGTACAGGGACTCACGTTTGAAATCATATTGTCAGTGTTTGACAGCTTCACAGAGCTGTCAAACGCTGAAATTTCATCTGTCAAAAGCTCTTGACAGATGAAATTTCAATGGCTGACGTCACCTGTATCCAAGGGACCCTTGATTGGCCTGCTAAGCCCGCTGGGCGGGCTTAACAAGGTCAGTTAAGGGAAAATACAGTGGGTTGGCCACAAGTCGATGGAGGCGGGACTACAGCCCAAAAAGTGGGAGTCCCGCCTCCATCACGTCCCCATTGACAAAATCCAGCCCAAATTGATTTTACAATTCCCAATGAACACTCCAGCACACCAGTGACTGTGTTGTGAAAAGACTAAATCTGCACAGTTAGGTGTAGAAATTTTCCCGGGCGGTAGCGCAAAGCGGGCGCTGTTGCCTCGGCCGCCGACTATACGCCCCTTCCGATATTCAGTTCCATTGCAGTCAATTGCATTGAATATCAGGCGGGAGTATCAGCCAATCCGAGACCTTTCTGCCCCATCTTGTTGGACCAAAACAGGATTACTTGGTACAAATACCAAACAAATTTGTGTTGAACAAGCGACAATCAAATTCAGCAATGGGTACTGTAAGAACACAGCGGTCTGTCAGGAGGTACAGAATCAACTGGACAAACAATAGGGAGAGAACCGCCAGCTTTAAAAGGCAGCGGCTGATTCTCTGTCGCCCAGAACCATTTCTCCCCAATAGTGGAAGTACTGAATTCCAAAAATGAATGTTAGCATTTAACTAATTTAAACAAGATTGCAAACGGATATTTCACTGATTGTCTGAACTCCTCTCTGAACTTGGTCTGGATCACTGCATAAATACACGTGTTTGTGCAGCAACTCAACAGGAGAAGCATATACCCGGCTTCTTGGAGGATATAGAGAGGATCATTGGATCCTGTGTAACTGTAAGAGTTTGTGATTCGGAAATATAAGTAATGAACAGTAAAGGTCATCCACAAGAGTATGAAATTTCCGGATAGAGTAAGAAGTAAAATGATGGATTTCCTTCGATTCTCCATCTCGGGATCATTCTCATCCTCACCGTATTTCTTGCCCCGGAGAGCCCTGCGGACTCTATTGGCCACTAAAATAGATCTCACGGTGAGTGCATTCAGCAGCAAAATCAAAATCAACGGCACGAACGGGGTTAAAATGTGGGTCAGGTACGAAAATGCTATCCACGGAGGCGTTGTGTAAAAGCTAGATTTGAAGTTACAGTACCAGGGTACATTGTTAATGAAATACAGAGGTTCTAATGAAAAGTACCAGGGGATGTTCCGCAAACAGCTCAGCGCAAACACCGCTCCCACAACGCCACTTGCCGTTTGCTTGGTGCAATATTGGGTTTTCAGCTTCTGGCAGCAAATCGCCACATATCGGTCAAAGGTGAACGCGACCGTTAACCAGACAGAACTGTCTTTGGCGGCATAAACCAGTGCAGTTTTCAGAGCGCACACTGGGGTAATGGACAGAAAGCTGGCTGGGAGATAAACCGCCATTATTCGATTCAACAACACGCTAGTGAGGACGACCAGTAGATCCGCCACAGCCATAGCCACCAGGTAGCAGGTGATGCATTTGGAGAGGCCGCATTTCCCTCGGGATAGGATCGCAATCGCCATTATGTTACCTGTGGGGGGAAAAAAGGAAAATTTGAAATCAATAACTGGTCCGACTCCCAGAAAAAGTATCAGTTTAGGGGGATTTTGTGAGAATTTTAGCGGGTTGAAATTTGCCTTGGGCGATAACGCAAAATGGGCGGAACCGTCTGTTGTACGCCCCGCCTGATATTCAGTTCAGTCTTGAACAATATCGGCCGGAGGGCGGTAGGGGGTGGGGGCAGGGTTGGTCCAAGCGATACCACCTTAAACGAAAATCTACCCCAAGACCTGTGTCTGTATTCAGCAATGAATATTCATCTATTTGCGCTCACCAATGTTTCCCAGTGACGTCCAGTTTCAAAATAAAATGTCAACAATTAATAATAAAGAAACATAAGAAGGGAATGACAAATATGAAGCAAAATTCATAATGAATCATAATGCGGCGTAGGAATGTACAGAAATCAATTTTAAAACACGCAGAAATAAGATGAAAAAGTTAAGCTAACTTAATAAAGAACTACTTCGAATTCTCCAATGACGCAGTCGCTCTAACACAATCAAAACGAATCAAGCACATATTAGAAACATATATAAAAGTTAAGGAATGATCATTGTCAGATCAATAAACGGAATCAAAGAAAGAAAGAAAAAAGACTTGAATTTCTACAGCGCCTTTCACAACCTCAGGGCCTCCCAAAGCGCTTTACAGTCAATAAAGTACTTTTGACGTGTAGTGACTGTTGTAGGAAACACGGCAGCTAAATTGCGCACAGCAAGCTCCCACAAACAGCAATGTGATAATGACCAGATCATCTGTTTTATTCATGTTGATTGAGGGATAAATATTGACCCCAGGACACGGGGATAACTCCCCTGCTCTTCTTTGAAAGTAGCGCCATGGGATCTTTTATGTCCACCCGAGAGAGCAGACGGGGCCTCGGTTTAACGTCTCGTCTGAAAGACGGCACCTCCGACAGTGCAGCACTCCCTCAGCTCTTCACTGGAGTGTCAGCCTAGATACTTGTGCTCAAGTCTCTAGAATGACTTGGACCAACAAACTTCAAACTCAGAGGCGAGAGTCGGACCAACTGAGCCACGACTTACACTTTGAATCAAATAAAACACAATGTCGGTGTAAAAAAGAATGTATAACAGACACTGAGCCACAAGGAGAGGAGAGATGTTCCACAGGGTAGGCAGTGTTCTGGGAGACAAACTGTGTGGATTCGGATCCTGATTCAGAAAGGATGCTCCACCTTGGAAGGAGCCAGAAAGATATTGTCATGAGGAAGGGGTCAGACCCGTTCTCAATACCGGAACGGGTCTCCTACCTGATGGATAAATCTGTGTGGAATGGGTTGAGACGGGTTTTGGTTTAGGAAATTTCAAGTGGGGAAATAATCAGCTCAGAATAATGAAAGGAGCAGGGAGCCTTGAAAAATCCGGACACGGCCCTTTGGAGTGAAGTCATAGGAGCTATTCCAGGAATTGCTAGATGAAGAAAGACCAAGGTCCATCCAGATCCCCTCCTGCCATTCTGGGGGTTCCATGTTGCTGTGATAATGGAGCTTTAGACTTAGCATAGCAATCAATCTCTGTCAATTATTCTACAACAGCCCCAAACATGAGGCGAGGGAAACGCCAGTGGAGGAGAGCTTTGGGAACCATAGTTCCAAAGTCACCAGTTCATCACAAGCATGTTACACTCACCCCACGTCATGTCTCAAATTACTCATAAACTGCATCCCAACGCGTTATTTTCTGGAAGAAATCCACCGAATTCGCATTTATCTGCTTTCACCGTCTCCCTAGGGGGCCTGTTCCGTAGATTGACCACTCGATCACTGAACTAATGTTTCGGCAGATTAGTTTTGAATTTACTCGCTTTCAATCACAGGCAGTGCAGGGACAGAGGAACCGATGGAATGTTATGTAGAATGCTGAGTGCGAAGCAAATCAAAACTGACATAAACCGTCAACGAGGGGGAATAGCAAGGACCGAGAATAATCCATGCATTAGTAAAACATAGTTCCATTCAGAATTGACTATTCAATTACTAATTAAATATTATCAGGAAATGAATGCAGTATCAGAAAATGCAGCGCTTAATTTCAGAGGGAATCTTCCTGCGAGTAATGCATTGTTAGATCGAGTCAATAATGTAGGTGTCCTTCTGTTCTGCCCACATGAAGTAAAGCTGATTAACGTATCAAGCATTGAGTAAATGAAGACAGTAATTTGTTGCACATTAGTTAACTATTAACTAAAGTTGAGTAACTAAGTTGATCTTGGGAACATTTCTTCTGATCGCCATGAATCAGGAAGGTTGCAGAAATGGTGAGATTTCCAATATTCATTGTTCCAAAAGAAATACTAGAAGCTTTGTGAAGAGATGCGTTTATCATTTTGCTGAAAACATATCCACTCAGTGGAAACATTTCCTGCTCAGTTTAAGCACATTGTGGGTGTTTACTACAAGACGGCATCAGTCATGTACCTGTGTGCCCAATTGCTGAAATTACAAATATCAAGAAGACATATTTCTACTCATGCCATGTTCAAATCTGAGATTGCAAAAAAGCGATTTTCACCATCCTCATAGCCCAGTCAAATTGCTTCCAATGTTACTGCATTATCAGGCAGCACTGCTTTGAAATGCATTGGGATGGTGTTTACATTTTACCGAAAATCTCATCTGTTCAGTTGTGTTGGGCCCTTCAGAGTGGCGTGGCAGGAAATACCTATTGCGATGTGACTAATATTGTTTCAATGTCATTGTAAATAAATAGTCATGGATTTGTTTCGGCGTCTCTAAGGGCTTATTGCACTGATTTGGTGCGTAAACTTGAGGTGATCCAAAACTCGGCTGCCCAGGTCCTAACTCGCACCAAGTCCCGATCATCCATCTCCCCTGTGCTCACTGACCTACATTGCCTCCCGGTTAAGCAGCGCCTTGATTTCAAAATTCTCATCCTTGTTTTCAAATCCCTCCATGGCCTCGCCCCTCTCGATCTCTGTAATCTCCTTCAGCCCCACAACCCCCCGTATATCTGTGTTCCTCTAATTCTGCCCTCTTGAGCATCTCTGATTATAATCGCTCAACTTTTGGTGGCCGTGCCTTCTGTTGCCTTGTCCCTAAGCTCTGGAATTCCCTGCCTAAACCTCTCCGCCTCTCTACCTCTCTTTCCTCCTTTAAGATGCTCCTTAAAACCTACCTCTTTGACCAAGCTTTTGGTCACCTGCCCTAATATTTCCTTATGTGGATCGGTGTCAAATTTTTTGTCTAACAATACTCCTGTGCAGCACCTTGGGACGTTTTACTACGTTAAAGGCGCTATATAAATACAAGTTGTTGTTGAACAATGAAGGCACAGAAGGATGCCGGGTCAATGAGGGCGGTGGTTTACTGCCGTTATCACAAGAATACTCAGGGGCAGAAATTCATCTTGGCAGTCGAGTTAAACGAGCACCTGTCATACACCCCGGGGTTGAAGTTTGCCTTTGCTGGTAGTGTGAAACTGGTGGTATCACATCATCCTCCTGTTACACGGTCCGTCCCATATTCAGTTTGGTTGACTGCAATGGAGCTGAATATCTAACCGTGTGTATAACAGACCGGCTGATGCCATGACGCCTGTTTTGTGCTACTTCCCGCGGTGAATTTCTAGCCCAAGTCAGGTATTCGGCTGCATTGAAGTCTTTCAAGCTGAATATCAGGCGGGACGTATAACAGACCGGCCGATGCGATAACGCCCATTGTGCGCTGCCACCCGACACGGATTTCAACCCCTCAGAGTACTGAGGGTAAAGAAGTGATACATTTTGGTAGGAAGAACGAGGAGAGGCAATATAAACTAAAGGGTACAATCCTAAAGTGGGTGCATGAACAGAGAGGCCTAGGGGTAATGTGCACAAATCATTGAAGGTGGTAGGGCAGGTTGAGAAAGCGGTTAAAAAAAACATACAGGATCCTGGGCTTTATAAATAGACTACACGATAACATAAACAAGTTCCATCCCACCATCAAACTCACCATGGACTACTCCTCAGAATCGGTCTCATTCCTGGACACACGAATCTCCATCAAAGACGGACACCTCAGCACTTCACTCTACCGCAAGCCCACGGACAACCTCACGATGCTCCACTTCTCCAGCTTCCACCCTAACCATGTTAAAGAAGCCATCCCCTATGGACAAGCCCTGCGAATACACAGGATCTGCTCAGACGAGGAGGAACGCGATGGACACCTACGGACGCTGAAAAACGCCCTCGTAAGAACGGGATATGACGCTCGACTCATCGATCGACAGTTCCGACGGGCCACAGCGAAAAATCGCATAGACCTCCTCAGAAGGCAAACACGGGACACAACCAACAGGGTACCCTACGTCGTCCAGTACTTCCCCGGAGCGGAGAAACTACGACATGTTCTTCGCAGCCTTCAACATGTCATCGATGACGACAAACACCTCGCTAAGGCCATCCCCACGCCTCCACTACTTGCCTTCAAACAGCCGCCTAACCTCAGAAGTACCATCGTTCGCAGCAAATTACCCAGCTTTCAGGATAACAGCGACCACGACACCACACAACCCTGCCATGGCAAACTCTGCAAGACATGCCAGATCATCAACACAGATACCACCATCACACGTGAGGACACTACCCACCAGGTACATGGTACATACTCATGTGACTCGGCCAACGTTGTCTACCTCATACGTTGCAGGAAAGAATGCACCGCGGCATGGTACATCGGCGAGACCATGCAGACACTGAGACAACGTATGAACGAGCACCGCGCAACAATCGCCAGGCAGGATTGTTACCTCCCAGTCGGGGAACACTTCAGCAGTCAAGGACATTCAGCCTCGGATCTGCGGGTAAGCGTTCTCCAAGGCAACCTTAGAAACACACGACAACGCAAAATCATCGAGCAGAAACTGATAGCCAAGTTCCGAACTCATGAAGACGGTCTCAATCGGGATCTTGGGTTTATGTCACGATACATGACGTGATCCGGAATCGAGTCGTCGTTAGCTTGTTCACAGATGTGATTCCCAGTAAAAAAGTAAAAATTTTCCCAGTAAAAAAGTAATTTTTTTTTAAAGCTTTTCGTTTTACATACAGACGGCAGCTTTTGACACGTTGGAACCCCTGCGACTACACCTCATTGTCTCAGTTGTATCTTGCTATGTCTTTTGATGTGGTACCTTCCTGGCTGACTTAATTAACTTTATCACACCTCGGCAGATAGTCAGGATGATTTAATTTATTGGTCTGCAATTGTAAAGTACACATGCTTTTTTTTTCCATCTATATATGCTCTGGCGATTCTGTATCCAATTTACTTCACCTGAGGAAGGAGTGATAGCTCCGAAAGCTTGTGATTTCAAATAAAACTGTTGGACTATAACCTGGTGTTGTGCGACCTCTCAATTTTATAAATAGAGGCATAGGGCTAGATTTTACTCACCAAGACGCGTTGGGGGCGGGACTGCTGCCTTCCGGGTTCTAGTCCCGCCCCCAGCGACGTCCGATGCACAGGCGCTATTTACCCATGATTGGCCTTGTTAAGCCCGCCCTGCGGACTTGCTGGCCAATTAAGAGAAAGCTGGTGTCAGATGATGTCAGTTGATGACGCGTCATCTGCCAGTTTTCTTAAAAGCACATGAACCATAAATTTTTGACAGATGATTTGACAGTGTTTGACAGCATTGAGGTGCTGCAAACACTGACAAGCACTGTACACAGGTGAGCCCTTGCTCCCAGGCTCTCCAGTGACTCTCTCCTTAGGATGAAACAGATGGCAGCTGCAGGTGAGGGTACAGAGCAATCTGTCACTTCTCCCATTGAGGTGAGGCCACACAAACACTTCAAAGCTTGTCACCCACAGAAAAATCAAAACACATTAAAAATGACTTTCCCAACATTTCCTTACCTCTGATACTCACCAGTATCCCATTGCATCCTTCACACCACTTCTGCAGTTGTCATCTATACCCGAACATAACAACAGACCCACAGCACGCCACACTTACCTTGGCGGGGTTCCCCGATGTCGGGAAGCCCACAGCAGAGGTCTAAAAATTGGAAAAAGCCTCTTAACTGCCTGTTAACAGGCAGTTAATTGGCTATAATCCTCTTCCCGCCGCTAGGAGTTGGGTACCTGCGCAAATCGTGGACCCGACTCCCGGGAAGACTGGTTGGAGGCGGGTTGGGAGCGGGTTCGGGACCCACTCCCATTCGTTTTGACTTTCCCAGCAGTCCTGCCTCCAAACCTGCCTCCTCCGGGCTGGTAAAATCCAACCCATAGAGTACAAAAGCAAGGAAGTTATGATGAACCTTTATAAAACACTAGTCCGACCTCAACTGGAGTATTGGCCCTGAATTTGCTGTTGGAGGCTTCCCGCGGGGAAATGCCTCCGATCCGCGAATAAAATGCCCGCAGATCTGGTGGTCCGGGAGGTACGGTGAGTCTCGTTTCAGGGCCTCTCCGGGTACGCGCGGGTAGAGGCCCACGTATCCCAGGGGCACACGTGGATCACGAGCGCTCCTGGGATCATGTGGGCCGGCCCAACCAATAAAAGAAGGGAATCCCCATTCATGCTTATGGGATTCCGTATGTACGGAAACCCCATAAACATGAATGGGAATACCCAAAAAAATACACAGAGACATCAAATAAAAAAAAATGACATATTTAAAATTCATTCAAATGCCATTTAATAAAATATTTAAAACAAAAATTAAATTTTTGAAAAATAAATGTAAATGTTTTAAAGGGGCTAAAAAAATAACCTTCCCTTATTGCACAGGTTTTTTAATGTATAAATGATTTAAAAAAATGTAAATGATTTTTTTTCAAACACTTAGGCTGGTTAAAGCAGGCCTTACGTCTGCTTTTACCAGGCGTGAGAATTTCACGGGCATTCGCTGGACGAATAGCCCAACTCTCCGCTCGCGGATACCCTTTTCCCGGGAATGCCTTGGATCTGTCAGATTCTTGACACATTGCAAGATCCGGGTTTTTGGGCATGTGCTTCGCGTGTGAAAACCCGGGAACTTGCGTGAAATTTACCAGTATGTACGCACCTTGTACACAACCGTAGGAGCTGCAAATTCTGGGCCCTTGTGTCCAATTCTGGGCACCACACTTTAGGAAGGATGTGAAGGCCTTAGACAGGGTGCAGAGAAGATTTACAAGAATGGTTCTAGGGATGAGGGACTTCAGTTATGTGGATAGAGTGGAGAAGGTGGTGTTGTTCTCCTTAGAGCAGGGAAGGTTGAGAGGAATAAAAACAGAAAATGCTGGAAATACTCAGCAGGTCAGGCAACTTCTGTGGAGAGAGAAACAGAGTTAACGTTTCAGGTCGATGGCCCTTCGTCAGAACTGGAAAAAGCTGGAGATGGAACAGGTTTTTAAGCAAGTGTAGGGGCAGGGAAAGGGGGGAGGGGAGGAAAGAGCAAAAGGGAAGGCCTATGATAGGATGGAAGGCAGGAGAGAAGGTTGAGAGGAGATTTGATGGAGGTGTTCAAAATCATGAGGGGTCCAGACAGAGTAGATAGAAACTGTTCCCATTGGCAGAAGGATCAAGAACCAGAGGTCTCACTTTCCTTTGCGCTCATGTTAACATCAGCTGTAATCTTTTCCACCAAATCGCAGCAGATAAAACTGGAAGTTTGAAATATTTTCCTTTGAGTTCAGTCTATCAAAGGATGTGGATCAATGGCAGCTAAATGGATTTGAGGTACAGATGAGCCATGATCTGATTGAATGACTGAACCAGCTCGAGGGGCTGAATGGTCTGCTCAACTTCTCATGTCCACAACTTACTGTCAGACGTAAGACTTTCATGTCAATATCCACTCTTTCTCACTGAAAGGCGACTGTTGATGCTTTAATTGTACAAGGGGAGGCGCCTCGATTAAATCAACGGACAGAAGAATCTGGTACGAAAGGGGTTTGTTTGTTTTCGGATGACCCCATAGTCAAAACAAGAGACAGAGGTTCCTGGATCTTACGGAAATTCTTTAATGAAAGCACCTTCTTGAATCTAATTCATTATTTCACATTCTTAAAAGCACATTTCTCAGATATAACCATTCCCACCTGTCCTCATTATTTACACCGGTGCAATTTTAATTAGAATCATAGAATCATAGAAAGTTACAGCACGGAAGGAGGCCATTTCGGCCCATCATGTCCACGCCAGTCAATAAAGAGCTATCCAGCCTAATCCCACTTCCCAGCTCTTGGTCCGTAGCCCTGCAGGTTACAGCATCCCAAGTGCACATCCAAGTACTTTGTAAACGTGGTTAGGGTTTCTGCCTCTACCACCCTTTCAGGCAGTGAGTTCCAGACCCCCACAACCCTCTGGGTGAAAACATTTCCCCTCAAATCCCCTCTAAACCTTCCACCAATTACTTTAAATCTGTGCCCCCTGGTTTTTGACCCCTCTGCTAAGGGAAATAGGTCCTTTCTATCCACTTTATCTAGGCCCCTCATAATTTTATACACCTCAATAAGGTCTGCCCTCAGCCTCCTCTGTTCCAAGGAAAACAAACCCAGTCTATCCAGTCTTTCCTCATAGCTAAGATTCTCTACTCCCGACAACATCCTTGTAAATCTCTTCTGTACCCTCTCTAGTGCAATCACATCGTTCCTGTAATGTGGTGACCAGAACTGCACGCAGTACTCTAGCTGAGGCCTAACTAGTGTTTTATACAGTTGAAGCATAACCCCCCTGCTCTTGTATTCTACATGATGCGGAGATGCCGGTGTTGGACTGGGGTGGACAAAATTGAGAGGTCGCACAACACCAGGTTATAGTCCAACAGTTTTATTTGAAATCACAAGCTTTCGGAGCTATCGATTGCCCCTTCCTGAGGAAGGGGCAATCGATAGCTCCGAAAGCTTGTGATTTCAAATAAAACTGTTGGACTATAACCTGGTGTTGTGCGACCTCTCAATCTTGTATTCTACACCATGGCTAATAAAGGCAAGCATTCCGTATGCCTTCTTAACCACCTTATCCACCTGGCCTGCTACCTTCAGGGATCTGTGGACATGCACTCCAAGGTCCCTTTGTTCCTCTACACTACTCAGTGTCCTACCATTTAATGTGTATTCCCTTTCCTTGTTAGCCCTCCCCAAATGCATTACCTCACACTTCTCCGGATTGAATTCCATTTGCCACTGTTCTGCCCACCTGACCAATTTATTGATAACTTCCTGCAGTCTGCAGCTTCTAATTATGTGACCAAATGCAATGCCTAGGTCTGGATACGAGATTGCAAATCGCTGGGCGAAGCAGAAAAAGCCTGAACCATTTTTCCATATTGGAGAAGGACAACCTTCATCAAGTCAATCGCATAAAGTAACAATATTATGTTACATTTGTCGATTGAACATATTCACAAAATATAAACGAGTACAACAGTTACACTGTAACAAGCATAGCAAGGCAGGCAGGTTTCCTTACGGGACAGGTAGCAAGACCAATCACCGCTTGAACACTTGTTGGTGTCATGAACAACCTGAGAGTCTAATCACTTACCCAGAATACCGACCACTGCGAGAATAGGATAGCAAGTAGCATAGACCAGACCATTCGCTGGTTCATGCATTTTCTGTCAGAAACGATGGAGTCTGTTCATCCTAGACACACCGGTTCTGAAAGGTGCTTTATGAATTAGTCGAAGACTCTCTAATATATACGTGAGGGAAGCCTCGAGTGGCACAATTAGGGAACATCATTAGCGATATTAGTTACAGTTATTTGAACAAACAGACCGTGATAGGTGCTGTCATGTTTTATCCAGCGATGTAACCTTATCTATATCAATTTGAACATCTATCCATGTGTCTACGTATATCTCTACCTATATATATTTCTACCTATGTGTGTATGCATGTATATATATATATGTGTGTGTGTGTGTGTGTGTCTATGTGTGAGCGAGCTAATAGCTTCAAGTGCCCAGTGAAGCTCTGTTGGGGCCATGTGCATAATCCGTCCAAACGAGATACTCCACGTCTGAGACGGGGCTGAGTTCAGAGTTAAGCAGACCTGCCAAGGTTACACACCTTCGGCCTTAGCTTGAGGTGGCCATGGACAGCTGAGTTGTTAGTTCGCTATGTAGTTGGGTTGATTAAGAATATGTAATGTGACTATTCCAATGCTCTCCTGACCGGCCGCCCACCCTTGCACCCTCCGTAAACCTGAGCTCATTGAAAGCTCTGCTGCCCTATCCTACCTCGTAGCCTGTCCAGTTCACCCATCACACCTTGTGCTCGGTGACCTATATTGGCTCCCTTTCCGACAATGCCTGGATTTTGCCCGCTGTGCCTTCAGCTGCTTGGGCCCTAAGCTCTGGAATCCCCTCCCTAAACCTCTCCGCCTCTCTACCTCTCTCTCCTTCTTTAAGTTGTCCCTGAAAACTTACCTCTTTGAACAAGGTTTTGCTCACCTGTACAATATTTTCCAACGTGGCTGGGTGTCAAATTGTGTTTGATAACATACCTGTGATTCGCCCTGGGATACTTTATTAAGTTAAAGGCGCTGTATAAATGCAAGTTGTTGTAATCGTTGTTCTTCAGCTATGTTTCTGATTGTCATGCTTTTCAATTAAACAGGCCGTTCTTTAACTCCAATCTCACTCCAGAGACTGAGGGTGAAACTGGTCTTCTGCAAAATATACTGATACAGATTGGGATAGTAACAGTGTGAAGGGAAAAGAGGCGGAGAATTGCCTGAAATTTGTACAAGAGAACTTTCTTGATCAGTGTGATTCCAGTCCAACGAGGAAGGGAGCAGTGCTGGATCTGGTCCTGTGGAATGAAGTGGGGGAAGAAGAGTACATTTCAGTGGGAGAGCATTTGGCGAATAGTGATCAGGTTTAGAATAGTTGTGGAAAAGGACAAGGTACAACCAAACATAAAAATACTTAACTGCCGGTCAGGCTAACTTCAGTGAGTTGAAACAGGATCTGGCCCAGGTGGACTGGAATCATAAATTGGTTGGCAAACAGCAATTGAACAAAGGGAGGCCTTCAAAGAGGAGATGGTGCGGGTACAGAGTAGACACATTCCCGTGAGGGGGAAAGGAAGGGCATGCAAAGCTGGAGCTCCCTGGATGACTAAAGCTATAGCTGTTGAAATGAGATGGAAAAGGGAGGCTTGTGACAAGTGTGAGGTTAATTATACCGGAGCGGACCAAGCTGAGTACAGAAAGTACAGAGGAGATCGAAAACAGGGACTGAGAGGGGTAAAGAGAAAGGATGAGAATAGCTGAGCGGCTCACAGAAAGGGGACCCAAAAGTCTTTTATAAAGACATAAATCATAAAAGCTCAGTCAAAGGAATGGTGGGGCCGATTAGGGACTGAAAAAGAGACATTATTGTGGATGCAGAGGGCATGGCTGAGGCACTAAATGAATAGTTTGTCTCTGTCTTCACTAGAGAAGAGGATGCTGCCAATGTAGCAGTAAAGGAAGAGGCAGTAGTGATATTGGATAGGATGAAAATAGATAAAGAGGAGGCTCTTAAAAGATTGGCAGTCCTCAAAGTAGAAAAGTCTCTCGGTGCGGATGGGATGTATCCTAGGTTACCGTGGCGAGTAAGGGTGGAAATTGCGGAGTCTCTGGCCACAATCTTCCAATGGATATGGGGGTGATGGCAGAGGATTGAAGGATTGCAAATGTTTCACTCCTGTTTAAAAATGGGGAAAGGGATAAATCGGCAACTACAGGCCACTCAGCCTAACGGCGATGGTGGGGAACATTTAGAGACAATAATCCGGGACAAAATTAATCGGCATTTGGAAAAGTATGGGCTAATCAATGAAAGTCAGCATGGATTTGTTAAAGGCAAATCATGTTTGACTAACTTGATTGACTTCTTTGATGAAGTAACGGAGGGGATTGATGGGGGTAGTGCGGTGGATGTTGTGTATATGAACTTTCAATAGGCGTTTGACCAAATACCACATAATAGACTTGTTAGAAAAATGAAAGCCCCTGGGATTAAAGGGACAGTGGCAGCATGGATACATACAGGCTAAATAGTGGAAGCATCATGCTATAGACAGAGCTACGTTATCCCACCACCAGCGATCAGCTCAAAGCTCTGATGTCCTGTCACATCCGTTAATGAATCGTCATTCCAAACTAATCAATTAATGGGAGATGGAAGCTCATGGAGATCGCCATCCTCAATGATGGCGGAATGCAAAGACGAGGCTGAAGCGTTTGCAACTATATTATGCCAGAAGTGGCAAATGGATGATCCTTCTTAGTCTCCTGCACAGGTCCGCATCCATCACAAATGTCAGTCATCTGCCAGTTCAGTTCACCCCGCGTTACATCAAGAAACAGCGGAGTGCACTGGACACATCAAAGGCTATGTACCCCGAGAATATCCCTGCTGTAGTGCTGAAGACCTCTGCTTCAGAACTAGCCATGCCCACGGCCAAGCTGTTCCAGTACAGCTACAACACTGGCATCTACCCGACCTGACCTCTAGGATATAAATGTTATCTGGGATATATATCTAGGATACAGCATTCCAAAGCTTTCAACAACTGGCGGGAGTGGCGGGTTTTGCTTGCTTCATGTCTGGGTCTGTGCTACACCAATAGACAGAGATTGATTGCAGTGATTAGTAAACAACTCCATTATTGTATCAGGCGCCTACCAGCACAGTCAAAGGTGAACTTGATGGACCTTTGTTTCATTCATCTATCAATTCCCATGTTCCTAAAATTGTGCTCTCTTCATTAGAATCAAGGCGTTTAATAGAAAATCTGAGAATGCCATTCGAATTTACAAGGGATTTTCAGATTATAAATGGAGGGCAACCATTTCCACGGGTTGACTTGTGGGTAACTGTATGGCATCAATGTCAGATCATCAGCAAACGCACAAAGGGATTAGGTTAGTTTGTTGGTGCTTTACACAGAGAGATCCGAGGACACGGAATGCTTAGCAGAAAATCGGTGGAAGAAGACTTCATATTATATTTGAAGAAGGAAGTGGACAGGTATTTGAAGAAGGAGGGGAAACATATGGGGAAATGACAATGAATGGGAACAGGTCTTTCAGAGAGCCAACACAGACCTGGCGAGTCGAATAGCTTCCTCCTGTGCTGTGAAACACTCGCATTCTATTATTTTTAACTGAAGCTCTAATCCAGTCACTGTATTCTGGGAAGATGGTGGTCGTTCCCCCAACGTACCTCCTCACGCTTGGAAATATTAATTTTAATATTCAATATGCACCTAAAATTGACTGCACCGTTCGGATGGAAAGCTTTATTTGGATTTCTGCAGTTGCAATCGATGTTTTTTTCCACTGATCTTTACTGAGATTAGTTCATTTGCTAAGTTTCATTTAATTTTTATGATTTGGATTTAATTAGTTGTGCCCCTCCAAAAGGTGAGCATTTTAGCTTGTTTTTCTGTTTGATGGCACTGGGGCAACCCAGTGTCTCCTTATTGTCTCAATGAACAGATTAGATTGAAAGCAACTCGCTCAGTTTGTTTGTGCAAAGGAGTGGAACTAACATCAGTAATGATGTGACCTAATTGTGTCACTGGAGGCTTCCGTGATCTATATATTGACTCCGCTGCAAACCAGGTGTTGAGGCTGTTGAGACTCAATCGCTTCTGACAGAAAATGCATGAGCCAGTAACTGGTCCGGTGTATGCTGTTTATTATCCAATTCTTGCCGCTCTCGGAGTCCCAGGTAAGTCGGAACCTTACCAGTTGTGCACAGCTGTGTTAAGCTGTATCAGTGCTCTTGCTGTGTGTCTGGTATTTAATCTGTCTGGGTGGATCTGTTTGTTAAATAGTCACCTATTCTGTGGTAACCGCTCAATGGCTAAGCTATCCTAATTTTACAGTATTTATTCAATATAATACTTTATTGAAATTATTCCGCTCCAACATAGAGAGAATTTTTGAAAGAGTCTTCTTCAAATGACTTGTGATGTCATATCCAGAATGAGCCGTGGTGACACATTTCACGGTGTGTTCATGGGTTGCTGTGTTTCACCTTAAATGTCAGTTCAGTGTCAGCCAGTGGCTCAGTGGGTAGCACCCTCGCCTACTGAGTTAGAAGATTGTGGTTTCAAGTCACGCTCCAGGGGCCTGAGCACATAAATCTAAGGCAGGCACTCCAGTGCAATGCTGAGGGAGTGCTGCACTGTCAGTAGGTGCTGTCGTTATATAGAAGATAGGAGCAGGAGTAGGCCATTCGGCCCCTCGAGCCTGCTCTGCCATTCAATGCGATCATGGCTGATCATCCAAATTCAGTACCCTGTCCCTGCTTTCTCCCCATATCCCTTGATCCCCTTAGCCTTAAGAAATATATCTAACTCCTTCTTGAATATATTTAATGAATTGGCCTCAACTGCCTTCTGTGGTAGAGAATTCCACAGGTTCACCACTCTCTGGGTGAAGAAATTCCTCCTCATCTCAGTCCTAAATGGCTTACCCCTTATCCTTAGACTGTGACCCCTGGTTCTGGACTCCCCGCCATCAGGAACATCCTTCGTCTGTCTAGTCCTGTTAGAATTTTATAAGTTTCAATGAGATCCCCTCTCATTCTTCTAAACTCTAGCGAATATAAGCCTAATCGACCCAATCTCTCTTCATACGTCATTCCTGCCATCCCAGGTATCAGTCTGGTGAATCTTCGCTGCACTCCCTCCATGGCAAGAACATCCTTCCTCAGATAAGGCGACCAAAACTGCGTTCAGATGAGATGTTAAACCGAGGTCCCGTCTGCTCTCTCAGGTGGATGTAAATGATCCCATGGCACTATTTCTAAGAAGAGCAGGGGAGTTCTCCCTGGTGTTCTGGCCAATATTTATCCCTCAATCAACATCACAAAAACAGATTGGCTGGTCATTCTCACATTGCTGTTTGTGGGAGCTTGCTGTGCACAAATTGGCTGCATTACAACACTGACTGCACTCCACAAGTACTTCATTGGCTGTAAAGCACTTTGAGAGGTCCGGTGGTCGTGGAAGGCGCTATATAAATGCAAGTCTTTTTTTATATTTCCAATGGCTGCAGATCGATGTACAGAGTCCAAATGTAGGGGGTGAGGAATATTGAACTTTGAACTGTTTCACCATATAGGGAACGATTCACCTCCAACCAAGTGTATCGGTCCGGTGCTTTCCATCTCCCCCCATCAGGTGGTGGCTCAGTGGGTAGCACTCTCACTTCTGTATCAGAAGGTTGTGGGTTCAAGTCCCCACTCCAGAGACTTGAGCACAAAATTCTGGGCTGACACTCGTGAGACTATTTCAAAGAAGAGCCGGGGAGTTATCCCCAGTGTCCTGCCCCAATATTTATCCCTCAATCAACATCGCGAAAAGAGATGATCTGGTCATTACCACATTGCTGTTTGTGGGAGCTTGCTGTGCACAAATTGGCTGCTGCGTTTCCTACATTGCAACACTGACTACACTTCAAAAAGTGCTTTATTGGTTGTAAAGCACTTTGAGACGTCCTGAGGTGGTGAAAGGCGCTGTAGAAATGCAAGTCTTTCTTTCTTTTGTTATTGTTGTAAACTATTATAATCATTAGAAAAAAATCTATTGTATTTACTGTAAAATGTATGAGCTTCAGATTTATGTCAAGATAATCTAGTAAAATACATTCATCTGACTACAGCTGCCACATCTATCTTTCTCCTCCTCTCTTTTCCTCTCTCGCTTTCGATTTCTCGTCTCCCTTTCTTTCTCTGTCCCTCCTTATTTCTTTCTATCTTTCCCTCTCTCTACTAACTCCTCCTTTGCAAAGGATGCCATCGTGTTTTAATCGGATTGCAATGCGGAGTGAAATGCTCAAAACCTGTTTGTAATACAACAATATTTCAGCCCAGACGCGAGTTCACTATTGAGTTCCGGCGGATTAGCGCCAAGTCAGCCCGGCAGTGACATTGTTCCGCCAACACCAGGGACAAAGCAGGCCAGCTCGTTAATTTGATCGTTATTCCAGAGACATAATTGGCTGCCGAACCAGTAACAATCATTACAGTCCAAACAGTACTTTACTGGGTGAGGTCTTGGATCCGCACTGGGTGACCTGTGTAATTACAATCGCTAATTATTATTTTGTAATCTGCATGGTATTGTCGATGGTGCCAACATATAATTCAAAGATTTAGTCAAAGATAACACGCAATTCTTTTCACCTTCCCTCCTCTGCTCTGTTCTCAGATCCCACAGGCGCTGTCAACCTTCAGATACTTGTCCTCTTATTCATGCGCCCCCAGTGATAGGCAGATTAAACAGTCTATTGACCATAGAGGTCATTTTATTGAGCAGCCGAGTCATGTATTCAACAGACTCTCACACTCAGGGGCTTCCACTGGTGCTGGTCAGATTAAGAACATTGATTGGTGTTACTACCTCCACTGGCATCTCTGAGTCTGCCTGTGGTACCGGTATCACATCCTCTGAGATCTACGGACGGATTAGATGAGGAAGAATCCTAAATATTCCATTACTGTGCACAGTTTTGGTCTCCTCATCTAAGGAAAGATCTGCTTGGCTTCAAGACAGTGCATGGGAAGTTCACGAGATTGATTCTTGAGATAAGAGGGTTATCCTATGAGGAGAGATTGAGTAGATTGGGCCTATACTCTCTGGAGTTTCGAAGAATGAGAGGTGATCTCATTGAAACATGTAAGGTTCTGAGGGAGCTTGACAGGGTAGATGCTGAGAGGTTGTTTCCCCTGGCTGGAGAGTCTGGAACGAGGGAGAATAGTCTCAGAATAAGGGGTCGGCCATTTAAGACTGAGATGAGGAGGAATTTCTTCACTCAGAGGGTTGTGAATCTTTGGAATTCTCTGTCCCAGAGGGCTGTGGACGCTCAGTCATTGAGTTTATTCAAGGCTGAGATTGATAGATTTTTTGACTCTGGGAGAACCAAGGGATATGGGGATGGGGCGGGAAAGTGGAGTTGAGGTCGAAGATCAGCCGTGATCTTATTGAATGGTGGAGCAGGCTGGAGGAGGCCGTGTGATCGACTCCTGCTCCTAATTCTTATGTTTCTTATCTTAACTCAGTATCACATAAGACATGATGCTTGCCCAGTGACCCATCAATCATGCTCAATACATTGAGCTTATTTACAATATAACCTGCAGGCAGGACATATTGCAGCTTGCAAATTTTATCCATTAATTGTAAAGGGCAGCTCAGCGCATGTGTTTTTTATATCAGTTTTCCATCACCCTCAACTAATAAATAGTTGGGAAACGAGAACCAGCAACAGGTTTGTCGCTTGTTATAATCAGTGAGGTGCCAAATGCCCTTAGATCTGGAGACCACGGGTGGCCAGTCAGCGGCCCTCTCCTCATCCCTAAACCTTCCTGCCTGATCTGCAGCCACAATCCGAATTCTCTTGCTTCAGTCCATTCGCCGCTGTCCAAAGTCCGCTTCACCTGCGTTACCGGCGGTTCCCGGTGTCTGTCCTTCATTAAGTTTCTTGTTTTTATTGGGGTTTTCCAGATTTATCGTTCATTAATTGTCTTGTTAATCTCAAACTCGCTTTCTATTGAATTGTATTTCAATCAATTAACTTATTTCAGGTGCATTTTTGTTGACTTTGTTATTTACATGAAAGTTTCTTTCTTCAAATAAATTTCCTGGCTCTCAATTTGACGAATTATAACTCATTTTAAAATTTATTTAAAGCTTGTTGCTGGTTCAATTGTAGCCCCAGGTTTCATTTCCGACTCAGTCCTGCTTCTTCTTCTGACTTCCCAATATCATGTTAGATTAACGGACCCCGTCTATATTTTAAAAAGGAACAGAAAGAATACAGCGCCTTTGAGGACCTCAGGCTGTCCGAAAGCGTTTTGCAGCCACTTTTGAAGTGTCATCACTGTTGTAATGTACGGCAAGACTTCAGCCAATTGGCGCACAGCAAGGGCCCACAAAGAGCAATGAGACAGTGACCAGATAATTGGGTTTAGTGAGTGAGGTAAGAAAACTACTAGGCACTTGGTCTAAGCGTTAAACAAAGCTTTAATCAACTGTTTTACAACATGGAGATCTAGTTGTGTCCTTTACTAGTTCCTGTTGAGGAATGTCCTAAGCAAGCTGGGCCCATGCCCGAGTATTTATACTCTCCCTGGACAGCGCCACCAGCAGGCCGCCCAGTATTACTTCATACATGAATGACAAGATTCATGTCAGTGAGGTTGATTTAGGGAGAAATATTGGCCAGGGCACCGGGGAGTGCAGCACTCCCTGAGTACTACATTGAAGTGTCGGCCGAGATTATCTGCTCAAATCTTTGGAGTGGGGCATGAACCCAGCAACTTCTGACTCAGAGGCGAGTGTGCTACTCACTGAGCCTCAACTCACACTGTTTTAAGTTGCAACCTACATTTACTAGGAAGTGTGAGCTATTTGGTTCCATGCAGAATGCAGTAACAAAGTTCTGAAGTGAACACATACTGGTAGCAAACTGATACTTACTCTTAAATCTGCCAATAATTCATCGCCTTGCTTGTTTCCAACTCCCCTACAGTTAACGCGGTGGCGATTGTGATCCTGTCCCGGGGAAAGTGCGGTCTCTCCAAATGTATCACTCATTACCTGGTGGCCATGGCAGCGGCGGATCTGCTGGTTGTCATCATTGGCGTTATACTCAATCGGATCATCGACATTTACTTTCCCGGAAATTATCTGTGGCTTACTCCGGTATGTCGGGCCAAGACCATCCTAGCTTATGCAACCATAGACTGTTCTGTCTGGTTAACCGTCACTTTCACCTTTGACCGCTTTATAGCCATTTGTTGCCAGAAGCTGAAAACCAAATATTGCACCAAGAAAACGGCAGCGACGATTGTAGGCACGGTGCTAGCTCTGAGCTGTTTAACAAACATCCCCTACTACTTTGTATTTGAGCCTCTGTATATAATTAACAAATTGCCCTGGTACTGCCGGGTAAGATCAAGCTTTCATACTACACCGCTTTGGCAAGCATTTTCTTATTTCCACCGCATAGCGACTCCTTTTGTTCCGTTTTTCATTATTTTGCTACTCAATGCTCTGACCGTGAGATATATATTAGTGGCCAGCAGAGTCCGCAGGGCATTGCGGGGCAACCCCAGCTCTGAAAATAACCCTGACCCTGAGATGGAGAACAGGAGAAAATCCATCGTTTTACTGTTCAGTATATCCGCCAATTTTATACTGTTATGGCTGACGTACATGGTCCATTACTTGTATTATCAAATTAATAAGACCTATTCATACACAGGTTCCAATGACCCGGTTTTTATCTTTCAAGAAACCGGATATATGCTCCTGCTTTTGAGCTGCTGCACAAACACATTTATCTATGCTGTGACCCAGAGTAAATTCAGGCAAGAGTTCAAGAATATGGTGAAATACCCAGTGTATCAGATTGTTAAGTTTTTAAATAAGTAGAATGACTATGGACTATGAGATAAACGGGTCTTTTTCAGGAATGCAGGCTGTGACTAGTGGGGTACCGCAAGGATTGGTGCTTGGGCCCCAGCTATTCACAATCTATATCAATGATTTGTATGAGGGGACTAAATGTAACATTTCCAAATTTGCTGATGATACAAAGCTAGGTGGCAGTGTCAGTTGGGAAGAGGATGTGAAGAGGCTTCAAGGGGATCTCGACAGGCTCAGTGAGTGGGAGGGAACAAGGCAGATGGAATATAATGTGGATAAATGTGAAGTTATCCACTTTGGTAGAAAAAACAGAAAGGCAGTGTATTTCCTAAATGGTGAAAGATTGGGGAATGCTGATGCTCAAAGGCCCTGGGTGTCCTTGTACTTGAGTCACTGAAAGTGAATGTGCAGGTGCAGCAAGCCATTAGGAAGGCAAATGGTATGCTGGCCTTCATTACAAGAGGATTTGAGTACAGGAGTAAAGAAGTCTTACTCCGATTATATAGGGCCTTGGTGAGACAACACCTGGAGTACTGTGTACAATTTTGGTCTCCTTACCTAAAGAAGGATATACTTGCCATAGAGGGAGTGCAACGAAGGTGCACGAGATTGATTCCTGGGATGGCGGGACTGTGGTATGAGAAGAGATTGAGTAAACTAGACCTGTATTCTCTTGAATTCAGAAGAATGAGAGGTGATCTCATTGAAGCATACAACATTATTGCAGGGCTTGATAGCGTGAATGCTGGGAGAATGTTTCCTTTGGTTGGAGAGACTAGAAGCAGGGGTCACAGCCTCAGGATAAAGGGTAGGCCATTCAGGACTGAGATGAGAAGAAATTTCTTCACACAGAGGGTGGTGAATCTTTGGAATTCTCTACCCCAGAGGGCTGTGGAGGCTCAGTCACTGGGTTTATTCAAAACAGAAGTCGATAGATTTCTGACTAATAAGGGCATCAAGGGATATGGCGATAGGGCCGGTGAATGGAGTTGAGGCAGAAGATCAGCCATGATCTCGTTGAATGGCGGAGCAGGCTCGAAGGGCCGAATGGCCTACTCCTGCTCCTATTTCTTATGTTCTTGCTAGTATTACAATTTAAATTAGAACATGAGAAGATCAGAAATAGGGACAGGAGTCGTCCGTACGGCCCCTCGAGCCTGCTCCACTGTTCAATAAGATCATGGCTGATCTTTTATCTCAACTCCACTTTCCTGCCCCATCCCCACATCCTTTGAATCCCTTAGTTCCCAAAAACCTACCGATCTCAGTCTTGAATAAAGTCAAAGACTGAACCTCCACAGCCCTCTGGAGTAGAGAATTCCAAAGATTCATTATCCTCTGAATGATGAAATTCCTCCTCATCTCAGTCCGAAATGGCTGACCCCTTATTCTGAGACTATGACCCCTGGTTTGAGGTTCTCCAGCCAGGGAACACAGCCTCTAAGCATCTACGCTGTCAAGCGCTCTAAGAATTTTACACTTTTCAGTCAGATCACCTCTCATTCTTCGAAACCCCAGAGAATATAGGCTCATACTACTCAATCTCCCATCTTGGGACAGCTCTCTTATCCCAGCAATCAATATAGTGAACCTTCGTTGCCGCTGCTCTAAGGCAAGTGTATCCTTCCTTGGGTAAGGAGACCAAAACACAGTACTCCAGGTGTGGTCTCAACAAAGCCTTATCTAATTGCAGCAAGATTTCCTTATTCTTATACTCCAACCCCCTTGCAATAAAGGCTAACATACCTTTGCTTTCCTAATTGCTTGCTGTACCTGCATGTTAACTTTCTATGATTCGTGTACAAGGGCCCCCAAATCTGGCAGAATACCAATGTTTACTAATCGCTTACCTTTTAAAAAATATTCTTCATTTCTATTCTTCCTACCAAAGTGAATAACCTCACATTTCCCCACACTATACTCCATCTGCCACCTTCTTGCTGACTCACTTAACCTGTCTCTATTCCTCTGTAGCTTCTTTGCGTCCTCCTCACAACTTAGTTTCCCACCTAGCTTTGTATTGTCAAAATTCCTGGATACATTACACTCGGTTCCTTCATCTAAGTCATTGATATAGATTGTAAACAGCTGAGGCCCAAGCACTGATCCTTGTGGTACTCCGCTAGTTACACCCTGCCAACACAAAAATTACCTGTTTATCCCTTCTCTCTGTTTTCTGTCTGTTAACCAATCTTCAATCCATATTACCCCTAATTCCATGAGCCCTAATATTGTGAAACAACTTCTTGTGTGGCACCTTGTTGAATGTCTTTTGTCAATCCAAATATACTACATCCACTGGTTCCCCCTTATCTACCCTGCTAGTTACACCCAGTAGATTTGTCGAGCACGAGTTTCCTTTCATGAAACCGTGTTTACTCTGCCGAATCATATTATTTTCTAAGTGCCCTGTTACCACGTCCCTAATGATAGATTCCAGCAATTTCCCAACTGTTGATGTCAGACGAACTGGCCTATATGTTCCCTCTTTTCTGTCTCCGTTCTTTCTTGAATAGCAGGGTTACATTTGCTACCTTTCAATCCACGGGGATAGTTCTCAAATCTAGGGAATTCTGGAAGATCAAAACCAATGCATCCACAATCTCAGCTGCCACCTCTTTTAAAACCCTAGGATGTAGGCCATCAGGTCCAGGAGATTTGTTGGCTTTCAGTCCCATTAAAGTCGCCAGAACTTTTTCTTTACTAATATTAATTATTTTATGATCCTCACTCTCGTTAGAACCTTGGTTTCCCACTATTTCTGGTACGTTTTTGTGTCTTTTGCTGTGAAGACAGATACACAATATTTGTTTAACATCTCTGCCATTTCCTTATTGCCCATTATAATTTCTCCTGTCTCTGCTTCTAAGGGCCACAAATTTACGAACGCTAATTGAAATGAATCTTGTCATTCATGTGGAAATGACTTATGAAATAACACTGGGAGGCCTGCTGGTGGCGCTGTCCAGGGAGAGTATAAATACTCGGGCATGGGCCCAGCTTGCGCGCGACATTCTTAACAGGAACTAGCGAAGGACACAACTCGACCTCCATGTTGTAAAACAGTTGATTAAAGCTTTGTTTAACGCTTAGACCGAGTGCCTAGTCGTTTTCTTACGTACCTAATCACTTCCTGTTTACAATCTGTTTTTACATTTCTTGCTAGTTTGCTCTCATATTCTATTGTCTCCCTCTTGATCAATTTCTTGGTCATACTTTGTTGATTTCATAAACCCTTCCAATCCTCAACCTTACTATTCTTTTTCGCAACATTGTAAGCTTCTTCTTTTAATCTAGCACTATCCTTAACTTCTCTAGTTAGCCACGGTAGGACCACTTTTCCCTTGGAGTTTATGTTCCTTAAGACAATGTATATTCATTGAGTATTATCAATTATTTCTTTAAATTTTCACCATTACTTTTCTACCATCATATCATTTAATCTAATTTCCCAATCTACCTTCACCAACATGCCACTCAGACCTACATAATTGGCTTCATTTAAATTTAAGACCGTAGTTTAGTACTGAACTCTCAAACACAATATTACCATTGCTGAATCCCCCACCATCAACATCCTGGTGGTCACCATTGACCAGAAACTTATCTAGACCAGCCACATAAATACTATGGCAGCAAGAGCAAGTCAGAGGCTGGGTATTCTGCGGAAAGTATCTCACCTCCTGGCTCCCCAAAGCCTTTCCACCATCTACAAGGCACAAGTCAGGAGTGTGAAGGAATACTCTCCACTTGCCTGGATGAGTGCAGCTCCAACAACACTCAAGAAGCTCGACACCATCCAGGACAAAGCAGCCCGCTTGATTGGCACCCCATCCACCACCTTAAACATTCACTCCCTCCACCACCAGCGTATCGTGGCTGCAGTGTGTACCATCTACAAGATGCACTGCAGCAACTCACCAAGACTTCTTCAGCAGCACCTCCCAAACCCTCGACCTCTACCACCTAGAAGGACAAGGGGAGCAGGCGCAGGGAAACACCATCACCTGCAAGTTCCCCTCCAAGTCACACACCATCCTGACTTGGAGATATATCGCCGTTCCTTCATTGTCGCTGGGTCAAAATCCTGGAGCTCCCTCCCTAACAGTGCTGTGGGACTACCTTCAGCACACGCACTAGAGCGGTTCAAGAGGCAGTTCACCACCACTTTCTCAAGGACAATAAGGGTTGGGCAATAAATGCTGGTCTTGCCAGTGATGCCCACGTCCCATGACCAAATAAAATAACACGAAATTCTATGATATTATCACTCTTCCGCAGAAAATCCTTCACAGAAGATTACACAATAACCCCGTCTCATTACACAATACTAGATCTAAAATAGCCTGTTCTTTAGTTGGTTGCTCAACATATTGTTCTAGAAAACTCTCTCAAATGCATTCCATGAACTCATCCTCCAAACTACTTTTGCCAAGTTGGTTTGCACAGTCTGAAGATTAAAGTCCCCACGATTGTTGCATTACTCTTGTTATATGCTCCTCTAATTTTCTGATTTATCCTCTGTCCAACACTATAACTACTGGTCGGGGGCCCATAAACTACTCCCACTAGTTTTCTGCCGTTTGTTATTTCTTAGCTCCACCCATAATGATTCTACATCCTTATTGGAACATGGGACATGTTGGAACATGGAGAAGGAAGTGGCAGAGAGCTCGATGGGAAATTTAGGCTTGTTAGCATATAGTATAGGGAGCAAACACTACAAGATAGTGCGCATTTGTTTATTAACACGTATTTTCTTTATATATTCACATAAATAATTACAATTAACTTGTGAGTCAAATGAACTAACTTGGCAGAGCGCTTGATGTGTTAACCTAGCATACAGAAATGCAATTGAAAGACCGCCTGGACCTTGAAAAAACTTTCCAAAGAAGAGCTTCTTACGACAGTTCCCCAGGAAACCAGATTGGACATGCAGCTGCCGAGAGTTTAATAAGTAAGACTTCATTGTTCACACAGAAAAACAGACTGATAACGTTCTGGGAACAGACGAGATAAGGGATGCTACGTGACATGGGGTTTGGGCCTTGGTTCAACATGGACACCATGGGAAGGTTATTAAAGGGGGGGGGGGGGGGTCATGTGAAGTCAGGTGACAGAAGGAATCCAATCCAGGGAGAAGAGGCAGATTCAAGTTTAGTAAGGGGACAAGAATCATATAAAAACAGACATTTTGTGCTTAGAAAAGCTATTGCAGCGAGGGAATAGTGAAGCGCATGTCTACATTTCTGTGTCGTATCTGTTTAATCTACTTTGCTTCTAAAGTGCTTTGCATACTGATTGAAGAAATAAAGGCATTAACCTGAAGCAACGATTATTTTTGTTATGACTCAAGTACAGAGACAACATGAGTCTCTTCATATATATATCACTGGGTGAGATCATTTCTCACAACCGTCTGTACCTCATCCATTATTATCAGGGCTAATCCACACCCGCTTCATTTTGCCTCTCATTTCTGAAAGTCAAGCTTGTCATATACTAGACATGCTCTTGTAGGAATAATAATATTACACCCTGTTTCTAGTGGGTTTTATGTGTGATTGTACAGGTGGCTCTTTGCAGTTCCCTGTAAATCGACTCAAGTAAAAAGGCCGAGGTAGAGGTCGACTTCAGGAAATAAACAAACAGTCTTAACTATTGGCTTATTATCCAATTGCAAGGCTGAACATGACACAGTTCCGTGAGCTAGAAGCAAGACTTTATTATGATACGTCCGTTATTAAGGATAATATGATACCAACACAAAGATCAAGGACATAAGACGGAAAAAAGTATTTTGGCAAGAGCAACAACAACAACAACTTGTATTTATATAGCGCCTTTAACAGAGTAAAACGTCCCAAGGTGCCGCACAGGAGTATTTTAAGACAAAAAAATTGACACGATCCACATAAGGATAAATTAGGGCAGGTGACCAAAAGCTTAGTCAAAGAGGTAGGTTTTAAGCAGCGTCTTAAAGGAGGAAAGAGAGGAAGCGAGGTGGACAGGTTCAGGCAGGGAATTCCAGAGCTTAGGGCCGAGGCAACAGAAGGCACGGCCACCAAAGGTTGAGCGATTATAATCAGGGATCCTCAAGAGGGGAGAAGTAGAGGAGCGCAGATATCTCGGGGGGTTGTGGTGCTGAAGGAGATTACAGAGATTGGGAGGGGCGAGGCCATGGAGGGATTTGAAAACAAGGATGAGAATTTTGAAATCGAGGCGCTGCTTAACCGGGAGCCAATGTAGGTCAGCGAGCACAGGGGTGATGGGTGAACGGGACTTGGTGCGAGTTAGGACACGGGCAGCCGAGTTTTGGAACAGTTACACGACTTCCGCTCTGTTACAAAGACGTGTTTTGTTTTGTCGGAGCTCTACATCTGTGTAAACCCATCACCGAGCTTAAGCACTTCCAAACAAAATTACTGACAAATGTGGACTGATACAGGTTCCAGTTGCCTGGCTTTCACACCAGCCCTCACACAGACACATCCGAGTTACTTATCTTACGCGAGACTTGGTAAGGTTCAAGGCTCAGGTTCCCTCCAAGGTGTGATGGGGGGGTTTCAGGTGCTCAAATGGCAGAAACCAAGATCGTCCACAGGTAAACTCCCTGCTCTTTGTCCAGCTGGAACCAGGCTACTCTTTACCGGCACAGACTCAATGGGCCAATGGACGGGCATTTCTGCCTTAACCTCCTATCATAAGAAAGTTACCGAACTTGATTATATCAGACAAGTGTGAGCAGTCTGGGCACACATTGACACCACCTCTGCTTGAATTGATGATTCAGGAACCAAAAGAAGATCATTAACTCTGCTCCCCACTGCTCACTGCAGACGATCAGTGTGGTTTACATAGAGTCAGAGTCATAACGGCACAGAAGGAGGCCATTCGGCCCATCGAGTCCACGCCGGCTCTCTGTAGAGCAATCCAGTCAGTCCCATTCCCCCGTTCTATCCCCGTAGCCCTGCAAGTTTATTTCCCTCAAGTGCCTATCCAGTCTCCCCTTGAAAACATTGAGTGTCTCCGCTTCCACCACTTCCGTCAGCAGCGAGTTCCAGGTCCTCACCACTCGCTGCGTAAAGAAGTTTTTCCTCACATCCCCCCTGTATCTCTTGCCCAAAACCTTAAATCTGTGTCCCCTAGTCCTTGTACCATCAACTAGTGGGGACAGCCATTCCCCGTCTAGCCTATTCAAACCGTCATAATCTTGTACACCTCTATCAAATCACCCCTCAACCTCTTTTGCTCTAATGAAAACAAATCCAGCTTCTCCAACCTGCCCTTGTAGCTAAGCTCCTCCATCCCCGGAACCATTCTGGTAAATCTCCTCTGCACCCTCTCAAGGGCCTTCACATCCTTCCTAAAGTGTGGTGACCAGAACTGGACGCAATACTCCTTTTACTCCATGTTACTGCTTTCCACCAGAAAAGCCCCTCTCAGTACCTGCAATCTGGTGGGGACAGTGCCCCTGTCAGTGCTCGCAACCCCAGTACCCTCGCACCACGAATGCTGCAATCAGTAACAGCAATGTCCCTCTGATAGTAGAGTGACAGGAGAGAGGTGAAATTCCTCTGCTGGGTGTCTCTAATGATCTATTGTAAGGGCCAGGAAATCTGTTCGTTTTGTTGTGAAATCCTCTGTTGAAATGCGATTTTATCACAACATCCACAGCGATCGATTGGGCCGGAGCAGGTTGAGCAATTTATTTTCTTTATACATGGTATAGAAGGACTGCACTCCTTGGATTCAGCTATTTGCATGGCTTGCGATGTTTGCCTTGTAGCGATATTGACTACACCAGTTTCTCTTTGTGTAATCAATGACTTCGCACACCAGAAATAAACACACTCAGGCTGACAAGAGAATTTATTTGCATTACTCTAAAGATCAAGAGGCCACATTTAGGAGCACCACGAGTGAGTGAGCAGGCTTCAGCCATCAACAGAAGTGCATTATGTTGTGCGGTGTGGCTCTGCGATACATGTTTAATTCCTGAGCCACACAGAGCAGGAAAGGCCCAGGCTCCGTTCCCGGCCTGGACTGAATTAGCTGGTCCCACCCGCTGTTGTACTGAGACACAAACACAGCAGAAAGTGGCCCAGGTTCGATCCGCGGACGGAGCTGCTTCAGCTGATATCACCCAGTCTGGTACTGAGCTCCAAACAGAGCAGGAAGGACCCTGGTTCCAGCACTGCCATGTGCTGTTAGTTGATCATACTGCGTGTAACTGAGCCCAAGGTGGAGCAGGAAGGGCCCAGGCATCATCCCTGTCCTGTGCTGAGTTACCTGATCTCACCCACTATGTTAAGAACATAAGAACTAGGAGCAGGAGTCGACCACACGGCCCCTCGAGCCTGCTCCACCATTCAATAACATCATGGCTGATCTTCAAACTCAACTCCACTTTCCTGCCCAATCTCCATATCCCTTAATTCCTCTGGAGTCCTAAAATCTATCGATCTCAGCCTTGAATATAGTCAACGACTGAGCATCCACAGCACTTTGGGGCAGAGAATTCCAAAGATTCACAACCCTCTGAGTGAAGAAATTCCTCCTCATCTCAGTTTTAAAATGCTGGCCCCTTATCCTGAGACTATTCCCCTAGTTCTAGACTCTCCATCCAGGGGAAACAATCTCTCAGCATCGACCCTGACAATCCCCCTCAGAATCTTATGTGGGAGAAATTCGGTATCGCCCCATTTGGGGCACTATTATCGGCCAGGCGCAAGGATTAGCGCCCGGTGCTAATTATCACCTCCGACTGCAAAATTGGCCTCTATTGCCCCTGGAGATGATTTGAGCGCTAAATCAGGCGCTACTCACCTCTCTTAAGGCGCTAACGTCGAGGAGCGAGGCACTACCTCAGAGCGCTACCGAAGCTCAGGTGATGTCAGTTAGCAATGGGACACAGACAGACTGACGCCGGCCAGTTCTTAAAGGGGAGGGTCCATGTTGCTGGCCAGCCACACCCTGCTCATTGCAGCCTTGAATCTCGGTCTGGAGAGACCTCTAAAGCAATTGTGCTGGAACCACTAATGGAGAGGCCCAGGGAAAGAGCTCAGCGCTTCAGCGACCGGACCTTGGTGGCTCTGGTTGGCGCTGTGGAGCGGCGACGGGCACTGCTCTACCCACAGTGTGGCAGGAGGCCAATGCCCCGTGAATACAGAAGAGTCTGGAGGGAGGGGGCTCAGCACGTCTCCTCGAGGAGCCTGGTGCCGAGGACCCACACCCAATGTCGTAAGAAGTTCAACGACCTCACTCGGGTGGTGAGGGTGAGTGGCTGCTTTTCAATATCTCTACATCCCTCCATCTCAACTTCACTCTGTGCCCAGAGGGTTTAAAAACCCCAAATTCCCAACACTCATCCAAGACCTATGGCCAGCTCATAAAACACACTCGCACATTTCACACCTTGCATACATTAGGGCTGTTCAACTATGGGAGGCACATCAGCAAGCACATGGCTGCTTACATTAAAGGCTATTCAACTATGGAAGGCATGTCAAGCAATCACATGGCTGTATACATTAAGAGCTATTCAACTATGGGAAGCACATCAGGGAAGCACATGGCTGCATACATTAAGCGCCATTCGACTATGGGAAGCACATCAGGCAAGCACATGGCTGCATACATTAAGCGCCATTCGACTATGGGAAGCACATCAGGCAAGCACATGGCTGCATACACTAAATGCTATTCAACTATGGGAGGTACATCAGGGAAGCACATAGTTGCATACATTAAGGGCTATTCTACTATGGGAGGCACATCAGGCAAGCACACGGCTGCATAGATTAAGGGCTATTCAACTATGGGAGGCACATCAGGCAAGCACACAGCTGCATACATTAAGGGCTATTCAACTATGGGAGGCACATCAGGCAGGCACATAGCTGCATACATTAAGGGCTATTCAACTATGAGAGGCACATCAGGCAACACATGGCTGCATATTCACTCAGATGCCATCCTTTTTCTTGCAGGCCACGCTCTCTCATAACAGGCGGGAGCTGCAATGCACGGGAGGAGGACCGGCTGACCTACACACCCTCAGAGATTTGGAGGCGTGTGTGTACAGGATCGTTGCCAGCCAGGTCATAGGTGCCGTGGCTGCTGGAGAGGTCAACCCCCTTGGGGACAGCAATGGTATGTTCATCAGCTTTGTCTCCTCTCTCATTCCACTTGCCCCTCACAACACCAGCCTTTTACACTTTCAATCAACTTACTAACTGTCTCAAGTCCTTGCTCCCTTACTGCCCCACTGTCCTCACGCTAAACCCACTCTTGTACCTCCCTGCTTTCAGATAGTGAACCACCAGCTGACCAGCCTGTCCCTCAAACTACCAGTGGCAGCGAAGCCCCAGGCGAGGAGGAAGAGGAAGCCGGAGCCTCACCGCCTGCATCTCCCGATGGAGCCCATTCCGACACTGGGACCACGCCTTCCCTGGAGGGGAGCAGGGGGGTAGGGTCTGAGGAGGGCGAAACTTCTGGACCCAGCGGGCTGCAGCAATGCCATGGGGGTAGGGAAGCTCGGGGGCCAGCTCCCCAGAGGGTGAGTAGGCAAGCGAGTCCTACTGCACAGGACTCAGATGAGGACCGTGCCATCGCAGCCATGAATAGCCAGGCCTTGAGCATGCACACTGAGCTCATGGGTGCAATGGCAAGGGTGCCCCGAAAACATGGATGGACTGGCTAGGAGTGTGGAGCAGTCCACGGCAGCACAGGCTGACGCAATGAACTGGCTTAGTGCTGCAATTCAGTCATTGGCTGGTGACATCCAGTCTCAGACTGTTCTCATGCAGTCTCAGATTGATGTCACGCAAGCACTGATTGCTGCTATCCTCACTGGGTCGGCCACATTTCCCCGGGGCTCTCACCGTACCGCAGCAGACCAGCAATCTGTGCTCGAGCAGATTGCTCCGGATGCTGAGGTGCAGCCCCATGGGAGTACCAGTGTGTCGGTCGAGCAGGAAGGTGCTGTCCTCTCTCAGGATGACAGCATTCCTGCTCCCACCACTGGCACTTCCCCATTGCACTTGCCACAGCCTGCAACACAGCCAGCCCAGACTGCTGCCGCCTATGCAGAGTGGGTGCAGTCTGCAGCCGGGGCCTCCAGGCCGAGAGCTGGTCGAGGGCGTCCTTCAAGGGCATCTGCAGTCTCTGGAACTAACATTCAGCAGCCTTCTGCCAGCCTTGCTGCAGCCACTGGGGCCCCATTACGGAGGAGCAGTAGGGTGGGAAGTGGGGAAGTGCGCAGGGGATGGAGATCACCCTCGAAGGGCCAACAGTAGGAGGTCTACATAAATGGTGGGAATGTTTGTGGTAAAGGTCGAGGTTCGTGTGATTACATTTGTTCATAGAATCATAGAATGGTTACAGCACAGAAGGAGGCCATTCGGCCCATCGAGCCCATGCTGCCTCTCTGCAGGAGTACTTCAGCTACTCACACTCCCCCGCCCTTTCCCCGTAGCCCTGCAATTTTTTTTCCTTCAGGTACTTATCCAATTCCCTTTTGAAAGCTACAATTGAATCTGCCTCCACCACCCTTTCAGGCAGTGCATTCCAGACCATAAATACACGCTGTGTGAACAAGTTTTTCCTCGTGTCGCCTTTGGTTCTTCTGCCAATCACCTTAAATCTGTGTCCTCTGGTTCTTGACCCTTCCGTCAATGGGCACAGTTTCTCTCTATCTGCTCTGTCTAGACCCATCATGATTTTGAACACCTCTATCAAATCTCCTCTCAACCTTCTCTGCTCTAAGGAGATCATCCCCAGCTTCTCCAGTCTATTCCTGTAACTGAAGTCCCTCATCCTTGGAACCATTCTTGTAAATCTTTTCTGTACCCTCGCTAAGGCCTTCACATCCTTCCTAAAGTGCGGTGCCCAGAATTTGACACAATATTCCAGTTGAGGCCGAACCAGTGTTGAATAAATGTTCATTATAACTTCTTGCTTTTGTACTCTATGCCTCTATTTATAAAGCCCGGGATGCCGTATGCTTTTTTAACTGCTTTCTCAACCTGCCCTGCCACCTTCAATGATTTGTGCACATATACCCCTAGGCCTCTCTGTGCTTGCACCCCCTTTAGGATTGTGCCCTTTAGTTTATATTGCCTCTCCTCGTTCTTCATACCAAAATGTATCACTCCGCACTTTTCTGCATTAAATTTCATTGCCACGTGTCCCCCCCATCCTGTCTATGTCCTCTTGAAGTCTATCCCTAGCCTCCTCACTGTTCACTATACTTCCAAGTTTTGTGTCATCTGCAAATTTTGAAATTGTGCCCTGTTCACCCAAGTCCAAGTCTGTAACATATATCAGGAAAAGCAGTGGTCCTAGTACTGACCCCTGGGGAACACCACTGTATACCTTCCTCCAGTCCGAAAAACAACCGTTCCCCACTACTCTCTGTTTCCTGTCAGGTAGCCAATTTCGTATCCATGCTGCCACTGTCCCTTTTATTCCATGGGCTTCAACTTTGCTGGCAAGCCTATTATGTGGCACTTTATCAAATGCCTTCTGGAAGTCCATGAACACCACATCAACTGTATTGCCCTCATCAACCCTCTCTGTTACGTCATCAAAAAACTCGATCAATTTGGTTAAACGCTATTTACCTTTAACAAATCCATGCTCGCCTTCCTTAATTAATCCATACTTGTCCAAGTGACTGTTAATTTTGTCCCGGATTATTGTTTCTAAAAGCTTCCCCACCACTGAGGTTAAGCTGACTGGCCTGCAGTTGCTGGGTTTACTCTTACACTCTTTTTTGAACAAGGGTGTAACATTTGCAATTCCCCAGTCCTCTGGCACCACCCCCGTATCTAAGGAGGATTGGAAGATTATGGCCAGTACCTCCGCAATTTCCACCTTTACTTCCCTCAGCATCCAAGGATGCATCCCATCAGGTCCTGGTGACTTATCTACTTTAAGTAGCCAGCCTTTCTAGTACCTCCTCTTTATCAATTTTTAGCCCATCCAGTATCTCAACTACCTCCTCTTTCACTATGACTTTAGCAGCATCTTCTTCCTTGGTAAAGACAGATGCAAAGTATTCATTTAGTACCTCAGCTATGCCCTCTGCCTCCATGCGTAGGTCTCCTTTTTGGTCCCTAATCGGCCCCACCCCTCTTACTACCCGTTTACTATTCATGGACCTATAGAAGACTTTGGATTCCCTTTTATGTTAGCTGCCGGTCTGTTCTCATACTCTCTCTTTGCCCCTCTTATTTCCTTTTTCACTTCCCTCTGAACTTTCTATATTCAGGACATGTAGATGAGGCTATTACAAATAGGACCCTAGGTTTTACCAATAAAGTCATGGAGTACAAACTGTTTAGGCCTCAGCTCGAGTAGTGTGTCCGAATCTGGGCACTACACTGTAGAAAGAAAGTCAAAGCCTTGCAGAGGGTGGAGAGGAGATTTACCAGAATGGTACCAGGGATGGGGGACTTCAGTTATGTATAGAGACTAGAGAAGCTGGGGTTGTTCTCCTTAGAGCAGAGAAGGTTAAGGGGAGTTTTAATAGAGGTCTTCTAAATTATGTGGTGTTTTGATAAGAGTAGATAGAGAGACATTGTTTCCACTGGCAGGAGGGTCAGTCACCAGAGGACAAAGATAATTGACAAAAAAGTCAGGGGGGAGATGAGGAAAAATCTTTTTACACAGCGAGTTTTTATGATCTGCAACTGACTGCGTGACAGGGTGCTGGAAGCAGCTTCAGTGCTAACTTTCAAAAGGGAATTGGATATATATTTGAAAGGAAAAAATTTCAAGGGCTGTGGGGAAAGAGCAGGGAAGTGGTACTAATTGGATAGCTCTGCAAAGAGCCGGCACAGACATGATGGCCCAAATGGCCTCCTACTGTGCAGTATGATTCTATGAGAATTGACTGACTGTGACTTTTATATTGTAATAGAGGATAGAGAGCAGATGAAAGCTTGAGGTGCAACTAAGTTTTGTATCTGCTTTAACGGTTCCCAGTATCGCTACCTGGACAGTAGGTGAGGCGGTATAATTGCCCTTAGTTCCTGCTATTTATAAGCTGAAGAATGAATTGCTCATATAGAGCTTTTGATGTACTCGGGATGTCCCAAAGTCCTTTAGAGCCAATGAATTACTTTGAGAAGTGCAATCACTGTTGTTGTGTTGGCAAATTCAGCAGCACAGTTTGCACGCACAGCAAGATCCCACAAACAGCAGTAAGATAAATGGTCTGGTCATGGGATTGTTCTCATCCATCTTAACAGACTGACAAGGTCACAGTTTAGCACGGTTTGAAAGACGGCACCTTCGCCAGTGCAGCACTCCCTCAGTACAGCACTGCAGGGTCAGCCTGGATTCTGTGCTCAAGTCTCTGGAGTGGGCCATGAACCCACAACCTCGGACTCGGAGGTGAGAGGCTAAATACTGAGCCAAGGCTGACAGAGGTTATCATATTTCACAAAAATACTGCCCCCCTCACCCACATCTAGTGAGGTTTACACATATTGACTCAAAAGTGATATTTTCTAACACCAATCTGCCTGCTGAGACAGTGTTACATCCCCACCCCCACCCCTACTGAGACATTGTTCCCCACACCTCCATTGAGACAGTGTTACACCCCCACCCCTACTGAGACATTGTTCCCCCACACCTCCATTGAGGCAGTGTTACACCCCCCACCCCTACTGAGACATTGTCCCCCACACCTCCATTGAGACAGTGTTACACCCCCCACCCCTACTGAGACATTGTCCCCCACACCTCCATTGAGACAGTGTTACACCCCCCACCCCTACTGAGACATTGTCCCCCACACCTCCATTGAGACAGTGTTACACCCCCCACCCCTACTGAGACATTGTCCCCCACACCTCCATTGAGACAGTGTTACACCCCCACCCCTACTGAGACATTGTCCCCCACACCTCCATTGAGACAGTGTTACACCCCCCACCCCTACTGAGACATTGTCCCCCACACCTCCATTGAGGCAGTGTTACACCCCCCAGCCCTACCGAGCCATTTTTCCACCACACCTCTGTTCAGACAATGTTGCCCCCCTGCACCCCATCGGAAGCAATGTTCCCCCAATCCCTCACTGAGGTTGTTTTTCTCCCCACACCACTGATTGAGACAGTTCCCCATAAACTCTGAGGCAGCTTAACCTGCCCACTCAGTCATTGTTCCTCCACCCTCTGTCAAGGTAGTCTTATGATCTCCCATTTCCACGTCTCTCATTCTCTCTTCCACACCTTGGTCCAGTCATTCCCCCATTCTCTAACCTTGCTTGACTTGAGACTGCCCAAATCCAGGTAAGATCGACTACTTATTATATAGTCAGTATCCATTTCATGGGTTTTATCAATATATGTATTTGGAATATTGATGTTATTGGAAAACTTACTTGGAGTAGCTCAAGCTGAATAATTGAGCATTTATAAAGATACAATGAGCTTCATTGCACTGTTGGGGTCACTGGCAACTCCCAGCCTGTTCCCCATCTCTTTTATTCAACACTTGCTGTTTAATTTTCTGTCCCCTGTTTAAACAAAGCTGATTTTCACACTGGTTTATAACAATTCGTAAAAAAGTATTGATGTGAACCTTGTTCCTTGGAGAATTTCAAGGACTGAATGCATGAACCATGAAACATTGGAGAGTAATCTTTAAATTTGCATGCCCTATTTATGATTTCTCCCTAACCCACCTCCTTTCACTGGAAGAGGCTCAAAATTCTCAATAATAAACCTTAAGAGCCCTCCTCTAATACTGAAATAATCCTAAATTATACTTCCAAAAGAGACTTCTAGATGCTTGATTAAACTGACAATTTCTCTTACTTCCTTCTCCAGCAGGGCAACAAGTTCACCGAGATAAGTCTCATCCTTGCCCTCATTGCAATGTTGATTTGACCACTGCAGATTTTCATCAGAAGCACATCAGAAGACATCCTGAATTCTGTGGACAGATTTCAGCAGGAAAATATTCTCCCCCCAGCACAAAATATCTTTTGCAACACAAAAGTGGGCAGGAGTCATTCACACTCTCTGTCCAGAGGAGAGAATTTAAAAAATCAGGAGAACTTCACCTGCACCAGCGGATCCACACAGGAGAGAGACTGCATAAATGTACTGAATGTAGAAAGAGTTTCAGTGTCAGGGGAGCTCCAGAGACACCAGCGGATCCACACAGGAGAGAAGCCGTATAAATGTACGGAATGTGGAGAGAGTTTTGCTTACATCTATCAGCTGAAAGCTCACACGTGCTTTGAAACCTGCCGTCATTGTGGGAATGTCTTCCAGGATTCAGCAGCTTTCAAAGTTCACGAGAAAATGTTCTGAAACATAATGAAGAGAACGGTAACCAATTTATAATTTGCCTAAGTTTGAATATTTCTTTCTATTTGAATGACCTTGAATAACCACTAGTTATCTCAAATATTACTAATATTTATACTTCTTCCCTTTCACTCTTTATGATAATATCTGTGTGTGGATTAAGATGGAATATAAGAGTAAATTCCACAATTCCTCACTCCCAGTGAGGGTTGGAGATTTGGGGCTCGGTTGCTGTAGCCTAATGTCTGATCCACTCGCTCTGAAATTGTATCTTCCGACTGGGATTTCAAAATGTTCCCTCTGATATAAACTGCAGCATCTGCAGAATGTGTTTAATCTCCGTGAGTCTTTGTCCCACCGAGCTGTCACATCCCCTTTATTCTGATGGTGAGAGATCGCTGGGATCGATGCTGTCTTTATGCAGTCTGGTTACATCTGCGTTGGTAAAGGTGCCTATCACAAAATATACTGTTAATAAATATAGCGAGTGAATAATAGTTTCCCATTAGATTTTGTGAACAGATGTTCAGTAAAATGCTGTTATTGTAGTTTTCAAAGCTTAAGAAAGTTTAAGCAGAAGCTGAATTTGAAAATTGAACAGTTGGATGTGTTGAAATGTGTAATTTATTTGACACAGGCTCGATATGCCGAAATGTGCTTTAATTTGTATTATTCTGCATTATATTTAAAATATTTATATGCAAACTGATTGATCTGTGTCTACATTGTCCAAGTAAAATCTATGTTGATGTACAGAGTTATTCGAACATTATTAAACAAGCAAATTGTGATCTGATTAATTGTCATTGAGCAGTTTATTTAACGCTAATATATTTCAGCCTCTAACTGGTTATAGATAGTAGTCGAGGGCACAAAATTGTGCTTTGTAAGTCTGAGGCGGTGTTAAAGCGGCGAGACGGTTGTGTAACACAACGGCAGGAAATGATATACCGTCCGAATAAATTCTGAAAGATCAGTGCAACTGACGGGCCTCCGATGTCATTTTAAACTAAAGTGAAATGTGAGCGATTTAGGTCGAGCATTTGATCACTGCCTTAAGTTCACTAAATACAACCAAATAAAGTCAGCAATGGTCATCAGTGGCCAAGCCCGGGGTCCCGGAACACCACTCCCCAAATACAGACAGTGCTGAGTAAACGGAGGGTGTAAACACAAGAGCCCAGAAGAATCGGATGTCACCGGCACAAAAGCGACGCTGGAACCCGAGCTTGGAAATACCCCAACAGGACGGTGAGTTTTCGTGTCAAAGAAACACTGAACAAAACTCAAAGTAACAGCGAATGTTTCACTCGGTTACAACTGGCGTCACCTCACTCCGAGTAACACTATTGGCGGGGAGTTTGAGGAAATGACTACAGTCTTCCAGGTCCTGGAATAAATTTTGCCGCCATGTTGAAAGGCTACAAGGTTCTGCTCCTCCTCCTTTCTGGCACAGTTAACAGACCTGGAACATAACAAACAAATACATAAGTGGACAAAAATAAGTTAAAATTGTAAAATGAATACAGAATGAAAAGTATATTATTATAGTGAGTTAGAATGAGAGAACATGTCCCCAGCCATGGAGAAATTTCAACTTCAAACATACTGTCAGGAGAGGACACTCAGTGGAGACCAATCACTTCAGTGTAGATACGAAAGATAATGGCCCCAATAATTCCAGGGAGGGAGTGGGTGGAGTGTGTGGCGGGGGGAGGTACAGTTCCAGGCGATTCCCAGAGCCTGCTGTCACTTCACCTGACGAAGGAGCAGCCGCTCCGAAAGCTTGTGATTTCAAATAAAATTGTTGGACGATAACCTGGTGTTGTGCGACTTCTCACTTTTGTCCACCCCAGTCCAACACAGGCATCTCCGCATCATTGTATTTATGGTCAGAGGAGAGTCAGGTGTCACCTCAACCAACTCTCACCATTCCTAGTTTCAGAATGCATTGAACAGTATTTGCCAAATACAAATCCTGGGCGCTCTGACAATACAGTAATTCAGGGACCTTTCCCGACTTTACAAAGCTTCCTGAAACTGTTCAGCACCATTATTCTATTATTGGAGTTCCTATGTTACATCATTTCAGTCCCAGCCATCGTGTTGATCTGGACTCTGATGCAAAGGTATAATCACAGAACACAGGTAAGAGGATGGTCAATGTTTACTAAAAGAAGTGGGAGGCTATGTACTAGAACCTTGCAATACATGTTAAGCCTTATGACAGGCTAAAATAAAGAGAAAGTTCCTTTTAAATTTTTTATTAATCCAGTCTTTTTATCAAAATACCTTTCTGCAGATCAGTAAATCCAACAAGGATTTTGAATACATCGATGCGAAGGATGAATCTGCATCAAATTGGATGAGGTGAGGGAAGACTGATACCATATTGTGAGGATCACAAGATAGTAACGGATGAAGATGATCATTTGTCCCATTTCATTTGATCGATCCAGGACAATATCCCACCCAACAGCCAGTCAGCCTCTCATTCTGGGTGGCTGTGGCCAGGAAACTGAGCCAACATTTTTAATCAGTTGTAGGTGTTAAATTCAGCAGGAACTCCGGCAAACCTGTATTTCTGGGTCGCTGCACCTCCCCCCGCCCCCCGCCACACACTCCCCCCGCTCCCTCCCTGAAATATTGGGGCCATTATCTTTCGTATCTTCACTGAAGTGATTGGTCCCCACTGAGTGTCCTCTCCTGACAGTATGTTTAAAGTTGAAATTTGTCCATGACAGGGGACATGTTCTCTCATTCTAACTCACTATACTAATATGCTTTACATTCTGTATTCATTTTACAATTTTCACTTATTTTTGGCCACTTAATAATTTGTATGTTATGTTCCAGGTTTGTTAACTGTGCCAGAAAGGAGGAGGAGCAGAACCTTGTAGCCTTTCAACACTGCGGCAAAATTTATTACAGGACCTGCAAGCCTGTTCCTGCCCGGTGCGAGCTGCTGGAGAGAGAGAGGCTTTGTGTGAGAGGAAGACGAGGTGGAGGTGCCTGGAGAGAGAAAAGAGAGGGGAACAAAAAAAGCTTCGCTCGGGGCCCGGATCCGCCGACTCTCAGGTGCTGCTGCTGCTGGAGAGAGAGAGACAGAGAGAGACAGAGAGAGAGAGAGAGAGAGAGTCTTTGTGAGAGAGGAAGGGGAAGTGGAGGTGCCTGGAGAGAGGACGGAGAGAGAGAGAGAGACATCAGAGGGGAGCATTCAACAACTGCCTCCCTGACCAGTGATTGCTCTCCGTTTTGAGAGAGGGAGAGAGGGGAGAAAAGATCAACACCATAAACAACAACTCCATCTGTTTGGAAGGAGGGAGAGCCAAATCTAATATCAACAGGTGGGTGTTTCTGGTGCACTCTCCACAAAGAGACTTTTTTATTGTAGGTGGGGGGAGGAAAGAAGAAAAGGCCGGCACATCGTGCGGGGGTTTGTGTGAGTGTTTGTGGCCTTGTTAATAACTGGGCTGCACACACCACTCCTAGGAACCCCTCTCCATGGCCTGGCCCGGGATAGCTGGAGCTGCCTGGGTGAAGGCCTCTTAAATATCACATCGTTAAGACCTGGTGGAGGACTGTGCCTGGGCGTCTCCAGCTATCCCCAGGTGGAGACATCTTCACCCCCCACCAGAAGAACGTCAAAGACTCTATTTTCCATCGGAGAGTGCACCCCTGCCAACACCCACCCACCATCGGAGGGTAGTGACACATCCCCTGCAGCCTCCCTCCTTCCCCTCTCTCTTTCTCTCTAGTTTTCTCTCTGCCTCTCAAAGGCACCTTAATTTCAGCTATTTGATTGATCGTTGAGCAGAGGGAAGAAGGCCCCTCTCCCATTAAAACAGCAAGGGGAGAGGTGTGCATTCAATTAACACCACCCTCTGCTCAGGGAGCATAAAACACCAGGGCCATTGCCATCTCGAGGCCTGTGACTTGGGGTGACTGTAGCCCTTAGAAAAACTGCCCTATTATGGCATCATCATCATCGCCGGTGGTGGGGTCAGCCAGATTGTGCGCGGGTGTGGCAGCCATGGCCATAGTTAATCCCGCTGCTTCTGCTGCCCCGTCACCATTTCGAAAAAACACGGGGTAAAGAGTTACACTCACCCCAACATGACGATAGAGGCCTGCGTTAAAGCCATGGCTGGGGTTGTCGGCCCCTCAGCCATCGTTGCGGCCTCTGAAATGTACGGGAAGGCTGTGTTCTTCCTGGGGTCGGAGCGGGCGGTGTCCCTGGCCGTAACGAAGGGGCTGACCGTGGGCGGGACCTTCCTGCCGGTGGATCCTCTCGAGGCCACCGCGCAGAGAATTGTAATTTCCAACGTCCCGCCCTTTGTTTCGGGTGAGCTCCTCCTCCCCCACCTACGTCAACTGGGGGAGGTGAGGTCGGGGATTACACCCATCCCGCTCGGCTTCCGGGAAGCCAACCTTCGCCATGTCTTCTCCTTCCGACACCAGCTTTTCATCCAGCTAGCGCAGGAGGAGGACGCCGAAGGTGCGTTCGTCGTGCACCACGAGGGGACAGCCTACCGCGTCTTCTGGACATCGGACGGTGCCACGCCTGTAAGGAGGTGGGGCATATAAGAAAGAACTGCCCCGCCTCCAAGGCCGCCAAAACATCTGAGGCGGCCGAGGCAGGCGCCGCTGCCGCTCCTCCCCCCGATCCTGTCCGTGCGTCTACGTCACCTGATGCGCGCTCGACGTCGGAGGCCAACGCCATCACAGCCTCCGGCGGGGGGGGGAGGGAGTGCGTCCGAGCGGAAGGAAGGCGCAGCGGAAAAAAAAACACCTTGTGGCGAGTCCCCTCGATGAGCAATCCGATTTATCGGAACTTACGCCCGCGCTCCTCGCGGAGTTGGTAGCGGCATGTGAGAGTGGGGAGGGCCTCGTGCCCGAGCCTGTGACCGCGACTGCCAAGGAAAAAAAATCAAGACCTGCGGCCGGGCTCGGACCCGAGAGACCCAAGAAACCCACTCGACAGGAGGGAGCGGAGGCGGAGGCCTCGGCAGACATGGAGGTCTCCCTACCTCCGCGTCCCTCCAGACTAAAAAGGAGGCGCGGCTCCCTGGAAGAGGGGGAGGACCACGAGGAGCAGGGTCCCGCCTCTCGAGGGGAGTCGTCGCCCGCCGCAGGTGCTGCGTCCCCCCCCCCCTCACCGTCATCCTCGAGAGCAAAACGGCGGGGGTCGCCTGTCCCTCGGAAGGGTGAGACAGACGTGTCTGAGCAGCCGGTGCCTCCCGGGGATGGGGAAGAGCCTGTGGGGGGGGGGGGGGGGGGGGGACACGGAATTACCCGCGGAGGGGGGGATCATGGGGACTGGGGCAGGCGAGGCCACTGAGGCTGAGCTCGCAAATTACAATCCAGATATTTCCCAGGAGCTGGTCAACCTGGTCGAGGACTGCAACCAAAACACCCGGTCCACTGGGTCGGTGACTGGTGGCGGGGAAGGGAAAGGCCCCCTGTCTCCGTGACGCGAGCGCCGGGCGTATTGGGGGACCATGGGATTGCTTTCTCCCCGGTCTCTCCATACGCCCCGGCGACCCCGGGGGAGCCCAGGGAGGAGGACTCTGCCGTCGATCCTGGGGGTGGGATCGGGACAGGGGTAGGGCCGGCTGGTGGCGACCTCCCGGAGGAGTAACACTATTGGTGGGGAGTTTGAGGAAATGACTATCGTCTTATGAATTATATATAAATATATATTATAAAGTATGATGAATAATCATTAATCACTGCACTAGCATTTTCATCAAAGTCATCGTGCAAAAACAGCAGTGAGGGAACGAGCGTTGTGAAAGTGATTGGATACAAACAGCAACAACTTGCATTTATATAGCGCCTTTAGCTCAATCCCGACACCCAATCCACCACGAACGTGCTGACCTCAGGTTTTAACGGAGGTGGGACGGGGTGCGGGCAGCCAACCCACTCCCAGGAGGCGGGCTGTTCAGTTAAATATAATGAGGCTGCGTGCCTCAGATATAACCACCATTTCAAATTTAACTCTGGCTGGTCGGGTTCCTCAGGCCTCGAGGAACCTGTCAGCTAAAGTAAGGCGAGGACTGCTGGATCCAGGAGTGAAGTGCCTTTACACTTACCTGCTGGATCCAGCGTCCCTGCCTCACCCACCCATCGCGATCGGACACCCTCTCCCCGAGGCCTCCGATCCTCCCTCCGGCCCCCCGATCGCCTTCCCGAACTCCCCCCTCCAGCCCCGATGTTTCGCTGGCCGTCCCCATCCTCCCCACTCCGATCCTCTGGCTCCAATCCTACCCCCCACCCCGAGGGAAAAGCTAGTCAATAGAAAATAAAATATGGAAATCTCAAACTCAAACAGAAAATGCTGGAAATACAAGTCTGTCTAGTCGGCTCCGTGAATAGAAAGGACGGGTTAACGGCTCAGGATAACCTTTGGTCACACCTAGTGTTAACTCGCTGACTGGAAGGCCAAATAATGTGAAATAAATCTGAGAGGGTGAGAGCCAGTGAATGGTGCATGCCCCTTATCAATATATAGTAGTCTTATCAGTTACACCTTACCAATATATGGGAATCCAGCAAATAGGTAGCTTTTGGGAGCCGTAATACTTCTTTGTGTCTACTTCCTGCTTCATCTCCAGGCATTAAGACATTTGGAACATCGGAATATAGGAACAGGAGTAGGCCATTCAGTCCTTCGAACCTGTTCCTCCATTCAATTAGATCATAACTTCATCTACCCACCTTGGTTCCGTAACCTGAATTCTGTTGCCGAACATGACCTCAACAGCTTTTAGGAGGAGAGTTTTCCAGATTTTCACCACCTTCGTGTGAAGAAGTGCTTCCTGACATCACCCCTGAAACGGCCTAGCTCTAATTTTAAGGTTATGCCCCTTTGTTCTGGACTCCCCCCCCACCAGCTGAAATAGTTTCTCTCTATCTACCCTATCAATCCTTCAATCATCTTCAACACCTCAATTAGATCACCACTTAAGGGAATACAAGTCCAGTCTGTGTATCCTGTCCTGATAATTGAACCCTTTCAGCCTCGGTGCCATTCTGGTGAATTTGTGCTGCACCCCCTCCAAGGCCGATATATCCGACCTGAGGTGCGGGGCCCAGAACTGAAGACAGTATCTAAATGGGGTCTAACCAGAGCGTTCTATAAATGGAACACAACTTCCACCCCTTTGTATTCCTGTCCCTTCAGATAAAGGCCAACATTCCATTAGCCTGTGAAGTTATTTTTTGTACCTGTCCACTCGCTTTTAGTGATTTCTGTACTTGGTTCCCTAAATCTCTCTGCACCTCCACTGTTCTGAGCTTCACACCATTTAGAAAATACTCTGATCTATTTTTGTTGTGTCCAAGGTGGATGACCTCAAACCTCACCACATTGAACTGCATCTGTCCCAGTACAGACCCCTGGGAAACACCACAAGTCACATCCTGCCAATTGGAGTACATACCCATTATCCCCACTCTCTGTCTCCTGCTTCCCAACCAATTCCCTGCCCGTGTCAGTAGGCTGCCTCCAATTCCATGTGCTCTTATTTGTCTTAGTAGTCTCTTATGTGGAACCTTATCGAATGTCTTCTGGAAGTCCATATAAATAACATCCACTGACATTCCCTCATCTACCACCTTAGTTAACTCCTTCAGTTGTGCTGTGTGATTGTTCTCAGTGTAAGCAGGTAAGCTTGCCTGATTGTCGGGTCGGTAAACACACTCTCAAGTGTGAAACCAATCTATGGAGGCCAGAAAGATTCAAAGCACAATATCCCGGTTGTGCTGAATTGTTGATTTCAAATGTGCTACCATTGTCCACAGTGCTCCTCAGTTAGGGAAAGGATTAAGTCAGCGTTGAACCAACTCCTGATCGAGAGTGACCCCCCACATCGCCCACTTTCTGTTGGAGAATGTGTGGGAGAACATGGAGTTGGGACATTGATCCGGCTCTTCAGGGATACCATGACAGCAGATTAGCCAGCTGACAGATAAGAATGGCCACTTGGGAAAGGTATTGGAGGGCTTCCCGAACCCGAGGAGCCCGAACCCAGCCTGAATCAGGAAAAACAACTTACATTTATATAGTGCCTTTAACGTAGTGAAATGTCTTGCGCTGTTTCAGAGGAGCGTTTATCAGACACCATTGGAGACTGAGCCACATCAGGAGATATTAGGACAGATGACCAAGAGGTAGGTTTTATGGAGCATCTTAAAGGAGAAGAGAGGCAGAGAGGTTTAGGGAGGGAATTCCAGAGCTTGGGCCCTAAACAGCTGAAGGCACAACCGCTAATAGAGGGGTGAAGGAAATCGGGGATGTACCAGAGGCCAGAATTGGAGGAACGCTGAGTTCTCAGAGGGTGTAGAGCAGGAGGAGATTACAGCGATAGAAAGGCAGAGAGGGGTTTGAACACAAAGATTAGAATTTTTAAAATCGAGCTGTTGCTGGACCGGGAGCCAATTTAAATGCAAGTTATTTTTGACGGTGTGGCTGCTTATTTTACTGTGGCGGATATCATGGCGTATGATGTTCCCGCTGGGGAGAGGCGGGACACTTCATTAACATATTTAAATCGAACTCACAGTGCAATTGGGAGCCAGATTTAAAATTCACTGCGGCTGCGCGGGTTTCCCTGGAGGCCGTCATTCCAGTGCGACTCCGGGAATCCGCCCCAAGATTTGTTCCCACGCGGGCCAATAGCAGAAGGTCGCCCCCCAGGGGTGGGAGGGGGAGGGGCGGGTGATCGATCACACATCGCTTCCTTGCTCTCTGTCGGTCAAGCTCCCAGCTAGGCCGCACTCGAAGCCTGGGACTCGCCTGAGCCCGAGGCCCTGCCCCCGGCCCCCTCCTCCCTGTACCTGGTTGAGCAGGGTCTTCTCGTCGGCCCCTTGCCGCCGCGCGAGGAGGGGCGGCAGCGGGTTGCGCCGGTACTGGATGACCGCCATCTTGGCCCGATCCAAGTTCGCCCGGGTGGGAATCTGCATCATCCGCACGGAACTCCCCCGGTGGTCCTGGAATCGCGGAGCCAGGACCTGGAAGAACTTCGGGATGAGATCTTTCTCCTGAAACAATCAAAAAAAGAGGTTTATTCCCAGAAATATTCCTCTCTGCCCCTCCCCCCAACCGGGCCCAATAAGAACTTTCCATTCTCAGTTACGGCTCACTCTCGCCTCCGAGTCAGAAGGTCGTGGGTTCGAGACCCACTCCAGAGATTTGAGCACTGAAACCAGGCCGACACTCCCAGTGCAGTACTGAGGGAGCGCCTCACTGTCGGAGGGGCAGTGCTGAGGGAGCGCCGCACTGTCGGAGGGGCAGTACTGAGGGAGCGCCGCACTGTCGGAGGGGCAGTACTGAGGGAGCGCCGCACTGTCGGAGGGGCAGTACTGAGGGAGCGCCGCACTGTCGGAGGGGCAGTACTGAGGGAGCGCCGCACTGTCGGAGGGGCAGTACTGAGGGAGCGCCGCACTGTCGGAGGGGCAGTACTGAGGGAGCGCCGCACTGTCGGAGGGGCAGTACTGAGGGAGCGCCGCACGGTCGGAGGGGCGGTACTGAGGGAGCGCCGCACGGTCGGAGGGGCGGTACTGAGGGAGCGCCGCACTGTCGGAGGGGCGGTACTGAGGGAGCGCAGCACTGTCGGAGGGGCAGTACTGAGGGAGCGCTGCACTACTGAGGGAGCGCTGCACTGTCGGTGGGGCAGTACTGAGGGAGCGCCGCACTGTCGGAGGGGCAGTACTGAGGGAGCGCCGCACTGTCGGATGGGCAGTACTGAGGGAGGACTGCACTGTCGAGGGGCAGTACTGAGGGAGCGCTGCACTGTGGGAGGGTCAGTACTGAGGGAGCGCCGCACTGTCCGAGTGATTAACTGTCGGAGGGGTCACCTTTCAGATGAGAGGTTAAAACTGAGGTCTGCCCTCTCAGGTGGATGTAAAAGATCCCGCAGCCACTATTTTGAAGAGGAGCTGGGGAGTTCTCCCCACCGTCCTGAGGCTAATATTTATCCCTCAACCAACATCTGGTCATGATCACATTGCGGTTTGTGGGAGCTTGCTGTGCACAAATTGGCTGCCGCGTTTCCTACATTACAACAGTGACTACACTTCAAAAAAAGTATTTCATTGGCTGTAAGGCGCTGTGTGACGTCCTGAGGTAGTGAAAGGCGCTACAGAAATGCAAGTCTTTCTTTCTTCAATCAAAGGCTCACTCGGGGCGAGTTGGATCAGTGACTTGCTGTGCAGTGGATTGAAAGTTCCCGCTCTGTGCGGAGCCGCCCGATTGGTCAGTAGCCTGGAGCCCAGGGTTGCCGCTCCCTGCGCCTCGCCGGCCCCACTTACCCCAACTCCGGGGCCTTATCTGCGGCTAGCGGGTGTCCACTCCCAGGGCGGCTCTTTCTCCGCGGCTCCGGCGGGTTTTTTAAATCCGGTTTTTCTTCCTCTTTTAAACAACAAGAAGCCGCTTTTCCCCCTCACATGAGCGCCGCCATCTTCCTTCCGGTCCCGCGTCCCCGCGCTAAACCCGCCGGCCGGCGCACCTCGCCCCGCCAACAAACGTTCCGCCTGACTCCCATCGGATCAGAGGCAATTCAATCATTTTCAGAATAAAAAGAAAAAGAATGAAATACTTGCATTTATATAGCGCCTTTCACGACCACCGGACGTCTCAAAGCGCTTTACAGCCAATGAAGTACTTTTGGAAGTGTGGTCACTGTTGTAATGTGGGAAACGCAGCAACCAATTTGTGCACAGCATTAAATAAACTGCTCAATGACAATTAATCAGATCACAATTTGCTTGTTTAATAATGTTCGAATAACACTTTACATCAACATAGATTTTACTTGGACAATGTAGACACAGATCAATCAGTTTGCATATAAATAATTTAAATACAACACAGAATAATACAAATTAAAGCACATTTCAGCCTGTCGAGCCTGTGTCAAATAAATTAAATGTTTCAACACATCCAACGTTTTCAATTTTCAAATTCAGCTTCTGCTTAAACTCATCGACACTTTCTTAAACTTTGAAAACTACAATAACAGCATTTTACAGAACATCTGTTCACGAAATCTCATGGGAAACGATTTTTCAGTCGCTATATTTATTAACACAGTATATTTTGTGATGGGCACCTTTACCAACGCAGATGTAACCAGACTGCATAAAGACAGCATCGATCCCAGCGATCTCTCACCATCAGAATAAAGGGGCTGTGACAGCTCAGTGGGACAAAGACTCACGGAGATTAAACACATTCTGCAGATGCTGCAGTTTATATCAGAGGGAATATTTTGGAATCCCAGTCGGAAGATACAATTTCACAGCGAGTGGATCAGACATTAGGCTACAGCAACATAGCCCCGAATCTCCAACCCTCACTGGGAGTGAGGAATTGTGGAATTTACCCTTATATTCCATCTAAATCCACACAGAAATATTACCAGAAAGAGTGAAAGGTAAGAATTATAAATACGAGTAATATTTGAGATAACTAGCGGTTATTGAAGGCCATTCAAATAGAAAGACATATTTAAACTTAGTCAAATTATAAATTGGTTACCGTTCTCTTCATTATGTTTCAGAACATTTTCTCAGATGAACTTTGAAAGCTGCTGAATCCTGGAAGACTTTTCTACAATGACAGCAGGTTTCAAAGCACGTGTGAGCTTTCAACTGATAGTTGTAAACAAAACTCTTTCCAAATTCAGTACATTTATACGGCCTTTCTCCTGTGTGGATCCGCTGGTGTTTGTGGAGGTCCCCTGCCTGTGTGAAACTCTCTCCACATTCAGTACATTTATACGGCCTCTCTACTGTGTGGATCCGCTGATGTGTATGGAGGCTCCCTGCCTGTGTGAAACTCTTTCCACATTCAGTACATTTATACGGCCTCTCTCCTGTGTGGATCCGCTGATGTGTATGGAGGCTCCCTGCCTGTGTGAAACTCTTTCCACATTCAGTACATTTATACTGCCTCTCTCCTGTGTGGATCTGCTGGTGTCTCTGGAGGTCCCCTGCCTGTGTGAAACTCTTTCCACATTCAATACATTTATGCGGCCTCTCTCCTGTGTGGATCCGCTGGTGTCTCTGGAGGTGCCCTGCTTGTGTGAAACTCTTTCCACATTCAGCACATTTATGCGGCCTCTCTCCTGTGTGGATCCGCTGGTCTAGGTGAAAATCTCCTGATTTTATACATTCTCTCCTGTGGACAGATTGTGTGAACGATCCCTGCCCATTTTTGCGTTGTGCAAGATACTTTATGCTGGAAGGAGGAGATTGTCCTGCTGAAATTTGTCCACTGGATTCTGGATGTCTTCTGATGTGTTTCTGAAGAAAATCTGCAGTGGCAAAAGCAGCATTGCAATGAGGGCAAGGGTGGCACTCATCTCGGTGCACTTGAAGCCCTGCTGGAGAAGGAAGAAAGAGAAATTGTCAGTGTAATGAATCATCTAGAAGTTTCTTTTGGAAGTACAATTCGTGGTTATTTCAGTGTTAACGCAGGGCTCTTTAGATGTTAATATTGTGAATTTAGAGCCTCCTCCAGTGAAAGAAGTGGTGAGGGGGAATCATCAATAGTGTGTGGAGATTTAAAGGGCAGTCCCAGCCTCACTCACAACCCCCAGTCTCTGACCCGCCCCCCAGTCCCACCCCAGATGCAGCCCCGCCCCCCAGTAAAAGCCCTGCGCCAGCCCCGCCTCCAGTACCAGCTCCGCCCCCAGTCTACCGCCCCGCCCCCAGGCCCAGCCACACCCTCACCCCACTCCCGTTCCTAGCCCCGCCCCCAATCCCAGAGAGAGAGCGGGGCAGAGAGAGACTGGGGCAGAGAGAGAGAGAGAGTGGGGTAAAGAGAGAGAGAGAGAGAGAGAGTGGGGCAGAGAGAGAGAGGAAGCCGAGAGACAGAGAGAAAGGGGCAGAAAGAGAGAGAGGGGGGAGAGAGAGAGAGAGAGTGGGGCAGATTCTGGAATGATTCTGGTAAATCTCCTTTGCAACCTCTCTAAGGCGCTGACATTCCTTCTAAAGTGTAGTGCACAGATTTGGACACAATACTCTAGCTGAGGCCTGAACAGTGATTTATAAAGGTTTACCATAATTTCCTTGCATTTGTTCTCCATGCCTCTATTGATAAAGCCTAGGTTCCCAAATGATTTATTAATAGCCTTAACAATATGTCCTGTCACCTTCAAAGATTTGAGTATGTGAATCCCCAGGTCTCTGTTCCTGCACCCACTTTAAAATGTTATCATTTAATTTATATTGCCTCTCCTCATTTTTCCTTCCAAAATGCATCACTTCACACTGCTCTGCATTAAATTTCATCGGCCGTGTGTCTTCTCATTTCACCAGTTTATCTCCATCTTCCTGAACTCTTCTACTATCCTCTTCACTGTTTACTACATTTCCAAGCTTTGTCTCATCTGCAAACTTTGAAATTATGCCCCCAATACCCAAGTCCAGATCATTAATATATATCAGAAAGAGCAGGGGTCCTAATACCGACCCCTGGGGGATACCACTGTATACTTCCCTCCAGTCTCAGAAACAACCATTCAGCACTGCTCTCTGCTTTTTGTCTTTTAGCCAATTTTGAATCAACGCTAACATTCCCCCTTTGATCCCATGGGCTTCAATTTTGCTAACAAGTCTATTGCGTCACACTTTATCAAACTCCTTTGAGACTGTAACAGAAAACAAATGATACTTTGGCTACAGTTCACAATTTTGGTCAGAATCCTTACATTTTGGTTCTTGTTCTGCCACGCACATTGTGGTCCATTTGATACCGAGTTCCTTGGCATATTCATCACCATACCAGACCAGCAGCTCGCACCGAGGAGGAACAGGCTTGCAGGTCCTGTAATAAATGTTGCCACAGTGTTGAAAGGCTACAAGGTTCTGCTCCTCCTCCTTTCTGGCACAGTTAACAAACCTGGAACATAACATACAAATACTTAAGTGGCCAAAAATAAGTTAAAATTGTAAAATGAATACAGAATGTAAAGCATGTTAGTTTAGTGAGTTAGAATGAGAGAACATGTCCCCTGTCATGGACAAATTTCAACTTCAAACATACTGTCAGGAGAGGACACTCAGTGGGGACCAATCACTTCAGTGTAGATACGAAAGATAATGGCCCCAATATTTCCAGGGAGGGAGTGGGGGGAGTGTGTGGTGAGGGACGGGGGGAGGTGCAGCAACCCAGAAATATGGGTTTCCCAGAGTTCCTGCTGAATTTAACGCCTAGAGCTGATTAAAAATTTTGGCTCAGTTTCCCGGCCACAGCCACCCAGAATGAGAGGCTGACTGGCTGCTGGGTGGGATATTGTCCTGGATCGATCAAATGAAATGGGACAAATGATCTTCTTCATCCGTTACTATCTTGTGATCCTCACAATATGGTATCAGTCTTCCCTCACCTCATCCAATTTGATGTAGATTCATCCTTCGCATCAATGTATTCAAAATCCTTGTTGGATTTGCTAATCTGCAGAAAGGTATTTTGATAAAAAGACTGGATCAATAAAAATTTTAAAAGAAACTTTATCTTTATTTTATCCTGTCATAAAGCTTAACACGTATTGCAAGATTCTAGTACATAGCCTCCCACTTCTTTTAGTAAACATTGACCATCCTCTTACCTGTTTTCTGGGATTATACCTTTGCATAAGAGGGCCCAGATCAACACGATGGCCGGGACTGAAATGATGTAACATAGGAGCTCGAAAAATAGAATAATGGTGCTGAACAGTTTCAAGAAGCTTTGAAAAGTCAGGAAAGGTCCCTTTATTACTGTATTGTCAGAGCGCCCAGGATTTGTATTTGGCAAATACTGTTCAATGCATTCTGAAACTAGGAATGGTGAGAGTTGGTTGAGGTGACACCTGCCTCACCTTTGTTCATAAATACAATAATGAGAAGTCGCACAACACCAGGTTATAGTCCAACAGTTTTATTTGAAATCACGAGCTTTCGGAGCGCTGCTCCTTCGTTAGGTAAAGTGAGGGAATACAAATCAGATACAAAGCATATATAGACAGAGAACAATGTGTTTCTGACTGCCCTCCATCACACCACCTCGGCAGAGATACAATCAGTCAGGAAGGCATTACATCAAAGACACAGCAAGATACAGCTAAGACAATGAGGTGGGGTCACAGGGGTCCAAGGTGTCAAATGCTGCAGTATGCAGTTAAGCTTTTTACTTTTTTTTAAAACTGGAAATCACACCTGTGAACAAGACAACGACAACTCTAGTCTGGATGACTCTACGTCATGTAGCGTGACATGAAACCAAGATCCCGGTTGAGGCCGTCCTCATGGGTGCGGTCCGGCCAACGGTGAGACCATGCAGACACTGAGACGACGTATGAATGGACACCGCGCAACAATCACCAGGCAGGATTGTTACCTCCCAGTCGGGGAACACTTCAGCAGTCAAGGACATTCAGCCTCGGATCTGCGGGTAAGCGTTCTCCAAGGCGGCCTTCGAGACACACGACAACGCAAAATCATCGAGCAGAAACTGATAGCCAAGTTCCGCACCCATGAGGACGGCCTCAACCACAGACTGGTGAAAGATGAAGGCATCATGACTGCTGCCAGCATACTGGGCATTCACCATCATGATGCGCTGGGCACGATCACTCAGCTGCTCATAAAGTAAGTGGTAGCCTTTGCGGTTACGGAACATCTCAGGGTTGGTATGCAGTGCCCGCAAAGCCACATGTGTGCATTCGATGGCGCCCTGCACCATGAGAAAGCCGCTATCCTGGCAAAGCCACATGTGCGGTCCTCTGACATCTCTCTGTTCTGAGAGATGTCAATTATGTCCCTTCTACTGGAGTAGAGAGCCTCTGTGACCTCCCGGATGCAGCGATGGACAGCAAACTGGGAGATGTTAGCTATGTCTCCTACTCCAGGAATGACAGATCCGGTGGAGACAGAATTGAGCATCACAGACGTCCTGCTCTGAGGCTGGAAGTTTGGTTGCAGGAGGTGGCCAGAGTTCTGTTACCAGCTCATTGGTGAAGCAGAGCCGCCCAATACACTGCTCCTGGCTTAGGTGCAGGTAGGAGAAGTGCTCTTGGAAGACCATAGGTGGGTAAGGCCTCCTGCTGAGAGCCGTCCTTCCTCTCCTCCTCCTCCCTCTGTGAGCATCTTGTCCTCTTCTTCGCTGCCTCCCTCCATCTCCCTGTCATACTCCAGCACGAGGGTGACAGCAATTAGATACCCCATGACTGGAAGCAAATGGTGTGAGCAGAAGCCTTTAAATGAGAAGCAAGGCTTTCTCCACTTGCAGCAACACTCCCTGCCACCTCAACAACTTTAAATACATGTAGAAAGCTCCAAACAGTTGCACAAACTTAGCCAGAGCCAGGACTAATCAAAAAGCAAGTCAGTTTAAAGTTGGTGATGATCCTTTAAATAGCGCTGCTGGGGCTCCTTCCTGCTGCTGAACGCACGGTCAGCTGGTCGTGATGAGGAGAGGACGCAAAATGGAGCGGCAACATTGAAAATGGAAGATATTGCATCAAATCAGCGTTGCACACTCACTGACGTCACGATCTGCCTCATCTAAATATCTGGAGCGAACGCAGGCAACGGCAGCACGACCGAACTTCCCAAAATCGCAGCCATTTTTTCAGCATAAACCAGCCTTAACAGACCTTCTGATTTGGCTGCCACAGTGTTCAATATTTTCCTCAGTTGGCGGGGGGAGGAATTCTAGTGAGGGATTTGCCTCAGACAGGTTCTGGTGTGAGAATGCTGCCTCAGCTGAGGGCAGGGGGTGGCAGTGATTTAATATTTAGTTGGGGGGCGCGGTGGGGAGATTAATTTGGCCTCATCGCCATGAGAGGATTTTTGTCTATGTGATTTTTCTCTCAGCACTGAGACTATCAGCTGTGGGGAAGGTGCTGTGAACTTTGATACACCTTTGGTCTCAGTGGGGTGAATTGTAACTGTTTCCTCTGTGGTGGTGTTTGGTGGGTTTCAGTCAGATAGAGGCATGTTTGCTTTCTCACTTCCTGATGGTGGTGAGTCACGTTCGGGTAGTTCCGTGGCTGCTGCCAGCCCTACAATAAACACACCCAGTAATCCATTCTTCATTTGTGAACATTTCCATGTGTTGACAGGCTAGTTGAACACAAGAGGCATCACAGCAAAGACTACTTCTGTCTTCACTCGCTGTCTACTTACCAGTAGGACTCACTGATTAGCAAACAGGAATGGGAACCTTGGATAATGTATAGAAAATAATTTCAAATAAGTCCTGAACATTTTTAATTTTATAAAATAAGGAACTTGATAACGACAGGAGTCACTTACCGCCCATGAATACCCACTGACAGCAGCTGCTTCTTCATTTGATACGACTCCTTCATAGGGTCCAAAGTGAACCCCTTTGGGAATAACCTGCCCTTCATTCCATACACCAAGGCCAGCTTTTCGAATTTTTGAAGTCGCTATGCTGAGACCCTCCGGAAGGGTTAAACGTGCTCTGTCTGGCTGACTGAATTCGACCACCGTGTCCTTTATGAACACTGGAGGACCATGCACAGGGCATTCTTCGATAAAAAATGTCTCGCAGTCTTCACAAACTAACACATAAAATACAAATTAAAGATGGATCAGGATCTCAGTTCAATATTCAGTGTTGATGAAGGTGAAGGGTGTTTGCACTGAGAAAGGATAGATTACCTATCATAGCTTTGATCTTCCTCATTGTTTGATTGCAATTCAGTCTGCACAGACAAGTACAATATTTCCGTGATCTATCAGCTGGGGAAATCACTTGGGGCACCTTCACTTTTTGAAAATTACACCCAATGCCAGTCAGATCTTCCCCCACTCTGTTGTCTACAAGGGCTTGTTCTGGGCGACATGTTTGGTTCTTTATTCCAAAAAGGCAGTTCTATTCTCAATGCTAAAACTGGCAAAAGTATCTCCAAGCTGTGGCACACCAGATAAGATTAGGAGTAGACAGGAAGGGAATTTTGCACAAGGAGGCTGTATTTCAAAGAATGGTGAAGATCATACATATAATAGACAATTGGACCTCGCTTCCAATAGGTGAAAGCTTCCTCATTCTTTGAATGAAGTTCAATCAGACTATCCAGTTAGAAAAGTCCCTCTAAGCCATCAGGCCAATCACTCTTGGGGACACTGCCACTTCTCAACTTTTCCCTTTCAGTTATGTCATCATCTTCTCCCCACACTCCTTCCCAAACCATGCTGACTCCCAATTTATTTCTAGCTGCATCGTCAATTCTTTGGAGATGGTGATTGCTTGCCATTCATAAGTTTGAATGTTAGCTGCCACTTGTCAGCCTGTTGTAGGCTGGTATAGGATGCTTCAATATCTTAGACAAGGGGCTGCTATTCCTTATAATCAGGGGCCATTAGTTTACGAGTTACTGGAAGTCATATAATAGTTCATTAGAAGATTCCAGAATTATTATCAATAGTTTGGGGATCATATTTGTGATTCTTATGCCTTTATGAAAAAGAACAATCAGTGCCTGTTTGTGGGCAAACACAGGCCTGCACTCCTGTCCCACCACTCTGACATGCTGTACTGCTCCACCAATCCCCTGGCCTACCAAGGCCCCTGTGTCATCACACCAAAACACCGAATAATTATTCCTGCCCTGAGGAAATGGATAGGTTACTTTGCACATACACAGGTAATCATCGTCACAAAGTTCCCTTTCTTCAGTGTATACTTTTATCTCTCTATTTCTCAAAAAGTATCTTCTGCTTTCAGTCTCTTTGGTTGTTTCCTCATTTGCTGACCCCAAGATCTTTCCGGTACAGACAACTGTGGAATAAATCAAAAAGATCATGAACAAAAATTGAACAAATTAATTGTAATATTCTTGCATGCAAGGCTTGTTTTAGTTTGAACAGGACATGCTGAAGATACGTGGCTCCGTGGGTAGCACTCTCACTCTGAGTCACAAGGTTGTGGGGTCAAGACCCACTCCAGGGACTTGAGCACAAACATCAAGGTAGTCATTCCAGTGCAGTACTGAGGGAGTGCTGCACTGTCGGAGGTGCTGCTTTTCGGATGAGATGTTAAACCGAGACCCCGTCTGCTCTCTCAGGTGGATGTAAAAGATCCCATGGCACTATTTCGAAAAAGAGCAGGGGAGTTATCCCCAGTGTCCTGGCCAATATTTATCCCTCAGTCAACATAAAAAAACAGATTATCAGGTCATTATCATATTGCTGTTTGTGGGAGCTTGCTGTGCGCAAATTGTCTGCCGCGCTTCCAACATTATGACAGTGACTGCACTTCAAAAAGTACTTAATTGGCTGTAAAGCGCTGTGGGACGTCCGGTGGTCATGGAAGGTGCTATATAAATGCAAGTCTTTCTTTCTTTATTTACATAATTAAGCAAGATATTGTGTTAATCTGATTTGAATGACTACTGTTGTGGTGGAAGTATCAACATAGAGCCTCTCTTGCTCATTAAAATACCCTCAATTATTCAAAATAGAATTACATTACTGAGATCCTTTATTCCAGGACAAATACCTTTATTGGATTCACTAAGAGCTTCACTTTCACAAACCAAGATATTCGTCTGTATTCTGATCTTTTGAACTGAAACTGTCTCTTCCTTAGCTGAAGTAGTTTCCTCAGTGAAGCCTCGGAAAACTTCCTCTTCAGCGGCTTCGAAATGGGACACAATCTGTGACGGGGCTTTTTGGTTCTGAAATGCAGAATGTGAGAGTGAAAATGTACCTCACAGCACCTGAAGTAGACAATAGTTGCCTCAGGACTCCCTGCATTACAAGTCAAAGCAGTTGTCTATTGTTCCTCTCCATTAGTGATTGTAGGATATTTAATAAACAGAGCTACCCAATTACCCAACTGGGGAAATGCAGTTGCTCCCCAGTGTAGTACTGAGCCACACATATCAGATAGTTCCCTTGTTTGATACTGTCCTGTGCTGATACTGATCTCAGCAAATGTGGTAAACCTATTAAATTAACCTCAGCACCCTTTTGCAGGGGAAGGGAAAAAAATGACCCGGTATTCCCAATGATTGCTAACTAATCATCACTTCTGGAAAGGTCGGTGTGCATGTATATGAAAACAGGATTGACCTTCTCCAACAATGAGAGCCTAACACATGAAGAACAGCCATTTAGCAAATACCAACAGGGCTGCCCAGTAAGTCAGCACAGACTAAGGAAACATATCTGCTCATGAAACAGTGCCTTCAGGAAAATGGGAGAGGAGGAGATTCGACATATTTTCACTCCTTCACCTCTGGTCTTCCCACACCACACACAATCCCTAAAAGAGAGGTAATATTTGACAGTGCCTAAAAACTAACATTGAATTCCAGCTGATGTACACAAGCAACTGGAAACAATGATCTTCATTCTGTGGAACATGGGGGTATCTTTCCTAACGTTTGCACATCCACTCCACCAGCTGTGTTTGTGAAGGCTGTACACAGGAATTTAGAATACAAAAACAGAATGAGAGACAAGGTATTAACTGTATGAATAAGTACCTATCAGCTACGATACTTGCTTTCCCCATTTTCTCCTTGCTCTCCTGAAGCAATTGTAAAATAGTTCTAAAGGTGCTAATTGTCCTCCTGTGCCTTGTCCATGTGTCTGGATAGCAAGTATTGGCAGGCAACTCAAGATTCAGGAGGCACCAAAGCACAGCTTGATCATGGTCTCCTCTAACACTACACACACATACTTTTTCAGCAGAGCTCAACACACAGCAATCACGAGCAGAGACCCTGACTAATTTTATTTCTGGGAACCCTGAAGCCCACTGCCAAATCTCAGCACAGAGCAAGAATCAAAATTGAATTTGTCTTGGCTTTTCGTACCACACATGGAGAGAATTACTTTAGATTGAAACCACTTTGCACACAGAACATTCTTCTTGAAGTGAAAGCTAATTGCTCGTTCATGAAGCATCATAGCTACAGAAGGTTAGTCAGAGACAAGAGCCCACGAGAGGAAATAAATGGAGGATCTAGAAGCAGATACAATTTCATTTAAAGTATCTGCCATGCTTGTCACCAAAATTAAGGGTGGATGTTTCTGCAGCCCTGCGTCACTGGAAATTGTGTTTCTCATATCTAGATCCCAACATGAGAATTGCAAGTCTTGACTATAACGACAGGAAGAAGAACTTTGAGATGTTAGTACAGCAACAGTGACCAAGGGGCTTTGTCTTCATGAACCAGCTAGATCCATATTATGGAGCCTCATGGGCAACATATAAAATTGATGTCCATTAATTTGCAGTTATTTCAAGCTGCTGATTTTCACAGATTTTGGGATGCTGGTGTAGGATTTATCCACCAACAGCGCGAAGACACCTTTCCAACTCTCTACGCCATGAATTTCAAGGACAAGTAACCAAGTATGAAATATAAATACAAATAGAACCAAGTTGCCAGGGACCATGGACTGTAAATTGGGCTCTCATGCAGCAGAATGAAAAAGAGAAATTATCTACAAATCTGAGATAAAGACAGAAAATGCTGGAAGTGTGTAGCAGCTCAATTCGTGTCTGAAGGAGAAAGACTGGTTAATGTTTGGGTGGGAACTTGTATCGATATATCCTTCAGATGCTGACAGGCCTGCTGTGATTATCTAGCAGATTGTTTCCATCTTGACATATTAGTCTGATAAAAATTTCTGTTCACTTTGAATTACCTTTCTGGTATTCTCATTCTGAGTCTTCTTGGTATCTTCATTCTTAAAGAGAGGCTTTAAGAATCTCACCTCTTGGAAAAAAAGGACATCAGTGCTGATTGAGGTAATCTCAGATTTCAGTTTATTTATGTTAACAGCATGACGATTCTAAAAATATCAATAGTTTATTCAACCCAAAAAAGAATCAACACATTATGCAGGTAAAAAGTAGAAAAGAAAACTTACACAAGTATAAGGGAAAATGTGATCAGACAATTTACTTATCTCTCCAGCTCTCCAAAACTTCATGTAACTGCCTCCTGACAAAAATATGTACTAGCTGCTGGACAAACTGGTTATAATCAGTGTGTTAAAAAAGCACATTTAATACTTTAACAAAGAAAACACATTCAATTTACTTGGTGGGTTTTTCACAAGAAGTTTAGGCGTCCACTCCTCATCCGAGTCACTAGAAACATACAGATGCGGTTGGCGCCCACTGCTAGATCTTGATATGAATTCTGGCTTTGGTACATTCAATCCTGTGAAAATTAAAATATTCAAATCATTTACATCTGATAATTGCCTGTATTTAATTTGATTTAACTTACTGATGTAAGGCATCTGTTGAATCGAACCATTTTAGAATAATATCAGGTAAGAGCAGCACAGAGGCTTTCCTTTCATCAAATCCAGCCCAGACTGATCAAACGAGAAGGAGCTTTTATGTTATGCTGGGGAGCTGGGAGCACAGCACTCAGACCCATGCCCTCTAAGAGACCTGTTCTCCCAGTTTTTTTATGCCACTGATCCCTATTGGACCCATTGGAGAGTCCAAAGGAAGGAGATTTACATTTGTGACAGCTGACGGTCACTCTCAGTACCGAGGGAAAGGAAGGTCCTTGATGGCATCTGAGATGTAGAGCTTTCCTCCCTTATTCCAACATTTACTGTTTTTATTCTTCATTTAGTTTTTAATGACAATCATTTAGTCATTTTGCACAAAGAGTGTGGGAAAAGCCACACAGGTACAATAGGAGGTGTTCTGATAGTCAGGTGAGATCAGGATCAGCTGCGCTGTCCCCCACATCACATGACTACCAACACTCAGACAGGATTTTTTTCAAGGCAATTAAATTAATATTCAGTGAATCACAGATTGGGGGTGCTGTATTTCCTGATATGCGTTCCTAATGTGTGCCAGCAGCGGTGAAATGGAAAATCCCAGCCAAAATATCTAACCACATATGAGGAGAATATCCACTTGGGTGTAATATTGGAAGAATTGTATACCAGTACCAATCAGGGTGTTCAGGAGAGGAAGGGAGAAATGTGGAAAGCAAGAAAATAACTGATTTTGTACAAACCTATTGCAAGGCTGGTTTCATAGTTCTGCTGCACTTTCTTATAACGGATGTCGACCCATTCACTTAGCTCTGCCCAATCATCTTTGGAAAGATAAACGGCAATGTCTTTCAGCTTCTCTAGAATCTGAAGACATAAAATGAATGTAATTTCTGATACATCTCGGCATTTTATCTGTAAACTTCACAAACTACAAATGTAAGATTAGCTACCCTGTCAGATTTGCCAATCTTTAAGAGAATATCCTCCACACCACTTGAATGGGCCGGCACAGCCAGCCTTTATTGGGAGCCATCAATATCTGGCAGCATGATGTTGAAATGTCTTGAAGGAAAGTTGTCTCAAGACCTTCTACAATCAGTGTTGTGGCTAGCATGCTCCAGAGAATGCCTGGAAAGGCAAAACAAAATGGCTAAAAATGATACCACACACCAGCCCATTTCTAAATTAAGCTAACAGCAGGTTTTTTGGTGCTGCTGTTTTTGAGCCAGTTGTTCAAGGACACCCAGAGTGAATGCCTCTGATTCCTCCCCCTCAGTGTGACATTATCCACAATCACCCGAGCGTCATAGTCGAGATCCGGCTGGTGACTTCAAGAAACACAGCAAAAGACCATTCAGCAAGTTTCACCATGTTGTTAACTATGTTAGATCTGCTCTTTTAACCTCATTTTCCCCACTTTCTCAATTCACTTAATATCTGTACAACCGAAGTATCTATCTCCTTTTAAATACCTGAATTAAATCTGCATCAATGGCCTCCTGTGGTAGTGCATTTCACATTCAGACATTTTGCATTAATATTTTTTTCCTGGATTCACTTTTTAATAGTCAGTCCTAATTTTCAATTGATGTCCCTTTAGTACAGATTCCCCATTAGAAAAATAATTCTTTGAAATAGTCTATCTTGTCAATTCGCTTACTAATTTTTACTCAGGATGTGGTCAATGCGAACAAGACCATCTTTAATGCCCATCCCAAGTTGCCTTGAGAAGCTGGTGGTGGACCTTCTTTTTAAACACCTCGATCAGATCACTCCTCATGTTTTGGGAGGTTTGCTCAGTCTCTGATCAGACCTAAGGTGCTAAATGGAACAGGAAAGACAAATCCACAGCAGTACTTTAATATAATTTGTAATTACAAGACTAGGATAAATCTGGTAAAAGATAAGTTTAGAACTCAGGTCACAGAAAGAATTAACAGTCCCTGAAATGGACACCTGGGGAGGGTAGTAGAGGCAAAAAACTGAATTAATTCAAGCAGTTAGATATTGTGATAAGGGAATCTTAAGTTTCTACTGGAAGGATAAGTTCGATGGGCCAAATGGTCTCACTGCTCAATATTAATGTTAGTGATCCAATCTAAACACTGGGGAACTCAGCCACTCCCTACTGACAGTATTAATGTGATTGGTATCTTTTGGGACTGAGCAGCTGAATCTTCCCCATCTCAAGTTGCAAACAATACATTTCTCCAGCATTTTCTTTCTGGTTTCCATTTGAAATCTGCCATCATCTCACCTCGGATTTCCTCTTCTCAGACATGGCCTTGCCCTCTTCAGTATCTTCCCTGTCACTCTGAGTTTTGCCCATCCCTTCCTGAGGTTGGCCACCTTATTTACTCAACTTTTCCCTCCAATTTTTGTGCCCTTCTCGATCCCTCAGTCTTTTCAATGGTTTTGCCCCCGGGTCGATTATTTCTTCCTTTTTTTGTCACCTCACGGGGCTAAAATGAAGCACAATCTGAGTGAAAGACTTTGCTGTCAGCAGCAGTGTTTAGTTTATGTGGCACTAATATCTGAAGCGGTCTTTTCTTCTGACTTTCCCTCAGACTAAGACGACCTGAGTCTCTTTCTCACTAAAAGTAACCCTGCCAGCTCCTGGTTTTTCCTCAGGATATTTTTGTTCCTTTTCTCGTCAGAAATAATTTGTGACCGGATTTTTTTTTTGAGCTGCAATCCGTCAGCATTTGCCGTAAAAGTGTGAAATGACTGAGAATGTGCTTTCCCCGGCCCGCCCTGTGAAAGGCCCGCGCAGCCGCACACCTCCTTCCCCCTCCTGCAGCCTCCCGCTTTCTGCCCGTTGCCCGGCGACGCCGCCTCTATTTATAGCGCCCGCCTCCCCCCGGGGCGGGGCCGTTAGAAGGGCGACACGTGAGCGGCGCTGCCGCCAATCAGAGCGCTGCGGCTGAGGGTTGAGCAGGGCGCGAGCGCCGGCGTGAGGAGACAGCCCGCCTCACGCGCCCAGGGAGGCCGAGCGCGCGCCCTTTGAAACAAGGCCCAACGACAAAGGGCGGGAGGCGGGCGCTATAAATAGAGGCGGCGTCGCCGGGCAACGGGCAGAAAGCGGGAGGCTGCAGGAGGGGGAAGGAGGTGTGCGGCTGCGCGGGCCTTTCACAGGGCGGGCCGGGGAAAGCACATTCTCAGTCATTTCACACTTTTAGGGCAAATGCTGACGGATTGCAGCTCAAAAAAAAATCCTGTCACAAATTATTTCTGACGAGAAAAGGAACAAAAATATCCTGAGGAAAAACCAGGAGCTGGCAGGGTTACTTTTAGTGAGAAAGAGACTCAGGTCGTCTTCGTCTGAGGGAAAGTCAGAAGAAAAGACCGCTTCAGATATTAGTGCCACATAAACTAAACACCGCTGCTGACAGCAAAGTCTTTCACTCAGATTGGGCTTCATTTTAGCCCCGTCAGGTGACAAAAAAAGGAAGAAATAATCGACCCGGGGGCAAAACCATTGAAAAGACTGAGGGATCGAGAAGGGCACAAAAATTGGAGGGAAAAGTTGAGTAAATAAGGTGGCCAACCTCAGGAAGGGATGGGCAAAACTCAGAGTGACAGGGAAGATACTGAAGAGGGCAAGGCCATGTCTGAGAAGAGGAAATCCGAGGTGAGATGATGGCAGATTTCAAATGGAAACCAGAAAGAAAATGCTGGAGAAATGTATTGTTTGCAACTTGAGATGGGGAAGATTCAGCTGCTCAGTCCCAAAAGATACCAATCACATTAATACTGTCAGTAGGGAGTGGCTGAGTTCCCCAGTGTTTAGATTGGATCACTAACATTAATATTGAGCAGTGAGACCATTTGGCCCATCGAACTTATCCTTCCAGTAGAAACTTAAGATTCCCTTATCACAATATCTAACTGCTTAAATTAATTCAGTTTTTTGCCTCTACTACCCTCCCCAGGTGTCCATTTCAGGGACTGTTAATTCTTTCTGTGACCTTAGTTCTGAACTTCTCTTTTACCAGGTTTATCCTAGTCTTGTAGTTACAATTTATCTTAAAGTACTGCTGTGGATTTGCCTTTCCTGTTCCATTTAGTACCTTAGGTCTGATCAGAGACTGAGCAAACCTCCCAAAACATGAGGAGTGATCTGATCGAGGTGTTTAAAAAGAAAGTCCACCACCATCTTCTCAAGGCAAATAGGGATGGGCATTAATGATGGTCTTGTTAGCATTGACCACATCCTGAGTAAAAATTAAAAAGGGAATTGACAAGATTGATGATTTCCAAGAGTCATTTTTCTAATAGGGGAATCTGTAATAAAGAGACATCTATTTAAAATTAGGAGTAAGCAGTTGAAAAGTTAATCCTGGAAAAAATTATCAATGCAAATGTTGTGGGAATGTGAAATGCACTACAACAGGAGGCCATTGATGTAGATTTAATTCAGGTATTTAAAAGGGGATAGATAGTTTGGTTGTATGAATATTAATTGAATGGAGAATGTTGGGAAAATGAGGTTAAAAGATTAGATCTACCACAGTTAACAACATGGTGAAGCTTGCTGAATGGTCTTTTGCTGTGTTCCTTGAAGTTACCAGACTGATCTCGACTATGACGTTCGGGTGAGTGTGGATAATGTCACACTGAGGGGGAGGAATCAGAGGCATTCACTATGGGTGTCCTTGAACAACTGGCTCAAAAACAGCAGTACCAAAAAACCTGCTGTCAGTTGTTTGACTACAATTGGCTATGGAATGTTACATGTGAGCATAAAGAAGGTGAGGAAGAATAATTTAGAAATGGGCTGGTGTGTGGGAGCATTTTTAGCCATTTTGTTTTGCCTTTCAGACATCCTCTGGAGCAAGGCAGCACCAACACTGATTGTAGAAGGTCTTGAGACAACTTTCCTTCAAGACAGTTCAACATCATGCTGCCAGATATTGATGGCTCCCAATAAAGGCTGGCTGTGCCGGCCCATTCAAGTGGTGTGGAGGATATTCTTTTAAAGATTGGCAGATCTGACAGGGTAGCTAATCTTACATTTGTAGAGCTCTAGTTTGTGAAGATTACAGATAAAATGCCTGGATGTATCAGAAATTACATTCATTTTTTGTCTCCAGATTCTAGAGAAGCTGAAAGACATTGCCGTTTATCTTTCCAAAGATGATTGGGCAGAGCTAAGTGAATGGGTCGACATCCGTTATAAGAAAGTGCAGCAGAACTATGAAACCATGCTTGCAATAGGTTTGTACAATATCAATTATTTTCTTGCTTTCAACATTTCTCTCTTCCTCTCCTGAACACTCTGATTCGTACTGGCAAACAATTCTTCCAATATTACACCCAAGTGGATATTCTCCTCATATGTGGTTAGACATTTTGGCTGGGATTTTCCATTTCACCGCTGCTGGCACACATTAGGAGCGCATATCAGGAAATACCACACCCCCAACCTGTGATTCACTGAATATTCATTTAATTGCCTTGAAAAAGATCCTGTCTGAGTGTTGGTAGTCATGTGATGTGGGGGACAGCGCAGCTGATCCTGATCTCACCTGACTATCAGAACACCTCCTATTGTACCTGTGTGGCTTTTCCACCACTCTTTGTGCAAAACTACTAAATGATTGTCATTAAAGACTAAATAAAGAATAAAAACAGTAAATGTTGGAATAAGGGAGGAAAGCTCTACATCTCAGATGCCATCAAGGACCTTCCTTTCCCTCGGTACTGAGAGTGACCGTCAGCTGTCACAAATGTAAATCTCCTTCCTTTGGACTCTCCAATGGGTCCAATAGGGATCAGTGGCATAAAAAACTGGGAGAACAGGTCTCTTAGAGGGCATGGGTCTGAGTGCTGTGCTCCCAGCTCCCCAGCATAACATAAAAGCTCCTTTTTGTCTGATCAGTCTGGGCTGGATTTAAATCCAGATGCCATTGATGAAAGGAAAGCCTCTGTGCTGCTCTTACCTGATATTATTCTAAAATGGTTCGATTCAACAGATGCCTTACGTCAGTAAGTTAAACCAAATTAAATACAGGCAATTATCAACTGTAGATGAGTGGAATATTTTAATTTTCACAGGATTGAATGTACCAAAGCCAGCGTTCATGTCAAGACCTAGCAGTGGGCGCCAACCCCGTGTGTATGTTTCTAGTGACTCGGATGAGGAGTGGACGCCTAAACTTCTTGTGAAAAACCCACCAAGTAAATTGAATGTGTTTTCTTTGTTAAAGTATTAAATGTGCTTTTTTATCACCCTGATTATAACCAGTTTGACCAGCAGCTAGTACATATATTTTGTCAGGAGGCAGTTACTTTGAAGTTTTGGAGAGCTGGAGAGATAAGTAAATTGTCTGATCACATTTGACCTTATACTTGTGTAAGTTTTCTTTTCTACTTTTTATCTGCATAATGTGTTGATTCTTTTTTGGGCCTGAATAAACTAGATATTTTTAGAATCGTCATGCTGTTAACATAAATAAACTGAAATCTGAGATTACCTCAATCAGCACTGATGTCTTACTCTTTTTTCCAAGAGGTGAGAATCTTTAAGCCTCTCTTTAAGAATGAAGATACCAAGAAGACTAAGAATGAGAATACCAGAAAGGTAATTCAGTGTGAACAGAAATTCTTATCAGACTAATAAATCGAGATGGAAACCACCTGCTCGATATTCTTTTTAAAATTAATTCTCAGGATGTGGCCAGCATTTATTGCCCATCACTAACAACTGAATGGCTGGTTTGGCCATTTCAGAGGGCAGTTAAGAGCCAACCACATTGCTGTGGGTCTGGAGTCACATATAGGCCAGACCAGGTAAGGACAGCAGATTTCCTTCCCTAAAGGATATTAGTGAACCAGATGGGTTTTTATGACAATCCGGTAGATTCATGGTCACCATTACTGATTCTAGCTTTTTATTTATTCAGATTTACTTAATTAACTGAATTTAAATTCCACAGCTGCTGTGGTGGGATTTGAACTCATATCTGTGGATCATTATTGCTCACCCCTGGATTACTAGTCCAGTAACATAACTACTATGCTACCGTTCCCTATACACAGCAGGCCTGTCATCATCTGAAAGATATCTTGATACAGGGTCCCACCCAAACATTAACCAGTCTTTCTCCTTCAGACACAAATTGACCTGCTACACACTTCCAGCATTTTCTGTCTTTATCTCAGATTTCCAGCAATCAATGTTTCTTTTTATCTCTGCTACATGTATGCCCAATTTCCAGCCCACGGTCCCTGGCAACTTGACTCTATTTGTATTTATATTCTTAATTGCTTACTTGTCCTATTCGAATGAGCAGTTAGCATTTACTTGAAGAAGAATGGTCTGTGCGCAAAGTGGTTTGATCGAAAGTAATTTTCTCCACGTTTGGTACAAAAAGCCAAGACAAATTGAAGTTTGATTCTTGCTCTGTGCTGAGATTTGGCAGTGGGGCAACTCCACTGGGCTTCAGGGTTCCCAGAAATAAAATAGCCAGGTTCCCTGCTCTTGATTGCTGTGATTTGAGCTCTGCTGAAAAAGGATGTGTGTGTAGTGTTAGAGGAGACCATGATCAAGCTGTGCTTTGGAGCCTCCTGAATCTTGAGTTGCCTGCCAATACTTGCTATCCAGACACTTGGACAAGGCACAGGAGGACAATTAGCACCTATAGAACTGTAATTCAATTCCTTCAGGAGAGCAAGGAGAAAACAGAGAAAGCAAGTATCGTCGCTGATAGGTACTTATTCATACAATCAATACCTTATCTCTCATTCTCTTTTTGTATTCTAAATTCCTGTGTACAGCTGGTGGAGTGGATGTGCCAAAGTTAGGAAAGATAATTCCATGTTCCACAGAATGAAGATCATTGTTTCCAGTTGCTTGTGTACATCAGCTGGAATTCAATGTTAGTTTTTAGGCACTGTCAAATATTACCTCTCTTTTAGGGATTGTGTGTGGTGTGGGAAGACCAGAGGTGAAGTAGTAAAACTATGTGTCAAATCTCCTCCTCTCCCATTTTCCTGAAGGCACTGATTCATGAGTAGATATGTTTCCTTAGTCTGTGCTGACTTAATGGACAGCTCTGTTGGTATTTGCTAAATGGCTGTTCTTCATGTGTTAGGCTCTTCATTGTTGGAGAAGTTGAATCCTGTCCATGCACACAAACCTTTCCAGAAGTGTTGATTAGTTAGCAATCATTGGGAATCCTGGCTAATTTTATTCCCTCCCTTGCAAAAGGGTGCTGAGGTTAATTGTATTAAGTTTACCACATTTGCTGAGATCAGCAAACTGAACGCAGGAGTACAGTATCAAACATGGGAACTTTCTGACCTGTGTGGCTCAGTACTACACTGGGGAGCGACTGCATTTATCCAATGGGTAGTTGGGTAGGTTTGTTTATTAAATATTCAAAAACAACTAATGGAGAGGAAAAATAGACAAACACTTCGAGTTGTACATAATCTCTTTAGTAATACAGGCAGTCTTGAGGCAGCTATTCTTTAATTCAGGAGCGGTGAGATACAGTTTTACCGTCACATTCTGCATTTCAGAACCAAAAAGCCCCATCACAGATGGTGTCCCATTCAGAAGAGGATAACGATGAAGTTTTCAGGAGCTTCTACGAAGACACTGCCTCAGCTTTGGAAGAGACAGTTTCAGTTCAAAAGATCAACAGAGAAACGAATACCTTGGTTTGTGAAAGTGAAGCTCGTAGTGAATTCAACAAAGGTATTTGTCCTGGAATAAAGGATTTCAGTAAAGTATTTCTATTTTGAATAATTGAGGGTGTTTTACTGAGCAAGAGATGCTCTATGTTGATAACGTGCCCACTACCGTAGTCATTCAAATCAGATTAACACATGTCTTGCATTATTATGTAAATGTCTTTACTATCTCCTGTTCAACCAAAAACAAACCTTACATGCAAGAATATTACAATTAATTGGTTCAATTTTTGTTCATGATCTTTTTGATTTATTCCACAGTTGTCTGTACTGGAAAGATCTTGGGGTCAGCAAATGAAGAAACAACCAAAGAGACTGAAAGCAGAAGATACCGTTTGAGAAACAGAGAGAGAAAAGTTTACACTGAAGAAAGGGAACTTTGTGACGATGATTACCTGTGTATGTGCAAAGTAACCTATCCATTTCCTCAGGGCAGGAATAATTTATTGGGCGTTTTGGTGTGATGACACAGGGGCCTTGGTAGGCCAGGGGATTGGTGGAGCAATGCAGCATGTCAGAGTGGTGGGACAGGAGTGCGAGCCTGTGTTTGCCCACAAACAGGCACCGATTGTTCTTTTTCATTGAGGAAAAACAATCACAAATATGATCCCCAAACTATTGATAATTCTGGAATCTTGTAATAAATAGAATAGGACTTTCAGTAATCATAAACTAATGGCCCCTGATTATAGGGAATAGCAGCCCCTTGTCTAAGATATTGAAGCATCCTATGCCAGCCTACAGCAGGACCTGGACAACATCCAGGCTTGGGCTGACAAGCGTCAGCTAACATTCAAACTTATGAATGGCAAGCAATGACCATCTCCAAAGAATTGACGATGCAGCCAGAATTAAGTTGGGAGTCAACATGGTTTGGGAAGGGGTGTGGGGAGAAGATGATGGCATAACTGAAAGGGCAAATTTGAGAAGTGGCACTGTCCCCAAGAGCAATTTGCCTGATGGTTTAGAGGCAGTTTTCAAACTGGATATGCAGGTTAAAGTTCATTGTAAGAATGAGGAAGCTATAACCTATAGGAAGTAATTCATAGGATTACATTACATAGGATATACGGCACAGAAACAGGCCATACGGCCCAACCAGTGCAGGCGCCCTCTCCAGTGCCTCTATATCCTTTTTATAATATGGCAACCAGAACTGTACGCAGTACTCTAAGTGTGGTCTAACCAAGGTTCGATTCAGGTTTCGCATAACTTCTCTACTTTTCAATTCTATCCCTCTAGAAATAAACCCTAGTGCTTGATTTGCCTTGCTAACCTGTGTCTTTGTTCCTCTACCCCACCTAGACTCGCACCCTCCAAGTAGAAAGTGACCTCCCTATTCTTCCTACCAAAATGTAATACCTCACATTTATCTGTGTTGAACTTCATTTGACAATTATATGCCCATTCTGCAAGTTTATTAATGTCCTCCTGTAATTTGTTGCAGTCCTCCTCAGTATTGACTGTCCCCCCAATTTGGTGTCATCTGCAATTTGGGAATTGTGTTTTTGATTCCAAAGTCTAAATCGTTAATAATTTCAGCCTCCTTGTGCAAAATTCCCTTCCTGCCCACTCCTAATCTGATCTAGTGTGGCACAGCTTGGAGATACTGTTGACAGTTTAAGCATTGCTGTTGTAAATTGAGGTCTGTGCTGATTTCTTGGAGTAAACAACTGAACATGTCGCCCAGAACAAGCCCTTGTATACAACAGAGTTGGGGAAGATCTGACTGGCACTGGGTGTAATTTTCATACAGGGAAGATGCCCCCAGTGTTTTCCCCAGCTGATAGATCACCGAAATATCCTACCTGTATCTGCAGACTGAATTGCGATCAAACAATGAGGAAGATCAAATCTCCGATAGGTAATCTATCCTTTCTTAGCACTAGGCCCCATCACCTCAATGATCACTGAATAATGAACTGCGATCCTGATCCATTTTTAATTTGTATTTTATGTTAGTTTGTGAAGACTGCGAGAGATTTTTTATTGAAGAATGCCCTGTGCATGGTCCTCCAGTGTTCATAAAGGACATGGTGGTCGAATTCAGTCAGCCAGACAGAGCACGTTTAACCCTTCCCGAGGGTCTCAGCATAGCGACTTCAAAAATTCAAAAAGCTGGTCTTGGTGTATAGAATGAAGGGCAGGTTATTCCCAAAGGCGTTCACTTTGGACCCTATGAAGGAGTAGTATCAAATGAAGAAGCAGCTGCTGTCAGTGGGTATTCATGGGCGGTAAGTGACTCCTGTTGTTATCAAGTTCCTTATTTTATAAAATAAAAGTTCAGGACTTATTTGAAATTATTTTCTATAAATTATCCAAGGTTCCCATTCCTGGTTGCTAATGAGTGAGTTCAACTGGTAAGTAGAAAGTGAGTGAAGACATAATTAGTCTTTGCTGTGGTTCCTCTTGTGTTCAACTAGCCTGTCAACACATGGAAATGTTCACAAATGAAGAATGGATTAGTGGGTGTGTTTATTGTAGGGATGGCAGCAGCCACGGAACTACCCGAACATGACTCACCACCATCAGGAAGCAAGAAAGCAAACACGCCTCTATCTGACTGAAACCCACCAAACCCCACCACAGAGGAAACAGTTACAATTCACCCCACTGAGACCAAAGATGTATCAAAGTTCACAGCGCCTTCCCCACAGCTGATAGTCTCAGTGCTGAGAGAAAAATGGCACAGACAAAAGTCCTCTCACGGTGCTGAGGCCAAATCAGTTTCCTCACCACCCCCCCAACTTTATATTAAATCTCTGCCACCCCCTGCCCCCAGCTGAGGCAGCATTCGCACACCAGAACCTGTCTGAGGCGAATTCCTCCCCCCACCAACTGAGGAAAATACTGAACTCTGTGGCAGCCAAATCCGGAGGTCTAGCGCCGGCCGTTAAGCCTGCTTTATGCTGATAAAATGGCAGTGGCCACGCTTCCGCTGCGTCCTGTGGCCGCCACCATTTTGGGAAGGTCGGTACTGCTGTTGTTGCCTGTGCTCGCTCCAGATATATAGATGAGGCAGATCGTGACGTCAATGATTATGCAATGCTGAGTTGACGCAATATCTGCCATTTTCGACATTGACACTCCATTTTGCCCCCTCTCTTAATCATGGCAAACTGACCATGCGTTCAGCAATGGTAGCATAGTGGTTATGTTACTGGACTAGTAATCCAGAGGCGTGGACTAACAAACGTGAGTTCAAATCCCACCACGGCAGCTGGGGAATTTAAATTCAGTTAATTAAATAAATTTGGAATAAAAAGTTAGTATCAGTAATGGTGACATGAAACTATCAAATTGTCGTAAAAGCCCATCTGGGTCACTAATGACCTTGCAGGAAGGAAATCTGCCATCCTTACCTGGTCTGGCCTATATGTGATTCCAGACCCACAGCAATGTGGTTGACTCTTAACCGCACTCTGAAATGGCCTAGCAAGCCACTCAGTTTTAACAAACCACGACGAAAAACAATAAGAATAAAACCGGACGGACCACCCGGCATCGACCTCGGCACTGGCTACGGACACGACAATGGCACAACCAGCCCGGTTGACCCTGAAAAGTCCTCCTCACAAACAACTGGTGACTTGTGCCAAAATTGGGAGAGCTGTCCCACAGACTAATCAAACAACAGCCTGACATAGCCATACTCACAGAATCATACCTTTCAGCCAATGTCCCAAACTCCTCCATCACCATCCCTCGGTATGTCATGTCCCAGAGGCAGGACATACCCACCAGGGGTGGTGGCACCGTGGTATACAGTCGGGAAGGAGTAGCCCTGGGAGTCCTCAACATTGACTCCGCATGGGCAAGGAAACCTGCTGATTACCACCTATCACCCTCCCTCAGCTGATGAATCAGTACTCCTACATGTTGAACACCACTTGGAAGAAGCACTGAGAGTAGCAAGGGCACAGAATGTACTCTGGGTGGGGGACTTCACTGTCCATCACCAAGAGTGGCTCGGTAGCACTACTACTGGCCGAGTCCAGAAAGACGTAGATGCTATTTCGGGCCTGCGACAGGTGGTGAGAGAACCAACACAAGGGAAAAACCTACTTGACTGCGTCCTCACCAATTTACCTGTCGCAGAAGCATCAGTCCATGACAGGATTGGTAGCAGTGACCACCGCACAGTCATTGTGGAGATGAAGTCCTGTCTTCACACTGAGGACACCCTCCATCGTGTTGTGTGGCACTACATGGGATAGATTCAGAACAGCTCTAGTAGCTCAAAACTGGACATCCATCGGGTGCTGTGGGCCATCAGCAGCAACAGAATTGTATTCCACCACAATCTGTAACCTCATGGCCTGGCATATCTCTCACTCTACCATCACCATCAAGCCAGGGGACCAACCCTGGCTCAATAGGGAGTGTAGAAGAGCAAGCCAGGATCAGCACCAGGCGTACCTAAAAATGCGGTGCCAACCTGGGGAAGCTGCAACACAGGACTGCATGCATGCTAAAAGCGGAAGCAGCAGGCTATGGACAGAGCTAAGCGATCCCACAATCAACGGATCAGATCAAACATCTGCAGTCCTACCACATCCAGTCGTGAATGGTGGTGGACCATGAAAACAACTAAGAGGAGGAGGAGGCTCCATGAATATCCCCATCCTCAATGGTGGTGGAGCCCAGCACGTGATTGCAAAAGACAAAGCTGAAGCGTTTGCAACCATCATCAGCCAGAAGTGCCAAGCGGATGATCCATATCGGCCTACTCCTGAGGTCCCCACCATCACAGAAGCCAGTCTTCAGCCAATTTGATTCACTCCACATGATATCAAGAAATGGCTGAGCGCACTGGATACAGCAAAGGCTATGGACCCTGACAACATCCCGGCTATCGTGCTGAAGACTTGTGCTCCAGAACTAGCTGCGCCTCTAGCCAAACTGTTCCAGTACAGCTATAACACTGGCATCTATCCAACAATGTGGAAAACTACCCAGGTATGTCCTGTCCACAAAAAGCAGGACAAATCCAATCCAGCCAATCACTGCCCAATCAGTCCACTCTCAACCATCAGTAAAGTGATGGAAGGTGCCATCGACAGTGCTATCATGCGGCATTTACTCACCAATAACCTACTCACTGATGCCCAGTTTGGGTTCCGCCAGGACCTCTCAGCTCCGGACCTCATTACAGCCTTGGTCCAAACATGGATACAACAGCTGAATTCCAGAGTGAGGCGAGAGTGACTGCCTTTGACATCAAGGCAGCATTTGACTGAGTGTGGCATCAAGGAGCCCTAGTCATGCCTAGCACAAAGGAAGATGGTTGTGGTGGGTGGAGGTCAATCATCACAGCCCCAGGACATCGCTACAGGAGTCCCTCAGGGCAGTGTCCTCGTCCCACCATCTTCAGCTGCTTCATCAATGACCATCACTCCATCATAAGGTCAGAAGTGGGGATGTTCCCTGATGACTGCAAATTGTTCAGTGCCATTTGCAACTGCTCAGATAATGAAGCAGTCCATACCCGCATGCAGCAAGACTTGGAAGACATTCAGACTTGGGCTGATAAGTGGCAGGTAACATTCGCGTCACACAAGTGCCAGGCAATAACTATCTCCAAAACGTGAGCATCTAATCACCACCCCTTGACATCCAATGGCATTACCATTGCCGAATCCCCCACCATTAATATCCTGGGGGTCACCATTGACCAGAAACTTATCTGCACCAGCCACATAAATACTGTGGCAACAAAAACAGGTCAGAGGCTGGGTATTCTGCAGCGAGTGTCTCACCTCCCGACTCCCCAAAGCCTTTCTACCATCTACAAGGCACAATACTCTCCACTTGCCTGGATTAGTGCAGCTCCAACAACACTCAAGAAGCTTAACACCATCCAAGACAAAGCAGCCCGCCTGATTGGCACACCATCCATCACCTTAAACATTCACCCCCTCCACCACTGGCATACCGCGGCTGCAGTGTGTACCATCTACAAGATGCACTGCAGCAACTCGCCAAGGCTTCTTCGGCAGCACCTCCCAAACCCTCGACCTCTACCCCCTAGAAGGACAAGGGCAGCAGGCGCATGGGAACACCACCACCTCCAACTTCCCCTCCAAGTCACACACCATCCTGACTTGGAAGTTTATCACCGTTCCTTCATCGTTGCTGGGTCAAAATCCTGGAACTCCCTCCCCAACAGCACTGTGGGAGTACCTTCACTATGCGGTTCAAGGCGGCGGCTCACCACCACCTTCTCAAGGGCAACTAGGGATGGGCAATAAATGCTGGCATTGCCAGCGACGCCCACATCCCATGAAAGAATTAAAAAAGTAGGACCTCCCAGCAATGCTATTTAAAGGAATCATCTCCAATATTCAGGGAGATGGAGCGGAGGTAGTGAAGAAGAGGACAAGATGCTCACAGAGGGAGGAGGAGGAGAGGCAGGAGGGCTCTCAGCAGGAGGCCTCACGAGCCTAGGGTCTAAGAGCACTTCTCCTATCTGCGCTTAATCCAGGAGCAGTGTATTCGGAGGCTCTGCTTCACCAAGGAGGTGCTCACAGAACTCTGCCGCCTCCTGCAGCCAAACCGGCAGCCTCAGAAAATCTGCTTGTCGTTTCTCTTGGCTGTTGGGCCTTGGCTTTCTCCACAATGACAATGAGGTGTTTCTGAAAGAAAGCACTTCCCCTGTATTAGTGCAGAGAGCCGAGGCCAAAGGTTATTGGCCAGGAGACTGCACCCGATATTGGTCCCCCGAATCAGCGCTAAGCCAATCAACAACGTGTTTAGTGCGGAGATCACGAATCTTGCAATACGTGTTAAGCCTGATGACAGGCTAAAATAAAGATAAAGTTGCTTTTAAAATGATTAATCCAGTCTTTTTATCAAAATACCTTTCTGCAGATCAGCAAATCCAACAATGATTTTGAATACATTGATGCGAAGGATGAATCTACATCAAATTGGATGAGGTGAGTGAAGACTGATACCATATTGTGAGGAGCACAAGATAGTAACGGATGAAGATGATCATTTGTCCCATTTCATTTGATCGATCCAGGACAATATCCCATCCCATATTTCCGGGTCGCTGCACATCCCCCCGCAACACACTGCACCAACCCCCCACCCCACTACCTTCCTGGAAATATTGGGGCCATTATCTTTCATATCTACATTGAAGTGATTGGTCTCCATTGATTGTCCTCTCCTGACAGCTTGTTTAAAGTTCAAATTTGTCCATGGCTGAGGACATGTTCTCTCATTCTAACTCACTATACTAACATGCTTTACATTCTGTATTCATTTAAAAATGTTAACTTATTTTTGGCTGCTTAAGTATTTGTATGTTATATTCCAGGTTTGTTAACTGTGCCAGAAAGGAGGAAGAGCAGAACCTTGTAGCCTTTCAACGCTGCAGCAAAATTTATTACAGGACCTGCAAGCCTGTTCCTGCCCGGTGCGAGCTGCTGGTCTGGTATGGTGATGAATATGCCAAAGAACTCGGCATCAAATAGACCACAATGTGGGTGGCAAAACAAGAACCAAAATGGAAGGATTCTGACCAAAATTGTGAACTGTAGCCAAGTATCAATTGTTTTCTTTTACAGTCTCAAAGGTGTTTGATAAAGTGCCACATAATAGGCTTGTTAGCAAAATTGAAGCCCATGGGATCAAAGGGGCAGCAGTAGCATTGATACGAAATTGGCAAAAAGACAGAAAGCAGAGAGCAGTGCTGAATGGTTGTTTATGAGACTGGAGGGAAGTATACATTGGTATCCCCCAGCGGTCGGTATTAGGACCCCTGCTCTTTCTGATATATATTAATGATCTGGACTTGGGTATTGGGGGCATAATGTCAAAGTTTGCAGATGAGACAAAGCTTGGAAATGTAGTAAACAGTGAAGAGGATGGTAGAAGAGTTCAGGAAGATGTAGATAAACTGGTGAAATGGGAAGACACATGGCCGATGAAATTTAATGCAGTGCAGTGTGAAGTGAATAATTTTGGAAGGAAAAATGAGGAGAGGCAATATAAATTAAATGATAAAATTTTAAAGTGGGTGCAGGAACAGAGACCTGGGGATTCACATACTCAAATCTTTGACGGTGACAGGATATATTGTTCAGGCTATTAATAAATCATTTGGGACCCTCGGCTTTATCAATAGAGGCATGGAGAACAAATGCAAGGAAATGATGGTGAACCTTTATAAATCACTGTTTAGGCCTCAGCTGGAGTATTGTGTCCAATTCTGGGCACCACACGTTAGAACAGATGTCAAAGCCTTGGAGAGGGTGCAGAGGAGATTTACCAGAATGGTAGCATGGATGGGGGACGTCAGTTATGTCTCGAGACTAAAGAAGCTGGGAATGTTCTGCTCAGAGAAGGGAAGGTTAAGGGCATTTTTAATAGAAGTGTTCACAATTACGTGGGTTTTTGATAAGAGGAGATCAAGAGAAACTGATTCCACTGTCAGAAGGGTTGGTAAGCACAGGCCACAGATAATTGACATAAAACTCAGGGGGGAGATGAGGAGAAATCTTTTTACACAGCGAGTTGTTATGATCTGCAACGGACTGCCTGAAAGAGTGCTGAAAGCAGCTTCAATAGTAACTTTCAAAAGGGAATTGGATATATACTTGAAAAGGAAAGAATTGCAGGGCTGTGGGGAAAGAGCAGGGAAGTGGTACTAATTGGATAGCTCTGCACAGAGCCGGCACAGACATGATGGCCCAAATGGCCTCCTACTGTGCAGTATGATTCTATGATAATTGACTGACTGTGACTTTTATGTTGTAATAGAGGATAGAGAGCAGATGAAAGCTTGAGGTGCAACTAAGTTTTGTATCTGCTTTAACGGTTCCCAGTATCGCTACCTGGACAGTAGGTGAGGCGGTATATTTGCCCTCAGTACTCTTGGACTGGGAAGGGGTGAATTCAGTAAGTGTCCCCTCTCCTGATCCCTCTACAGTGACTCTTTGGTGTGTCAATTATCCTCAGTTGGTCTCACTGTTGTCTCTGAGACAGAGGTTGTTACCCACAGTAGAATAGGCACTGAGGTCAGGAACTGCCCCCTTAAAAATCATCCTCCTACTTTTCAGCTCAAGAAAAAAAGAGCTTTTGATGTACTCGGGATGTCCCAAAGTTCTTTAGCACCAATGAATTACTTTTAGAAGAGCAATCACTGTTGATATATCGGCAAATGCAGCAGCACACTTTGCACACAGCAAGATCCCATAAACAGCAATGAGATAAATGGTCTGGTAATCTGTCTCAGTGGTGTTGGTTGGGGGATAAATGTTGCCCAGGACACCAGGAAAACTCCCTGCTCTTCATATAGTGCCATGGGATTATCCTGGTCTATCTGAACAGGCAGACAAGGGCCCGTAATTTGCGGTCAGCGGCGAAGTAAAGGTGTTTGCCGCTGGCCACGAAGAAAGCTACCCGCACGAATCTCGCCATCTCTGTGGCAAGAAATTCGTCTTTTCCGACATTCAATTGGGATCAGTGTAGTTTACTGGGAATTCCGTAGCACGAGCTGCTGTGACGGCAACAAGCTGTCTAAGCAGCCAATGGGAATGCAGGATTCTCAGACAGTTGGTAGCACCCTCGCCTCTGGGTCTGAATGTTGTGGGTTCAAGTCCCACTCCAGAGACTGGAGCACAACAATCTAGGCAGGCCCTCCAGTGCAGTACTGAGGGAGTGCTGCACTGTCGGAGGGGCCGGATTTTGATTGAGACGTTAAACCGAGGCCTCATCTGCTTTCTCAGGTGGATGTAAAAGATCCCATGGCCACTATTTCAAAGAAGAGCAGGGGAGTTATCCCCGGTGTCCTGGCCAATATTTATCCCTCAATCAACATCACTAAAACAGATCATCTGGTCATTATCACATTGCTGTCTGTGGGATCATGTTGTGTGAAAATTGGCTGCTGCATTTCCTACATTACAACAGTGACTACACTTCAAAAAGTACTTCATTGGCTGTAAAGCACTTTGGGAGGTCCGCTGGTCATGAAAGGCGCTATATAAATGCAAGTCTTTTTATTAAGTGAACAGCTCCTTTTATTCTCACTTTTTAAAAATGTAACAGAGAGCAAAACAAAGATTGGGGCTCTCACATGGGGAAAAGGCAAACCGGAAACAAATATGAACAAACTTAAAAACAAATTCTTGTTTAAGTTTCTTAAAAATTGTAATTTTTATTTAGAGAAGTTTGACACTCTACAAAATTAAAATTAGTTTTTCAGGCCATAACGTTTGGTTAGCAGTCAATACGCTGTTAAAACCCGAGTTACACCAAATCCAACAAGGTCTGACTTTTAACGTGGTATTTAACAGTGATTTTACAACAGAAAAGCCGAAGTTTGTCAGTTTGACTGATTTCCCTGATGACACTGATTACCGGCTCTGGGCGGGGGGTGTAGGGAGGGGCGGGTGTCCACAGCACAGCCAGTGTTCGAGCCCTGAATGACTGACCACAACTTCAGGGTTTCTGCGTTAGGATGCTCATGTGCTAAATTCTGAAGTTGTGGCCAGTTTCAAAGGGGTAACGCTGTTCATTCACTGTGATTACCCACCAGAAATCCCGGGCCAAGGTTACGGTTTAGCGCAGTTTGAAAGACGGCACCTTCGCCAGTGCAGCACTCCCTCAGTACAGCACTGCAGGGTCAGCCTGGATTCTGTGCTCAAGTCTCTGGAGTGGGCCATGAACCCACAACCTCGGACTCGGAGGTGAGAGGCTAACTACTGAGCCAAGGCTGACAGAGGTTATCATATTTCACAAAAATACTGCCCCCTCACCCACATCTAGTGAGGTTTACACATATTGACTCAAAAGTGATATTTTCTAACAACAATCTGCCTGCTGCATCAGTGTTACACCCCCCACCCCTACTGAGACATTGTTCCCCACACCTCCATTGAGACAGTGTTACACCCCCCACCCCTACTGAGACATTGTTCCCCACACCTCCATTGAGACAGTGTTACACCCCCCACCCCTACTGAGACATTGTTCCCCACACCCCCACCCCTACTGAGACATTGTTCCCCACACCTCCATTGAGACAGTGTTACACCCCCCACCCCTACTGAGACACTGTCCCCCCCACACCTCCATTAAGACAGTTACACCCCCCACCCCTACTGAGACATTGTACCCCACACCTCTGTTCAGACAATGTTGCACCCCTGCACCCCATCGGAAGCAATGTTCCCCCAATCCCTCACTGAGCTTGTTTTTCTCCCCACACCACTGATTGAGACAGTTCCCCATGAACTCTGAGGCAGCTTAACCTGCCCACTCAGTCATTGTTGCCCCACCCTGTCAAGGTAGTCTTATGATCTCCCATTTCCACGTCTCTCATTCTCTCTTCCACACCTTGGTCCAGTCATTCCCCCATTCTCTAACCTTGCTTGACTGGAGACTGCCCAATGTCAGGTAAGATCGATTACTTATTATATAGTCAGTATCCATTTCATGGGTTTTATAAATATATATATTTGGAATATTGATGTTATTAGAAAACTTACTTGGAGTAGCTCAAGCTGAATAATTGAGCATTTATAAAGATACAATGAGCTTCATTGCACTGTTGGGGTCACTGGCAACTCCCAGCCAGTTCCCCATCTCTTTTATTCAACACTTGCTGTTTAATTTACTTTCCCCTGTTTTAACAAAGCTGATTTTCACACTGGTTTATAACAATTCGTAAAAAAGTATTGATGTGAACCTTGTTCCTTGGAGAATTTCAAGGACTGAATGCATGAACCATGAAACATTGGAGAGTAATCTTTAAATTTGCATGCCCTATTTATGATTTCTCCCTAACCCACCTCCTTTCACTGGAAGAGGCTCAAAATTCTCAATAACATCTTAAGAGCCCTCCTCTAATACTGAAATAATCCTAAATTATACTTCCAAAAGAGACTTCGAGATGCTTGATTAAACTGATGATTTCTCTTACTTCCTTCTCCAGCAGGGCAACAAGTGCACCGAGATGAGTCTCATCCTTGCCCTCATTGCAATGTTGATTTGACCACTGCAGATTTTCATCAGAAGCACGCCAGAAGACATCCTGAATTCTGTGGACAGATTTCAGCAGGAAAATCTTCTCCCTCCAGCACAAAATATCTTTTGCAACACAAAGGTGGGCAGGAGTCATTCACACTCTCTGTCCAGAGGAGAGAATTTAAAAAATCAGGAGAACTTCACCTGCACCAGCGGATCCACACAGGAGAGAGGCTGCATAAATGTACTGAATGTAGAAAGAGTTTCACACAGGCAGGGGAGCTCCAGAGACACCAGCGGATCCACACAGGAGAGAGGCTGCATAAATGTACTGAATGTAGAAAGAGTTTCACACAGGCAGGGGCACCTCCACAAACACCAGCAGATCCACACAGGAGAGAGCCGTATAAATGTACTGAATGTGGAGAGAGTTTTGCTTACATCTATCAGCTGAATGCTCACACGTGCTTTGAAACCTGCCGTCATTGTGGGAATGTCTTCCAGGATTCAGCAGCTTTCAAAGTTCACGTGAGAAAGTGTTCTGAACCTTAATGAAGAGAACGGTAACCAATTTATAATTTGACTAAGTTTGAATATTTCTTTCTAAATCAATGGCCTTAAATAACCACTAGTTATCTCAAAGATTACTAATATTTATACTTCTTACCTTTCACTTTTTATGATAATATTTGTGTGTGGATTCAGATGGAATATAAGGGTAAATTCCACAATTCCTCACTCCCACTGAGGGTTGGAGATTTGGGGCTATGTTGCTGTAGCCTAATGTCTGATCCACTCGCTCTGAAATTGTATCTTCCGTCAGGGATTCCAAAATGTTCCCTCTGATAGAAACTACAGCATCTGCAGAATGTGCTTAATCTCCGTGAGTGTTTGTCACAGCCCCTTTATTCTGATCGTGAGATCGCTGGGATCGATGCTGTCTTTATTCAGCCTGGTTACATCTGCATTGGTAAAGGTGCCCATCACAAAATATACTGCTAATAAATATAGCGACTGAATAATTGTTTCCCATTAGATTTTGTGAACAGATGTTCAGTAAAATGCTGTTATTGTAGTTTTCAATTTTTAAGAAAGTGTCAGCAAAAGCTTAAGCAGAAGCTGACTTTGAAAATTGAAAAGTTGGATGTGTTGAAATGTGTAATTTATTTGACACAGGCGCGACAGGCCGAAATGTGTTTTAATTTGTATTATTCTGCATTATATTTAAAATATTTATATGCAAACTGATTGATCTGTGTCTACATTGTCCAAGTAAAATCTATGTTGATGTACAGAGTTATTCAAACATTAGTAAACAAGCAAATTGTGATCTGATTAATTGTCATTGAGCAGTTTATTTAACGCTATAGATAGCGGTCGAGGGCACAAAATTGTGCTTTGTAAGTCTGAGGCGGTGTTAAAGCGGCGAGACGGTTGTGTAATACAACGGCAGGAAATGATATACCGTCCGAATAAATTCTGAAAGATCAGTGCAACTGACGGGCCTCCGATGTCATTTTAAACTAAAGTGAAATGTGAGCGATTTAGGTCGAGCATTTGATCACTGCCTTAAGTTCACTAAATACAACCAAATATAGTCAGCAATGGGCATCAGTGGCCAAGCCCAGGGTCCCGGAACACCACTCCCCAAATACAGACAGTGCTGAGTAAACGCAGGGTGTAAACACAAGAGCCCAGAAGAATCGGATGTCACCGGCACAAAAGCGACGCTGGAACCCGAGCTTGGAAATACCCCAACAGGACGGTGAGTTTTCGTGTCAAAGAAACACTGAACAAAACTCAAAGTAACAGCGAATGTTTCACTCGGTTACAACTGGCGTCACCTCACTCCGAGTAACACTATTGGCGGGGAGTTTGAGGAAATGACTACAGTCTTCCAGGTCCTGGAATAAATTTTGCCGCAGTGATGAAAGGCTACAAGGTTCTGCTCCTCCTCTTTTCTGGCACAGTTATCAAACCTGGAACATGACAAACAAATACATAAGTGGACAAAATAAGTTAAAATTGTAAAATGAATACAGAATGAAAAGCACCTTATTATACTGAGTTAGAATGAGAGAACATGTCCCCAGCCATGGACACATTTCAACTTCAAACATACTGTCAGGAGAGGACACTCAGTGGGGACCAATCACTTCAGTGCAGATACGAAAGATAATGGCCCCAATATTTCCAGGGAGGGAGCGGGGGGAGTGTGACTGGTGGGGGACGGGGGAGGTACAGTTCCAGGAGATTCCCAGAGCCTGCTGTCATTGTATTTATGGACAGAGGAGTGTCAGGCATCATCTCAACCAACTCTCATCATTCCTAGTTTGAGAATGCATTGAACAGTAGTTGCCAAATCCTGGGCGCTCTGACAATACAGAAATTCAGGGACCTTTCCTGACATTACAAAGCTTCCTGAAACTGTTCAGCACCATTATTCTATTTTTCGAGCTCCTATGTTACATCATTTCAGTCCCAGCCATCGTGTTGATCTGGGCTCTCTGATGCAAAGGTATAATCCCAGAAAACAGGTAAGAGGATGGTCAGTTTTTACTAAAAGTGGGAGGCTATGTACTAGAATCTTGCAATACATGTTCAGCTTGAGCACAGGCTAAAATAAAGATAAAGTTGCTTTTAAAATTTTTATTAATCCAGTCTTTTTATCAAAATACCTTTCTGCAGATCAGCAAATCCAACAAGGATTTTGAATACATTGATGCGAAGGATGAATCTACATCAAATTGGATGAGGTGAGGGAAGACTGATACCATATTGTGAGGATCACAAGATAGTAACGGATGAAGAAGATCATTTGTCCCATTTCATTTGATCGATCCAGGACAATATCCCACCCAACAGCCAGTCAGCCTCTCATTCTGGGTGGCTGTGGCCGGGAAACCGAGCCAAAATTTTTAATCAGCTCTAGGCGTTAAATTCAGCAGGAACTCCGGGAAACCCATATTTCTGGGTCGCTGCACCTCCCCCCCCCGCCCCCGCCAGACACTCCCCCCACTCCCTCCCTGGAAATATTGGGGCCATTATCTTTCGTATCTTCACTGAAGTGATTGGTCCCCACTGAGTGTCCTCTCCTGACAGTATGTTTGAAGTTGAAATTGTCCATGACAGGGGACATGTTCTCTCATTCTAACTCACTATACTAATATGCTTTACATTCTGTATTCATTTTACAATTTTAACTTATTTTTGTCCACCTAAGTATTTGTATGTCATGTTCCAGGTTTGTTAACTGTGCCAGAAAGGAGGAGGAGCAGAACCTTGTAGCCTTTCAACACTGCGGCAAAATTTATTACAGGACCTGCAAGCCTGTTCCTGCCCGGTGCGAGCTGCTGGAGAGAGAGTCTCTCTGTGAGAGGAAGAGGAGGTGGAGGTGCCTGGAGAGAGAAAGAGAGGGGAAAAAAAAAGCTTCGCTCGGGGCCCGGATCCACCGACTCTCAGGTGTTGCTGCTGCTGCTGGAGAGAGAGAGTCTTTGTGAGAGGAAGGGGAAGTGGAGGTGCCTGGAGAGAGGACGGAGAGAGAGAGAGAGAGACATCAGAGGGGAGCATTCAACAACTGCCTCCCTGACCAATGATTGCTCTCCGTTTTGAGAGAGGGAGAGAGGGGAGAAAAGATCAACACCATAAACAACAACTCCATCTGTTTGGAAGGAGGGAGAGCCAAATCTAATATCAGTAATGCTGACCATGAAATTATTGGATTGTTGTAAAAACCCATCTGGTTCACTAATGTCCTTTAGTGAAGGAAGTCTGCTGTCCTGACCTGGTCTGCCCTGTACGTGACTCCAGACCCACAGGAATGTGGTTGACTTTTAGCTGCCCTCTGAAATGTCCGAGCCAGTCACTCAGTTGTTAAAAAACTGCTGCGAAAAACAATCACTGTGGGAGGACCTTCCCCACACGGACTGCAGCGGTTCAAGGCGGCGGCTCACCACCACCTCCTCAAGGGGCAACTAGGGACCGGTGATAAATGCCGGCTTTGCCAGCGACGGCCACATCCCGCGAACGAATAAAAAACGTCACAGATCAGCCTCGATCTTATTGAATGGCGGAGCGGGCTGGAGGAGGCCGTGTGACCGACTCCTGCTCCTAATTCATACCTTCTTAAAACAAATCGCCCCCACACCTGAGCTGATTTTACCTCAGAAAAATAAAAATTATAAAATAATAAAAGCTGCTGCCATCCCTACAATAAACACACCCAGTAATCCATTCTTCATTTGTGAACATTTCCATGTGTTGACAGGCTAGTTGAACACAAGAGGCCTCACAGCAAAGACTAATTCTGTCTTCACTCGCTGTCTACTTACCAGTAGGACTCACTGATTAGCAACTAGGAATGGGAACCTTGGATAATTTATAGAAAATAAATTCCAATAAGTCCTGAACTTTTATTTTATAAAATAAGGAACTTGATAACGACAGTAGTCACTTACCGCCCATGAATACCCACTGACAGCAGCTGCTTCTTCATTTGATACGACTCCTTCATAGGGTCCAAAGTGAACGCCTTTGGGAATAACCTGCCCTTCATTCCATACACCAAGACCAGCTTCTCGAATTTTTGAAGTCGCTATGCTGAGACCCTCGGAAGGGTTAAACGTGCTCTGTCTGGCTGACTGAATTCGACCACCGTGTCCTTTATGAACACTGGAGGACCATGCACAGGGCATTCTTCGATAAAAAATCTCTCGCAGTCTTCACAAACTAACATAAAATACAAATTAAAGATGGATCAGGATCTCAGTTCATTATTCAGTGAGCATTGAGGTGAAGCCCGGCTAGTACTGAGAAAGGATAGATTACCTATCGTAGATTTGATCTTCCTCATTGTTTGATTGCAATTCAGTCTGCACAGTCCCAGGAGGCCATCATTCCAGTGCGACTCCGGGAATCCGCCCCTAGATTTGTTCCCACGCGGGCCAATAGCAGAAGGTCGTCCCCCGGGGGTGGGAGGGGGAGGGGCGGGTGATCGATCGCACATCGCTTCCTTGCTCTCCGCCGGTCGAGCTCCCAGCTAGGCCGCACTCTAAGCCTGGGACTCGCCTGAGCCCGAGGCCCTGCCCCCGGCCCCCTCCTCCCTGTACCCCTTCAGCAGCTGGTTGAGCAGGGTCTTCTCGTTGGCCCCTTGCCGCCGCGCGAGGAGGGGCGGCAGCGGGTTGCGCCGGTACTCGATGACCGCCATCTTGGCCCGGTCCAAGTTCTCCCGGGTGGGAATCTGCATCATCCGCACGGAACTCCCCCGGTGGTCCTGGAATCGCGGAGCCAGGACCTGGAAGAGCTTCGGGATGAGATCTTTCTCCTGGCACAAACAGAAAAAGAGGTTTATTCCCAGAAATATTCCACTCTGCCCCTCCCCCCAACCGGGCCCAATAAGAACTCTCCCTTCTCAGTTACGGCTCACTCTCGCCTCCGAGTCAGAAGGTCGTGGGTTCGAGCCCCACTCCAGAGACTTGAGCACATAAACCAGGCCGACACTCCCAGTGCAGTGCTGAGGGAGCGCCGCACTGTCGGAGGGGCAGTACTGAGGGAGCACCGCACTGTTGGAGGGGCAGTACTGAGGGAGCACCGCACTGTCGGAGGGGCAGTACTGAGGGAGTGCCGCACTGTCGGAGGGGCAGTACTGAGGGAGCACCGCACTGTCGGAGGGTCAGTACTGAGGGAGCGCCACACTGTCGGAGGGGCAGTACTGAGCGAGCGCTGCACTGTTGGAGTGATTCACTGTCGGAGGTGTCACCGTTCACATGAGAGGTTAAAACTGCCCTCTCAGGTGGATGTAAAAGATCCCGCGGCCACTATTTTGAAGAGGAGCTGGGGCGTTCTCCCCACTGTCCCAAGGCTAATATTTATCCCTCAACCAACATCTGGTCATGATCACATTACGGTTTGTGGGAGCTTGCTGTGCACAAATTGGTTGCCGCATTTCCTACATTACAACAGTGACTACACTTCAAAAAAAAAGTACTTCATTGGCTGTAAGGCGCTGTGGGACCTCCTGAGGTAGTGAAAGGCGCTATAGAAATGCAAGTCTTTCTTTCTTCAATCAAAGGCTCACTCGGGGCGAGTTGGATCAGTGACTTGCTGTGCAGTGGATTGAAAGTTCCCGCTCTGTGCGGAGCCGCCCGATTGGTCAGTAGCCTGGAGCCCAGGTTTGCAGGACTGGTGGGTCGGGGAGTGAGCTCTGGAGCCCAGGGTTACAGGACTGGTGGGGTGGGGGTCGGGGAGTGAGCTCTGGAGCCCAGGGTTGCAGGACTGGTGGGGTGGGGGGGTCGGGGAGGGGGGGGGGGGGGTCGGGGAGCGAGCTCTGGACAAAAACCACTCACAACCGGGTATGTTGGACAAGCGTGAGAAGAGAAGAGCCGAAAGGACGTTTGTGAATCTGATGCCAAGGTGCCCATTTCATCCAGCGGGCTGCTCCATCATGTGGGTCATCGCAACCGGTGCAGCATGTGTGTCCATTCGCACACGGGCGCGGCCTTTCAAACCGCGTCGGGAGGGAGCAGGGGTGTGGAAAGGGGTGAGGGGAGGACGAAGGATGTCACTGGATCGCAGTCGGGATCAGGAAGCCCGGTCGACGCTCCCGTCTCCCACAGCCCAGGGAGGGCCCCAGTCAAACTGCAGCGTCGCCAAGGCGCTTTGCGATGGGCAGCGCGGCGACATCGCGGGCGTGGCGGAGTGACGCTGGTGACACAGGCCGACCCCGAAGACCCCACCCCCAGCCCAGCGCCAGAGATACTGACCGTCAGCCAGAAGTCGGCCATCTTCATGGCTTTCTGGTCCGTGTCCCCTCGCTTGGCGTAATCCACCAGCTGGAAAGCAAGGGCAGATCAGTCAAACCCGCAGGCTCCTTCCCAGCACAGACACAGGCCAGTCGGCCCCTCAAGCCTGCCCTCCTTCTGTACGCGAGCAATCCCCAAACCCATCCCACTGCCCCGCTCTCTCCATCGACAAATATTGATCCCAAATTCCCCCTTTCACAGAGGCCATGGTCTCGGCCTCAACCTCCTCCCCATGGCTTCAGTGACGTGGAGGATTGGAGAAGCTGGGATTGTTCTTCGAGCAGAGAAGGTTTAGGGCAGATTTAACAGAATCACAGAATGATACAGTGCAGGAGGAGGCCATTCGGACCATCGTGTCTGTGCTGGCTCTTTGGACCCACTCCCCTGCTCTCTCCCCAGAGCCCGGAAAATCTTTCCTTTTCAAGTATTTATCCGATTCCCTTTTGAAAGTTATTATTGAATCTGCTTCCACCGCCCTTTCAGGCAGCGCATTCCAGATCACAACAACTCGCTGTGTAAATAAAATGTTTCCTCATCTCCCCTCTGGTTCTTTTGCCAATCACCTTAAATCTGTGTCCTCTGGTTACCGACCCTTCTGACATTGGAAACAGTTTCTCCTCATTTACTCTCAAAACCATTTACGATTTTGAATACAATCTTCCCCTTAACCCTCTCGGCTCTAAGGAGAACAATCCCAGCTCCTCCAGTCTCTCCACATAACTGAAGTCCCTCATCCCTGGAACCATTCTCGTAAAGAGCGGCGTTCAAAATCATGAGGGGTTTTGATCGAGTAAATGAGGAGAAACTGTTTCCACTGGCAGGAGGGTCGGTAACCAGAGGACACAGAGTTAAGATAATTGGCAAAAGAACCAGAGGGGAGATGAGGAGAATTGTTTTTACACAGCGAGTTGTTGTGATCTGGAATGCGCTGCCTGAAAGGGCGGTGGAAGCAGATTCAATAGTAACTTGCAAAAGGGAATTGGATAAATACTTGAAAAGGAGATATTTGCAGGGCTCTGGGGAAAGAGCAGGGGGAGTGGGAACTAATTGGAGAGCTCTTCAAAGAGCCGGCACAGGCACGAGGGGCCGAATGGCCTCCTTCTGTGCTGTGAGATTCTATGGGAGCATTCCGTGCTTCAACACCTCTGTGTACAGAAATTTCTACTAATCCCTCTCAGAACACTCGTTAAATTGATGGCCTCACGTCACTGACTCCCCGAGCACAGGAAATTTATTGTCCCAATTCACTCCATCAAAACTCGATCATTTTAAAAAGCTCTATTAAATCTCCTCTTAGCCTTCTCTGCTCCAGTGCAAATAGTCCCAGTATCTCAAGTCACCTCTGTGGCTCAGTGGGTAGCACTCACTCTCGCCTCCGAGTCAGAACGTGGTGGGTTCGAGTCTCACTCCAGAAACTTCAGCACATAATCCAGGCCGACACTCCCAGCGCAGTACTGAGGGAGTGCAGCCCTGTCGGAAGGGCAGCACTGAGGGAGCGCCGCACTGTCGGAGGGGCAGCACTGAGGGAGCGTCGCACTGTCGGAGGGGCAGCACTGAGGGAGCGCCGCACTGTCGGAGGGGCAGCACTGAGGGAGCGCCGCGCTGTCGGAGGGTCAGTACTGAGGGAGGGGCAGTACTGAGGGAGCGCCGTACTGTCGGAGGGGCAGCACTGTGGGAGGGGCAGCGCTGTCGGAGGGGCAGCACTGTGGGAGGGGCGGCCGCGCTGTCGGAGGGGCAGCACCGAGGGAGCGCGCGCTGTCGGAGGGGCAGCAGCGAGTGGGGGCCGCGCTGTCAGAGGGGCAGCACCGAGGGAGGGCCGCGCTGTCAGAGGGGCAGCAGCGAGGGAGCGCCGCGCTGTCGGAGGGGCAGCAGCGAGGGAGCGCCGCACTGTCGGAGGGGCAGCACTGAGGGAGCGCCGCACTGTCGGAGGGGCAGCACTGAGGGAGCGCCGCACCGTTGGAGGTACCATCTTTCGAATAAGACGTTATACCGAGGCCTCGTCTGCCCTCTCAGGTGGACGTAAAAGACCCTGCGGCCACTATTGGAAAGAGAGCAGGAGAAGTTATCCCAAGTGTCCTGGGCTAATATTTATCCCTCAACCAATAATCACTAAAAACAGATGATCTGGACTTTCTTTTAAAATGCATTCATGGGATGTGGGCGTTGCTGCAAGGCCAGCATTTACTGCCCATCCCTAGTTGCTCTTGAGAAGGTGGTGGTGAGCTGCCTTCTTGAAGCGCTGCAGTCCGTGTGGTGAAGGCGCTCTCACAGTGCTGTTTGGGAGGGAGTTTTTGGGGAGCCTCTTTTCCAGGTTGAATCGCCCAAGTCTGTCCACACAACTCAGTCCCTCTGGTACCGGGGATCGGGCTCGTGGCTCTACTCTGTGATGCCCCTAGTAGTCGAATGTCTCCCTTATGTCTGTGTCCAGAACTGGACCCAGTACATTTAAAAGAAAGACTTGCATTTATATAGCGCCTTTCACGACCAAACATCCCAAAGCGCTTTACAGCCAATGAAGTATTTTTGAAGTGTAGTCACTGATGTAATGTAGGAAACGCGGCAGCTAATTTCTACACAGCAAGCTCCCACAAACAGCAATGTGATGATGGCCAGATAATCTGTTTTCTAGTGATGTTGGTTGAGGAATAAATATTGGCCAGGACACCGGGGAGAATTCCCCTGCTCTTCTTCGAAATAGTGCCGCGGGATCTTTTACGTCCACCTGAGAGAGCAGACGGGGCCTCGGTTTAACGTCTCATCTGAAAGGCAGCACCTCCGACAGTGGAGTTATCCCCGGTGTCCTGGCCAATATTTATTATTCAATCAATATCAATAAAACAGATTATCTGGTCATTGTTACATTGCAGTTTGTGGGAGCTTGCTGTGCACAAATTGGCTGCCGCGTTTCCCACATTACAACAGTGACTACACTTCAAAAGTACTTCATTGGCTGAAAAGTGCTTTGGGACATCCAGTGGTCGTGAAAGGCGCTATATAAATGCACGTTGTTGATTTGGAGGAAAGCAGAGTAACAGCAGCCTGGGCACACGGCAGGAAGGAACAAGATAAACGGGGTGTTCGAAGGGAGGAAGTGATTACCTTCTCAGCGTAAAACCTCATCTCATCAGCCCGGGCCAGGGTGGTTTCAATCCTCTCGTGTCGCACCAACGCAGTCACAAGGTTCCGCAACATATCGATCCGGGACCGGGGTCCCAGCCCCATCCGACGGTAAACTCGCCCATGACTGATCCAGAGGGCAGCGGTGAGATGCATCCTTCCGAGGGGCCGGGAGTCTGGGGGGGGATCAGAGACCGGAGCAAAGGTGAGAATTCAACCGTCACAATCCCAGCGTCACGTCACAGCGCGACCCAGAAACGCCCTGATCCCGTCCGCCATTCATCGCCGTCCCCGTCTCACACTGATCACCGCCCCCCCGGACCCCGTCCCACACTGATCACTGACCCACAGCTCACTCGGGCTGCTAACTCTGGTTGCAGGTATTCCTGGAGATATCATCACACGAACTCCGACCTCCAACCACCCTGCCCGGTCAAACAGCCTTCCCCCCCGCCCCCGTCTCCCACTTGCCTGGATGAGTGCAGCTCCAACAACACACAAGAAGCTCGACACCATCCAAGACAAAGTAGCCCGCTTGATTGGCACCCCATCCACCACCTTAAACATTCACTCCCTCCACCACCAGTGCACCGTGGCTGCAGTGTGTACCATCTACAAGATGCACTGCAGCAACTCGCCAAGGCTTCTTCGACAGCACCTCCCAAACCCACGACCTCTACCGCCGAGAAGGACAAGGGCAGCAGGCGCATGGGAACACCACCACCTCCAAGTTCCCCTCCAAGTCACACACCATCCCGACTTGGAAAGAGCACTTCAGCTAGTCCCACTCCCCCGCCCTTTCCCCATAGCCCTGCAAATTATTTTTCCTTCGGGTACTTATCCAATTCCCTTCTGAAAGCCACGATTGAATCTGCCTCCACCACCCTTTCAGGCAGTGAATTCCAGATCCTAACCACTCGCTGCGTAAAAAAGTCTTTCCTCACATCGCCTTTGGTTCTTTTGCCAATTAAAAAGTGGAAATAAATTTCCCGGATTAAAGTGGATGAAACGTTTTAATGAAATCTAAAAGTAATAAAACTAAAAGTGTCATCTGTGGCTCAGTGGGTAGCACACTCGTCTCTGAGTCAAAAGGTTGAGGGTTCAAGTTCCACTCCAGGGTCTTGCAGCATATAAATCTAGGCTGACACTCGAGTGCCGTGCTGAGGGATTGCTGCACTGTCAGAGGTGCCGTCTTTCAGATGAGACGTTAATCCGAGGCCCCGTCTGCTCTCCCAGGTGGACGTAAAAGAGCCCGTGGCACTATTTCGAAGAGTCGGGGAATTATCCCGTGTCTTGGCCAATATTTATCCCTCAACCAACATAACAAATACAGATTATCTGGTCATTATCACATTGCTGTTTGTGGGAGCTTGCTGTGCACAAATTGGCTGCCGCATTTCCCACATTACAACAGTGACTACAGTTCAAATTTAATTGACTGTAAAGCGCTTTGAGACGTCCGGTGGTCGTGAAAAGCGCTATAGAAATGCAAGTCTTTCTTTCTTTCAATAAGGATAGATTTAAAAAAATAGAAACTAAATTTATATTTAAGAGATTAAAATCATATTTTTTTAAATCAAATAAGTTACAATAAAATTAAAGAGGGGTTAAAATGAGCTAAAAAATTTTGGAGCCTGAGTCTGGGGGAGGGGAGAGGCCGGGGGACCTGGGCCTAGTCTCCAGGGCCCAGCCCGCCCACTCATTCCCGCTCCCGGCGCCTCTCCGGCCCCACTTACCCCAACTCCGGGGCCTTATCGGCGGCTAGCGGGTGCCCACTCCCAGGGCGGCTCTTTCTCCGCGGCTCCGGCGGGTTTTTTAAACAACAAGAAGCCGCTTTTCCCCCTCACATTGGCACCGCCATCTTCCTTCCGGTCCCGCGTCCCCGCGCTAAACTCGCCGACCGGCGCACCTCGCCCCGCCAACAAACGTTCCGCCTGTGTCCCATCGGCTCAGAGGCAATTCAGTCATTTTCAGAATAAAAAGAAAGACTTGCATTTATAGAGCGCCTTTCACGCCCACCAGACGTCTCAAAGCGCTTTACAGCCAATTAAGTACTTTTGGATGTGTAGTCACTGTTGTAATGTGGGAAAGACGGCAGCCAATTTGTGCACAGCAAGCTCCCACAAACAGCAATGTGATAATGATCAGATCATCTGTTTTTGTTATGTTGATTGTGGGATAAACATTGGCCATGACACCGGGGATAATGCCCCTGCTCTTCTTCGTGCCATGGGATCTTTCGCGTCCACCTGAGAGAGCAGACGGGGCCTCGGTTTAACGTCTCAACCAAAAGATGGCACCTCCGACAGTGCAGCAATCGCTCAGCACTGCACTGGCATGTCAGCCTACATTTATATGCTACAAGTCCCTGGAGTGGGACTTAAACCCACAACCTTCTGAGTCAGAGGCGAGAGTGGTCCCCACTGAGCCACAGCTAACACAATCTAATAAGATGAATTTCCTCCCCCCCCCCACTTCATTGTCATTCTTTTCCTCCTGTTTCTAAATCAACATTTACCCCCATCTTCATATACTTTGGTTTTTGCATCACCGCCATTTGGAAAATTAAATCGCAGGTTATTAATGTAAGGCTTCTTCGGCAGCACCTCCCAAACCCGCCATCTAGAAAGGCAGGGGCAGCGGGCGCATGGGAACACCACCGCTTCCAAGTCACACACACCATCCTGACTTGGAAATATATCAGACGTTCCTTCATCGTCGCTGGGTCAAAATCCTGGAACTCCCTCCCTAACAGCACTGTGGGAGCACTTTCCCCTCACGGCCTGCAGCGGTTCAAGAAGGTGGCTCACCACCACCTTCTCAAGGGGCGACTAGGGATGGGCAATAAATGCTGGCCTTGCCAGATACGCCCACATCCCGACAACAAATAAAAGAAATTGTGCTCTTAAACTCCGTGCAGTAAATCAGGATAATATCTTTATATTATTAAAATGTCGCGCAGCGGACACGTATTTCTTGCCAACACACTTTGCTTCCTGTTTCCATGATTTTTTTGGTCACACTTCTGTCAACATTCAATATTGTGAATTGCTATGACAACATTTCCCGTTCAATTTTACCTCTCCACCACCTCCCTCGGCTGCCATTGTTGTCCGACTACTCGATTGGATTCCAGCCTGTAACATATTCCCGGGTATCTTTTGTTCCACTTGAACCCCTCGATTAGATTACGTCAGGCACAGCACAGGTTAGTTACAGAGTAAAGCTCCCTCTACACTGTCCCATCAAACACTCCCAGGGCAGGTACAGCACGGAGTTAGATACAGAGTAAAGCTCCCTCTACACTCTCCCATCAAACACTCACAGGGCAGGTACAGCACAGGTTAGATACAGAGTAAAGCTCCCTCTACACTGTCCCATCAAACACTCCCAGGGCAGGTACAGCACAGGTTAGATACAGTGAAACAGAGAGACACCAGCAGAGGGAGATAGTGAGAGGTGTGACTGAGTACAGTGAGTGATACAGAGAGACACCAACAGGGTGGGGAAGTGATGAAGGGTGTGGGGAAAGGGTTCAGGGGAAGGGGAAAGGGTTCAGGGAGTGGTGAATGGGGTTCAGTGGAGGGGAAGGGGTTCAGGGGGTGGGGAAGTGGTTCAGGGGGTGGGGAAGGGGGTTCAGGGGAAGGGGTTCAGGCAGTGGGGAAACGGTTCAGCGGTGGGGAAGGGGTTCAGTGAAGGGGTTCAGGGGAGGGGAAGGGGTTCAGGCGTTAGGGAAAGGGTTCAGGGGGTGGGGAAGGGGTTCAGGGGTGGGGATGTGGTTCAGGGGGTGCGGAAAGGGTTCAGTGCCAATAGCCCCACCTTCCGGAGAATACATCGCAGCAGAGAAAAGGCCCCATCGTTCGACAGCTCGGGCCGCGCTGCACTCTGGAAGATTGAGTCAACTTTCATGTAAGTTTAGATTTTTGCATTTGTACTGGTTTCTTTACATTTTATTGGGGCAGTGGCTTTGTGCAATATATTTAAAAAGTAGTTAAAGTGTGAAGGAAGTGCAGGGAGTGCTGCTGGGCTTTTGCAATGCTTTGGCTCTTAAAGGACGGCCTCTGAGAACACCACTTGCTCCCAACCCTGGGCTCTTTAGTTGCAGCCAAGGGGACAAGCTGCTCGCAGAGGGAGGAGGAGGTGGAGGAAGACGAGAAGCAGGAAGAGGAAGAGAAGGAAGCAGAAGTGGAAAAAGCAGAAGAGGAAAAAGCAGAGCAGGAGGAAGCCGATGAGGAGGAAGCATAGGGAAGGAGGCAACCCAGACAGCCCCTTTCTGGCTGGGACGTACGGGATTGAATCATCCACCAGCGATATGAGTGAACACTACCCCAATTCCCCTTTCAACATTTGTCCCACTCCTGAGCATCCCTCTGTTACTGACCATCACACCGTCCTCTTGGCCACAATGCTGAAATAAAAGCCACCACAAATCAAACTTTCCAATCCAACTTTATACATCTATCCATCCAATATGACATCAAGAAATTAACTAATCACCCTTATGCATTCCCCGAGTGACTGTCTTGTGTGTGCCTTTGCCTATCCTACTGATGTCACGTGGTGCTCCCCCAGCCTGCAGCATGGCTGCTGACTTTCAGTGGGGGACACTTCAAATGGCTTTGCAGGTCGACCTTGAGGAGCTGGTGGCTAGGAGTGTGAAATCGATCGACGGTGTTTCTTATTCTTCTTCTTCACTCTCCTCCCCCTCTTCTTGGACACCCACTGGCTGGGCAGGCTGCATTTCTTGGGTGTGTGCAATGAGGAAGGCATAAGGGTGGAGTTGTGGTGAGGGCAGGGCGGGAAAGCAAGAGTTGCATGCGAGAAGGAGGATAACATATGACGATACCAGCATCTTGTTTCCTTGCAGCCCCGCCGCTGGCTAAGCCCTCAGCAATGTGCCCCTGCCAAGAATGACTAACACCGTCTCCTCCAAGGGGGTGAGGTGAAGCTAGGAATGTGAGATGTGCCTCGTGTTTGGTAAAGTTCATTGGTAGATGAGTGATGGCGGGGGGGGGGGGGGGGGCGGTTGTACTGCATTGAGAAGTGTGTGAGGCTAGTGGTGCAGTTGCCAGTAGATGCCTTTTGAATTTGCATTCAATGAACTTGACCACTGGTCTGAGGTCATGAAGGTTTTTTGGCACTGGAGTCAGGTCTTGAGGGTGACACTGGTGGCAATGACGGCCTCGGTGATCTGGTCCGACACCCTTCATTCTGGAGGGCCTCCTGGCCCCTATGGGTAGAGGAACTCTTTTGCAGTATATCCAGATTTGCCGATAACACAAAGATAGGTGGCATTGTAGGCCGTGTAGATGAAAGCATAAAATTACAAAGGGATATTAATAGATTATGTGAGGGGTCAAAACTGTGGCAAATGGATTTCAATGTAAGCAAATATGATTTCATGCACTTTGGACCTAAAAAGGATAGAACAGGCTACTTTCTAAATGGTAAAAAGCTAAAAGCAGTAGATATCCAAAGAGACTTGGGGTTCAGGTACATAGATCGTTCAAATGTCATGAACAGGTAATGAAAATAATCAAACAGTCTAATGGAATGCTGGCCTTTATATCTAGAGGACTAGAATACAGGGGGTAGAAGTTATGCTGTATCTATACAAAGCCCTGGTTAGACCACACCTGGAGTACTGTGAGCAGTTCTGGGAACCACATCTTAGGAAAGATATATTGGCCTAGGAGGGAGTGCAGCATAGCTTTACCAGAATGATACCCGAACTTCAAGGGTTAAGTTACGAGGAGAGATTACATAAATTAGGGTTGTATTTCCTAGAATTTAGAAGGGTAAGGGGTGATCTGATCGAAGTTTTCAGGATATTAAGGGAAACAGATAGGGTAGATAGAGAGACACTATTTCCTTTGCTTGGGGATTCTAGGACGAGGGGGTATAGTCTAAAAATTAGAGCCAGACCTTTCAGGAGTGAAATTAGGAAACACTTCTAAGTACAAAGGGTGGGAGAAGTTGGAACTCTTTTCCACAAAGGGCAATTGATACTAGATCTATTGTTAATTTGAAATCGGAGATTGATAGCTTTATGTTAACCAAAGGTATTAAGGTATATGGGTCAAAGGCAGGTATATAGAGTTAGGTCGTAGATCAGCCATAATCTCATCGAATGGTGGAACAGGCTCGAGGGGCTGAATGTCCTACCCCTGTTCCTATGTTCAGTGTTGAAGCCCTGCACAAAGCTGGAGTACTGCCTGCAAGACCCTGCATGCCCTTCCCTGGCTTGCGGAGCCATTTGTGTTCGTGCTGAAGCCCTTATTCCATTTTTTAAGGTTCGGGAGGCAATTCATTTTTAACAGCTGAAGACTGGCATTTGAGAATACGTTTTAATGTTTATCTTTTTCAGAAGGTAGTTGAGCTATAAGCGAAAAAAACGGTTGATTTTTAAATGATTTTTATTTTAGAAGGCAGTTCCCCTTTAAGGAATGGCACTGATTCTAAAATGACAGTCTTGCTTTAAGAAAAGGCTGTTCTAGCTGCAATGACGCTATGGCGACGCATAATTGGGCTTCCTGCTGAGACTACCGCCAGGAAAGGCGGCCTTGCACGGTAAGTTTAGCGCTGGGATAATGTTAATTAGCAGCCAGCACCAATATTGCGTTCCTGCCAGTGCCGTTAATTTCGGCGGCCGTGAACTCTGACCTGCAGTGGCACTGGCAGGTTTCCAGCTCTCTCCAATTTTAGCCCATTTTTCTTCCAAACCGGCCTGAAACGCCGGCGCAAACGGTCCGATTTCCGGCCGTGGAGAGGCGGAGAGGTTTAGGGAGGGAATTGCAGTGCTTAGGTCTTTGGCAGCTGAAGGCAGGGCCACCAATGTTGGAGCGATTCAAATCGGGGGTGTTCAAGATTCCAGAACGCCTTGTAAAGAAATTAGTTAAAAACTATGATATCGTGGCTTTCAAAGCAGCGTCATCGAAAGGCGTTAAGTCTGGCCACTCTAATATCTGACCCGTTAATTTCGAAGCTACGATGAAAGACAAAAGTTTCGCAGGTGATTGTGCCGTCAGTGGACAGTGGGTGGAGGCCAGCGATGTGAATAATTTGAGGTGGGCATTGTTGTATTCAGGAGGCAGCACTGACCTATTTGTGTCACAGTGGGGGTGAGTTTTGGGGAGTTTGAGCGAGATGATTTCCATTTCAGTGGGCAGGCGTTGTCACTTGACAAGCTACATCTCGGGTAGGTGTAGTTTGCATTCCATGGTTTGTCCAATCAGTGAGGTTTGTTCTTGCACTGATTGCCACTTAAACTAAGTTCAGTATTTACTGGAAGGGTTCAGATTGACGCTCTTGGGATTGGGTGATTTATATATTGTGAGATTTATTTCTGCGCGAGTTGTCACTTTAAGTGAGAGCTACACCATATTTTGGGAGGACATTATTTCCTCTCGGGAATGATACTTGGCGGCCCATATTACGATTCCTTCGTTACTGGTTGCGGCTCTGCACAATTGAGGCCTCAGTAGTGGGCTGTCACATACAGTTTGTTTACACCCCACTATATTCTGTGTCACAGAGCATTACCTCACAGAGCCCCCTACTGGTGCAGTACAATTAGAATGTGGAGGCTGTACATCGGTTTAATATATAATTGATTATTCCAGAGCATCATGTACAAACCATTACATCTCTGGCGTGCAGTCTCTGCATTTTTGCTGTAGGAATGTATACAAACATTAAAGCTGTATATTAATATAATTCAGAAGGCAAAACAAGAAAAACAACAACTTGCACACATATAGCGCCTTTAATGTAATTAAACCTCCCAAGCGCTTCAATAAATTTGACACCTGGGCCACGTAGGAGATATTATGACAGGTGTCCAAATGCTTTGTCAAAGACTTAGGTTTTCAAGAGCATCTTAAAGGAGGAGAGTGAGGTAGAAAGGGGGAGGGTTTTGGGGAGGGGAATTCCACAGCTTAATTTCTCAGGAGCTGAAGGCACGGCCGTCCATGGTGAACGAAGAAAATTGGGGATAAGCAAGAGGCCAGATTAAGGAGTGCCGAGATCTCGGAGGGTTGGAGGATGTTACACTGATAAGCAGGGGCGGTGCCATGGAGGAATTGGAAAAGAAGGATGAGAATTTTGAAATCGTGGCATTGCCGGATTGGGAGCCAATGAAGTACAGCGAGTGCAGGGGGTGATGGGTGAACGGGACTTGACGTGAATTAGGATTCGGGCGGCAGAGTTCTGGATGAGCTCAAGTTGAGGAAATATCCTAAAAGCTGCATTATCAGCAAGATTTTAACTCAAAACGTTTTCTTACTATTTTTCTAACATAAGCGCTGATATATATATAATGTCCCTCAGAACGTAATTTCCATAAGGGAGCCCACATAAAGCATGAGTAGTAGCAGCACCCAGTGGAGGATGGAACACTCTCCGGGTGTGGATAAGTTGTGCTTGTTCTAATATTCCCAGAAGACATACGAGCTCCTTATCTGAAAAAGATAAATGAGTTAGATGTGTAACGGCCAGAGGATCAATATGTGTAAAATAAATGGACACAGTGCAATAGTTATTTTAATAGGAAACCAGCAAGAATTGCTTTGAATGGACATTCATAAGCAGTTCAGATGGTGAAGATAAGTAATACTATGAAGGAAAGATAGATAGATAGATAGATAGATAAGATAGATAGATAGATGATGATAGATAGACCAACTATTAATTAAACAGTGTATGATTCATACCTCTGCAGTTGGCTGTAAACCGATTGCTCCTCTAACTTCAAACCCTGTGAGAAGATGGCACAATAAGTGAGCATTCCTGATCACTCGATAATTCAGAGATAAAACGAGGTTGTGCTGGAAACCGTATGACTGTTGCATACACTTACCATGTAAGTGGAGTTCAAATCAGATTCATCCTGGAACATAAAGTTAATAAAGTTAAGTACAGGAGCATTGAGAGATCAGCATCGACAGAAGAGCAAAGACCACTGGTGATATACACGTGGAAAGAGGCGGGTAGAAATGTGTCCAAAGTACATTGATCTCAAAATTACAGAAATAAACACAATCAGCAGTTCTTTCGACAGAAAATAACAGAGAAATTAATGCACCGTCTGTAAGGAATTACTGAGAAAAGATTCAAAGGCATCGGAACAATTGATGTACGTGGTATAGGCCGGATATAACTGTCTGAAATAATAGCGCGGAGGCGCTTCACCGCGGTTTATACAGTTGCCTTGTCCGGTATTGTAACTAAGAAGTCAACTCGTTTAAGTTAAATGCGCTAAGAGTTGGGAAGCTATTGCCTGAAACTGTGATTCGAGTGCGAGTTTCTGGTTAGGGACTCGGTTTCAGTCAAAGATTGGAAGCACACCATTCAGTTTGTCGACATGGCTGTCCACTTTCAAAAGGAAAGCTTTAAGAGACAAATTATCAATTGGATTCACCTGCTCAGTTTTCTTCCTTTGAGGAGGAACGTTGATGTAGGGTCCCTCTGAAAGGATAAAGTAGGAGAGTTGAATCATTGCAAATTCATGTTTGCAGTGCTGCCTGAAAAATGCCATAAAATATACTGATGTTGCCCAGCTCATTAATTCTGATGAAGATTCTACAGCTCTCTCTGCCCTTTCTCTCTATAGATACTGACTGACTGGCGGTTTACCTCCAGCATTCCCTACTTTATCTTAAAATAGAGTCTACGCCTCTATGAAGCGTGTCTGCTAACGCAACGCTATTGACCAATAGTGCTTTTGATTATTACTGATGGATTCTACTGTCCCATTGAGATTCATGTGTTAGATATCTGACTCTGCGGGGAGGGTCGAGTGCTAACGATTGATGCTGAGGTGAGGCATTAGCATTGATTCTGTGGTAGTACTCTCACCCTGAGACACACGGTTGTCGATTCGAATCCCACTCCAGCGACGTGAGCACATCATCTGGGCTCACATTCCCAGTGCAGTACTGAGGGAGCGCTGCACTGTCCGAGGTGCCATCCTTCACATGAGACATTAAACCGTGGCCCTCTCTGCCCTTTCAGGTAAACGTCAAAGACCCCACGGCACTACCGAAAGAAGAGCAGGGACGTTCTCGAGGTGTCTTTCCCAACACTTATGTTTATTTCATTGCTGTTTGTGGGAGCTTGCTGTGCATATATTGGCGGCGTCGTTTCCTACAGTACAGCAGTGACTACACAAGCCATTGTGTACAAACATGTTGTTCCTTTGTTCAAGATTTGAGTATGACACTGTTATCACCATCAATTTAACATTTCTCACCAATGTTTATCACACTGAGATTGTGAAGCCAAGATTGATCGATAGCCATTGGGAAGGAGGCAACGAAGAAACCTCACTTTAAGAAACAGTTAAACATTAAATAGAAAAGTTCTAAGCCCTGTTTGCAGAAACTTGTTTTGATTTTTTTCTTGCAAAGTTCGCTCAATGCGTGGATAACTCTCAATTGTATGGTCACTTTATGTCCTTCATAAAATATTAAGATTAGGTAAGAAAGTAAAACTATGAATAACATAACGATAGATAAAAAGATCAATATATAGATAGTTAGCTATGTAGATAGAGAAGCAGACAGACAGACAGACAGATTAATATATAGAGATAAATCTCGAGAGATAAATCTAGAGAAATAGATAGATAGATAGATAGATAGATTAATATATAGAGATTAATCTAGAGAGATAGATCGTCAGCGGGGGAGAGAGAGAGATTAGAATATTTGAAAGAGAGGGAGTGGGAGACTGGACGCTACAATTGTGTAAAATTAATCCATGGAATAGATAGAGGAACCTCGCCGTAACTGAAAATGTCAAACAGTACTTGCCGGATTCCTCTTTTTCTTTTGCTGACTTGTGTTTTTTCTTGATCAGCACAACAATGAGAATCGTGGCAAGAACTAACACCGCCAGACCGACTGTTGCACCTGTGATGATTGGAATTCTCTTCGAAGCCTTGGTTGGATCTGAGAAAACAAGGTGCGAATACAGAGAAAATAAGAACTGTCTGTATCGAAATGAGTCCAAACATTGTGTAAGTGTGGACTTCCTATCCATAATCTTTGTTTCTTTATCGCGATTTTTAACCAGCTTATTTCAACATTTAAGAGTGGATTGTGTCTGTGTCAAGTTAGAATGTGAATTCTCAGTGTAAGGACGTGCCGAGATGCTGTAGTTGCATTTTGCAGCCAGTCGGTGGCGTTTCATCATCCCAGCGTCCTTTCCCACTGTATCCACTGACACTTGGTGAGCAGCACCATGGGGGGTGGGGTGGGGGGTGTGCTTGGGGGGTGTCTGCAGAGACAGCTAATAATGGAAGGCCTTATGCTTCAACTAAATATTGCAACTTCTATATGCATCATCTAAAATTTACACTGTCAGGTTAAAATTGAACTGCATTCTCTTTCTGATCAAATGCTCCACTTTACAGATTGTAGCAGTAAAGGATGGAATAAGGCTCGTGCTTGAAGCTTATCTCCGGTGATTCCACCAGTTTTGATGTGGGTTTTTACAGACTGACTTTGGATGAAAACTTGTTCGAAACAAACGAGATTTTCCCCACTCTTCCCGAGTAGCATCGTATGTCGTAGCGGAAGGATTCGTCGGCCTCGGATTATGAGTCTGACGGGCCGCCACGTGTCTATTCTTTCCATGGCCGTAAACGTCGTTATTCCAGCCGATGAGGCCGGAGAGTCTTATAGGTCTTACACTCACACCCAGCAGTCGCAGCGGCGAGAGGATAAAGAGCGGCCCGAGAGCGGACCTGAACTAAAACAGCGGCAGCGGCGAGAGGATAAAGAGCGGCCCGAGAGCGGACCTGAACTAAAACAGCGGCAGCGGCGAGAGGATAAAGAGCGGCCCGAGAGCGGACCTGAATTAAAACAGCGGCAGCGGCGAGAGGATAAAGAGCGGCCCGAGAGCGGACCTGAATTAAAACAGCGGCAGCGGCGAGAGGATAAAGAGCGGCCCGAGAGCGGACCTGAATTAAAACAGCGGCAGCGGCGAGGCTCCAATTAAAAAACATCAATGAGTGACGTCACAAGAGAGCAGGTAGGTGATTGGTTGATGCGCATTACAGTACTTTTTGTTCTCTAAGTTAGGGAAGGGGGTTAAATTAAGAGCTGAGAAACTGTAACTTGCTAGTACTTATTAAATTAATAACTTAATCCAAATAAAATAATCAAACAATAAACCTAAAATATCGATTGAATAAAATGTTTAACTAATTAATAAATAAATAAAACAAGGTTAGAGATGGCAGGGCAGCTGGTGTGTCGTAACTGCAGCATGTGGGAGTCTGTGGAGAGCATCGCGATCCCGAGCAACCACATCTGCAGTAAGTGTCTGCGATATTGAATGATTTTCTTTACCATTGAAAGAAAAGTTTCACCTGATGTTCCTGTAGGCGCATTCTCTGTAGTGAGAGAGGTTGGTGAAGTTCCTACAAAAGATAGGAAAACATGAGTAAACCAATTTCAACAAAATAGACACCAGGGCTCAAAATTGACACAAAACTGAACAAAACTCTCTATATGTGATGAAACCCAAATGATTGACTCATGTCCTTCAGGGAGGGTCCCGGCCTACATGTGACTGCAGTCCCAGACTATGTGGTTGAATCTTACTGCCCTTGGGGCAACTAGGAATGGGGAATGAACACGGTCTTACCAGCGTCATCTGCATCTCAAGAACAAACTGAAACAAATACACAAACATTGGTTTCTGGAGATAGGGATTGGAATCTTTGGATCTGCAGCTTTTTTAAGCAAAATTCTAAGGTGTCCAATAGAGTTTAGAAGGTGCTCAGGCTATACTATCTCAGAGAACACTTCAACACAAAACAGCGCATGTTACATTACAGACCCGAAAATCATTAATTGATATTACACTGTCAAATAATTAAACTGAGATGTTGACCAATTGAAATCGAACAAGAGAATGACCATCGCCTCCCCATGGCCTTCAACTCACCACCATTTCCCAGCCGCCTGATCGCATCCTGGGAGTCATCACTGACCAGAAACTTAAACAGACCACTGTCGATCCAGGAGGAGGGCGGAGGCTGGGTACTGTGCAGTATTTTGGATCACCTCCTGACTACTCAAAACTGTTTCTCCCTCCTCATTGCTCAAGTGCGGAGTGCAATGGAATACTCACCAGGCAGCAGGATGTGTGCAGCCACAACACCACTCGGGCAGCTCAGCACCACCCAGGACAGAGCCGGCTGCCAACTCCACTATTCTAACAGTGGAACTGGGGAGATATTGATATCAATCATCGCGGGCAAATGGAAGTATTGTTTGAGATGCGGACTAACCTGATATCTCCAAGAGACGGCCATAAGAGCAAGTCTTTCCATTCTTCAATCTTATGGTATATGTGTAGCGTCCCGCATCGGTGAGTTTAAAATTGTTGATGTTTAAACTTCTGAAATCGAACTTGTGCTGCTTGTCTTCATGAATCAGCATGTTGTTCAGTTTCCATTGGATTTCAATCCCTTTCCCAGTTACTCGGTTGTTTTCAATGCTCCAATCTATACTGTTGAAATAGGACAGCCTGGGCATCTCACATGTCAGGTACACGGAACTTCCATGAGGAATCGGGCCTGAAGGGGTCACAGACACTGTGGAAAGAAGATAACTGCTTGAACTGATAAAAGCCACCCTAGATTAAATCGTGGCACCACCTTATATTCATGCTCGAACCTCATTTAAAATGATTCATGTGCAGCCAGTGCATCTCCCGCTGTTCCGTGGCATTACTTCTGTTATGTGATGGGGTAGAAAATCGGACGTCTCTGATGCCCCTTAAAGGCAGTGAGAAACTCTTAATGGGAAGATGCACTGTGGCTAAAGGCAGCGGGAAACGATGTCAAAGAGATAACATTCATGCAAAAGATCCAGTCAGGGCACCAAGTTTCTCCAATATAACGTTAGAAACATAGAAGATAGGAGCAGGAGTAGGCCATTCGGCCCCTCGAGCCTGCTCCGCCATTCAATGCGATCATGGCTGATCATACAAATTCAGTACCCTGTCCCTGCTTTCTCCCCATATCCCTTGATCCCTTTAGCCTTAAGAAATGTATCTAACTCCTTCTTGAATATATTTAATAAATTGCACTCAACTGTCTTCTGCGGTAGTGAATTTCACAGCTTCACCAATCTCGGTGAAGAAATTCCACCTCATCTCAGTCCCAAATGGCTTACCCCTTATTTTTAGACTGTGACCCCTGGTTCTGGACTCCCCCGCCATCGGGGGCACTGATGCAGGTGGTGGACAGGAGGAGGGACATCCTGTCCCCCTCAGGGGTAGAAGAACGTCCAGGCAGCAGTTCCACCGCCAGTGAGGAGAGGTCACTGAAGAGGTGAATACCCGGAACGTATTTTCCAGGACGTGGCTGGAATGTTGAAAGAAGTTCAATGACCTCACCAGAGTTGTTAAGGTAACAATACTGATCTCTTTCTCTCTGCTCACACCTCCATCACTCAGAATACTCACAATAACCCCTCACGCGCCACCCCTCATACTACTACAATCACTACACCAAACTCCACTCCACCTTCTTCTCTCACTCACAGAGTCAACTTTATTGCAATCCTCACTTCCCTACACTTCACATCTTACACACTGCATACCAACGATTCTACCAAGATATGCACATTCTCTAGACACCTCGCAGGACTGTCACTAACACACTCCCTTCATTTTTGGAGGAGTATTTCCTGCACAACCTGTTCCAGGAGGCTGCCATCGGAGAGCATGACCCCTCTCCATACTTTTTTGCCTGGGGAAGTAACCATGTTGGCCATCACGGGCAGGTGGGGGAGAGTCGCGGTTGTGGCGACAGGTAACACTGGAGGAAACGATGAGCAGAGTATTTTCCACATCTTATGCCCCTTTTCCCTTCTTACTTTTATCTCGCCCTACACATGCTGCATAACAAACTGCAGCAGTTTTCACCAGACATTTCTTCCTCTACTTTGCCTTCACAGTAAATGTTAACTCTTGTGCTTCCCTTTCATTTTAGCTTTAGGAAAATTGGAGATACCTCTGTCACTTCAGGAAGAGGAGGGCAGCCATGAAGAAGCACCATCACTTGATCTGACCCTAGAAAGCAGCAGCTCAGATACTGACACTATGCATACTTTAGAACAGGGCTAGAGGAGGGGTCTTCACATGGTGAATCACCGGGCACAAGTGCGCAGAGGCGAGGGCAGGAAGATAGGATGTCAGAGGTGCCAGCTCGCTAGAAGGCGAGATCAAAGACTGGCTCTTCTGTAGAGGTCTGAAATGCTCAATTCGAGGGGCCAGGCTCCAAGGAAGGCTGATGGGAATGTTACAGGACATGCTGGCTGCAATGGTTTGGCTACATTTGGAGTGTGGTATGCAATTTTAGGTGCCCCATTAGAGAAAGGGCCTAAAAGCCTCAAAGAGTAGACCACCTAGATTCACCAAGGAAAGTGAAAACTGTGAGGAGAGAAAAAGAAATATATTGAGATACTGGGGTTCACTTTTAATGCAGCAGGGAAAGAAATATGAGATTGAATAGTCTTTTTAATTATGACGAGCTTTATTTGGGTAAATGGGGTAAGACCACTTGTTCTGGTTGGAGAATTAATGGCCAGGGGTCATAGGTCTAAAATTGTAATCATCAGAATGTGGTGAGAGGGTACGAGAACTATCTTCAGACAGAGAGTTGTTGGAGCAGCGAATGCTTTTCCATGGAGTGGTTGAGGCAGACATTATTGTTAAGGGAAAAGTGGATAACTATTGAAAGCCAGGGAAGATACAGGTCTACACGAAGAGAGCTGGGCAGTGGGATTAGTGTTGGATTGCAGTGGCAAAGAGCTGGCAGAAACAGAATTGGCCCAAATGGCCTCCCCGTGTGCTGTGAAGGATTCCGTTTCTTCAGCACATGGATCTGTCCCACCTAGCTTTGTATCATCAGCAAACTTGGATACATTACACTTGGTCCCTTCATCTAGGTCATTAATATAGATTGCAAATAGCTGAGGCCCCAACACTGATCCTTGTGGCACCCCACTAGTTACAGCCTGCCAACCTGAAAAAGATCCGTTTTTCCCTTCTCTCTGTTTTCTGTCTGTTAACCAATCCTTTATCCATGCTACTATATTACCCCCAACCCCATGAGCCCTAATCTTGTGTAATAACCTTTTATGTGGCACCTTATCGAATGCCTTTTGGAAATCCAAATATACTACATCCACTGGTTCCCCTTTACCTATCCTGCTATTTACATCCTCAAAAATCTCTAATAAATTTGTCAAATGCAATTTCCCTTTCAAAAAACCATGTTGACTCTCCTAAGCATGTTATGATTTTCTAAGTGACTGAATACCACTTCCTTAACAATGGATTCCAGCATTTTCCCGACGACTGATGTCAGACTAACTGGCCTGCAGTTCCCTGTTTTTTCTCTCCCTCCTTTCTTGAATAGCAATGTTACATTTGCGACCTTACAATCTGCTGGGACCATTCCAGAATCTAGGGAATTTTGGAAGATCAAAACCAATGCATCCACTATCTCTTCAGCCACCTCTTTTAGAACCCTAGGATGTAGGCCGTCAGGTCCAGGGGATTTGTCGGCTTTTAGTCCCATTAGTTTCTCTAGTACTTTTTCTCTACTTATATTAATTAAGTTAAGTTCCTCACCCTCATTAGACCCTTGGTTCCCCACCATTTTTGGTATGCTTTTTGTGTCTTCTACTGTGAAGAGAGATACAAAATATTTGTTTAACATTTCTGCCATTTCCTTATTCCCCATAATAATTTCTCCTGTCTCAGCCTCTAAGGGACCAACGTTTACTTTTGCTACTCTTTTCCTTTTTACATACTTGTAGAAACTCTTACAATCTGCTTTCATATTTCTTGCTAGTTTTCTCTCATTCTATTTTTTCCCTTTATATCAATATTTTTGGTCAACCTTTGCTGGTTTCTGAAACTCTCCCAATCCTCAGGTTTATTATTATTCTTTGCTACATTATAAGCTTCTTCTTTCAATCTAATGCTATCCTTAGCTTCTTTAGTTAGCCACGGTTGGATCACTTTTCCCGTGGAGTTTTTGTTTCTCAATGGAATGTATTTTTGTTGAGAATTATGAAATATTTCCTTAAATGCTAGCCACTGCTTATCTACCAGCCATACATTTTTCCAATCTACCTTAGCCAACTCGCCCCTCATACCTATGTAATTGGCTTTATTTAAGTTTAAGACTCTAGTTTCGGACTTAGGTAAGACACTCTCAAAATTAACGTGAAATTCTATCATATTATGTTCACTCTGCCCTGGAGGATCCTTTACTATGAGATTGCTAATTAACCCTGTCTCATTACTCAATACAAGATCTAAAATAACCTGTTCCCTGGTTGGTTCCATGACATATTATTCTAGGAAATTGTCCCGAATGCATTCCATGAACTCGTCCTCCAGACTACCTTTGCCAATTTGATTTGTCCGGTCTATAGGAAGATTAAAGTCCCCCAAGATTATTGCATTACCTTTGTTGCAAGCTCCTACTATTTCTTGATTAATATTCTGTCCAATGGTATAGCTACTGTTAGGCCTATATACTACTCCTACCAGTGTTTTCTGCCCCTTGTTATTCCTTATCTCCACCCATACTGATTCTACTTCATGATCTTCCGAGCCGAGATCCTTTCTCTCTACTGTCCTTATGTCATTCTTTATTATCAGGGCTACTCCCCCTCCTTTTCCATTCTGCCTGTCTTTTCAAAACGTCAAGTACCCTGGAACATTTAGTTCCCAACCTTGGCCACCTTGCAACCATGTCTCTGTAATGGCTATTAGATCAAACCCATTTATCTCTATTTGTGCCACTAGTTCGTCTATCTTGTTAAGTATACTTCGTGCATTCAGATAAAGAGCCTTTAATTTTTTTTACCATTATTCCCTGCTTTGACCTTATTCTCCGCTGCACTGCTACCATTAAACTCTGTCCCTTCCTGTCACACTCTGCTTATTTTTACCCAAATCGCTGCACTGCTCTATTGCCTTGACCTTTCTCTTTAGATTTCTAAATTTCCCCTCACCTGACCCCCTCCCCCTTTTTTTAGTTTAAAGCCCGAAGGAGGCCTCAAATTAGCAAATTCAAAGAGCCCAACGCCTGTTTCAGGCATGGGCAAAGGACACCTCTAGTCTGTTCTTACCCAATATCTCAGGCGGCTAAATTCCAGTCGCAAATGTATCAACGCTTCCTGCCCGCCATATTGGGACCTTACTAGTCTGAGCCTGTGGGCTGGAAATTCATCTTAAACGACAACGTAGAACGTGTGGTAATGTATTGTCCGCCTGTTATACTCGCCGCCCGATATTCAGTTCCATTGAAGTCAATTTCTACCCCAATGAGATTTGAGCAGAAGTGCTGAGGGACAGATCCGGAAATGGATCTGATCTTTACCAGTTGAGACTTTACTGCGGGATTTCCCATAGTTTTCACAATAAAGATAAATAAATTGCTGAGAATTTACATTTACTGAACAAAAAAGTGTTTTAGAGGCATACAATAACCTGCCCAGCAAGAAAGCAACACTGCTTTAATGCTACGTTTTTCCACATAACAAATTGTCAAAATGTTGGCATTTAAAGACACGGAATTTAACGGAACATTGGCGATATATGAAAAATGGTGAAACAGTTTGTGTCAGAGACTATCATACACATATAACTACACCATAAACTGCTTTCAGTAACTCACCATTAATCACTATGAGGCGGATTTCCATCCTCTCTCCTTGTGTCCAGAATACAGCGAACAGTCGTATCTTCCGGCATCTTCCATTGTCGCCGTGAACAAAAGAGAATAATTCCCCGTCCTGAAACCCTCAGTCTCAGCCAGTGTTATATGCGGGAACTGCGGGGAGCTGCACTGAGGGTTTTTGTTGTCCATTACACAAAGTCTCATCCCATCGTTTCCTGAGGCAGGTTGAAATATCCACTGAATCACATCAATTTGAGTCGGAGACCGGGAGAAACAAGGCAGCAAAACCGGACTGGACCCGTTCGAAAGAACCAGTTCCGGAATATCTCCATCCCCCGCGGTACCTGCACAGGGAGCAAAGTGTGATATTAAACCGGACTGTATGAGGTTGGATAAATATCCACCTTTACCCACAAACTCTGTTCCCTGGGCACCAACACCATCCCTCTCCCTGGCCACTGTCTGAGTCTGAAGCTGACTTTTCGCAACCTTGGCGTCCTATTGGACCCTGAGCTGAGTTTCCCGCCCCATATTCTCACCATCATCAAGGCCGCCAACATCCACCTCCGTAACATTACTCGACTCCGCCCTGCCTCACCTCATCTGCTGCTGAAACCGTCACCCAGGCCTTTGTTACCTCCAAACCCATTTATTCCAATGCTCCCCTGGCCGGCCTCTAACTCTCAGAAAACTTAATATGCTATAGTAGAGGCACTCAGCTCATCGATGTGACATTACTCTGTCCAATAATTAAACGGAGTCTTTACACCAATAAAAAAACAAGGAGAAAGAGGTCAATGTTCAGTTAAAATAGTGGACGGATTAACGCCAAACAAACAGGTAAACGTGACGGTGTTAAACTTGACGCAATAATTTCCTGCTTTCAAATTTCCCGCTGCTTTCCCAGCCCCGGCCCTGCCTTCCAGAGGGGCCTTTGTTTTGTTGCTCTCACATATTTGGAGCAATGCGCCGCCCCACCGGTGAATTGCTGCCCTTTTGATGGAAGGATCCAAATTCCCGGGCAAATTTCGACTTGTTTGCACCGCCCTCCCCCGCCACCAACCCCCTCCCCACACTCGCATCGAGCGGATCCCAGTGTCTCCTCATCCGGTTTATTTCTTTAGTCGTTGCTCATTCAACCATCTGTTACACTTTGTGCTTCACTGTGAGCCTTTCAGCTGCAGAGAGCTGTGTCCTGTGTGGTCAGAGGAGGCGGAACTAAGGGGCTGACAGTAGCTCGGTGTCAGCTCCCCTCCCCCAGCCCTGGCCGCTATGTTACCTCGATGCTATCTTACAATTAATGTTGATGTGTTATCACATAATGCGATTCCACTCGCATGAGAATAGCGGGTCTGGGCTCGAACCAGGAAGCAGGACTATTGGCTGAAAATGTTACATAGAATTACATAGAATGTACAGCAGAGAAACAGGCCATTCGGCCCAACCAGACCATGCGGGCGGTTATGCTTCACTTGAGCCTTCTCCCATCCTTCCTCATCTAAGTGTATCAGCATAACCCTCTATTCCCTTCTCCCTCATATTCTTATCTAGCCTCCCCTTAAATGCATCTAGACTCAATCACTCCCTGCGGTAGCGAGTTCCACATGCTCACCACTCTCTGGGTAAAGAAGTTACTTCCTTAAATCCATCTCGACGCCATTTTTTCCTTTTTTCAGTAAATATTGCAGAGCCTCCCGGACTCAGATCGCTTTGCACAATGTGCGGCCTTGTCCAACGTGAACTGAAACATTTCAGATCATTCTATCTATGTCAATATTTAAATTATAAATTGCCCCCGCATTTCACTGAACGGAGCCCGGAACTACAGCGACCCGATACAGCGATTGCACACTGAAGACAGCAGTATCACGGGAGCTCTGAAACTGTGTCTTAACATAAGAACATAAGAAATAGGAGCAGGAGTAGGCCATTTGGCCCCTAAAGCCTGCTCCACAATTTAATGAGATCATGGCTGATCAGCTCCATTTCCCTGCCCGCTCCCCATAATCCTTGACTCCCTTATTGTTCAAAAATCTGTCTATCTCCACCTTAAATATATTCAATGACCCAGCCTCCACAGCTCTCTGGGGCAGAGAATTGTACAGATTTACAACCCTCTGAGAGAAGAAATACCTCCTCATCTCAGTTTTAAATGGGGACCCCTTATTCTGAAACTATGCCCCCTAGTTCTAGATTCCCCCATGAGGGGAAACATCTTCTCTGCATCTACCTTGTCGAGCCCCCTCAGTATCTTATATGTTTCAATAAGATCACCTCTCATTCTTCTTAACTCCAATGAGTATAGGCCCAACCTGCTCAACCTAACTGGTCTATAGTTTCCTGATTTCTGTCTCCCACCCTTCTTAAATAGGGACGTTACATTTGCGGTTTTCCAATCCGCTGGGACCTCTCCAGAATCCAGGGAATTTTGGTAGATTGCAACCAAAGCATCCACTTTCTCTGCAGCCACTTCTTTTAAGACCCTAGGATGTAGGCCGTCAGGTCCAGGGGACTTGTCCACCTTTAGTCCCATTATTTTACCGAGTACTTTTTCTTTAGTGATAGTGATTGTTTTAAGTTCCCCCTCCCTATAGCCCCTTGATTATGTGTTATTGGGATGGTTTTAGTGTCTTCTACCGTGAAGACTGATACAAAATATTTGTTCAAAGTCTCTGCCATTTCCCTGTTCCCCATTATTAATTCCCCAGTCTCATCCTCTAAGGGACCAATGTTTACTTTAGCTACTCTCTTCCTTTTTATATACCTGTAGAAGCTCTTACTATCTGTTTTTATATTTCTTGCTAGTTTACTCTCATAATCCATCTTCTCTCTCTTTATTACTTTTTTAGTCGTCCTTTGCTGTTTTTTAAAAATGTCCCAATCCTCTGGCCTTCCACTAATCTTGGCAACATTGTATGCCTTTGTTTTCAATTTGATACCATCCTTTACTTCCTTAGTTAGCCACGGGTGGTTCTCCCTTCTCTTAAAGTCTTTCCTTCTCACTGGAATATATTTTTGTTGAGAGTTATGAAATATCTCCTTAAATGTCTACCATTGCTTATCAACCGTCTTACCCTTTAATCTATTTTCCCAGTCCACTTTAGCCAACTCTGCCTTCATACCTTTGTAATTGACTTTATTTAAGGTCAGGACACTGGTTTGAGACCCAACTTTCTCACCCTCCAATTGAATTTGAAATTCAACCATGCTAATGATCACTCTTTCCTAAAGGATCCTTTACTATGCGATAATGTATTAATCCTGTCTCATTACACAGTACCAGAACTGGAAATAGGCTGCTCCCTGGTTGGTTCCACAATGTATTGTTCTAGGAAACCATCTCTGGTACACTCTATGAACTCTTCCTCGAGGTTGCCTTGGCCAATTTGATTTGTCCAATTAATAGGAAGATTAAAATCGCCCATGATTGTTGCTGTACCTTTCTTAAAAGCCTCCATTATTTCTTGATTCATACTCTGTCCAACAGTGTAGCTGCTGTTAGGGGGCCTATAGACTATGCCCACCAGTGACTTTTTTCCCTTATTATTGCTTATCTCCACCCAAACTGATTGTACATCTTGCTCTTCTGAGCCACTTTCATTTCTCACTAGTGCACTGATCTCATCCTTTATTAACAGAGCTACCCACCTCCTTTTGCTTTCTGTCTATCCTTCCGAAATGTCAAATAGAGACTATGATTATCAATACTCAACTGAAAATAACATTGAATTTGATTTTAAATCATACCTGGATTTAGAACGGCGAGTAGAAGGGAGACCTCGAGAATGGAACACTTCATAATTGCTGCTGTTGAGCTTAAACTAAACGCAGAGAAATGACCGAGCGTGTCAGTTAGCAAAGCAAGAGGAAGTTCTCGTTTCCTTTTGTTAAAAATATATATCAGGCTCGGTCACGTGATTATTGGTTAGCATTGCCTCAGTCACTAACTGGAATCCCATTGTTTCGACATCAAGACTTGGTTTCGCCATCATTAGGGGTAGACAACAATCACGGTGCTTTATTCTTAGATTATCACCGTCTCGAACAAGAATAAGCCCAACGACCATCCCGGGCCCTCAACAGCATCAACATTGTCGAATGCCCCAACAGCATCTTGAAAGACAACATTGCGCAGAAGCTTAACTGTATCAAGCGTAACAACACAGTGACTAAAGTGCAGGGCCGAGGCTGGGTACTCTGCGAGGATTGACTCACCACTTTGCCCCTCAAAATCTCCCTACCATTTACAAAGCACAGTTTAGGAGCATGATGTGTACTTCCCACTCACTTGATTAGGTGCAGCCCCCTCAGCACACACAATGTTCAAATCAATGAAGCACCAAGATTTATTTTGGTCTGCGCCCGTGCCACTGGACTCAGTATCCACTGCCCCTACCACATGCGCACTGCAGCTGAAGTATGAACCATCTCCTTCATGCAGTGCAGAAACTCACTGCCTGAAGTGTCACTCCCAATACCAGACTCCAGTGCCCAAAGAAGCGTCATGATCGCAGACAAGTGGCCAAGGTCAGTGAATGCATCATCAGCCACTCCCTTTGGTAGCGACTTTCAATGGTCACCACTCTCTGGGTAAAGAAGTTACTTCCTTAAATCTATCTCGACGCCATTTTATCCTTTGTTCAGTAAATATTGCAGAGCCTCCCGGACACAGATCGCTTTGCACAATGTGCGGCCTTGTCCAACGTGAACTGAAATATTTCAGCTCACTCTATCTATTTCGGTATTTGAATAATAAATTGCCCCCGCGTGTCATTGAAGGAGACCCGGAACTGCAGCGACCCGATAGAGCAATTGCACACTGAAGACAGCAGTATCACAGGGGCTCTGAAACTAGGTCTTGTCTTTTGTCCAATACTGTTTCTCTTTCTCGGTGTTTCAACCGCAGACTTTCACCGAGCGGGAGCTGGTTAGTTTACATGTGGACTGATGGCCATTTCTGTGCATAATTTATGGTAGTTTGCATTGCTGATCCATTATTAACGATGCTGTTGTGTCAGTAAAGTTAGCGAATAAGGGAAATGGCGGGGTCATGTAATGTTTGTGCCTGGCACTGTTTCCGAGGCCGCTTCTACACCGATCCTCAGTATTATCAAGCAAGTGATATCGCCAGTTATTGTTAGGTTCAAAATAACTTCGAGATGAATTTGATCATTCTTGCTACGCGTTCGCCAGTACTGAACGGAATATAAGCACAGTCCATTTTGAAATGCAGCTACCGTTTTGAGACTGAACACGGAAGTATTAGACCGATGGGGACAGATATGTCCACACAAGCTACAGTGCTAGAGCCTATGATTGTCAATACTTAACTGAAAATAACATTGAATTTGATTTTAAATCATACCTGGATTTAGAACGGCGAGTAGAAGGGAGACCTCGAGAATGGAACACTTCATACTTGCTGCTGTTGAATGTGAACTAAACGCAGAGAACTGACCGAGCGAGTTAGTTGGAAAAGCAAGAGGAAGTTCTGGTTTCCTTTTGTTAAAAATATATATCAGGCTCGGTCACGTGATTACTGGTTAGCATTTCCACAGTCAATAACCGGAATCCAGTTGATTCGATATCAAGAATTGGTTTCGCCATCAATAGGGGTAGACAACATTCACGGTGCTTAATTCCTAGTGTATAACCGTCTCGAACAGGAATAAGCCCAACGACCATCCCTGGCCCTCAACAGCACCACCATTGTCGAATGACCCAACAACATCTTGAAAGACAACACTGCAGAGAAGCTTAAAGTTATCAAGCGTAACAACACAGTGACTAAAGAGCAGGGCCAAGGCTCTGCGATGATTGACTCACCACTTTGCCCCTGAAAGTCTCTCCAACATTTACAAAGCACAGTTTACGGGCATGATGAATACTTCCTACTCACTTGATAAGGTGTAGCCCCCATAGACCACACAATGTTCAAAAACAATGAAGCACCAAGATGTTTTTTTGGTCTGTGCCCGTGCCACTGGACTCAGTATCCACTGCCCCTACCACATGCACACTGCAGCTGAAGTATGAACCATCTCCTTCATGCAGTGCAGAAACTCACTGCCTGAAGTTTCACTCCCAATACCAGACTCCAGTGCCCAAAGAAGCTTCATGACCTCAGACAAGTGGTCAAGGTCAGTGAATGCATCTTCAAAAGCTGTCTCCTAACAACTGCACCGCTAGCCTCACACACTGATCAATGCACAACCCCCCTCATCACTCATCTACCAACAATCTCTACCAGACACGAGGCACATTTCACATTTCTATCTTCCCCTCACCCCCTTGGAGGAGACGGTGCTGACTAATCTTGACAGGGGCATGGCTGAGCCCTTGGCCAGCGGTGGGGCTGAAAGGATACAAGATGCTGGTATCCTCCTACCTTATCCTGTTTCTCACATGCCACTGCATCCTCATCGCACAATTTCGTCTGATTTACATGCTGCATATGGTGTAAGCATGCACCTCTTGCATTAACGCCCTTGCCCTCACCTCAGCCCTACACTTTTGCCTTCCTCATTTCAGACAACCAAGAAATCCAGCCTGCCATGCCCGTGCTTGACCAAAAAGAGTGACAGCAGAGCGAAGAAGAAGAAGAAACTCCATCACTCGACTTCACACTCCCAGCCACCTCGAGGTTGTCCTCCACTGAAAGTCACAGCCATCCACCAGCCATGCTACAGCACTGCTTAAGAGCACGATGATAGGCAAAAGCACACGCTAGTCACTCATTAAGGCAATGCACAAGGGTGGTGCCCCCAGTGGCAGAGGGAAGGTAAGGTGTGGGGCAAATGTTGAAACGGGAATTGGAGTTGGGATCACTGGTACCGCAGGTGGAGGATTCTATCCTGGATATCCCGGCTAGAAGGGGCTTTCTGGGTTGTATCGTTCCTTCTGCTTCCTGCTTTCTACGTCTTGCTCTTCTGCGTCTTCCTCTTCCCTCTGTGAGCAGATGCTGGAATTCTGAAATAAAAGTAGAAAATGCTGAAAATGCACAGCATGTCATGCAGCACCTCGACCTGAGACGTGAACTCTGTGGCTCTCTCCACAGATGTTGCCTGACCTGCTGAGTATTCCCAGCATTTTCTGTCCCAGAGGCCTTCCTTTACCTACCTTGCAACGTCCAAAAGCACTCCCATGCACTCTCTGCACACTTTAGAAACTTTTATGGGCCAAACGTAGGTATATGGAGTTAGGTCACAGATCAGCCATGATCTAATTGAATGTTGTAACAGGCTTGAGGGGCTGAATGGTCTAACCCTGTTCCTATGTTCATTGTTGACGCCCTGCACAAATCTGGAGTGCTGGCTGCGAGATCCTGGATGCCCTTCCATGGCTTCTGTGGCTATTTGTGTTGGTGCTGAAGCACTTTTCCAATTTTTTTAGGTACGAAACTCATTCATTGATATTACTCTTTCAAATAATTTAACTGAGATGTTGACCTATTGAAATCGAACAAGAAAATGATCATCGCCTCCCCATGACCTTCAACATCACCACCATTTCCGATCGCCTGGTAGCATCCTGGGAGTCATCACTGAGCAGAAGCTTAAACAGACCACTGTGGATCCAGGAGCAGGGCCGTGGCTGGTGCATCACCTCCTGACTGCTCGAAGCCTTTCCTCCCTCCTCATTGCTCAAGTGCGGAGTGCATTGGAATACTCATTAAAATGATTCATAAGCAGCCAGTGCATCTCTCCACTGTTCTTTGGCATGATTTCTGTTTTGCGATGGGGCGGTAAAATCGGACATCTCTGATGCCCCTTAAAGGCAGTCAGAAATTCTTAACAGGCATATGCTCTGTGGCTACAGACAGTGGGAAACGTCATAGAGATAACATTCGTGCAAAAGATCCAGTCAGGGCATCAAGTTTCTCCAATATCACGTTAGGGGGCACTGATGCAGGTGGTAGACAGGAGGAGGGGCATCCTGTCCCCCTCAGGGGTAGAAGAACCTCCAGGCAGCAGCTCCACCGCCAGTGAGGAGAGGTCAGTGTCGAGGTGACTGCCAGGAACGTATTTTCTGGGACATGGCTGGAATGTTCCATGAGGCTGCCATCGGAGAGCATGACCCCGGCTCCATACTTTTTTGCCTGGGGAAGTAACCATGTCGGCCATCACGGGTAGGTGGGGGAGAGTCGTGGTTGTGGCGTCAGGTAATATTGGAGGAAACGATGAGCAGAGTTTTTTCCACATCTTTTCCCTATTTTCCCTTCTTACTTTTATCTCGGCCTACACATGCAGCATAACAAACTGTAGCAGTTTTCACCAGACATTTCTTCCTCTACTTTGCCTTCACAGTAAATGTTAACTCTTGTGCTTCCCTTTCATTTTAGCTTCAGGAAAATTGTTGATACGTCTGCCACTTCAGGAAGAGGAGGGCAGCCATGAAGAAGCACCATCACTTGATCTGACCCTAGGTAGCAGCAGCTCAGATACTGACACTATGCATACTTTAGAACAGGGCTAGAGGAGGGATCTTCACATGGTGAATCACCGGGCACAAGTGCGCAGGAGCGAGGGCAGGAAGATAGGATGTCTAAGGTGCCAGCTCGCTAGAAGTCGAGATCAAGCACTGGCTCTGTTGCAGAGGACTGAAATGTTGATTTCGGGTGTCCAGGCTCCAAGGAAGGCTGATTCGCATACTGCAGGAAATACTGGCTGCGATGGTTAGGCTACATTTGGAGTATGGTATGCAGTTTTTGTTGCCCCATTACAGAAAGTTCCTAAAAGCCTCAAAGAGTGGACTGCCTAGTTCACCAAGGCGATGGAAAACTGTGAGGAGAGAACAAGAACAATCTTGAGATACTAGGGTCCACTTTTAATGCAGCAGGGAAAGCAAATAAGAGATTTAATAATCTTTTTAATTATGTAGAGCTTTAATGTGGTAAATGGGGGTAAGAGCACATGTTCTGCTTGGAGAATCAGTGGCCAGGGTCATCGTCTAAAATTGCAATTATCAGAATGAGGCGAGAGAGTACGAGAATGTTATTCAGACAGAGAGTTGTTGGAGCAGCGAATGCTTTGCCACGGAGTTGTTGGGCCAAAAATGATTGTTAATGGAAAAGTGGATAAATATTGGAAGCCAGGGAAGATACAGGTCTACTCGGAGAGAGTTGGGCCATGGGATTAGTGTTGGATTGCAGTGGCAAGGAGCTGGCACAGACACAATGGGCCGAATTGGCTCTCTGTCTGCTGTGAAGGTCAACACGGTGGCATAGTGGTTAGCACTGGTGCCTCACAGCGCCAGAGACCCGGGTTCGAATCTGACCTCGGGTGACTGTCTGTGTGGAGTTTGCACATTCTCCCCGTGTCTGCGTGGGTTTCCTCCGGGTGCTCCGGTTTCCTCCCACAGTCCAAAAATGTGTGGGTTAGGTTGATTTGGCTATGATAAATTGACCCTTAGTGTTAGGGGGGATTAAATATGTGGGGTTATGGGGATAGGATGGGATATGTTAGGGGGAATTAAATATGTGGGATTACGGGGGTAGGGTGGGATATGTGTACTGTGGGGATTAAAGCAGGGACAGGGTACTGGATTTGGATGATCAGCCATGATCGTATTGAATGGCGGAGCAGGCTCGACGGGCCGAATGGCCTACTCCTGCTCCTAGATTCTATGTTTCTATGTTCTATGAAGGTCGGTAGTTTTCCATCAGACGAATCCCTCGTGCTGCTGAGGGCAATCAAGCCCGCACTTTGGGCCTGGCAGCTGGTACGACTGTCTACACGTATCGTTACCTGTGCCTGAACAGGTAATCCCATCGGGCCTTGCACCTCATTACTGTCAGACCAATGTGCTGCAGTCGCATGCTGGGCGTCTCCAGGCAGCTCGCCAGTGAAGACTAGATTCGGAGATCTGTGGCTTGGTCGGGGATCGGGGTCGAGGCCTGGGTCGGGGATTGAGGCTGTGGTCAAGATTCGTGGTTTGGGTCGGGACTGAGGCTGGGGTCAGTGGCCGGGGTCTAGGACGGCGTTCTGGATCAGGGCCTGTTTCAACGGTCGGTGATTGGGGCCTGAGTCGAGGATCCGGGATGTGTGCTTGGGTCGGGGCTCGGGATCGCAGCCATGCTTGGGGTCGAGTTGGCGGTCTGGGCCAGGGATCAGGAATTGAGCTGAGTCAGGGACAGGCGGGGTCTGCTCAGGCCCCAATATGGCGGGCAGGAAGCGTCTGTGCATTTGTGGCAGGATGCGCCCCTTGACATACAGGGTAAGAGCAGAATAGAAGCGTCCTTTGCCCGTGCCTCAAACAGGCGTTAGGCTCTTTGCATTTGCTTATTTGAGCCCCCCTTCCGTAAGATTGGTTTACCTTGAGGCAGCCAGGCCCCGCCCCAGATGCACTCTTTGAAACCAGCTCCAGGGATTGCCTGCAACAAAGAAGTTAAATAATGTAAGACCCCATATTACACGAACACATCGCACCTCCCGACGCCCACTTCCCCGTCGCTCTAATCCCGACGCCCTGATCCAGGGACCACAAGTATGAGCCCCACGATCGTTGATCCAGGCCCTCACCAGTGTTCATGTTCCTCATGAGCCTCCTCCCGCCCTACTTGATCGAAGCATAACATTCTATTCCTATCCCCCTCACGTACCTATCCAGATTTCCCTTAAATTAAGCTGTGCCATTCGCTATTCCATGAGGTAGCGAGTTCCACATTCTAACCTCTCCCTCGATAAGGAAGTTTCTCCTGAATTCCCCATTGCATTTATCGATGACTAACTTATATTTATGGCACTTCGATTTTGACTCCCCTACAAGTGGAAACATCTTCTCTGCGTCTAACCTATCAAACCCATTCATAATTTTAAAGGCCTTTATCAGGTCACCCATCTATTCCAGAGAAAAGGCCCTGAGGCTGTTCTGTCATTCTTCATCGTCATAACCTTTCAGTTCTGGTATCACACTTGTTATTCCTATTTGCACGTTCTCCAACGCCTCCATATCCTTTTTGTAATATGGAGACCAGAACTGTGCACAGTACTCTAAGTGTGGTCTAACCAAGGTTCTATCCAGGTTTAACATAATTTCCCTGCTTTTCAATTCCTCTCGAAATGAACTCAATACATTGTGTGCATTATATCTTGGACAAGGTTGCAATAATTAAAACCTCATTTACTGTGCTGGGTTTCAATATATTGACCAATTCTTATTTTCTTTCTCTTATTTTTCTGTCAACAGATCAAAATTCGGCTCTAGTAAGGATTTTTTATTTATATATATTATTATAGTTGTAAAATATAGGTGAATTGATTGCTGATCTATCAATAGTGTAAGTGGTATGGGGTGAGATAGAAAGGCAGGGCAAAATAATGAATCTTGGAAATAAGGAAAGTCAGAGTAGGATGGATGGATCCAATAAACCCATCCACCTTCTAAAGCAAGAATCAACTCCAGCGCTAACTGGTCATGGATGTACCCTACTAAGTTCACGACAATATCCGAGCAACCACTCACCGTTCACAAACCATAAAACCCATAATAAAAACCCTCAACCTGAATATTTTATGAAAACTTTGGAAAAAGGTTGTAGTCTCCATCCATGCACTCCCATGGTAACCCTTTTAACCCTATTTAATGTACGGGATTTTTTTTGGAAAACAAGCTACAGTAGACAAGATAAAAGTCTAAACTGCTGATAACTATATAGAATAAGGTGCCTATCACTAAGTTAAAGCTGACTTGTTCTACAGTCTCTCTCTCCAGTCCCTCCTCCTTCGTTTACAGTACTTATATGCACATTCAGAGATCATACTATAACACCAGCCACTGTTCTACAGTGCAACACTCAATTGTAGAAAATTCTCTCACACAATGTTTTGTAGCTTCAACTCGAATATCTCCTTCAGTGGGGAAATCTGAATTAGGTCAAATCTGCCTTCTGCCATCCTTTCCACCAATCCAATACGGACACAGGCTCGCACTGTCAACATCGTAAGTTAGGGTACCAGCGGTGTAACTGTGCTGATGTGGGTCCTACAGTAGTTTATTTGGGTAATATTAAATTTCAGGCTGTCTATATCCTGTTTGGGGCCTGTTCCTGTGCCAGTAATCCCATTGTCAAAATTCAAAGCCCAGTTTTAGATTAATCCAGATAAATTATTCGACTGACTGAAGAGTATTGTGATTGGAAACTCGAAGCTAAGAATTCCTCTAGTCTCTATGTGTAGGGACCTGGCAAATGGGGTTCTGAAAAGTTATTTTCATTATTTCCAGCAAAGATGTGAAAAAAAACTCAGTACGATTTCATTGAGACATATTGTGGGTCCACTAAGTAGGGACATACAGTAAAAGACTGCATACGCAGAGATCTGGGGTGTATGTACACAAGTCTTTGAAGGTGTCAAGACAAGTTGAGAATGCTGTTGAAAAAGCATATGGGATCCTTGGCTTTATAAACAGAGGAATAGAGTAAAAAAACAATGAAGTTATGCTAAAGCTTTCTAAAGCACTGGTGAGGCCGCAGCTGGAGTATTGTGGCCAGTTCCCGGCACCACACTTTAGTAAGGATGTCGAGGCCTTGGAGAGTGTGCAGAGGGGAATTACTCGAATGATGCCAGGGATGAGGGCCTTCAGTTATGAGGAGAGACTGGGTAAACATGAGTTATTCTCCTTAGAGGAGAGAAGGTTAAGGGTAGATTTAATACAGGGATTCAAAATCATTGAGGGTGTTGAGAGAATAAACAAGGAAAAACTGCGTCCAGTGACAGAAGGATTGGTCACCAGTTGACACAGCTTTAAGATAATTGTCAGACGAACCAGAGGCAAGATGAAGAGATTTGTATTTTTATGCAGCGAGTTGTTATGATCTGGAATGCACTGCCTGAAAGGCCGGTGGAAGCAGATTGCATAATAACATTCAAAAGCTATTTCGATAAATATTTGAAGGTGAATTTTAAGCCGGCACAGGCACGACGGGCGGTACCAGTCGATGAATCAATGAAATCAAGTTGCTGTTTTAACTTGTAACATAATCTGACAGTACATCACGGCCCGTGAAATGTTCGGATTGCCTTGTTGGCGTTACACCGGTAATCTAATATTAATTTAGCTGAAAGTTTGAAAAAAACGAATTCGACTTAAATGAGAAACTTTCACCTGATTTTGAGGATGACGCGAATATTAAACCCACCTTCCTGTTCATTAGCTGCAGAATAATGAGGACAATTATGCAACAATTAATCTGGATGCACTCCGCAAACCCGGTAAGGGTGTCACGCGATCAGCAGAAGCCACCATCTACGCCGAGGTTAAACCATGCTAGTCGGATGTTGCCATCGATTAATGCCTGTCACTGTTTGCACGGCTCCGGGTTGAGAATCTCTGAGTTATTGCCAGTTAGAATTAACGCTGCTTTACTGTAAAATGGGCAGAGTCATTGCAAAGTGGGAAACATGTTTCTAAAGAAGACTTTAGGATTTTGCTGCACACAGCCCACAGGGTGAAATCTCCCTCTCCCTGCCACATCATGTGTTCGCTATATGGTACACATAACGGGAGGGTTCCTATGTCCATTATATACAGTGAAATTGTAAAAATGTCCTCACATAATAGATTTGAAGTCTTCTACACTTATTTTTCTCCTGTTCCAGTTTGCAAGTGTGTGAAACCAAGCAATCTGCTTCTGTGCCATTCCCGTCAGATTAATTCTAATGGGAGTGCCATCTGCTCATTCTCTTTCCCTCCCACCTGTACATTTCTGCACAGACCATTGTATAAGGGCAGTCGTTACACTAACTGGTAAGGACAGTGTGAAAATAACAAACACCAGTCCATATTTCAACTGTAGCCGAAGGTGAGACCGAGCTGGTCGGCGCCTGATAATGGAGTGGGGTCACTGAGCACCAAGTTTCTGCCGGCTTTCTGATACCCACATTGTGGGTAAGGGCAGTTAGGTGGGCGACCAGAGCCCCTGTCTGTTTCCTGCAGGGCGCCATTTTGCGATTTAATTTAGAATCCAATGATGTACAAAGAATCATAGAATCTCACAGCACAGAAGGAGGCCACTCGGCCTCTCGTGGATGTGCCGGTTCTTTTAAAGAGCTGTCCAATTTAGTGACACACCCCAGCTTTTTACCCATAACCCTGCAAATTAGTGCCCTTCAAGCACGTGCCCAATTGCCTTTTAAAAGTTAATATGCATTCTGAACCAATCAACTGGCCGCTTCCCTCATTTCTTGTGTGTTGGGTCTTGCTGTCAGCAAAATGGCTACCCTTCTTGTCTACATCAAATCAATGACAACTCTTCAAAAACGATGCATAGGGGCTGTGTAGCACCTTGAGAGGAGTTGCTGAGACACTCTATAAATGCTAACCCTTCATTTCAGCCTGCTTTCCCCAGCTAGCTTGGTAACTGCTAAACGCCTCTGAATCATTTTTGACATCAGTTCTCACCGCTCAAATAAAAAATATGTTTAAAAGAAATGGCTAGAAACAAACAACAGGATGCGAGTCATTGTTTAGATTGCTATCGTTAACTGAATGTCAATCGTGAAGTTTCCTCATACCCAACTTCCCCTTTTTACAAGAGACTGCTGGTGAAATTCTCTGTTTAACCCTCAGTTTACTAACTGATGTTTCTTTTAAAATAAAAGATTGACATGGATTCTGAATCTTTTCACATAATGTTTGAGACTACAGAGGCTGATTGTGTGGCTGTGCATTGATGGCAGTTTCAGTGACATGTCTTCACCTTCATTCACTGTGTATTACATAGAATTACATAGAATAAACAGCACAGGAAGAGGCCATTTGGGCCAACTGTCCATTCCGGCGATTATACTCCACTGACGTCTCCTCCAATCCTTCCTCATCTAACTCTGTCAGCATAACCCTCTATTCCCGTCTCCTTCATATGCTTATCTAGCTTCAAGTTAAATGCATCTATACTATTCGCCTCAACTTCTCCCTATGGTAGTGAGCTCCACATTCTCACCACTCTCTGGGTTAAAAAGTTGCTACTGAATTCCGTATTTGATTTATTGGTGTCTATCTTATATTGATACTCTCTAGCTTTGCTCTTCCTCACAAGTGGAAACAAACGCTGTATCTACTCTATCAATTAATTTCATAATTTTAAATATCTCTACTTGTTCACGCCTCAGCCTTCTATTTTCAAGAGAAAAGTGACACAGCCTAATCATCCTTTCCTGATAGGTATAACCACGCATTTCTGGTATCATCCTTGTAAATCTTTTTTGCACCATTTTCAGTATGTTCATTATTTACAATGAAATTGTAAAACTGTCCTCACATAATGGATTTGAAGTCTTCTACACTTATTTTTCTCCTGCTCCAGTTTGCAAGTGTGTGAAACCAAGCAATCTGCTTCTGTGCCATTCCCGTCAATTTCATTCTAATGGAAGTCCCATCCGGTCCTTCGCTTTCCCTTCCACCTGCACATTTCCGCACAGACCATTGTATAAGGGTAGCAAACACCGGTCCATATTTCAACTGTGGCCGAAGGTGAGACCGAGCTGGTCGGCGCCTGAAAGCGGAATGTTGTCACTGAGCACCAAGTTTCTGCCGGCTTTCTGATACCCACATTGTGGGTAAGGGCATTTATGTGGGCGGCCAGAGCCCCTGTCTGTTTCCTGCAGGGTGCCATTTTGAAGATTCAATTTGGAGTCCAATGATGTACATAGAATCATAGAATCTTACAATACAGAAGGAGGCCACTCGGCCTGTCGTGCCTGTGCCGGTTCTTTTAAAGAGCTGTCCAATTTAGTGACACATCCCAGCTTTTTACCCATAACCCTGCAAATTAGTGGCCTTCAAGCACATGCCCAAATGCCTTTTAAAAGTTAATATGCATTCTGAACCAATCAACTGGCCGCTTCCCTCATTTCTTGTGTGTTGGGTCTTGCTGTGCACATAATGGCTACCCTTCTTGTCTACATCAAATCAATGACCACTCTTCAAAAATGATGCATGGGGGCTGTGTAGCACCTTGAGAGGAGGTGATAAAAACTCTATAAATGCCAGTTCTTGAATTCAGCCTGCTTTCCCCATCTAGCTTGGCAACGGCTTAACGCCCCTGACTCATATTTGGCATCAGTTCTCACCGCTCAAATAAAAAATATGTTTAAAAGAAATGGCTAAAAACAAACAACAGGCTGCGAGTCATTGTTTAGATTGCTATCATTAACTGAATGTCAATCGTGAAGTTTCCTCATACCCAACTTCCCCTTTTTAAAAGAGACTGCTGGTGAAATTCTCTGTTTAACCCTCAGTTTACTAACTGATGTGTCTTTTAAAAAAAAGATTGACATGGATTCTGAATCTTTTCACATAATGTTTGAGACTACGGAAGCTGATTGTGCGGCTGTGCATTGATGGCAGTTTAAGTGACATGTCTACACCTTCATTCACTGTGTATAACATAGAATTACATAGAATAAACAGCACAGGAAGAGGCCATTTGGGCCAACTGTCCATTCGGCGATTATACTCCACTGGCGTCTACTCCAATCGTTCCTCAACTAACTCTGTCAGCATAACCCTCTATTCCCTTCTCCTTCATATGCTTATCTAGCTTCCCCTTAAATGCATCTATACTATTCGCCTCAACGTCTCCCTGTGGTAGTGAGCTCCACATTCTCACCACTCTCTGGGTAAAAAAGTTTCTACTGAATTCCGTATTTGATTTATTGGTGTCTATCTTATATTGATACTCTCTAGCTTTGCTCTTCCTCACAAGTGGAAACAAACGCTGTATCTACTCTATCAATTAATTTCATAATTTTAAATATCTCTACTCGTTCACGCCTCAGCCTTCTATTTTCAAGAGAAAAGTGACACAGCCTAATCATCCTTTCCTGATAGGTATAACCACGCATTTCTGGTATCATCCTTGTAAATCTTTTTTGCACCATTTTCAGTATGTTCATTATTTACAATGAAATTGTAAAACTGTCCTCACATAATGGATTTGAAGTCTTCTACACTTATTTTTCTCCTGCTCCAGTTTGCAAGTGTGTGAAACCAAGCAATCTGCTTCTGTGCCATTCCCGTCAATTTCATTCTAATGGAAGTCCCATCCGGTCCTTCGCTTTCCCTTCCACCTGCACATTTCCGCACAGACCATTGTATAAGGGTAGCAAACACCGGTCCATATTTCAACTGTGGCCAAAGGTGAGACCGAGCTGGTCGGCGCCTGAAAGCGGAATGCTGTCACTGAGCACCAAGTTTCTGCCGGCTTTCTGATACCCACATTGTGGGTAAGGGCATTTATGTGGGCGGCCAGAGCCCCTGTCTATTTCCTGCAGGGCGCCATTTTTGAAGATTCAATTTGGAGTCCAATGTTGTACATAGAATCATAGAATCTTACAGCACAGAACGAGGCCACTCGGCCTGTCGTGGATGTGCCGGTTCTTTTAAAGAACTGTCCAATTTAGTGACACATCCCAGCATCTTGCACATAACACTGCAAATTAGTGCCCTTCAAGGACGTGTCCAAATGCCTTTTGAAATTTAATATGCATTCTGAACCAATCAACTGGCCGCTTCCCTCATTTATATTTTATTTTATCCACCCTTTTATTTGTCCCCCCCACCTTTTTTTTCCTCCTAGAAGCTGGCAGCTGTCCTTCATTCTGCCAGTAGATTTCACACTTCATTCAGCCTTAATCTGTCACATTAACACCACCTCTAGCCTTGCATATCTCTTAATGTCTCTTAATGTCTCTTCATCTCCTCCTTTGTTCCTTTATCCCCTCCCCCTTTTCCCAGCTTTACCCTGGCCTTAAATCTATTTGATTTCCAGCTCTTCCCAGTTCTGATGAAAGGTCATCGACCTGAAACGTCAACTCTCTTTCTCTCTCCACGGATGCTGCCTGGCCTGCTGAGTTTTTCCAGCGTTTTCTGTTGTTATTTCGGATTTCCAGCATCTGCAGTATTTTGCTATCGTATTAGTGTTTGGTTCACTGCCACCTCTCTTCTTGGAATGCCTACCTTGAAGAAGTTCTGCTCTTCTCTTCGACGGGATTTCCGTTTGGCTCTTCAACCTTGTTCATCTTCATTGATTTCAGTTTCCCTTCTCGTGTTTGATCAGGTATCTGCCAAGACTCGGTTTCACAGCCACATTACTTTCCTCAGCAACTGTCTCCGGTTCCGACTTATCCCACGTGGATTCCAACTAAACTTCCACCCTTCGTGTTTCGGATCCACCCAGGATTACAAATATCTCCAAGATATTCATCGTTCCTCGAACTACTGCTCTCGCCGCATCTTGAGATCCACGCTCAATGCCATGCGGCGCCACATGAACACTCTCGACATCTCTCTTCAGCAGCACCGACGCACTCTATCTCAAAGCTGTCCGGGTCCACAGTTCCATTTCATCCTTAGACTCATCCGACGCTTCAACAAAAAACTTTTCTTCTTCCTTTCCGATGTCAAGGATCGCAAGCTTCAACAACTCTTGGACACTAAAGCCCCTCCGGAACCTTCTTCCCCTTCACTTTCCTCTGAGCCCCCTTCTCCCAATCTCACCCCCTGCCGCGTTTTCACTATCCCCTCTGACCTTCCCCTCTCTGACTCCGAACGATCAGTCCTCAGCAAAGGCCTGAGCTTCATCCCCTTACGCCCCCATCTCAATGAATTTCGAGCTCGGCACGATGCTGAGCTCTTTTTCCGCCGCCTCCGTCTCCGTGCCCACTTCTCTGGCCAGGAGTCTTCCCCCCGCACGGCTGACCCTTTCTCCCGCTTTCAGAATTCTCGTTCCACCTGGACCCCTCCCTCTGGCCTCTTACCCTCTCTTGATCTTTTCATTGCTAACTGCCGCCGTGACATCGGCCAGCTCAATTTCTCTGCTCCCCTCACTCACTCCAACCTACCTCCCTCTGAACTTGCAGCACTCCATTCTCTCCGATCCAACCCTGACATTGTCATTAAACCTGCTGACAAGGGTGGCGCTGTTGTTGTTTGGCGAACCGACCTCTACCTAGCGGAAGTTGAACGCCAACTCTCTGACACCTCCTCCTACCTCCACCTGGACCATGACCCCACTACCGAACATCAAGCCACCGTGTCCAAGACTGTCACTGACCTCATCTCCTCTGGAGATCTTCCCCCCACGGCCGCCAACCTCATAGTTCCCCAACCCCGCACAGCCCGCTTCTACCTCCTTCCCAAGATCCACAAACAGGACTGCCCCGGTAGACCCTTCGTTTCAGCCTGTTCTTGCCCCACGGAACTTATCTCTTCCTATCTCGACTCTATTTTTTCTCCCCTTGTCCAGTCTCTTCCCACCTACATCCGCGACTCTTCCGATGCCCTCCGCCATTTTAACAGTTTCCAGTTTCCCGGCCCCAACCGTCTCCTCTTCACTATGGACGTACAATCCCTCTACACCTCCATTCCCCACCAGGATGGCCTGAGGGCGCTCCGCTTCTTCCTTGAACAGAGGCCCAACCAGTCCCCATCCACCACCACCCTCCTCCGCCTGGCTGAACTTGTTCTCACATTGAACAACTTCTCCTTTGACTCTACCCATTTCCTCCAAATTAAAGGTGTTGCTATGGGTACCCGCATGGGTCCTAGCTATGCCTGCCTTTTCGTGGGATATGTGGAACACTCTTTGTTCCAGTCCTACTCGGGTCCCCTCCCTCACCTCTTTTTCCGGTACATTGATGACTGTATCGGTGCCGTCTCCTGCTCTCGCCCTGAACTAGAACATTTCATTCACTATGCTTCCAATTTCCACCCTTCCCTCACCTTCACATGGTCCATCTCCGACTCTTCTCTTCCCTTCCTCGACTTCTCCATCTCCATCTCTGGGGATAGGTTATTGACTAACATTCACTACAAGCCCACCGACTCCCACAGCTACCTGGACTACACTTCCTCCCACCCCGCCTCCTGTAAGGACTCTATTCCATTCTCCCAGTTTCTCCGTCTCCGCCGCATCTGCTCTGATGATGCCACCTTCCATACCAGTGCTTCCGACATGTCTTCCTTTTTCCTCAACCGAGGATTCCCCTCTACCGTGGTCGACACGGCCCTCGACCGTGTCCGTTCTATCTCCCGCACATCTGCCCTCACCCCTGCCCCTCCCTCCCGGAACCACGATAGGGTTCCCCTTGTCCTCACCTTTCACCCCACCAGCCTCCACATTCAACGGATCATCCTCCGCCATTTCCGCCACCTCCAGCGTGATCCCACCACCAAACACATCTTCCCCTCACCTCCCCTTTCAGCATTCCGCAGGGACCGCTCCCTCCGCGACACCCTAGTCCACTCCTCTACCACCCCCAGCACCCCTTCCCCTTCGCCCGGCACCTTCCCGTGCACGCGCAGGAGATGCAACACATGCCCTTATACCTCCCCTCTTCCCACTGTCCAGGGCCCAAAACACCCCTTCCAGGTGAAACAGCGATTTAGTTGTACTTCCTGCAATTTAGTATACTGTATTCGCTGCTCACGATGTGGACTCCTCTACATTGGGGAGACCAAACGCAGATTGGGTGACCGCTTTGCGGAACACCTCCGTTCAGTCCGTAAGGGGGACCCCGAGCTCCCGGTGGCCTGTCACTTTAATTCACCGCTTCACTCCCACTCTGACCTCACCGTCCTCGGCCTAATACACTGTTCCACGGAAGCTCAGCGTAAGCTCGAGGAACAGCACCTCATCTTTCGTTTAGGCACGCTACAGCCCTCTGGACTCAATATCGAGTTCAACAATTTTAGATCATAACCTCAGCTCCAATCACATTTATATTTTATTTTATCCACCCTTTTATTTGTCCCCCCCACCTTTTTTTTCCTCCTAGAAGCTGGCAGCTGTCCTTCATTCTGCCAGTAGATTTCACACTTCATTCAGCCTTAATCTGTCACATTAACACCACCTCTAGCCTTGCATATCTCTTAATGTCTCTTAATGTCTCTTCATCTCCTCCTTTGTTCCTTTATCCCCTCCCCCTTTTCCCAGCTTTACCCTGGCCTTAAATCTATTTGATTTCCAGCTCTTCCCAGTTCTGATGAAAGGTCATCGACCTGAAACGTCAACTCTCTTTCTCTCTCCACGGATGCTGCCTGGCCTGCTGAGTTTTTCCAGCGTTTTCTGTTGTTATTTCCCTCATTTCCTGTGTGTTGGGTCTTGCTGTGCACAAAATGGCTGCCCTGTTTGTCTACATCAAATCAATGACCACTCTTCAAAAATGATGCATGGGGGCTGTGTAGCACCTTGAGAGGAGATGATAAAACACTCTATAAATGCCAGTTCTTGAATTCAGCCTGCTTTCCCCATCTAGCTTGGCAATGGCTTAACACCCTTGTCTCATATTTGGCATCAGTTCTCACCGCTCAAATAAAAAATATATTTAAAATAAATGGCTTGAAACAAACAACAGGATGTGAGTCCTTGTTTAGATTGCTATCGTTGACTGAATGTCAATCGTGAAGTTTCCTCATACCCAACTTCCCCTTTTACAAGAGAACGCTGGTGAAATTCTCTATTCCCTTCGCCTCCATATGCTTATCTAGCTTCCCCTTAAATGCATCTATACTATTCGCTTCAAAGTGTCCCTATGGTAGTGAGTTCCACATTCTCACCACTCTCTGGGTAAAGAAGTTGCTGCTGAATTCCTTATTTGATTTATTGGTGTCTATCTTTTCTTGATACCCACTAGCTTTGCTCTTCACCACAAGTGGAAACAAATACTTTTTCTACTCTAACAAAACATTTCATAATTTTAAATATCTCTTTCAGCTCACCTGTCAGCCTTCTATTTTCAAGAGAAAGGAGACCCAGCCTGTTCATCATTTCCTGATAGGTATACCCACGCATTTCTGGTATCATCCTTGTAAATCTTTTTTGCAACCTTTACAGCGTCTCAATATCCTTTTTATAATAATTCAACCAGAACTACACACATCCTCTAAGTGTGCTCTAAATAAGGTTTGATTCAAGTTCACCATAACTTCCGGAATTTCAATTATTTTCCTTTAGAAATAAACCCTCGTTCTTGGTTTGCTATATATATATATATATATATATATAAATATATTACATCTACTACATCACCCCTGTCTACTCTGTCAGAGAAATGATATTGGGTCAAAAGATCAGGATAATGAAACAGTTTGGGTAGAGATAAGGAATAATAAGGGGAAAAAACACTGGTGGGCGTAGTATTTAGGCCTCCTAATAGTTGCAACTCTGTTGGAAGAAGTATTAATCAGGAAACAGTTGGGGCATGTAATAAGGGAACAGCTATAATTATGGGGGATTTTAACTATCATAGTAACTGGACAAATCAAATTGGGCAGGGCAGCCTTGAGGAAGAGTTTATTGAGCGTCTTAGGGATGGATTTCTTGAGCAGTATGTAACTGATCCTACAAGGGGGCAAGCATCCTTGGACCTGGTCCTGTGTAATGAGTCTGGATTAATTAATAATGTCCTAGTTAAGGATCCCCTTGGAATGAGTGACCATAACATGGTTGAATTCCATATCCAATTAGAGGGTGAGAAGGTTGGTTCTCAAACAAGCATACTGAGCTTGAATAAAGGAGACTATGATGGCATGAGGGCAGAAATGATTAAAGTGGACTGGGAAAATAGATTAAAGGGTAAGACGGTACATGTGCAGTGGTGTTCATTCAAGGAGTTATTTTGCAACTTTCAAAATAAATATATTCCACTGAGGAAAAAAGGGTGTAAAAGAATTGACAGCCATCCATGGCTAAGTAAAGAAATTAAAGAAAGTATCCAACTAAAAACAAGGACATATAAGGTAGCCAAAGTTAGTGGGAGGATAGAAGTTTGGGAAGTCTTCAAAAGACAACAAAAAGTAACTAAAGGATTGATTAAGAAAGGGAAAATAGACTATGAAAATAAATTAGCAAAAAATATAAAAACAGATAGCAAGAGTTTCTATAGTTATATAAAAAGAAAAAGGGTGGTTAAGGCAAACGTAGGTCCCTTAGAGGATGAGACCGGGAAATTAATGGTGGGAAACATGGAGATGGCAAAAATGCTGAACAAATATTTTGTTTCAGTATTTACAGTAGAGGACACTAAGAATATCCCAACACTGGACAAACAGGGGGCTCTAGTGGGGGAGGAGCTAAATACGATTAAAATCACTAAGGAATTGGTACTCAGTAAAATAATGGGACTCAAGGCGGATAAATCCCCTGGACCTGATGGCTTACATCCTAGGGTCTTGAGGGAAGTGGCAGTAGGAACTGTGGATGCTTCGGTAATAATTTTCCAAAACTCCCTGAACTCAGCAAAGGTCCCGGCAGATTGAAAAACTGCTAATGTAACACTCTTATTTAAAAAGGGTTGTAGGCAGAAGGCTGGAAATTATAGACCAGTTAGCCTAACATCTGTGGTGGGTAAAATTTTGGAGTCTATTATTAAGAAGACAGTAACGGAACATTTAGATAAACATAATTTAATAGGACAAAGTCAGCATGGCTTTATGAAGGGGAAGTCATGTCTGACAAATTTGCTGGAGTTCTTTGAGGACATAACGTACAGGGTGGATAAAGGGGAACCAGTGGATGTAGTGTATTTAGACTTCCAGAAGGCATTCGACAAGGTGCCACATAAAAGATTATTACTCAAGATATAAAATCACTGGATTGGGGGTAATATTCTGGCATGGGTGGAGGATTGGTTATCTAACAGGAAGCAGAGAGTTGGGATAAATGGTTCATTCTCGGACTGGCAACCAGTAGCCAGTGGTGTTCCACAGGGGTCGGTGCTGGGTCCCCAACTCTTTACAATCTATATTAACGATTTGGAGGAGGCGACCGAGTGTAACATATCAAAGTTTGCAGATGATACAAAGATGGGAGGGAAAGTAGAGAGTGAGGAGGACATAAAAAACCTACAAGGCGATATAGACAGGCTGGGTGAGTGGGCAGAGATTTGGCAGATGCAATACAATATTGGAAAATGTGAGGTTATGCACTTTGGCAGGAAAAATCAGAGAGCAAGTTATTATCTTAATGGCGAGAAACTGGAAAGTACTGCAGTACAAAGGGATCTGGGGGTCTTGGTGCAATAAAATCAAAAAGTTAGTATGCAGGTGCAGCAGGTGATCAAGAAAGCCAATGGAATGTTGGCTTTTATTGCTAGGGGGATAGAATATAAAAACAGGGAGGTATTGCTGCAGTTGTATAGGGTATTGGTGAGCCTGCACCTGGAGTACTGCATACAGTTTTGGTGTCCATACTTAAGAAAAGACATACTTGCTCTCGAGGCAGTACAAAGAAGGTTCACTCGGTTAATTCCGGGGATGAGGGGGTGGACATACGAGGAGAGGTGGAGTAGATTGGGACTCTACTCATTGGAGTTCAGAAGAATGAGAGGCAATCTTATTGAAACATATAAGATTGTGAAGGGGCTTGATCGGGTGGACGCGGTGAGGATGTTCCCAATGATGGGTGAAACTAGAACTAGGGGACATAATCTTAGAATAAGGGGCTCCTCTTTCAAAACTGAGATGAGGAGAAACTTTTTCACTCAGAGGGTATTGGGTCTGTGGAATTTGCTACCCCAGGATGCTGTGGAAGCTACTTCATTAAATACATTTAAAACAGAAATAGACCGTTTCCTAGAAGTAAAGGGAATCAGGGGTTACGGGGAGCGGGCTGGAAATTGGACATGAGTTTGAGTTCGGAATGGTCAAGGCCCTGTGGGTGGCAGAGCGGGCCCAGGGGCCGAGTGGCCTGGTCCTGCTCCTACTTCTTGTGTTCTTATGTTCTTATGTTACCTCTACAAAGAAGTCAATAAGTTTGGTCAAGCAAAACTTTCCCTTTTGAAATCCATGTTGATTATTTATTATTATATTTTTGGCTTTTAGATGTTTTTCTGTTGTCTCTTTCAGTAAGGATTCCATTATTTTTCCTACCACTGATGTTAAACTGACTGATCTATATTTCCCTGGACATGTTCTATTGCCCTCCTTCAATATAGGTATAATGTTAGTTATCCACCAGTCCTCTGGCATTACACCTTTATACAAGGAATTATTAAATATGATAATATTGATTCTACATTACAACAGTGACTACATTTAAAAAATGTACTTCATTGGCTGTAAAGTGCTTTGGGACGTCTCATGGTCGTGAATGGCGCTATGTAAATGCAAGTCTTTCTTACTTTTTATATGTGTAATAGTGCCTCTGCTATCTCTTCCCTACATTATTTTAGAATGCGCAGGTACAATCCGCCCGGACCAGAAGGTTTTATCGTCTTTCAGTTTGATTAGTTTATTTAATATTTCTCCTCTTTTTATTTTAAATGAGCTGCTGTCATTTCTAGTCACATCTTCCGGTGTCATGTCCACTGGATCGGTCTCGTTGGTAAATAATGAAGCAAAATAATTATTTAACATTTCTGCAATGTCGCTATCGCTGCCTGTGAATTTATCCAAACCGTCCGTTAGTGGCCCTATTCCCATCCTGACATTCCTTTTTTATTGATGTGCTTGTAGAATATTTTACTCTTTTGTTTATGTCCCTTGATACTTTAATTTCAAAGTTCCTCTTCGCCTTCCTAATTGTTTTATTGAATTCTCACCTAGTCTTTCCGTACTGTCTCTTGTCTTGCTCGACTCTGCTGTCCATGTACTTAGTGTATTTCCCTTTCTTTACCTCAATTTTCCCCTGTGTCTTTATTCATCCATGGTGTCTCATTAGTGTTTAGCTTGTTGCTGTTTTGTAGCAGAATATATTTTTTCCGGACTCTGTTGAACACCGTTTTAAATGTTTCCCATTGCTGTATTACACCATTGTTTGTAAATATTGTTATCGATTTTATTTTCCCAAGTTCTATTCTCAACCCCTCAAAATCAGCTTTTCTCCACTCTATTGCCCTGGTCTTTGTCATGCTTTTGTCCTTCTCAATTATTAGCCGAAACAGTATTATATTATATTCATTATTGCCTAGATGTAACACTTCTTTTACATTTCTTATCTTCTCTGGTTCATTCCCCAATACTAGATCCAGTAGCGAATCCTCCCTTGTTGGGCTTCTTACATTCTGGGTTACAAAGGAATTATTTACACATTGGACAATCTCCATTCCCTTATCCCCTTTAACTACCTCTTCTGGCCAATTAATTTCGGGTAAGATGAAATACCCCATGATTATTATTCTATGCGTGTTACTTGGCCCTTAATTCGTTTGCATATTTCTTCCTCCACATCCCTTCCAAGATTAAGTGGTCTGTAGACTACCCCTATTAGTGTGATTGATCCTTTCATTTATTGCTTATCTCTATCACTCAGAGGGTAGTAGGTCTGTGGAATTTGCTGCCCCAGGAAGCTGTGGAAGCTCCATCATTAAATAAATTTAAAACAGAAATAGACAGTTTCCTGGAGGTAAAGGGTATTAGGGGTTACGGTGAGCGGGCAGGAAATTGGACATGAGGCTGAGTTGGGATCGGTCAGGGCCCTGTGGGTGGCGGAGCGGGCCCAGGGGCTGAGTGGCCGGGTCCTGCTCCTACTTCTTGTGTTCTTTAGATTTGAGGTTAGGATCAGATCAGCCATGATCTTATTGAATGGCGGAGCAGGCTCGAGGGGCCGATTGGCCTACTCCTGCTCCTATTTCTTATGTTCTTGTGTAAACAGGTTTCCCACTCTGCAAACAGTGACATGCGATAATCCATGGCAACATCCGACTAGTTAGGTTTAAACTCGGCGTTGACGGGAGCTTCTGCTGATCGCTTGACACCCTTTCCGGGTTTGCCGAGTGGATCCAGGTTAATTGTTGCATAATTGTCCTCATTATTCTGCAGCTGATGAACAGGAAGGCGGGTTTAATATTCGAGTCATCCGCAAATTAAGGTGAAAGTTTCCCGTTTAAGTCGAACTCGTTTTTTTTCAAACTTTCAGCTAAATTAGTATTGGATTACCAATGTAACGACAACAAGGCAATCCGAACATTTCAAGGGCCCTGATGTACCGTCGGAGTATGTTACAAGTTAAAACAGCAACTTGATTCATTGATTCATCGACTGGTACCGCCCGTCGTGCCTGTGCCGGCCTAAAATTCGCCTTTCAATATTTATCCTATTAGCTTTTGAATGTAATTATACAATCAGCTTCCGTCAGCCTTTCAGGCAGTGCATTCCAAATTAGAAAAACTCACTGCTTATACAAAATCAAATCTCTTCATCTCGCCTCTGGTTCCTTTGCCAATTACGATAAAGATGTGTCCTCTGGTGACCGATCCTTTGTCACTGGAAACAGTTTTTCCTTGTTTATTCTGCCAACACCCTCTATGATTTGGAACAGCTCCTTTGAAGCCACCCTAAAGCTTCTCTGCTCTAAGGAGAACAACTCCTGTTTCTCCACATAACTAAATTCCCTCATCCCTGGCACCATGCGAGTAAATCCCGTCTGCACACTCACAAAGGCCTCGACATCCTTCCTAATGTGTGGTGCCCAGAACAGGCCACAATACTCCAGCTGCGGCCTCCCCAGTATTTTAGGAATATTTAGCATAACTTCCTTGCTTTTTTACTCTATTCCTCTATTTATAAAGCCAAGGATCCCATATGCTTTTTTAAAAGCATTCTCAACTTGCCTTGCCACCTTTAAAGATTTGTATAAATACACTCCAGGTCTCTGCGCATGCACCCTTTCACTGCACACCCCAACTTCGAAGACCCACAATATGTCTCAGTGAAATTCTACTGAGTTTTTTTTCACGACTTTGATGGAAATAATGAAAATACATTTGCACAATCCTATTTGCCAAGTCCCTACACATAGAGACTAGAGGAATTCTTAACCTAGAGTTTCCAATCACAATACTCTTCAGTCAGTCAAATACTTTATCTTGAACAATCTAAAACTGGGCTCTGAATTGTGAAAAAGGGATTACTGGCACAGGATCAGGCCCCAAAAATGAAATAGACAGCCTGAAATTCAATATTATCCAAATAATCCACTGTAGAACCCACATCAGCACAGTTACACCGCTGGTACCCTAACTTAACATATTGACAGTGCGACCCTGTGTCCGTATTGGATTGGTGGAAAGGATGGCAGGAGGCAGATTTGTGTTAATTCGGATTTCCGCACTGAAGGAGATATTCGGGTTGAAGCTACAGGAGATTGAGTGAGAGAATTGTCTACAATTGTGTGTTACACTGTAGCACAATGGCTGGTATTCTAGTATGATCTCTGAGTGTGAATATAAGTACTGTACACTTAGGAGGAGAGACTAGAGAGATAGACTGTAAAACAAGTCAGCTGTAAATTGCAGATAGGCGCCTTATTGTATCTAGTTATCGGCAGTTTAGACTGTTATCTTGTCTACTGTAGCTTGTTTTCCAAAAAATATATCGCCTACAAAGGTTTTCCATCAGAAAAAATAGAATCGAGTTAGGAAGAGATAAGTTCCGTGGGCCAAGGACCGGCTGAAACGATGGGCCTACCAGGGCAGTCCTGTTTGTGGCTCATGGGAAGGAGGTAGAAACGGGATGTGCGGGTTTGGGGATCTATGAGGTTGGCGGCCGTGGAGGGAAGATATTGAGAGGAGATGAGGTCAGTGACAGTCTTGCAAACGGTGGCTTGATGTTCGGAAGTGGGGTCATGGTCCAGGGGGAGGTAGGAGGAGGTGTCAGAGAGTTGGTGTTCAGCCTACGCTAGGTAGAGTTCGGTTCGCCAAACAACAACAGCACGACCCTTGTCAGCAGGTTTAATGACAATGTTGGGGTTGGATCTGAGAGAATGGAGTGCTGCAAGTTCAGAGGGAGGTAGGTTGGAGTGGGTAAGGGGAGCAGAGAAATTGAAACGGCCGATGTCACGCCGGCAGTTTGCAATGAAAAGATCTAGAGAGGTTGAGAGGCCAGAGGGAGCGGTCCAGGTAGAACGAGAATTCTGAAAACGGGAGAAAGGGTCAGTTGTGCGGGGGGAAGACTACTGGCCAAAGAAGCGGGCTCAGAGACGAAGGCCACGGAAAAAGAGCTCAGCGTCATGCCGAGCTCGAAATTCATTGAGGTGGGTGCGTAAGGGAATGAAGCTCAGGCCTTTGCTGAGGACTGAATGTTCGGGGTCAGAGGGGATAGTGCAAATACGGCAGGGGGTAAGATTGGAAGAAGGGATGGGGTTAGAGGAAAGTGAAGTGGAAGAAGTTTCCGGAGGGGAGTTGGTGTCCAAGAGTTGTTGAAGCTCTTTGGGACGTCTGGACGAAAAAGAAATGTCAGGATGGGAATAGGGAGATTAACGGACGATCTGGATAATTTCACCAGCAGCAATGGCGAAATTGCCGAAATATTAATTGATTATTTTGCTTCAGTATTCTCCAAGGAGATGGATCAAGTGGACATGACATCGGAAGATGAGACTAGAAATGATATAACCTCATTTAAAATAAAAAGGAGAAATATTAAATAAACTAATCAAACTCAAAGAGGATAGGCCTTCCTGGTCTGGGCGGATTGTACCTGTGCATTCGAAAAGAATCTAGGGAAGAGATAGCAGAGGCACTATTACACATATATAAAAGAAAGAAAGATTTGTATTTATATAGCGCCTTTCACAACCCAAAGTGATTTACAGTCAATTAAGTACTTTTTGAAATGTAGTCACTGTTATAATGTAGAATCAACATCATCATATTTAATAATTCATTATAAAAAGCTGTAATGCCAGAAAACTGGCGGATACCTAACAGTATACCTATTTTTAGGAAAGGAGATAGAACATATCCAGGGAACTATAGACCAGTCAGCCTAACATCAGTGGTAGGAAAAATAATGGAATCCATACTAAAGGAGAAAACAGAAAAACAACTAGAAACCAAAAATGTAATAATGAATAGTCAACATGGATTTCAACAGGGAAAGTCTTGCTTGACCAACCTCATTGAATTCTTTGCAGAGTTAACTGACAGAGTAGACAAGGGTAATGTAGTAGATGTAATATATCTAGATATCCAGAATGTCTTAGATAGATGCTACATATTAGGCCAATGAATAATGTCAGAACATGCTGAGCCAGGGGACAAGTATCAGAATGGATAGCTGGCTGGCTGATAGACAGTAAGCAGAGAGTAGGAGTAACGTGTTAGCTATTCAGAGTGGCAGAAGGTGGGAAGTGGGTTCCCACAATGATCAGTGCTGGTGCCAGTGTTTTTCAGAAATAATAGCAACAATTTAGACTTTGGAATCAGAAAGACAATTTCTAAATTCGTGGAGGACACCAAATTGTGAGGGATAGTCAACACTGAGGAAGATTGCAACAAATTACCAGAAGACATTAATAAACTTGCTGCGTGGGCATATAATTGGCAAATGAATTTCAACATAGATAAGTTTGATGGATTGTATTTTGGTAAGAAAAATAAGGAGGCAACATGTTACTTAGAAAATAAGAATCTAAATGGGGTGGAGAAGCGAAGGGGTCTGGGAGTACAAATACACCAATATTAAATTTCTGACATAGGTCAATGAGGGCATAATAACAGCAAACTAAGCACTAGGGTTTATTTCTATAGGAATAGAATTGGAAATCAGGAAGTTATGCTAATTTTTTTATTAAACCTTGGTTAGAGCACAGTTGGAGTACTGTGTGCAGTTCTGGTCGAAATATTATTAAAAGGATATCGAGGCGCTGGAAAATAGAAGGCTGAGTGGTGAACTGGTAGAGATATTTAAAATTATTAAAGGTTTTGATAGAGTAGACACAGCATATATTTCCACTTGTGGGGAAGAACAAAGCTAGAGGGTATCAATATAATATAGACACCAATAAATCAAATACGGAATTTAGAAGAAACTTCTTTACCCAGAGAGTGGTGAGAATGTGGAGCTCACTACCATAGGGAGATATTTAGGCGAATGGTATAGATGCATTTAAGGGGAAGCTAGATAAGAATATGAAGGAGAAGGGACTAGAGGGTTATGCTGACAGAGTTAGATGAGGAAGGATTGGAGGAGACGTGAGTGGAGCATAAACGCTGGCCTGGACTGGTTATGCAAAATGGCCTCTTCCTGTGCTGTTTATTCTATGTAATTCTATGTAATACATAGTGAATGAAGGTGAAGACATGTCGCTTAAAATTGACGGGAATGGCATAGAAGCAGATTGCTTGGTTTCACACATTTGTAAATTGGAGCAGGAGAAAAATAAGTGTATAAAACTTCAAATCCATGAATTGAGAATGCGTTTACAATTTCACTGTAAATAAGGAACATAGGAACCCTCCTGTTATGTGTATAATATAACCAACACATGGCGGAGCAGGGAGAGGGAGATTTCTCCCTGTGGGTTGTGTGTAGCAAAATCCTAAAGTCTTCATTAGAAACACGTTTCCCACTTTGCAACACCCAGCGTCCACTCAGCAATGACTCTGCGCATTTTACAGTAAAGCAGCGTTAATTCTAACTGGCAATAACTCATGAGATTTTCAGGGACAGGCATAAATCCATGGCACCATCTGACTAGTTTGGTTTAACCTCGGCGTAGACGGTGGTCGCTTCTGCTGATCGCGTGATACCTTTTCCGGGTTGGCCGAGTGCATCCAGGTTAATTGTTGCATAATTGTCCTCATTATTCTGCAGCTGAAGAACAGGAAGGTGGATTGAATATTTGGGTTATCTGCAAATTCAAGTGAAACTTTCTTGTTTAAGTGGAACTCATTTTTGTTTCAAACTTTTAGCTAAATTATTATTAGATTACCAATGGAACGGCAACAAGGCAATCGGAACATTTCACGGGCCCTGATGTACTGTCAGATTATTTTGGAAGTTAAAACAGCAACTTGATATCATAGAATCATGGAATGATACCACACAGAAGGAGGCTAATCGGCCCATCGTGCTTGTGCCAGCTTCACAATCGCCTTCAAATATTTATCCAATCCCCTTCTGAATGTTATTATTGAATCTGCTCCCGCATTCCAGATCACAATAACTCACTGCATTAAAAAAAAACTCTTCATCTTGCCTCTGGTTCTTTTAGAAATTAACTTAAAACTGATACTTCTGCCACTGGCAACAGTTTTTCCTTATTTATTCTATCAAAAGCCTGCATGATTTTCAACACCCTTTAAATCTCCCCTTAGCTTCTCTGCTCTAAGGATAACAACCCCAGCTTCTCTAGTCTCGCCACGTAACTGAAGGCCCTCATCCTGGTACCATTCTAGTAAATATCTTCTGCATCCTCCCCAAGGCATTGACATTCTTTCTGAAGTTCGGTGCCCGGAATTGGCCACAATGCTCCAGCTGAGGCCTAACCAATGTTTTATAAACATTCAGCATAACCTCCTTGCTTTTGTATTCCTCTATTAATAAAGCCAAGGGTCCCATGTCCTTTTTTAACAGCCTTCTCAACTTGTCCTGCCACCTTCAAAGGTTTGTGTACATACACGCCCAGGTCCCATTTGATGCACTGCGCATACCTTCTTAGAAAACCCGCAGCAGGTCCCAGTGAAATCCGAATCAGTTTTCTCACAACTTTGCTGGAAATACTGAAATTAAATCTTCACAACGCCATTTACCATGTCCTTACACATAGTGAGGAGAGGAATTCTTAACTGAAAATGCCCCAGTCACAATGCACTTCTGTCAGTCGAATACTTTATCATGAAAATGAGTGATTAAAAACTGGGCTTTGAATTGAGACAAAGAGATATACACAGCCTGACCTTCATTATTACCAAATAAACCACTAGAAACCCCACATCAGCACAGTTACACCACTGATATTCTCAAAGGTAATAATCTATGGATTACTACCTGAGCCACGCGCAAAATGGCATAAATCAAGCAGATTGGAAAGTTGAATGCATGGTTCAAAGAGTGATGTGGTAGACAAGGGTTTCGATTAACGGGGCACTGGTACCAGTATTGCAGAAAGAGGGAGCTGTTCCATTGGGACGATCTCCAACTTAAACCGGGCTGGGACCAGTGTCCTGGCGGATCGAATGGCTAGGGCTGTAGATAGTGTTCTTAACTAATAAAGTGGGGAGGGTTCAGGAGAGAGTAAATTTATAAATCTGAAGAGAAACGAGAAGGACACAGAGCAGTGCAGTGATTTGGGTAACGAAAAGCAGAGTGTGACAGGAATGGTCAGAGAGTCTAATGTTAATAGTGCATCAGTGAATAAGATTAAATCTGACAAAAATAGTAAAAATTTAAATTAAACGCATTGTATCTGAATGCACCAATAATTCGTAACAAGATAGACGAATTAATGGCACAAATAGAGATGAATGGCTTTGATCTAATAGCCATTACAGAGATGTGGTTGCATGGTGACCAAGGTTGGGATCTAAATATCCCAGGATACTTGACATTTCGAATGGACAGACAAAATGGAAAAGGAGGGGAAGACAGGCCTGATAATAAAGGATGACAGAAGGACAGTAGTGAAAAAGGATCTTGGTTCAGAATAGCAGGAATTAGAATCAGTATGGGTGGACATAAGAAATAAATAGTGGCAGAAAACAGTGGTGAGAGTAGCTTTTAGGCCCCCACACAGTGGCTATATTGTTGGACAGTGTATTTATTAATCAAGAAGTAAGAGGAGTTTGTAACAAAGGTAATGCAATAATCGTGGGGGACTTTAATCTTCATTAAGACTGGAGAAATCAAATTGGAAAAGCAGGTTGGAGGACGGGTTCATGGAACGCATTTGAGACCGATTCCAAGAACAATATGTCGTGGAACCAGCCAGGGAAGAGGCTATTTTAGAACTTTTTTGTTTGATGAGACAGGGTTAATTATTAATCTCATAGTAAGGGATTCACTGGGGAATAGTGTCATAATATGATAGAATTTCACATTCAGTTTGAGGGTGACGTACTTAAGGAAGAAACTAGAGTATATATGTAAGCAAAGCCAATTACATATGTTTGAGAGGCCAGTTGGTTAAGATAGATTGGGAAATTAGATGAAATGGTATGATAAGCAATGGTAAACATTTAAAAATATTTCATAATTCGCAACAAATATACATTCCATTGAGAAATAAAAACTCCATGGGAAAAGTGATCCATCCATGGCTAACTAAAGAGGTAGTATTAGATTGAAAGAAAAAGCTTATGATGTTGCCAATAATAATAGTAAGCCTGAGGAGTGGGAGAGTTTTAGAAACCAGCAAAGAATGGCCAAAAATGATAAAGAGGGAGAATATATAATATAAGAGTAAATAAGAACGAAATATAAAAGCAGATTGTAAGAGTTTCCACGTGTATGTAAAATGGAAGAGAGGAGCGAAAGCAAACGTGGGTCCTTTAGAGGCTGAGACAGGAAAAATTATAAGGGGAATAAGGAAATGGAATAGACGTTAAACAAATATTTTGTATCTGTCTTCACAGTAGAAGACACAAGAAACAAAACAGAAATAGTGGGAGCCAAGGGTCTAATGAGAATGAGGAACTTCAAGTAATTAAGATCAGTGGAGAATAAAAGTGCAGTAGAATTTAACACGAGTGAAATCCAACAAATCCCCTGGGCCTGATGGCCTATATCCTAGGGTTCTAAAAGAGTTGGCTGTGGCGATAGTGGTTGCATTGGTTGTGATCTTCCAAAATTCCCTAAATTCTGGCACGGTCCCAGGGGATTGGAAGGTAGCAAAAGTAAAACTGCTATTTAAGAAAGGAGGGAGAGAGAAAACTGGGAACTCCAGGCCAGTTAGCCTGGCATCGTTCGTCGGGAAAATGCTGGAATCCATTATTAAGGAAGTGGTAACAGGGCACTAGAAAATGATAATATGATTAGGCAGAGTCACCATGGTTTTATGAAGGGGAAAATCATGTTTGACAAATCTATTAGAGTTTTTGAGAATGTAACCAGCAGGATAGATAAAGTGGAACCAATGGGTGTAGTATATTTGGATTTTCAAAAGGCATTTGGTAAGGTGCCATAAGAAAGGTTGTTACGCAAAATAGGGGGCATGGGGTTGGAGATAATATACTAGCGTGTACAGAGGATTAGTTAAAGGACAGTAAAAAGAGAGGACCAATAAATGTGTCATTTTCAGGTTGACAGACTGTTACCAGTGGGGTGCCGCAAGGATCAGTACTTGGGCCTTGGCCATTTACAATCTATATTAATGATTTAGATGAAGGGACCGATTGTAATATATCCAAGTTTGCTGATGATTCAAAGGTAGGCGGGACAGTAAGTTGTGAGGAGAGCACAAAGAATCTGCAAAAAGATATAGACAGGTTAAGTGATTGGGAAAAAGCTGGCAGATGGAGTATAACGTGGGGAAATCTGAGGGTATTCACGTTGATAGGAAGAATAGAAAAACCGATCCTTTTAAATGTCGAGAAAATAATAAATGTATGTTTTCAGAGGAAATTGCGTGTCATTGCACACGAAACACATAAAGTTAAAATGCAGGTACAGCAAGCAATTAGGAAGGCAAATGGTATGTTGGTCTTTATTGCAAGGGGGTTGGAGTACAACAGTAAGGAAGTTTTGCTACAATTGTACAGGGCTTTGGTGAGACCACACCTGGAGTACTGTGCACTGTTTTGGTTTTCGTACCTGAGGAAGGATATGCTTACCTTGGAGGGGGTGCAACAAAGATTCACTCGATTGATTTCTGGGATGAGAGGATTTTCCTATGAGGAAAGATTAAGCAGATTGGGCCTATACACTCTGGAGTTTAGAAGAATGAGAGGTGATCTCATTGAAACATATAAAGTACTAAGGAGGATTGACAGGATAGATGCTGAGAGGTTATTTCCCCTGGCTGGAGAGTCTAGAACTAGGGGACATATTCTCAGGATAACGGTTGGCCAATTGGGACTGAGAGGAGGAGAAATTTCTTCACTTAGAGGGTTGTGAATCTTTGGAATTCTCTACTCCAGAGGGCTGTGGATGCTGAGTCGTTGAGTATATTCAAGTCGGCGATAGATAGAATTTTGGACTCTAAGGGAATCAAGGGATATGGGGATCGAGCTGAAAGTGGAGTTGAGGTCGAAGATCAGCCACAATCTTATTGAATGGTGGAGCCGGCTGGAGGGGCCTTATGGACTACACTTGCTCGTATTTCTTATGGTCCTTTAATATTGGCATTGTGCTTCTATGTCCGTATGGGGTTGGTGGGGTTAATAACAAGAGGCAGATTCGATCAAATTCAGATTTCTGCACTGAAGGAGATATTAGGGTTGAAGCTACAAGGCTTTGAGTGAGAGAATTTTCTACAATTGAGTGTTAATGTGTAGCACAGTGGCTAATGTTTATGGTATGATCTCTGAGTTGTATATAATTAAAGCAACTAGTTAGGGGAGACAGGAGAGAAAGAGAGACTGTAGAATGAATCCGCTCTACTTTGGAGATTGGCGCCTTAATGTATATAGTTAATGCTTGTTGAGACTTTTATCGTGTTACTATAGTTTGATTTCCAAAAAAATTACATCACGTACATAAAAATTGTGTTAAAAGGTTTACTGCTGGATATGAAAGTCCCTGGATGCAGACTAAAATATTTTTTCCAAACATTTCATAAAATATTCAGGTTGAGAGTCGGTATGATGAGCTTTGTGGGTTCTGTCCGGTGAGTGTTTACTAGGATATTATTGTGAACTCTGTAGAGTACAACCATGACCATTGCTGGTGTAAAATTCTTTCCGGAGCTGATCCTTGTTTTAGGAGGTGGATGGGTTGGCTAGATTCATCTAATATTCTCTGACATTTTTTATTTCCAACATTCATTCATTTCCCTGCCTTTCTATTTCACCCCACCCGCTCTTGCACTATTGATAATCAGCAATCAGTTCACCTTAGTTTTACAACAGTAATAATGTATATATAAATGAAAAAAACTTACCGGAGCCGAATTTTGATCTGTTGTCACAAAAAGAAGAGAGACAATAAGTATTGGTCAATATATTGGAACGCAGCACAGAAAAAATCCAGGTTTCGATATTGCACCTTCTCTAAGTCTAAACAGATATTCTGCTAACAAAGCTTTGGGTTAATTCCTAAAGGAATAGAATTGAAAATCATGGAGGCTTTGTAAAAGTTGTATAGAACCTTGCTTACACCACACTTGAAGCACTGTGCAGAGTTCCGGTTTCCATATTATAAAAAAGGACAGGGAGGCACTGGGGAACGTAAAAAAAAGATTTTAAATGGTAATGTCACAACTGAGAGGTTATAATTATCAAGAAAGACAGAACCGCCTCGGGATCTTTTCTCTAGAATAGAGAAGGCTGATGGGTAACCCGATAGAGGTCTTTAAAATTATGAAAGATGTTTGATAGGGTAAAGGTAGAAAATAATTTTTTTAAACCTGTGGGGGTGACTAAAGCCAAGGGCCATAAAAATAAGATAGTCACCAAAAAATCCAGTGGGGAATTCAGGAGAAAATTCTTTATCCAGAGTGTGGCGAGAATATGGAACTCACTACCACATGGAGTAGTTGATGGGAATAGCATAGATGCATTTCAGGGGAAGCTGGATATGTACATGAGGGAGAAAGAAAAGCAAGAATATACCGATAGCGTTAGATCAAGTTGGGTGGGATGTGGCTCGTGTGCAGCATAAACACCGGCATTGACCTGTTATGTCGAATGACCAGTTTCTGGGCTGTAAACTCTATGTAATACAATGATTAATTTAAAAAAAATTCTGTTGCTTTGTTGTTTTACATATTGGCATTAAATTCTAATACTGTATATATTGTGCCGTAATTTGTGTATGACATGTGCGGGCCCCCGTACGGGGTGTGCAATTTCCGGGTTTAGGCATGCGAAGCACATGCGCCAAAACCCAGAACTTGCGATCTGTCAAGAATCCTCTCGACAGATCCTCTGCATCCCCGGGAGAAGGGCCTCCGCGGGCCGAGAGTTGCGCTATTTGCCCAACTTCTGCCCAGCGAATGCCTTTGACATTCTTACGCCTGGAAAACTCATTTATACATTAAAAACCCTGTCCAATAAGGTAAGTTTATTTTTAACCCCGTTAAAACATATAAAAAACAATTTAAAACAATAAGTTTTTGTTTAAAATATTTAATTAAATGGCATTTTAATTAATTTTAAATATGATTTTTTTTTCTTACTTATTTCATGTGTTCGTTTATTTTTTAAGTGATCCCCTTTCATACTTATGGGAGTTCCGTACATACAGAATCCCCAGAAGTATGAATGGGGATTCCCCTTCTTTCATTGGTTGGGCCGGCCCACGTGATTCCAGGGGCGCTTGCCAACTGCATGCGCCCCTGGGATACGTGGGCCTCTGCCCGCGCGTACCCGGAGAGGCCCAGGAGCGTGAATCTCCGTACCTCCCGGATCACCAGGTATATTCGTAGATTTTTTGCGGGTCGGAGGCATCCGCCTGTGGGAAGCCTCCGACCGGAAATTTTAGGGCCAAAATCTTCGTGACAGAGGGACGGAAGGACACACAAATCTCTAAACATTGCTGTTCGTCTGTTTTCTAATACATGGTCCTGTTGCTTGTTAGCTGCAAAGTAAATGTCTATGGCATTAAAGAGCGACACGAATCATCCACATTGACAGTAGACCCAATGATAAATTTCTGTTTGTGTTTCAGCAAGTTAGCGCCCAACTGTGCTAAGCCGCAACTAAGATCACAGTCACGCGCAGTTCTTGATGTGATCAGTGTGTGAGCTCCTGTTCTCATCCTTTCCACCATGGGAAAGTATTGAACCAGTGTTAACCACGTCAACCAAAGGAAGTGAAACATAAGCGATGAGTCACCGCAGTAGTTATCGTTACATCTTCCTGTCGATCAGCAAGATAAACAAAAATGGGAGATGCGGGTAATATTAACTTTTTGTGATAGTCTATAATGGGCGATTTCGAATTTGCCACCCTTTATACACCACGTCCGATTTTCCTTTCAGTTGAGGGCAATGGAAGGGAAAATTTTGTTGGGTGTATCATCTGCGGCCAATTCCATATCACCCATTTTACACTCTGGCCCAGAGTTGAAATACTTATAGGCAATGCAGCTATTCTATTTATATGTTAATTTTTGCAATATTTACCTGCTGATTTGTATTTATTCTTGATCAATAAACCTATGAGAATCATGGCAAGAGCAACCACCGCCATCCCGACTGCCGCACCTCCGATGACTATGTTTCTGTTTGAATTCTGGTGTGGATCTGTGAAAACAGCCTCAGTGATAAAAAAGCACATAGTCAAACGAACCATCCATATATAATACTACATGTGTATAATATGTGTACACGGGCAATTTAATATGTGCACTTCATATCTACTAATTTTACTACTTTTGTCAGGATTTCTGGTCCTGCTTTTTATGTCAACCTTGAAGATGTCTCTGTGACTGGTGAAAATGAGAATTGACTGGGGTAGATGTTAGTCTTGTCCGTTCTATGGGCCCAGACTAGGCGTTAAACTGGAGGCGTGCGCTCAAACAGAGCGGCCTGATTTCAGCCTGAAATTGGGCCTCCATCACGTAAATTTTCCAGCTGTGCTGGGGTTAATTTTCATTGTGGGCGATGGTGTAAAACGGGCCCATTACCCGCCCATTATACACCACGCTTGATTTTATTTACCATTAAAGTCAATGAAAGGGGAAATCAGGCGAGTTGTAGAACGGGCGGTGAATTCAATATTGCTCCTTTTACACCATCGCCCAAGTTTAGAGTTACCCCAGTGAATGCAAACCCCTGTTAACTGCAAATCACCTCAGTCACTTCACTTAGCTCACCCCAGGTGCAATTAGCTACAAGACAGCAAGAAGCAAACAGCAATCGCGGATTTAATAAGAGAAGAGTTTCAACTGATGTTCCAGTCCATGAATTCTCTGTAATGAGAGACGTCGGTGCACGTACTGCAGAAAGTAACAACAAATTAGGATGTGGAAAGAAATTTCAGGAAAATGGGCACCCTTGATGAAAATTGACACTATACTGATTAAAGCTATCGGTTTTCCATACACACCAAAATGGTTGAAGCGTGCCCTTCAGTGAGGACCTGGCCTACATGTGACTCCAGTCCTACACTATTTGGTTGGCTCTTACTGCCCACAGGTCACCCACGGATGGGCAATAGATAGTACCATCCTCATCTCAAGAATTGAGAGGCGATTCTATCTAATATTGCTCCATTTTACTTTACAAGCTGAAGCAGAATCACCAGGCAGCTGGTTCCAGGATTTCCCGTACCCACAGACAAGCGGATAATTATGGGATCTCACGGGCTGAGAGATTGCAGTCTGCTGTGGTCACAGTGAGTCACAATTTATGTCAAGTTGTTTTCCTGCTGGTGTTTACAAAGTCTAACTGGGAACGGGTGTCACAGCTGTGTCTCAGAATATTTAAGGTTACTTTTGTTATCTATATACAGGTTGAGGTAATCACGTTGAAACTGGTGGCAGTAGCTGCCCTGTATAACATGGCAGCATTGGACGAGAATGGCACCGAGGAGTCCTCCAAAAATGGAGGTCAGGGGGAGCCAAGGGGAAACCGCCCTGTTGTTGGAGTTACACCAGACACACAGGAAGATGATGAACTCTGTCAGAGGCCAATGATCGCAGCCCGGGACATCATGGCAGCGGTTTCTCAAGGCAACCTCCATGACCATTTTCAGCAACTACATTAATGTCCTTCCCTCTGTAATTATGTCAGGAGTGGGATTATTCACTGACGAATTTACAGTGTTTAGCCCCAGTCACAACCCCTCCAATAATGAAGTGGCTCATGTCTGCCTGCAGCATGACTTGGACAACATCAAGACTTGGTCTGACAATTGAATGGTAACATTAATGCCACACAGCTAACAGAACTAGTATTAACTCTTTAAAATTTGTAATTATTTAATTAATAATAGGCTGCCGTATGGGAGTTATGGTGGGGCTTTCGGATAATTATGGACAGCTGATATAATATGGGATAAAAGGTTTTTCCCATATATAATTCACTTGTCACTTTGCGATAACCAGTTTGGTTTCACGGGTTTGGCCATGTACCTGTACACAGCGAGCAGAGCAATTCCCCCCACGTCCTTTTGTTGAGCACAGCAGAAAAGATTAATTTTTTTCTCTGAAAACACCCTCACTCGGGACAAGTAACAGCAGATTTCACAAAGCTCAGCACCTTGAAAACTTGGTAGGAGCAAATTGGTTGTTTTCGCAATTCACACCTCGGGGTGGTTAGTCCCAGACGGTGAGAGTTTTATGGCCTATCACAACGCAGATAATGCGAGGTGTGGGGCGAGGGCGGCGGGGGGATCCACATCTACAAGACACGAGTGTCCCTCTGGATGTCAACTCAGAATTTAAAAACCAGAGCTCAGAACTTTACTCTCCAGGAATGCTGGGAGTAGGGTTCGAGCCCTACACTTTCGGTCTCAGACCTGAATGTGCCACCATTGAGCCTAATTCTAGCTCCAGCAGTTCTTGTTATTGCATTGATAGTTTAAAAGTAAAGAGCACCAGGCCATATTTCTCTCTGCCCGTCATTCCCTCCCCCGGCCTTATAAGAACATAAGAAATAAGAGCAGGAGTAGGACATTTGGCCCTTCGAGCCTGCTCTGGCATTCAATAAGATCATGGTTGATCTTCTACCTCATCTCCACTTTCCTGCACTATCCCCATATCCCTTGATTCCCTTAATATTCAAAAATCTATCGATCTCTTTCTTCAATATACTCAACGACTGAGCCTCCACAGCCATCTGGGGTAGAGAATTCCAAAGATTCACCACCCTCTGAGTGAAGACATTTCTCCTCATCTCAGTCCTAAATGGCCGACCCCTTATTCTGAGATTGTGACCCCTGGTTCTAGACTCTCCAGCCAGGGGAAACATCCTCCCTGCATTTACCCTGTCAAGCCCTGTAAGAATTTTGTATGTTTCAATGAGATCACCTCTCATTCTTCTAAACTCTAGAGAATATAGGCCTAGTCTACTCAATCTCTCCTCATAGGACAATCCCCCCATCCCAGGAACCAGTCTGGTGAACCTTCGTTGCACTCAATCTATGGCAAGTATATCCTTCCTTAGGTAAGGAGACCATAACTGTGCACAATACTCCAGGTGTGGTCTCACCAGGCCCTATATAATTGCAGTAAGACGTCTTTACTCTTATACGCAAATCCTCTTGTAATAAAGGCCAACATTCCATTTGCTTTCCTAATTGCTTGCTGTACCTGCATGTTAACTTTCGTGTACAAGGACACCCAGGTCCCTCTGAACACCAACATTTTCCAATCGCTCAACAATTAAAAAAATACTCTGCTTTTCTATATTTCCTACCATCATCTCTCATACCTACGTAGTTTGCTTTTTTATATTGAAAACCCTAGTTTCAGGTTAAAATAAATAACTTTCAAACTAAATATAAAATTCTGTCATACTATGGTCACTCCTCCCTAAAGGCCCCTTTACTAAACGGTTATCAATTAACCCTTTCTCATTGCACAATACTAGATCTAAAATAGCCTGTTCCCTAGTTGGTTCCTCAACATACTGATCTAGAAAACTATCCTGCATACATTCCATGAATTCGTCCTCCACACTATTAATACAAAATTGGTTTGCCCAGTCTATATGTAGATCAAAGTCCCCCATGATCACTGTATTACCCTTGTTACATTCGCCTCTAATTTCCTGATTTATACTCTGCCCTACATTACAACTACTGTTTGGGGGCCTATAAACAACACCCAGCAATGTTTTCTGCCCCTTGCTGTTTCTTAGCTCCACCCAAACTGGTTCTACTTCTTGATTTTCGGAGATAAGATCCTTTCTCTCTACTGTCTTTATACCATCCTTTATTATCAGGGCTACCCCTCCTCCTTTTCCATTTTTCCTATCTCTTCGAAAAGTTAAGTATGCTGGAATATTTAGTTACTAACCTTGGCCACTTTGCAACCACGTCTCCGTTATGGCTATTAGATCAAACCTGTTAATTTCTATCTGCGCTATTAATTCATCTATTTTGTTGTGAATGCTTTGCGCATTCAGATATAGTGCCTTTAGCTTTGACTTGTTTCTATTTTACCCTGCTGTCACGTTAGTCACTGATGCCTTATTACCTTTGTTACACACTCTGTCCCTTCCTGACCCACTCTGCTTATATTTACCCAAAACTCTACTCTGCTCGAGAGTCTTGACATTTCTCTCGCTGCTTTTAAATTTACTCTTTCCTTAATCCTCCCCCCCCCCCCTTCATTAGTTTAAAGCCCTGTCTACTGCCCTTGTTATTCGATTCGCCAGGACACTGGTCCCAGCCCAGTTTAAGTGGAGCCTGTCCCAACGGAACAGCTCCCTCTTTCCCCAGTAACTGGTCATGTCTAAAGGGACTGGTCTATGTTAGAAAGTCTCCCTTTCCTGACTGGTTCTTTTCTGCTCACTTTATAATTAACACCTACACACACTTCCTCTGGGTACTGTTCGTGAATGCAACAACCTGTTCACTGCAAATCACCTCAGCCTTTTCACTCTGCTCTCTGCTGGTGCAATCAGCTACACGACAGCAAGAAGCAAAAAGGAAACGTGGATTTCATGCAATAAAAAGTTTCACTAGGTCTTCCTGTCCGCGGATTCTCTGTAGTGAGAGAGGTTGGTGCAGTTCCGATAAAAAATAGGAAAACATTAATATGAGTAAACCAATTTGAACAAAATAGACACTGGGGCTGAAAATTGACACCAAACTGAAGAAAACCCAAATGATTGACTCATGTCCTTCAGGGAAGGACCTACATGTGACTCCAGTCCCTTACTAGGTGGTTGAATCTTACTGCCTTGGGGCAACTAGGAATGGGCAATAAACACGGTCTTACCAGCGTCATCTGCATCTCAAGAACAGACTAAAACATATACACAAACATTGGTTTCTGGAGATAAGGATTGTAATCTTTGGATTTGAAGCCTTTTTAAGCAAGGTTCCAGGGTGTCCAATAGAGTTTAGAACGTGCTCAGGCTCTACTATCTCAGAGAACAGATCAGCATAAAACAGCTCAGGTTACATTTCGGGCACGAAACTCATTAATTGATATTACTCTGCCAAATAATCAAACTGAGGTGTTGACCTATTGAAATGGAACAAGAGAATGATCATTGCCTCCCATGACCTTCAACAGCACCACCATTTCCCAGCCGGCTGGTACCATTCTGGGAGTCATCACTGACCGGAAGCTTAAACAGACCACTGTGGATCCAGGAGGAGGGCAGAGGCTGGGTTCTGTGCGGTGATTTGAATCACCTCCTGACTCCTCGAAGCTGTTTCTCCCTCCTCATTGCTCAAGTGCGGTGTGAAATGGAATACTCACCAGTCGGCTGAATGCACTCGGGGAGCTCAGCACCATGCAGGAAAGAGCCGGCTGCCAACTTCACTTTTCTAACAGTGAAGCTGGGGAATTATTGATATCAATCATCGCAGGCAAATGGAAGTATTGTTTGAGATGCGGACTAACCTGATATCTCCAAGAGACGGCTATAAGAACAAGACTTTCCATTCTTCAATCTTACGGTATATGTGTAGCGTCCCGCATCGGGGAGTTGAAAATTGTTGATGTTTAAACTTCTGAAATCGAACTTGTGCCGCTTGCCTTTAGGAATTAGGGCGTTGTTCAGTTTCCACTGGATTCTATTCCCTTTCCCAGTTACTCGGGTATTTTCAATGCTCCAATCCATACTGTTGAAATATGATGGGTCGGACATCTCACAGGTCAGATTTATGGAGGTTCCCAGGGGAATCGGGCCGGTTGGGGTCACAGACACTGTGGGAAGATTATAACTGGTTAAACTGACAAAAGACACCACAGATTAAATTTTGGCCCAGAACTGCATTCGCAGCCGGACACGAGCGCACAGGGGGCAGGCGCACATGCTGCATGCGCCACGTCACATAGTCCCAGGCACCACCTTAAATTCGTGCTCGGAACTCATTAAATGATTCACGTGACGGCAGCGCTTCCCCGCTGTTCAGTGGCATTCTTCGGTAGGTGCGATGGGTTCCTTTAATTTGGGGACTTTTATTTGTTAGCTTCTTTGTTGCAGGCAACACCAAGAGCTGGTTTCGAAGAGTGCATCTGATGAGGGCCCTGGCTGCCTCCTGATAAACCAATCTTACAGAGGGGGCCTCAAAGTAACAAATGCAAAGAGCCTAACACCTGTTTCAGGCATCGGTCAAGGACGCTTCTAGTTCGCTCTTACCCAATATGCCAGGCGGCGCACTTCCAGTCACAAATGTACACACGTTTCCTGCCCGCCATATTGGAACCTCAATAGACCGAGCCTGTGGGCTGGAAATTCATCTTAAACGACAGCATAGAACGTGTGGTAATGTATTGGCCGCCTGTTACACCCGCCGCCCGATATTCAGCTCCATTGAAGTAAATTTCGACCCCAGTGAGTATTGAGCAGAAGTGCTGAGGGAAGGTTCCGGAAATCGAACTGATCTTTACCGGTTGAGACTTTACTGCGGGATTTCTTCTAGTTTTCACAATAAAGATGAGTACATTGCTGAGTGTTTACATTTAGGCTACAGAAAGGTTTTTAGAGCCGTACAATAACCTGGTCTGGAGGAAAGCGACACTGTTTTAATGCTACGTTTTTCCACGTAACAAATGACCACAATTCTGGTATTTAATGAACCGGTGTTTAACGGAACATTGGCGCAAATACGGAAAATGGTGAAACAGTTTGTGTCAGAGACTTTCATACACATATAACTACACCATAAACTGGTTTCAGTAACTCACCATTAATCACTATGAGGCGGAATTCCATCTTTTTGTTCAAGTGTTCAGGATACAGAAAACAGTAGTAATATCCGGCATCTTTCATTGTCGCTGTGAACAAAAGAGAGTAATTCCCAATCCTGAAACCATCAGTCTCAGCCAGTGTTATATGCGGGAACTGCGTGGAGTTGCAATGAGGCATCATGTCAGTAATAGTACAAATTCTCCTCCCATTGTTTCCTGAGGCACGTTCAAATATCCACTGAATCGCTTTAATTTGAGTGTGATACTGCGCGGAACAAGGCAGCAAAACCGGACTGGACTCGTTCGAAAAGATCACTTCCGGAATATCTTCATGATCTCCATCCTCAGCGGTACCTGGGCAGGGAGTAAAGTGTGATATTAAACCGGACCGGACACAGCTGGATAAATATCCACCTTTACCCTCAAACTCCGTTCCCTATCCACCTGCTTCGTCCCTCTCCCTGGCCACTGCCTGAGTCTGAAGCTGACCGTTCGCAACCTTGGCGTCCTATTTGACCCTGAGCTGAGTTACCGGCCCCATATTATCACCATTGCCAAGGCCGCCAACATCCACCTCCGTTCCATCACCCAGCTCCGCCCCTGTCTCATCTCATCAGATGTTGAAATCCACACCCATGCTTTTGTTACCTCCAGACTCGACTATTCCAATGCTCTCCTGGCCGCCCTCTAACTCTCAGAAGATTTACAGCAGCCTATGTTATAGTAGAGGCGCTCAGCTCAGCGATGTGACATTACTCTGTCCAATAATTAAACAGAGTCGTTCGACAGTTAAAAAAAGCAGAAAAAGAGATCAATGATCAGTTAACATAGTGGACGGATTAACGCCAAACAAACAGGGTAAACGTGACGGTGTTAAACTTGACACAATAATTTGCAGCTTGCAAATTTCCCGATGCTTTCGCAGCCCCGGCGCTGCCTTCCAGAGGGGCCTTTGTTTTGCTGCTCTCACATATTTGGAGCAATGCACCGCCCCACCGGTGAAGTGCTGTCCGTTTGATGGAAGGATCCAGATTCCCGGGGCAAGTTTCACCTTGTTTGCACCGCCCCCCACCCCGCCCCCCCACCCCCCCACACACACACAAGCCAGCATCGAGCGGATCCCAGTGTCTCCTTATCTGGTTTATTTCTTTAGTCGTTGTTCATTTAACCATCTCTTACACTTTGTGCTTCACTGTGAGCCTTTCAGCTGCAGAGAGCTGAGTCCTGTGTGGTCAGAGGAAGCGGAACATAGAGGCTGACAGTATCTTGGTGTCTGCTCCCCTCCCCCAGCCCGCTCAAGGTCAGATCTGCGCAAACAGGGAGATGTTTGCAAACGTAACGTCAGATGTGATTGGATCCGACAGCGATTCAAAAGGAATATTTTTCTTAGTAAAACGGACACGAAGTTATATTTCAATACTTCTGAACAATATTTTAATCTGCGTTATTTAGCATTAGTGAACGCGTTAACTCTGCCTCGGAAATGCCCCTGGCCGCAATGTTACCCCGATGCCATCTTACAATTAATGTTGATGTGTTATCACATAAAGCGATTCCACTCGCATGAGAATAGCGGGTCTGGGCTCGAACCAGGAAGCAAGACTAATGGCTGAAAATGTTACACAGAATTACACAAAATGTACAGCAGAGAAATAGCCCATTCGACCAACCAGACCATGCGGGCGGTTATGCTTCACTTGAGCCTTCTTCCATCCTTCGTCATCTAAGTGTATCAGCATAACCCTCTATTCCCTTCTCCCTCATATTCTTATCTAGCCTCCCATTAAATGCATCTAGACTCAATTACTCCCTGTGGTAGCGAGTTCCACATGCTCACCACTCTGGGTAATGAAGTTACTTCCTTAAATCCATCTCGACGCCATTTTGTCCTTTTTTCAGTAAATATTGCAGAGCCTCCCGGACTCAGATCGCTTTGCACAATGTGCGGCCTTGTCCAACGTGAACTGAAATATTTCAGATCATTCTATCTGTGTCAATATTTAAATTATAAATTGCCCCCACATTTCACTGAACGGAGCCCGGAACTACAGCGACCCGATACAGCGATTGCACACTGAAGACAGCAGTATCACGGGAGCTCTGAAACTGTGTCTTAACATAAGAACATAAGAAATAGGAGCAGGTGTAGGCCATTTGTCCCCTGGGGCCTGCTCCGCAATTTAATGTGATCATGGCTGATCTGATCTTGGGCTCAGCTCCACTTCCCTGCCCGCTCCCCATAATCCTTCATGCCCTTATTGTTCAAAAATCTGTCTATCTCCACCTTAAATATATTCAATGACCCAGCCTCCACAGCTCTCTGGGGCAGAGAATTGTACAGATTTACAGCCCTCTGAGAGAAGAAATACCTCCTCATCTCAGTTTTATATTCTGAAACTATGCCCCCTAGTTCTAGATTCCCCCATGAAGGGAAACATCTTCTCTGCATCGACCTTGTCGAGCCCCCTCAGTATCTTATATGTTTCAATAGGATCACCTCTCATTCTTCTTAACTCCAATGAGTATAGGCCCAACCTGCTCAACCTAACTGGTCTATAGTTTCCTGCTTACTGTCTCCCACCCTTCTTAAATAGGGACGATACATTTGCGGTTTTCCAATCCGCTGGGACCACTCCAGAATCCAGGGAATTGTGGTAGATTGCAACCAAAGAATCCACTTTCTCTGCAGCCACTTATTTTAACACCCTAGGATGTAGGCCGTCAGGTCCAGGGGACTTGTCCACCTTTAGTCCCATTATTGTACCGAGTACTTTTTCTTTAGTGATAATGATTGTTTTAAGTTCCACCTCCCTATAGCCCCTTGATTATGTGTTATTGGGATGGTTTTAGTGTTTTCTACCGTGAAGACTGATACAAAATATTTGTTCAAAGTCTCAGCCATTTCCCTGTTCCCCATTATTAATTCTGCAGTCTCATTCTCTAAGGGACCAATGTTTACTTTAGCTACTCTCTTCCTTTTTATATATCTGTTGAAGCTCTTAGCTCTTACTATCTGTTTTTATATTTCTTGCTAGTTTACTCTCATAATCCATCTTCTGTCTTTATTACTTTTTTAGACGTCCTTTGCTGTTTTTTTAAAATGTCCCAATCCTCTGGCCTTCCACTAATCTTGGCAACATTGTATGCCTTTGTTTTCAATTTGATACCATCCTTTACTTCCTCAGTTAGCCACGGGTGGTTCTCCCTTCTCTTAAAGTCTTTCCTTCTCACTGGAATATATTTTTGTTGAGAGTTATGAAATATCTCCTTAAATGTCTACCATTGCTTATCAACTGTCTTACCCTTTAATCTATTTCCCCAGTCAACTTTAGCCAACTCTGCCTTCATACCTTTGTAATTGCCTTTCTTTAAGATCAGGACACTGGTTTGAGACCCAACTTTCTCACCCTCCAATTAATTTTGAAATTCAACCATGCTATGATCACTCTTTCCTAAAGGATCCTTTACTATGAGATAATTTATTAATCCTGTCTCATTACACAGTACCAGATCTAAAATAGACTGCTCCCTGGTTGGTTCCACAAGGTATTGTTCGAGGAAACCATCTCTGGTACACCCTATGAACTCTTCCTGGAGGCTGCCTTGGCCAATTTGATTTGTCTAATCAATAGGAAGATTAACATCGCCCATGATTGCTGCTGCACCTTTCTTACAAGCCTGCATTATTTCTTGATTTATACTCTGTCCAACAGTGTAGCTACTGTTAGGGGGCCTATAGACTACGCCCACCAGTGACTTATTTCCCTTATTATTTCTTATCTCCACCCAAACTGATTCTAAATCTTGCTCTTCTGAGCCAATATAATTTCTCACTTCTGCACTGATCTCATCCTTTATTAACAGAGCTACCCACCTCCTTTTCCTTTCTGTCAATCCTTCCGAAATGTCAAATTCCCCTGAATATTCAGTTCGCAGCCTTGGTCACCTTGCAACCACGTCTCTGTAATGGCAATCAGATCATACCCATTTATATCTATTTGTGCCGTCAACTCATCTATCTTGTTACGAATGCTGTGCATTCAGATAAAGAGCATTTAATTTTGTCTTTTTACTATTTTTCTGTGCTTTGACCCCACTTTCTGATGCATTCTTATTTTTATACGTTCTGTCTCTTCCTGTCACACTCTGGCGACCATTACCCCCATCAATACCCTGCTCTATTGCCTTCTCCTTTCTCTTTGAATTTTTTAATTCCCGCTCACCTGATCCCTCCCCCCCATTATTTAATTTAAAGCCCTCTCTGCAGTCTTGTCTTTTGTCGAATACTGTTGCTCATTCTCCTGTTTCAACAGCAGACGATCACCCAGCGGGAGCAAGTGAATCTAACATGGGGACTGTTGGCCATTTCTGTGCATAACTTATGGTAGTTTGCGTTGCTGATCCATTGTTAATGATGGTGTTGTTTTAGCAAACTTAGCGAATAAGGGAAATGGCGGTGTCATGAAATGTTTGTGCCTCGCGCTGTTTCAAACGCCACTTCTACACCGATCCTCAGTCTTATCCAGCAGGTGATATCGTCAGTCATTGTTACATTCAAAATAACTTCGAGATGAATTTGATAATTCACAATCCACTTTGAAATGCAGCTACCGTTTTGAGACCTCAACACGGAAGCATTAGACCGATGGGGACAGATATATCCACACAAGCAACAGTGCTGGAGACTATGATTGTCAATACACAACTGAAAATAAAATTGAATTTGATTTTAAATCATACCTGGATTTAGAACGGCGAGTAGAAGGGAGACCTCGAGAATGGAACACTTCATCCTTGCTGCTGTTGAGTTTAAACTAAACGCAGAGAAATGACCGAGCGTGTCAGTTAGCAAAGCAAGAGGAAGTTCTCGTTTCCTTCTGTTAAAAATATATATCAGGCTCGGTCATGTGATTATTAGTTAGCATTGCCTCAGCCACTAACTGGAATCCCATTGTTTCGACATCAAGACTTGGTTTCGCCATCATAGGGGTAAACAACATTCACGCAGCTTAATTCCCAGATTATCACCGTCTCGAACAAGAATAAGCCCAAAGACCATCCCTGGCCCTCAACAGCACCAACATTGTCGAATGACCCAACAACATCTTGAAAGACAAAATTGCGGCGAAGCTTAACTGTATCAAGCGTAACAACACAGTGACTAAAGAGCAGGGCAGAGGCTGGGTACTCTGCGAGGATTGACTCACCACTTTTCCCCTCAATGTCTCTCCACCATTTACAAAGCACAGTTTAGGAGCATGATGTATACTTCCCACACACTTGAATAGATGCAGCCCCCACAGCCCACACAATGTTCAAAACAATGAAGCACCAAAACGTTTTTTCCGTATGCGCCTGTGCCACTGGACTCAATATCCACTGCCCCTACCACTGGCACACTGCACCTTGAAAGGAGAAAGGTAAAGAATAAAGTTAGTGTAGAGTAGTGTTGCATGACGGGGCTTGGTTCGAAACAGACAATGGTCAAGGAGAGCAGGGAGCAACATTACCAGACATAATGACAGGACTAACCACAGGCAAACGCTGCAAGAAACTAAAAATGTTCTGTTCAACAGACGTGGCGAAAGAGCTGATGTTGCAAGATAGCGTAGCTGTGCAGACGGATAACCGCAATAGGAACCACATGACTTAGGCAGCTGACAATGAGTGGACCACAATAGACATGGGCCCAGAAATTCCGATCGCAGGCCTCCCGCGGGCGGAGGGCTGCGATCTGGAAAAATCTGCGCCAAGACCGGAGGGCTCCCGGTAGGCGCAGAGTTCCGGTGCTGGGCCTCTCCAAACTGCCGGTGAGCAGCGCCCACGTGCCCCAGAGGTGCGGGCAGTTCGCAGCGTCCCTGGGATCACGTGGGCCATGGGGAGCCAATCAGAGAAGGGAATCTCCCTTCTTACATTTGACAGGAAGACCTGTCAAATATATGAATAGAGATCACCCCCAAAACATAGTAAAACTTAAATAAATTAAAAAAAGATATCACATTTTTAAAATTACTTTAAATTACAATAAATTAAGTATTTTTAAAAAAAAATTATTTTTTGAAAAAAATAATTAAAGTTTTTAACAGGGCTAAAAATAAACTTACCTTTCTTTAAAGTATTTTTAAATGATAAATCAGTGGAATTTTTATTTTTTTTACAACTCTTATCCTGGTAAAAGCAGGCCTTACACCTGCTTTGACCAGGCTCCATTTGGATGAATCAATATCTGACAACGGCTGTAACAATTTGGAGAAGCTTGGATTAGACAGAGCAGGCTGTCTCCCCACGCGGGCGAATAAAGACTGCTTGAACTCTCAATATCACACTTGTGTTGAGTATTTAAAATTACTCCACAACAATATGTTGCAGAACCTTGTGACAGCGTTGGTGCGAAACGAGAGGATGGAAACCACCCTGGCCCGGGCTGATGAGATGAGGTTTTACGCTGAGAAGGTAATCACTTCCCCCCATCGAAAACCCCATTTATCTTGTTCCTTCCTGCCGTGTGCCCAGGCTGCTGTTACTCTGCTTTCCTCCAAATCAACAACGTGCATTTATATAGCGCCTTTCACAACCACCGGACGTCTCAAAGCGCATTTCAGCCAATGAAGTACTTTTGAAGTGCAGTCACTGTTGTAATGTAGGAAACGCACAGCAAGCTCCCACAAACTGCAATGTGACAATGACCAGTTAATCTGTTTTACTGATATTGATTGAACGATAAATATTGGCCAGGACACCGGGGATAACTCCAGTGTCGGAGGTGCTGCCTTTCGGATGAGACGTTAAACCGAGGCCCCGTCTGCTCTCTCAGGTGGACGTAAAAGATCCCGCGGCACTATTTTGAAGAAGAGCAGGGGAGTTATCCCCGGTGTCCTGGCCAATATTTATTGCTCAACCAACATCACTAGAAAACAGATTATCTGGTCATTATCATATTGCTGTTTGTGGGAGCTTGCTGTGTACAATTTAGCTGCCGCGTTTCCCACATTACAACAGTGACTACACTTCAAAAATATTTCATTCGCTGTAAATCACTTTGGGATGTTTGGTGGTAGTGAAAGGCGCTATATTAATGCAAATCTTTCTTTTAAATGTACTGGGTCCAGTTCTGGACACAGAGACATAAGGGAGACATTCGACTACTAGGGGCATCACAGAGTGGAGCCACGAGATCGATCCCCGGAGCCAGAGGGACTGAGTTGTATGGAGAGACTTGGGCAATTCAACCTGGAAAGTAGACTTCCTAAAAGTGGTCGTATTGAGGAATTAAAAAAACAATGTTTCCTGGGATGTGAACATCACTGGCAAGGCCGGCATTTATTGCCTATCCCTAGTTGCCCTTGAGAAGGTGGAGGTGAGTCGCCTTCTTGAACCGCTGAAGTCCCTGTGGTGATGGTACTCCCACAGTGCTGTTAGGGATGGAGTTCCAGGATTTTGACCCAGCGATGATGGAAAAATGGCCGATGTATCTCCCAAGTCAGGATAGAACAACAGTGATTGCACTTCGAAAAGTAATTCATTGGCTCTAAAGGACTTTGAGACATCCCGAGTACATCAAAAGCACTATATGAGTGCAATTCATTCTTAAGCTGAAAAGTAGCAAGATGGTTTTTAAGGGAGCTGTTCCTGACCTCAGTGCCTATTCTACTGTGGGTAACAACCATTGTCTCAGAACAATAATGAGACCAACTGAGGATAATTGACACACCAAAGAGTCACTGTAGAGGGATCAGGAGAGGAGACACTAGCTGAATTCATCCCTTCCCAGTCCAAGAGTACTGAAGGCAATTATACCACCTCACCTACTGTCCAGGTAGGGATACTGGGAACCGTTAAAGCAGATACAAAACTTAGTTGCACCTCAAGCTTTCATCTGCTCGCTATCCTCTATTAGAACATAAACGTCACAGTCAGTCAATTATCATAGAATCATACTGCCCAGTAGGAGGCCATTTGGGCCATCATGTCTGTGCCGGCTCTGTGCAGAGCTATCCAATTAGTACCACTTCCCTGCTCTTTCCCATAGCCCTGCAATTCTTTCCTTTTCAAGTATATATCCAACTCCCTACTGAAAGTTATTATTGAAGCTCCTGCCAGCACCCTTTCAGGCAGTCCGTTGCAGATCATAACAGCTCCCTACGTAAAAAGATTTTTCCTCATCTCTCCTGACTTTTTATCTTTGTCCTCTGGTTACCGACCCTGTCTCTATCTACTCTGATCAAAACCCCACATAATTTTGAACACCTCTATTAAAAATGCCCTTAACCTGCTCTGCTCTAAGGAGAACAACCCCAGCTTCTTTAGTCTCTATGCATAACATGAGAACATAAGAGTTCTGACGAAGGGTCATCGACCTGAAACGTTAACTCTGTTTCTCTCTCCACAGATGCTGTCTGACCTGCTGAGTACATAACATAACAACATAAGAATTAGGAGCAGGAGTCGGCCATACGGCCCCTCGAGCCTGCTCCACCATTCAATAATATCATGACTGATCTTCGACCTTAACTCCACTTTCCCGCCCGATCTCAGCCTTGAATAGACTCAATGACTCAGCATCCACAGCCCTTTGGGGCAGAGAATTCTAAAGATTCACAACCCTCTGAGTGAAGAAATTCCTCCTCATCTCAGTCTTAAATGGCCGACCCCTTATCCAGAGATTATGCCCCCCAGTTCTAGACTCTCCAGCCAGGGGAAACAGCCTCTCAGCATCTACCCTGCAATCCTCCTCAGAATCTTATGTTTCAATGAGATCACCTCTCAAGTTTATAAACTCCAGAGAGTTTAGGCCAAACCTACTCAATCTCTACTCATCGGATAACCCTCACATCCCAGGAATCAATCTAGTGAACCTTTGTTGCACGGCCTCTAAGGCAAGTATATCCTTCCTCAGTTAAGGTGACCAAAACTATGCACAGTACTCCAGGTGTGGTCTCACCAAAGCCCTGTACAACAGCAGCAAGACTTCCTCACTCGAACCCCCTTGCACAGTGCCGCGGGATCTTTTACGTCCACCTGAGAGAGCAGACGGGGCCTCGGTTTAACGTCTCATCCGAAAGGCAGCACCTCTGACAGTGGAGTTATCCCCGGTGTCCTGGCCAATATTTATCGCTCAATCAATATCAGTAAAACAGATTATCTGGTCATTGTCACATTGCAGTTTGTGGGAGTTTGCTGTGCGTTTCCTACATTACAACAGTGACTGCACTTCAAAAGTACTTCATTGGCTGAAAAGTGCTTTGGAACGTCCGGTGGTCGTGAAAGGCGCTATATAAATGCACGTTGTTGATTTGGAGGAAAGCAGAGTAACAGCAGCCTGGGCACACGGCAGGAAGGAACAAGATAAACGGGGTGTTCGAAGGGAGGAAGTGATTACCTTCTCAGCGTAAAACCTCATCTCATCAGCCCGGGCCAGGGTGGTTTCCATCCTCTCGTGTCGCACCAACGCTGTCACAAGGTTCTGCAACATATTGTGGAGTAATTTTAAATACTGAAAACAAGTCTGATATTGAGAGTTCAAGCAGTCTTTATTCGCCCGCGTGGGGAGACAGCCTGCTCTGTCTAATCCAAGCTTCTCGAAATTGTTACAGCTGTTGTCAGATATTGATTCATCCAAATGGCCATTGTTCCCGCCTCTTTTCTAAAACATTCTATGTTGCAACATCGTTTGTCCCAGTTCCTGTTAATACCAGGTGGCTGTCAGTGCATCCTTGCCCTAATTTTGAGAATTGTGTCTATTGTGGTCCACTCATTGTCAGCTGCCTAAGTCATGTGGTTCCTATTGCGGTTATCCGTCTGCACAGCTACGCTATCTTGCAACATCAGCTCTTTCGCCACGTCTGTTGACCAGAAAATTTTTAGTTTCTTGCAGCGTTTGCCTGTGGTTAGTCCCGTCATTATGTCTGGTAATGTTGCTCCCTTTTCTCCTTGACCATTGTCTGTATAGAACCAAGCCCCCGTCATGCAACACTACTCTACACTAACTTTATTCTTTACCTTTCCCCTTTCAAGGTGCAGTGTGCATGTGGTAGGGGCAGTGGATATTGAGTCCAGTGGCACAGGCGTTTTGGTGCTTCATTGTTTTGATCATTGTGTGGGCTGTGGGGGCTGCATCTATTCAAGTGAGTGGGAAGTATACATCATGCTCCTAAACTGTGCTTTGTAAATGGTGGAGAGACATTGAGGGGAAAAGTGGTGAGTCAATCCTCGCAGAGTACCCAGCCTCTGCCCTGCTCTTTAGTCACTGTGTTGTTACGCTTGATACAGTTAAGCTTCGCCGCAATTTTGTCTTTCAAGATGTTGTTGGGTCATTCGGCAATGTTGGTGCTGTTGAGGGCGAGGGATGGTCGTTGGGCGTATTCTTGTTCGAGACGGTGATAATCTAGGAATTAAGCTCCGTGAATGTTGTCCACCCCTATGATGGCGAAACCAAGTCTTGATGTCGAAACAATGGGATTCCAGTTAGTGGCTGAGGCAATGCTAAGTAATAATCATGGGACCGAGCCTGATATATATTTTTAACAGAAGGAAACGAGAACTTCCTCTTGCGTTTCTGACTGACACACTAGGTCATTTCTCTCCGTTTAGTTTAAACTCAACAGCAGCAAGGATGAAGTGTTCCATTCTCGAGGTCTCCCTTCTACTCGCCGTTCTAAATCCAGGTATGATTTAAAATCAAATTCAATTTTATTTTCAGTTGTGTATTGACAATCATAGTCACCAGCACTGTTGCTTGTGTGGATATATCTGTCCCCATCGGTCTAATGCTTCCGTGTTGAGGTCTCAAAACTGTAGCTACATTTCAAAGTGGATTGTGAATTATCAAATTCATCTCGAAGTTATTTTGAATGTAACAATGACTGACGATATCACCTGCTGGATCGGTGTAGAAGTGGCCTTTGAAACAGCGCGAGGCACAAACATTTCATGACATCGCCATTTCCCTTATTCGCTAAGTTTGCTAAAACAACACCATCATTAACAATGGATCAGCAACGCAAACTACCATAAGTTATGCACAGAAATGGCCAACAGTCCCCATGTTAGATTCACTTGCTCCCGCTGGGTGATCGTCTGCTGTTGAAACAGGAGAATGAGCAACAGTATTCGACAAAAGACAAGACTGCAGAGAGGGCTTTAAACTAAATAATGGGGGGGAGGGATCAGGTGAGCGGGAACTAAAAAATTCAAAGAGAAAGGAGAAGGCAATAGAGCAGGGTATTGATGGGGGTAATGGTCGCCAGAGTGTGACAGGACGAGACAGAACGTATAAAAATAAGAATGCATCAGAAAGTGGGGTCAAAGCACAGAAAAATAGTAAAAAGACAAAATTAAAAGCTCTTTATCTGAATGCACAGCATTCGTAACAAGATAGATGAGTTGACGGCACAAATAGATATAAATGGGTATGATCTGATTGCCATTACAGAGACGTGGTTGCAAGGTGACCAAGGCTGCGAACTGAATATTCAGGGGAATTTGACATTTCGGAAGGATAGACAGAAAGGAAAAGGAGGTGGGTAGCTCTGTTAATAAAGGATGAGATCAGTGCAGAAGTGAAAAATTATATTGGCTCAGAAGAGCAAGATTTAGAATCAGTTTGGGTGGAGATAAGAAATAATAAGGGAAATAAGTCACTGGTGGGCGTAGTCTATAGGCCCCCTAACAGTAGCTACACTGTTGGACAGAGTATAAATCAAGAAATAATGGAGGCTTGTAAGAAAGGTGCAGCAACAATCATGGGCGATGTTAATCTTCCTATTGATTAGACAAATCAAATTGGCCAAGGCAGCCTCCAGGAAGAGTTCATAGAGTGTACCAGAGATGGTTTCCTAGAACAATACATTGTGGAACCAACCAGGGAGCAGTCTATTTTAGATCTGGTACTGTGTAATGAGACAGGATTAATAAATTATCTCATAGTAAAGGATCCTTTAGGAAAGAGTGATCATAGCATGGTTGAATTTCAAAATCAATTGGAGGGTGAGAAAGTTGGTTCTCAAACCAGTGTCCTGATCTTAAATAAAGGCAATTACAAAGGTATGAAGGCAGAGTTGGCTAAAGTTGACTGGGGAAATAGATTAAAGGGTAAGACGGTTGATAAGCAATGGTAGACATTTAAGGAGATATTTCATAACTCTCTACAAAAATATATTCCAGTGAGAAGGAAAGACTTTAAGAGAAGGGAGAACCACCCGTGGCTAACTGAGGAAGTAAAGGATGGTATCAAATTGAAAACAAAGACATACAATGTTGCCAAGATTAGTGGAAGGCCAGAGGATTGGGACATTTTAAAAAAACAGCAAAGGACGACTAAAAAAGTAATAAAGAGAGAAGATGGATTATGAGGGTAAACTAGCAAGAAATATAAAAACAGATAGTAAGAGCTAAGAGCTTCTACAAATATATATAAAGGAAGAGAGTAGCTAAAGTAAACATTGGTCCCTTAGAGAATGAGACTGGGGAATTAATAATGGGGAACAGGGAAAAGGGCAGAGACTTTGAACAAATATTTTGTATCAGTCTTCACGGTAGAAAACACTAAAACCATCCCAATAACACATAATCAAGGGGCTATAGGGAGGTGGAACTTAAAACAATCATTATCACTAAAGAAAAAGTACTCAGTACAATAATGGGACTAAAGGTGGACAAGTCCCCTGGACCTGACGGCCTACATCCTAGGCTGTTAAAATAAGTGGCTGCAGAGAAAGTGGATGCTTTGGTTGCAATCTACCACAATTCCCTGGATTCTGGAGTGGTCCCAGCGGATTGGAAAACCGCAAATGTAACGTCCCTATTTCAGAAGGGTGGGAGAAAGTAAGCAGGAAACTATAGACCAGTTAGGTTGAGCAGGTTGGGCCTATACTCATTGGAGTTAAGAAGAATGAGAGGTGATCTTATTGAAACATATAAGATACTGAGGGGGCTCGATAAGGTAGATGCAGAGAAGATGTTTCCCCTCATGGGGGAATCTAGAACTAGGGGGCATAGTTTCAGAATATAAAACTGAGATGAGGAGGTATTTCTTCTCTCAGAGGGTTGTAAATCTGTACAATTCTCTGCCCCAGAGAGCTGTGGAGGCTGGGTCAATGAATATATTTAAGGTGGAGATAGACAGATTTTTGAACAATAAGGGAGTGAAGGATTATGGGGAGCGGGCAGGGAAGTGGAGCTGAACCGAAGATCAGATCAGCCATGATCTCATTAAATTGTGGAGCAGGCTTTAGGGGCCAAATGGCCTACACCTGCTCCTATTTCTTATGTTCTTATGTTAAGACACAGTTTCAGAGCTCCCGTGATACTGCTGTCTTCAGTGTGCAATCGCTGCATCGGGTCGCTGTAGTTCCGGGCTCCGTTCAGTGAAATGTGGGGGCAATTTATAATTTAAATATTGACATAGAGAGAATGATCTGAAATGTTTCAGTTCACGTTGGACAAGGCCGCACATTGTGCAAAGCGATCTGAGTCCGGGAGGCTCTGCAATATTTACTGAACAAAGGAAAAAATGGCATCAAGATGGATTTAAGGAAGTAACTTCTTTACCCAGAGAGTGGTGAGCATGTGGAGCTCGCTACCGCAGGGAGTGATTGAGTCTAGATGCATTTAAGGGGAGGCTAGATAAGAATATGAAGGAGAAGGGAACAGAGAGTTATGTTGATACACTTAGATGAGGAAGGATGGGAGAAGGCTCAAGTGAAGCATAACCGCCCGCATGGTCTGGTTGGGCCGAATGGCCTGTTTCTCTGCTGTACATTCTATGTAATTCTATGTAACATTTTAAGCCAATAGTCCTGCTTCCTGGTTCGAGCCCAGACCCGCTATTCTCATGCGAGTGGAATCGCATTATGTGATAACACATCAACATTAATTATAAGATAGCATCGGGGTAACATAGCGGCCAGGGGCATTTCCGAGGCAGAGTTAACGCGTTCACTAATGCTAAATAACGCAGATTAAAATATTTGTTCAGAAGTATTAAATTATAACTTCGTCTCCGTTGTACTAAGAAAAATATTCCTTTTGAATCGCTGTAGGATCCAATCACATCTGACGTTACGTTTGAAAACATCTCCCTGTTTGCGCAGATCTGACCTTGAGCGGGCTGGGGGAGGGGAGCAAACACCAAGATAATGTCAGCCTCTATGTTCCGCCTCCTCTGACCACACAGGACACAGCTCTCTGCAGCTGAAATGCTCACAGTGAATCACAAAGTGTAAGAGATGGTTAAATGAACAACGACTAAAGAAATAAACCAGATAAGGAGACACTAGGATCCAATCGATGCTGGCTTGTGTGTGTGTGTGTGTTTGCGGGGGCGGGGGCGGTGCAAACAAGGTGAAACTTGCCCCGGGAATCTGGATCCTTCCATCAAATGGACAGACCTTCACCGGCGGGGCGGCGCATTGCTCCAAATATGTGAGAGCAGCAAAACAAAGGTCCCTCTGGAAGGCAGCGCCGGGGCTGCGAAAGCATCGGGAAATTTGCAAGCTACAAATTATTGTGTCAAGTTTAACACCGTCACGTTTACCCTGTTTGGCATTAATCCGTCCACTATGTTAACTGAACATTGATCTCTTTTTCTGCTTTTTTTTTAACTGTCTAACGACTCTGTTTAATTATTGGACAGAGTAATGTCACATCGCTGAGCTGAGCGCCTCTACTATAACATAGGCTGCTGTAAATCTTCTGAGAGTTAGAGGCAGCCAGGAGAGCATTGGAATAGTCGAGTCTGGGGGTAACAAACGCATGGGTGAGGATTTCAATGTCTGATGAGATGAGACAGGGGCGGAGCTGGGTGATGTAACGGAGGTGGATGTTGGCGGCCTTGGCGATGGTGATGATATGGGGTCAGAAACTCAGCTCAGGGTCAAATAGGACGCCAAGGCTGCGAACGGTCAGCTTCAGACTCAGGCAGTGGCCAGGGAGAGGGACGAAGTCGGTGGATAGGGAACGGAGTTTGAGGGTAAAGGTGGATATTTATCCAGCTGTGTCCGGTCCGGTTTAATATCACACTTTACTCCCTGCGCAGGTACCGCTGAGGATGGAGATCATGAAGATATTCCGGAAATGATTTTTTCGAACGGGTCCAGTCCGGTTCTGCTGCCTTGTTCCATGCAGTCTCACACCAAGATTAAACAGATTCAGTGGATATTTAAACCTGCCTCAGGAAACATTAGGCGCAGAATTTGTACTATTGATGACAGCACCCCTCAGTGCAGCTTCCCGCGGTTCCCACATATAACACTGGCTGAGACTGACGGTTTCAGGACGGGGAATTACTCTCTTTTGTTCACAGCGACAATGGAAGATGCCGGAAAATACAAGTGTTTTCTGTATTCTGAACACCTGAATAAATGGATGGAATTCCGCCTCATAGTGATTCATGGTGAGTTACTGAAACCAGTTTATGGTGTAGTTATATGTGTATGAAAGTCTCTGACACAAACTGTTTCACCATTTTCCGTATTTGCGCCAATGTTCCGTTAAACACCGGTTCATTAAATACCTGAATTGTGGTCATTTGTTACGTGGAAAAACGTAGCATTAAAACACTCAGCAATTTACTCATCTTCATTGAGAAAACTAGAAGAAATCCCGCAGTAAAGTCTCAACCGGTGAAGTTCGGTTCCATTTCCGGAACCTTCCCTCAGCACTTCTGCTCAATACTCACTGGGGTAGAAATTGACTTCAATGGAGCTGAATATCGGGCGGCGGGTGTAACAGGCGGCCAATACATTACCACACGTTCTACGCTGTCGTTGAAGATGAATTTCCAGCCCACAGGCTCGGTCTACTGAGGTCCCAATATGGCGGGCAGGAAACGTGTGTACATTTGTGACTGGAAGTGCGCCGCCTGACATATTGGGTGAGAGCGAATTAGAGCCTCCTTGACCCATGCCTGAAACAGGTGTTAGGATCTTTACATTTGTTATATTGAGGCCCTCTCTGTAAGATTGGTTTATCATGAGGCAGCCAGGCCCCTCGTCAGATACACTCTTCGAAGCCAGCTCTCGGTATTGCCTACTTCAGAGAAGCTAACTAATAACAGTCGCCATATTAAAGGAACCCATCGTGTCTCCCGATGTCCCGCTCCCCGTCGCTCCAAACCCGACCTGCTGATCCCGGGAAACTAACCATGACCCCCGCGGTCCTTGATCCAGGCCCTGGTCCCTGACTCACTTCAATCCCTGAACCCTGGCCCAGATCTCTATCGTCGACCGCCAACCATGGCTGTGAACTCGATACCCCGACCCATGCCGCTATCCCCGATCCTCGACTCAGGCTCCAATCTCCGACAATTGAAACAAGCCGTCGAACACAGCCCCAAACCCGACCCCTGTCCACAGCCTCAATCCCCGACACAAGACCAGATCTGTGAAACCCGACCAAGGCATGGATTCCCAAACCTGGTCTTCACCGGCGAGCTGCCTCTGGACGCCCAGCATCTGCCTGTCGCACATTGGTCAGACATTAATGAAGTCCATGGCCAGATGGGCCTAACTGTTTAGAAGTTGTGCCTGGGACTATGTGACGTGGCGCATGCAGCATGTGCGCCTGCTCCCTGTGCGCTCGTGTTCCGCTGCGATTGCAGTTCTAGGCCACAATTTAATCTGTGGTGTCTTTTGTCAGTTTAACCAGTTATAATCTTCCCACAGTGTCTGTGACCCCAGCCGGCCCGATTCCCCTGGGAACCTCCGTAAATCTGACCTGTGAGATGTCCGACCCATCATATTTCAACCGTATCGATTGGAGCATTGAAAATACCCAAGTAACTGCGAAAGGGAATATAATCCAGTGGAAACTGAACAACGCGTTTATTCATAAAGACAAGCGGCACAAGTTCGATTTCAGAAGTTTAAACATCAACAATTTTCAGCTCCACGATGCGGGACGCTACACATATACCGTAAGATTGAAGAATGGAAAGACTTGCTCTTATCATCGTCTCTTGGAGATATCAGGTTAGTCCGCATCTCAAACTAAACTTCCATTTGCCCCCGATGATTGATATCAACATCTCCCCAGTATCACTTGTAGAAAAGTGAAGTTGTCAGCCTTCTCTCTCCTGTTTGGTGCTGAGCTGCCCGAGTGCTGTTGTGGCTGCACACAGCCGGTCGGCTGGGTGATGTAACGGAGGTGGATGTTGGCGGCCTTGGCGATGGTGATGATATGGGGTCAGAAACTCAGCTCAGGGTCAAATAGGACGCCAAGGCTGCGAACGGTCAGCTTCAGACTCAGGCAGTGGCCAGGGAGAGGGACGAAGTCGGTGGATAGGGAACGGAGTTTGAGGGTAAAGGTGGATATTTATCCAGCTGTGTCCGGTCCGGTTTAATATCACACTTTACTCCCTGCGCAGGTACCGCTGAGGATGGAGATCATGAAGATATTCCGGAAATGATTTTTTCGAACGGGTCCAGTCCGGTTCTGCTGCCTTGTTCCATGCAGTCTCACACCAAGATTAAACAGATTCAGTGGATATTTAAACCTGCCTCAGGAAACATTAGGCGCAGAATTTGTACTATTGATGACAGCACCCCTCAGTGCAGCTTCCCGCGGTTCCCACATATAACACTGGCTGAGACTCACGGTTTCAGGACGGGGAATTACTCTCTTTTGTTCACAGCGACAATGGAAGATGCCGGAAAATACAAGTGTTTTCTGTATTCTGAACACCTGAATAAATGGATGGAATTCCGCCTCATAGTGATTCATGGTGAGTTACTGAAACCAGTTTATGGTGTAGTTATATGTGTATGAAAGTCTCTGACACAAACTGTTTCACCATTTTCCGTATTTGCGCCAATGTTCCGTTAAACACCGGTTCATTAAATACCTGAATTGTGGTCATTTGTTACGTGGAAAAACGTAGCATTAAAACACTCAGCAATTTACTCATCTTCATTGAGAAAACTAGAAGAAATCCCGCAGTAAAGTCTCAACCGGTGAAGTTCGGTTCCATTTCCGGAACCTTCCCTCAGCACTTCTGCTCAATACTCACTGGGGTAGAAATTGACTTCAATGGAGCTGAATATCGGGCGGCGGGTGTAACAGGCGGCCAATACATTACCACACGTTCTACGCTGTCGTTTAAGATGAATTTCCAGCCCACAGGCTCGGTCTACTGAGGTCCCAATATGGCGGGCAGGAAACGTGTGTACATTTGTGACTGGAAGTGCGCCGCCTGACATATTGGGTGAGAGCGAATTAGAGCCTCCTTGACCCATGCCTGAAACAGGTGTTAGGATCTTTACATTTGTTATATTGAGGCCCTCTCTGTAAGATTGGTTTATCATGAGGCAGCCAGGCCCCTCGTCAGATACACTCTTCGAAGCCAGCTCTCGGTATTGCCTACTTCAGAGAAGCTAACTAATAACAGTCGCCATATTAAAGGAACCCATCGTGTCTCCCGATGTCCCGCTCCCCGTCGCTCCAAACCCGACCTGCTGATCCCGGGAAACTAACCATGACCCCCGCGGTCCTTGATCCAGGCCCTGGTCCCTGACTCACTTCAATCCCTGAACCCTGGCCCAGATCTCTATCGTCGACCGCCAACCATGGCTGTGAACTCGATACCCCGACCCATGCCGCTATCCCCGATCCTCGACTCAGGCTCCAATCTCCGACAATTGAAACAAGCCGTCGAACACAGCCCCAAACCCGACCCCTGTCCACAGCCTCAATCCCCGACACAAGACCAGATCTGTGAAACCCGACCAAGGCATGGATTCCCAAACCTGGTCTTCACCGGCGAGCTGCCTCTGGACGCCCAGCATCTGCCTGTCGCACATTGGTCAGACATTAATGAAGTCCATGGCCAGATGGGCCTAACTGTTTAGAAGTTGTGCCTGGGACTATGTGACGTGGAGCAATGAAGGCAGTGAAAAGGCTTCAAACAGTCAGGAGGTGATCCAATACACCGCACAGTAACCAGCCTATGCCCTCCTCCTGGATCCAGAGTGGTCTGTTTAAGCTTCTGGTCAGTGATGAATCCCAGGATTCTAATAGTTGGTTCGGAAGTTGCGGTGCTGCTGAAGGTCATGGGGAGGCGATGGTCTTTCTCTTGTTTGAGATGGTCGTCGACAGGCACTCCTGTGGTACGAATCGTACCAGCCATTGTCCTGCAGTAAGTCTGAAAGGAGCTGGCCACTGCATAATGGTCAGTGAATAACCCCACTCCCGATCTTATGACGGAGAAAATGTTCTTAACAAAACATCTGGATGGTGGTTGGGCCATGAATGCCTGCCTGGCTACCCCAGATGTGAAGTCCTAACGCTGTGATGATTGGCCTCGACACCTGCTGCCATCTTCCTGCGTGTCATGCAAAACCCCACTTAGTAGAGTTTTACACCTGACTCCCATTGACATTAGTGTTTTTTTCTATGAGGATTTGATGCCATTCTCGATAGAATGTTGCATCCTGAAGTTTGGCAGTGCAGCAGCACATGGTCAATGTGGGTGTTTGTACCTTCATACACTTACCTTGGAGAACAGTGTGCAGCAGTGGAAGAATTCGCAGGCAGATTAACAGTCTGATAGGCCACGAGCTGAACATCCTTTCCATGGCTGGAACCATCCTTACACCAGCCATATGGGAAGTTAGTTCTAGAGGGCGAGGTCTTATGGGCTCCCTAATGGATGAAGGGAGGTCACTCAACCCACCGGATCCGTGTATCCCGCTGGGTGTCAAACTAGTGATCCTCTCGCCCGCTTCAATCTCATACCACTTATTACTCAGAGATGGGAATGCTGCCACGAAGCGAAAGGCTCGCTCCAACCAAAGCCGAGTAACTGCAGGAATGAATCAGAAGATGAGACATTGTAAACCATTCAATGTTGGTGTGTATGTGTGAGGCGGGGATCGGTGTTGTTGTAAATAGCGAAATTTGTACCAAAATTATGGATCCTTTCAACAAATGGACAGCAGTTGATTGCGGGTATTGTGCAATGGTCCAAATCTGTTAGCAATAAAACCAAATGTTCTGTCTAAAGTAGCACCGGGTGTGAGACTGTTTCTACAGAATCCATTTACACACTGACGCTACCTGACATACACTTGGGGAGATCCCTGTCCGTACGTACCCATGGCTGAACTTCGCTCCAAGCAGGTATTTGAAAGCAGGAAATGAATGTGTCACGTTTAAACCAATGACATTTACCTGCTTTGTAAGACGTTGCGATGTGCACTACTATAATTGTCGTTTGAAATGCGGCAATTTGAACAGGTGAAAACACCTGTGTGATATTATTGGACAATGACAATGAATGAGTTTTCTGCCCGTACTTTAACAGAGCTGTTTTATGTTGAAGCTTTTTCCGAGTTAGTATAATCCTAAACACGTTTCAAAATTTATCCAGAACCTATTGGAAATTTCCTACCAAATCTTCAAATGCATTGATTCCCAATCACTACCTCCAGAAACACCTATTTGTTCAGTTTGTTCTTAAGGTGCAAACGACGCTGGTAAGACCGTGTTTATTGCCCATCCGTGGTTGCCTTCAGGGCAGTAAGATTCAATAGTGTGGGACGGGAGTCCCCTGTAGCCCAGGGCCCTCCCTGAAGGACATGATTCAACCATTGGTGTTATTTTCACAACGGCCTTCATCTATATTGTGTCAATTTTCAGCCTCAATATCTATTTTGATCAAATTCCTTGATTTATGTTAATTTTTATTGTCATTTTCTGTAGGAACTGCACCGACTTCTCTCGCTACACATAATCCACCGACAGCAACATCAGGTGAAACTTTAATCTCATGAACTCCACGGTTACTGTTTGTTTGTTACCATCTGGCAGTCAATTACACCTGGGGAAAGATGGTTGAAAAGTCCAACGTGATTTGTATTCAACCAGGGTTTGCATTGACGTATCGTCCTGAAGGAAGTTTGTTTGTGGGTGTTAGTAATGAAGTGTGCAGAAAAGAAGGGTATTTCAACAATACAGCGCCCCCTAGAGGCCGGAGCAGTGGTGAAGTGGAGGTTAGAGATAAACACTCTGCTCTTTTGCTTTTTTTTAACTACCAATGGATTGGCAGCAGTTTGCCCGAGTGAGCCTTGACTTAGTGGTAGCATTGTTGCCTCTGAGCCCAAGAAAGTAGGGTTCGAGCCCCGTTCCCAACAATACTGGAGAGTGGACATTTGAGATCTGACTCACAATTCTAGGTTGATTCCAGCCGAATACTCTTTTAAGAACATAACAACATAAGAAATAACAGCAGGAGTAGGCCACACAGCCCCTCGAGCCTGCTCCGACATTCATTCAGATCATGGCTGATCATCGACCTCAACTCCACTTTCCCGCCCGATCTCCATATCCCTTGATTCCCCTAGAGTCCAAAAATCTATCTATCTCAGCACTGAATATACTGAAAGACTCAGCATTCACAGCCCTCTGGGGCAGAGAATTCCAAAGACTCACAATCCTCTGAGTGAAGAAATTCCTCCTCATCTCAGTCTTAATTAGATAAGGAGACCAGATTTGTGCACAGTACTCCAGGTGTGGTCTCACCAAGGCCCTGTACAATTTTAGCAAGACTTCCTTACTCATATACTTCAAACCCTTGCAATAAGGGCCAACATGCCATTTGCCTTCCTTATTGCTTGCTGTATCTGCAGGCTAGCTTTCTGTGTTTCTTGCACAAGGACACCCAAATCTCTCTGAACATCAACATTTGAAAGTTTCTCACCATTTAAAAAATATTCTGTTTTTCTATTCTTCCTACCATTATACTCCATCTGCCACCTTACTGCCCACTCACTTAGTCTATCTATATCCCTTTGCAAACTCTGTGTTCTCCTCACAGCCTACTATCCCACCTAACTTTGTATCATCAGTTACACTCGGTACCTTCATCTAGGTCATTAATATAGATTGTAAATAGCTGAGGCCCCAACACTGATCCTTGCGGCACCCCACTATTTACAGCCTGCCAACCTGAAAAAGATCCATTTATCCCTACTCTCTGTTTTCTGTCCGTTAACCAATCCTCTAACCATGCTATTATATTACCCTCAATCCCATCAGCCCTAATCTTGTGCAATAACGTTTTATGTGGCACCTTATCGCATGCCTTTTGGAAATCCAAGTATACTACATCCACTGGTTCGCGTTTATCTACCGTGCTAGTTACAGCCTCAAAAAACTCTAATAAATTTATAAAGCAGATTTCCCTTTCATAAAACCATGTTGCCTCTGCCTAATCATGTTAGGATTTTCTAAGTGACTTGATACCAGTTCTTAACAATGGATTCCAGCATTTTCCCGACGACTGATGTCAGCCTAACTGGCCTGTATTTCCCTCTTTTTCTCTCCCTCCTTTCTTGAATAGTGGTGTTACATTTGCGACCTTCAAATCCGCTGGGACCATTCCAGAATCTAGGGAATTTTGGAAGATCAAAACCAATGCATCCACTATCTCTTCAGCCACCTCTTTTAGAACCCTAGGATGTAGGCCGTCAGGTCCAGGGAATTTGTCGGCTTTTAGTCCCATCAGTTTCTTTAGTATTTTTTCTCTGCTTATATTACTTACTTTAAGTTCCTCACCTTCATTAGACGATTGATTCCCCACCATTTTTGCTATGCTTTTTGTGTCTTCTACTGTGAAGACAGATACAAAATATTTGTTTAACATTTCTGCCATTTCCTTATTCTGCATAATAATTTCTCCTGTCTCAGCCTCTAAGGGACCAACGCTTACTTTTGCTACTCTTTCCCTTTTTGCATACTTGTAGACACTCTTACAATCTGCTTTTATATTTCTTGCTAGTTTTCTCTCAATATTCTTTTTTTCCCCCTTTTGATCAATCTTTGCTGGTTTCTGAAACTCTCCCAATCCTCAGGCTTACTATTATTCTTTGCAACATTATAAGCTTCTTCTTTTAATCTAATGCTATCCTTAACTTCTTTAGTTAGCCACGGTTGGATCACTTTTCCCGTGGAGTTTTTGTTTCTCAATGGAATGTATATTTGTTGAGAATTATGAAATATTTTTAAATGTTTACCATTGCTTATCTACCGCCATACGTTTATTCAATTTTTTTCCAATCTACCTTAGCCAACTCGCCCCTCATACCTATGTAATTGGCTTTCCTTAAGTTTAAGACTCTAGTTTCGGACTTAGGGAAGTCACTCTCAAAATTATTTTGAAATTCTATCATATTATGATCACTCTGCCCCAGAGGATCCTTTACGATGTGATTGCTAATTAACCCTGTCTCATTACGCAATACAAGATCTAAAATAGCCTGTTCCCTGGTTGGTTCCATGACATATTCTTCTAGGAAACTATCCCGAATGCATTGCATGAACTCTTCTTCCAGACTACCTTTGCCAATTTGATTTGTCCAGTCTATATGAAGATTTAAGTCCCCCAAGATTATTGCATTACCTTTGTTGCAAGCTCCTACTATTTCTTGATTAATATTCAGTCCAACGGTATAGCTACTGTTAGGCCTATATACTACTCCTACCAGTGTTTTCTGCCCCTTGTTATTCCTTATCTCCACCCATACTGATTCTACTTCCTGATCTTCCGAGCCGAGGTCCTTTCTCGCTACAGTCCGTATGTCATCCTTTATTATCAGGGCCACTCCCCCTCCTTGTTCATTTTGCATGTATGTTCGAAACGTCAACTTTTAGGTCCCAACCTTGGCCACCTTGCAACCATGTCTCTGTAGTGGCAATTAGATCAAACCCATTTATCTCTAATTGTGCCATTGGTTCGTCTATCTTGTTACGAATGCTTCGTGAATTCAGATAAAGAGCCTTTAATTTAACTTTTTTTACCATTATTCCCTGCTTTGACCTTATTCTCTGCTGCACTGCTACCATTAAACTCTCTGTCCCTTCCTGTCACAATCTACTTATTTTTACCCAAATCGCTACACTGCTCTATTGCCTTGACCTTTCTCTTTAGATTTCTAAATGTCCTCTCACCTGACCACTCCCCCCACCCCCCGGTTTTTTTAATATAAAGTCCAATCTACAGCCCTAGTTTTTCGATTCTCCAGGACGCTGGTCCGAGCCCGGTTTAAGTGAATCCTGTCGCAACGGAGCTGCTCCCTCTTTCCCCAGTACTTGTGCCAGTGCCCCATGAATTGAAACTCCTTTTTCCCACACCACACTTTGAGCCATGCATTTAACTCTCTGATCTGCTTGACCCTATGCCAATTTGCACGTGGCTCATGTAGCAATCCAAAGATTATTACCCTTGTGGTTCTGCTCACTAATTTAGAACCTCGTTCCTCAAATTCCCTCAGCAGAACCTCATTCTAAGTTCTACCTATGTCGTTGGTTCCTACATGGACCACGACAACTGGATCCTCCCCCTCCCACTCGAAGCTCTTCTCCAGCCACGAGGATATCTCCAGATATCCTTAACCATGGCACCGGGCAGCAACACAGCCTTCGGAACTCTCTTTCGCAGCTGCAGAGAACAGTATCTCTCCCCCTGAATATGCTGTCCTCTACTACTACCACATTCCTTCCTTCTCCCCCCACTTGGATGGCCCCCTGTGCCACAGTGCTGTGGTCAGTTTGCCCATCCTCCCTGCAGTCCTTTTCCTCATCCATACAGGTAGAAAGTACCTCGTACCTGTTGGACAATGTCCAGGGCTGAGGCTCCTCCATCACTACATCCTGGCTCCCCAAACCTTCCGAACTCGCAGTCACACCCTCCTGTCCCTGACCACTGACGAACTCTAAAGTACTACTTAACCGAAAGGGTGTGACTGCCTCCTGGAACAAAGTGTCCCGGTAACTCTCCCCCTCCCTGATGTATCGCAATGTCTGCAGCTCGTACTCCAGCTCAACAATTCTGAGACGAAGTTCCTCGAGTTGCAGACACTTACTGCAGATGTGGTTGCTCGGGATCGCGATGCTCTCCACAGACTCCCACATGCTGCAGTTACGACACACCAGCTGCCCTGCCATCTCTAACCTTGTTTTATTTATTAATTAATGAGTTAAACATTTTATTCAATCGATATTTTAGGTTTATTGTTTAATTATTTTATTTAGATTAAGTTATTAATGTAATAAGTACTAGCAAGTTACAGTTTCTCAAATCTTAATTAACCCCCTTCCCCAACTTAGAGAACAACAAGTACTGTAATGCGCATTAACCAATCACCTACCTGCTCTCTTGTGACGTCACCCTTTGATGTTTTTTAATTGGAGCCTCGCCGCTGCCGCTGTTTTAATTCAGGTCCGCTCTCGGGCCGCTCTTTATCCTCTCGCCGCTGCCGCTGCCGGGTGTGGGCTTAAGACCGATAAGACTCTCCGTACTCATCGGCTGGAATAACGATGTTTACGGCCATGGAAAGAATAGACACGTGGCCGTAAGACTCATAATCCGACGCCGACGAATCCTTCCGCTACTACATACGATGCTACTCGGGAAGAGTGGGGAAAATCTCATTTGCTTCGAATAAGTTTTCATCCAAAGTCTGTCTGTAAAAACCCACATCAAAACTGGTGGAAACACCGGAGATAAGCTTCAAGCACGAGCCTTATTCCATCCTTTACTGCTACAATCTGCAAAGTGTAGCATTTGCTCAGAAAGAGATTTGATCAGAAAGAGAATGCAGTTCAATTTTAACCTGACAGTGTAAATTTTAGATGATGCATATAGAAGTTGCAATATTTAGTTGAAGCATAAGGCCTTCCATTATTAGCTGTCTCTGCAGACACCCCCCAAGCACACCCCCCACCCCACCCCCCATGGTGCTGCTCACCAAGTGTCAGTGGATACAGTGGGAAAGGACGCTGGGATGATGAAACGCCACCGACTGGCTGCAAAATGCAACTACAGCATCTCGGCACGTCCTTACACTGAGAATTCACATTCTAACTTGACACAGACACAATCCACTCTTAAATGTTGACAAAAACAGGTTAAAAATCGCGATAAAAGAAACAAAGATTACGGACAGGAAGTCCACACTTACACAATGTTTGGACTCATTTCGATACAGACAGTTCTTATTTTCTCTGTATTCGCACGTTGTTTTCTCAGATCCAACCAAGGCTTCGAAGAGAATTCCAATCATCACAGGTGCAACAGTCGGTCTGGCGGTGTTAGTTCTTGCCGCGATTCTCATTGTTGTGCTGATCAAGAAAAAACACAAGTCAGCAAAAGAAAAAGAGGAATCCGGCAAGTACTGTTTGACATTTTCAGTTACGGCGAGGTTCCTCTATCTATTCCATGGATCAATTTTACACAATTGTAGCGTCCAGTCTCCCACTCCCTCTCTTTCAAATATTCTAATCTCTCTCTCTCTCTCTCCTGCTGACGATCTATCTCTCTAGATTAATCTCTCTAGATTTATCTCTATATATTAATCTATCTATCGATTAATCGATCGATCACTCTCTATCTCTCTCTCTCTATCTATCTATCTCTATCTGTCTCTCTATCGATCTCTCTATCTCTCTATCTATCTATATATCTATTTCTCTGTCTATATACTTCTCTATCTACATAGCTAACTCTCTATCTATCTATTGATCTTTTTATCTATCGTTATGTTATTCATAGTTTTACTTTCTTCCCTAGTCTTAATATTTTATGAAGGACATAAAGTGACCATACAATTGAGAGTTATCCACGCATTGAGCGAAATTTGTACACAAAAAATCAGAACAACTTTCTGCAAACAGGGCTTAGAACTTTTCTATTTAATGTTTAACTGTTTCTTAAAGTGAGGTTTCTTCGTTGCCTCCTTCCCAATGGCTATCGATCAATCTTGGCTTCACAATCTCAGTGTGATGAACATTGGTGAGAAATGTTAAATTGATGGTGATAACAGTGTCACACTCAAATCTTGAACAAAGGAACAACATGTTTGTACACAATGGCTTGTGTAGTCACTGCTGTACTGTAGGAAACGACGCCGCCAATATATGCACAGCAAGCTCCCACAAACAGCAATGAAATAAACATAAGTGTTGGGAAAGACACCTCGAGAACGTCCCTGCTCTTCTTTCGGTAGTGCCGTGGGGTCTTTGACGTTTACCTGAAAGGGCAGAGAGGGCCACGGTTTAATGTCTCATGTGAAGGATGGCACCTCGGACAGTGCAGCGCTCCCTCAGTACTGCACTGGGAATGTGAGCCCAGATGATGTGCTCACGTCGCTGGAGTGGGATTCGAATCGACAACCGTGTGTCTCAGGATGAGAGTACTACCACAGAATCAATGCTAATGCCTCACCTCAGCATCAATCGTTAGCACTCGACCCTCCCCGCAGAGTCAGATATCTAACACATGAATCTCAATGGGACAGTAGAATCCATAAGTAATAATCAAAAGCACTATTGGTCAATAGCGTTGCGTTAGCAGACACGCTTCATAGAGGCGTAGACTCTATTTTAAGATAAAGTAGGGAATGCTGGAGGTAAACCGCCAGTCAGTCAGTATCTATAGAGAGAAAGGGCAGAGAGAGCTGTAGAATCATCATCAGAATTAATGAGCTGGGCAACATCAGTATATTTTATGGCATTTTTCAGGCAGCACTGCAAACATGAATTTGCAATGATTCAACTCTCCTACTTTATCCTTTCAGAGGGACCCTACATCAACGTTCCTCCTCAAAGGAAGAAAACTGAGCAGGTGAATCCAATTGATAATTTGTCTCTTAAAGCTTTCCTTTTGAAAGTGGACAGCCATGTCGACAAACTGAATCGTGTGCTTCCAATCTTTGACTGAAACCGAGTCCCTAACCAGAAACTCGCACTCGAATCACAGTTTCAGGCAATAGCTTACCAACTCTTAGCGCATTTAACTTAAACGAGTTGACTTCTTAGTTACAATACCGGACAAGGCAACTGTATAAACCGCGGTGAAGCGCCTCCGCGCTATTATTTCAGACAGTTATATCCGGCCTATACCACGTACATCAATTGTTCCGATGCCTTTGAATCATTTCTCAGTAATTCCTTACAGACGGTGCATTAATTTCTCTGTTATTTTCTGTCGAAAGAACTGCTGATTGTGTTTATTTCTGTAATTTTGAGATCAATGTACTTTGGACACATTTCTACCCGCCTCTTTCCACGTGTATATCACCAGTGGTCTTTGCTCTTCTGTCGATGCTGATCTCTCAATGCTCCTGTACTTAACTTTATTAACTTTATGTTCCAGGATGAATCTGATTTGAATTCCACTTACATGGTAAGTGTATGCAACAGTCATACGGTTTCCAGCACAACCTCGTTTTCTCTCTGAATTATCGAGTGATCAGGAATGCTCACTTATTGTACCATCTTCTCACAGGGTTTGAAGTTAGAGGAGCAATCGGTTTACAGCCAACTGCAGAGGTATGTTTCATACACTGTTTAATTAATAGTTGGTCGATCTCTCATCATCTATCTATCTATCTATCTATCTATCTATCTATCTATCTATCATCTATATGTCCTTCATAGTATTACTTATCTTCATCATCTGAACTGCTTATGAATGTCCATTCAAAGCAATTCTTGCTGGTTTCCTATTAAAATAACTATTGCACTGTGTCCATTTATTTTACACATATTGATCCTCTGGCCGTTACACATCTAACTCATTTCTCTTTTTCAGATAAGGAGCTCGTATGTCTTCTGGGAATATTAGAACAAGCACAACTTATCCACACCCGGAGAGTGTTCCATCCTCCACTGGGTGCTGCTACTACTAATGCTTTATGTGGGCTCCCTTATGGAAATTACGTTCTGAGGGACATTATATATATATCAGCGCTTATGTTAGAAAAATAGTAAGAAAACGTTTTGAGTTAAAATCTTGCTGATAATGCATCTTTTAGGATATTTCATCAACTTGAGCTCATCCAGAACTCTGCCGCCCGAATCCTAATTCACGTCAAGTCCCGTTCACCCATCACCCCCTGCACTCGCTGTACTTCATTGGCTCCCAATCCGGCAATGCCACGATTTCAAAATTCTCATCCTTCTTTTCCAATTCCTCCATGGCACCGCCCCTGCTTATCAGTGTAACATCCTCCAACCCTCCGAGATCTCGGCACTCCTTAATCTGGCCTCTTGCTTATCCCCAATTTTCTTCGTTCACCATGGACGGCCGTGCCTTCAGCTCCTGAGAAATTAAGCTGTGGAATTCCCCTCCCCAAAACCCTCCCCCTTTCTACCTCACTCTCCTCCTTTAAGATGCTCTTGAAAACCTAAGTCTTTGACAAAGCATTTGGACACCTGTCATAATATCTCCTACGTGGCCCAGTGTCAAATTTTATTGGAAGCGCATTGGGAGGTTTAATTACATTAAAGGCGCTATATGTGTGCAAGTTGTTGTTGTTTTTGTTGTTTTGCCTCTGAATTATATTAATATACAGCTTTAATGTTTGTATACATTCCTACAGCAAAAATGCAGAGACTGCACGCCAGAGATGTAATGGTTTGTACATGATGCTCTGGAATAATCAATTATATATTAAACCGATGTACAGCCTCCACATTCTAATTGTACTGCACCAGTAGGGGGCTCTGTGAGGTAATGCTCTGTGACACAGAATATAGTGGGGTGTAAACAAACTGTATGTGACAGCCCACTACTGAGGCCTCAATTGTGCAGAGCCGCAACCAGTAACGAAGGAATCGTAATATGGGCCGCCAAGTATCATTCCCGAGAGGAAATAATGTCCTCCCAAAATATGGTGTAGCTCTCACTTAAAGTGACAACTCACGAAGAAATAAATCTCACAATATATAAATCACCCAATCCCAAGAGCGTCAATCTGAACCCTTCCAGTAAATACTGAACTTAGTTTAAGTGGCAATCAGTGCAAGAACAAACCTCACTGATTGGACAAACCATGGAATGCAAACTACACCTACCCGAGATGTAGCTTGTCAAGTGACAACGCCTGCCCACTGAAATGGAAATCATCTCGCTCAAACTCCCCAAAACTCACCCCCACTGTGACACAAATAGGTCAGTGCTGCCTCCTGAATACAACAATGCCCACCTCAAATTATTCACATCGCTGGCCTCCACCCACTGTCCACTGACGGCACAATCACCTGCGAAACTTTTGTCTTTCATCGTAGCTTCGAAATTAACGGGTCAGATATTAGAGTGGCCAGACTTAACGCCTTTCGATGACGCTGCTTTGAAAGCCACGATATCGTAGTTTTTAACTAATTTCTTTACAAGGCGTTCTGGAATCTTGAACACCCCCGATTTGAATCGCTCCAACATTGGTGGCCCTGCCTTCAGCTGCCAAAGACCTAAGCACTGCAATTCCCTCCCTAAACCTCTCCGCCTCTCTACGGCCGGGAAATCGGACCCGTTTGCGCCGGCGTTTCAGGCCGGTTTGGAAGAAAAATGGGCTAAAATTGGAGAGAGCTGGAAACCTGCCAGTGCCACTGCAGGTCAGAGTTCACGGCCGCCGAAATTAACGGCACTGGCAGGAACGCAATATTGGTGCTGGCTGCTAATTAACATTATCCCAGCGCTAAACTTACCGTGCAAGGCCGCCTTTCCTGGCGGTAGTCTCAGCAGGAAGCCCAATTATGCGTCGCCATTGCGTCATTGCAGCTAGAACAGCCTTTTCTTAAAGCAAGACTGTCATTTTAGAATCAGTGCCATTCCTTAAAGGGGAACTGCCTTCTAAAATAAAAATCATTTAAAAATCAACCGTTTTTTTCGCTTATAGCTCAACTACCTTCTGAAAAAGATAAACATTAAAACGTATTCTCAAATGCCAGTCTTCAGCTGTTAAAAATGAATTGCCTCCCGAACCTTAAAAAATGGAATAAGGGCTTCAGCACGAACACAAATGGCTCCGCAAGCCAGGGAAGGGCATGCAGGGTCTTGCAGGCAGTACTCCAGCTTTGTGCAGGGCTTCAACACTGAACATAGGAACAGGGGTAGGACATTCAGCCCCTCGAGCCTGTTCCACCATTCGATGAGATTATGGCTGATCTACGACCTAACTCTATATACCTGCCTTTGACCCATATACCTTAATACCTTTGGTTAACATAAAGCTATCAATCTCCGATTTCAAATTAACAATAGATCTAGTATCAATTGCCCTTTGTGGAAAAGAGTTCCAACTTCTCCCACCCTTTGTACTTAGAAGTGTTTCCTAATTTCACTCCTGAAAGGTCTGGCTCTAATTTTTAGACTATACCCCCTCGTCCTAGAATCCCCAAGCAAAGGAAATAGTGTCTCTCTATCTACCCTATCTGTTTCCCTTAATATCCTGAAAACTTCGATCAGATCACCCCTTACCCTTCTAAATTCTAGGAAATACAACCCTAATTTATGTAATCTCTCCTCGTAACTTAACCCTTGAAGTTCGGGTATCATTCTGGTAAAGCTATGCTGCACTCCCTCCTAGGCCAATATATCTTTCCTAAGATGTGGTTCCCAGAACTGCTCACAGTACTCCAGGTGTGGTCTAACCAGGGCTTTGTATAGATACAGCATAACTTCTACCCCCTGTATTCTAGTCCTCTAGATATAAAGGCCAGCATTCCATTAGACTTTTTGATTATTTTCTGTACCTGTTCATGACATTTGAACGATCTATGTACCTGAACCCCCAAGTCTCTTTGGATATCTACTGCTTTTAGCTTTTTACCATTTAGAAAGTAGCCTGTTCTATCCTTTTTAGGTCCAAAGTGCATGAAATCATATTTGCTTACATTGAAATCCATTTGCCACAGTTTTGACCCCTCACATAATCTATTAACATCCCTTTGTAATTTTATGCTTTCATCTACACGGCCTACAATGCCACCTATCTTTGTGTTATCGGCAAATCTGGATATACTGCAAAAGAGTTCCTCTACCCATAGGGGCCAGGAGGCACTCCAGAATGAAGGGTGTCGGACCAGATCACCGAGGCCGTCATTGCCACCAGTGTCACCCTCAAGACCTGACTCCAGTGCCAAAAAACCTTCATGACCTCAGACCAGTGGTCAAGTTCATTGAAAGCAAATTCAAAAGGCATCTACTGGCAACTGCACCACTAGCCTCACACACTTCTCAATGCAGTAGAACCGCCCCCCCCCCCCCCCGCCATCACTCATCTACCAATGAACTTTACCAAACACGAGGCACATCTCGCATTCCTAGCTTCACCTCACCCCCTTGGAGGAGACGGTGTTAGTCATTCTTGGCAGGGGCACATTGCTGAGGGCTTAGCCAGCGGCGAGGCTGCAAGGAAACAAGATGCTGGTATCGTCATATGTTATCCTCCTTCTCGCATGCAACTCTTGCTTTCCCGCCCTGCCCTCACCACAACTCCACCCTTATGCCTTCCTCATTGCACACACCCAAGAAATGCAGCCTGCCCAGCCAGTGGGTGTCCAAGAAGAGGGGGAGGAGAGTGAAGAAGAAATTAAGAAACACCGTCGATCGATTTCACACTCCTAGCCACCAGCTCCTCAAGGTCGACCTGCAAAGCCATTTGAAGTGTCCCCCACTGAAAGTCAGCAGGTATGCTGCAGGCTGGGGGAGCACCACGTGACATCAGTAGGATAGGCAAAGGCACACACAAGACAGTCACTCGGGGAATGCATAAGGGTGATTAGTTAATTTCTTGATGTCATATTGGATGGATAGATGTATAAAGTTGGATTGGAAAGTTTGATTTGTGGTGGCTTTTATTTCAGCATTGTGGCCAAGAGGACGGTGTGATGGTCAGTAACAGAGGGATGCTCAGGAGTGGAACAAATGTTGAAAGGGGAATTGGGGTAGTGTTCACTCATATCGCTGGTGGATGATTCAATCCCGTACGTCCCAGCCAGAAAGGGGCTGTCTGGGTTGCCTCCTTCCCTATGCTTCCTCCTCATCGGCTTCCTCCTGCTCTGCTTTTTCCTCTTCTGCTTTTTCCACTTCTGCTTCCTTCTCTTCCGCTTCCTGCTTCTCGTCTTCCTCCACCTCCTCCTCCCTCTGCGAGCAGCTTGTCCCCTTGGCTGCAACTAAAGAGCCCAGGGTTGGGAGCAAGTGGTGTTCTCAGAGGCCGTCCTTTAAGAGCCAAAGCATTGCAAAAGCCCAGCAGCACTCCCTGCACTTCCTTCACACTTTAACTACTTTTTAAATATATTGCACAAAGCCACTGCCCCAATAAAATGTAAAGAAACCAGTACAAATGCAAAAATCTAAACTTACATGAAAGTTGACTCAATCTTCCAGAGTGCAGCGCGGCCCGAGCTGTCGAACGATGGGGCCTTTTCTCTGCTGCGATGTATTCTCCGGAAGGTGGGGCTATTGGCACTGAACCCTTTCCGCACCCCCTGAACCACATCCCCACCCCTGAACCCCTTCCCCACCCCCTGAACCCTTTCCCTACCGCCTGAACCCCTTCCCCTCCCCTGAACCCCTTCCCCTTCACTGAACCCCTTCCCCACCCCTGAACCGTTTCCCCACTGCCCCTGAACCCCTTCCCCCCCCCTGAACCCCTTCCCCACCCCCTGAACCCCTTCCCCACCCCCTGAACCCCTTCCCCTCCACTGAACCCCCTTCCCCACTCCCTGAACCCTTTCCCCTCCCCCTGAACCCTTTCCCCACCCCCTTCACCACTTCCCCACCCTGTTGGTGTCTCTCTGTATCACTCACTGTACTCAGTCACACCTCTCACTATCTCCCTCTGCTGGTGTCTCTCTGTTTCACTGTATCTAACCTGTGCTGTACCTGCCCTGGGAGTGTTTGATGGGACAGTGTAGAGGGAGCTTTACTCTGTATCTAACCTGTGCTGTACCTGCCCTGGGAGTGTTTGATGGGACAGTGTAGAGGGAGCTTTACTCTGTATCTAACTCGTGCTGTACCTGCCCTGGGAGTGTTTGATGGGACAGTGTAGATGGAGCTTTACTCTGTATCTAACCTGTGCTGTACCTGCCCTGGGAGTGTTTGATGGGACAGTGTAGAGGGAGCTTTACTCTGTCTCTAACCCGTGCTGTACCTGCCCTGGGAGTGTTTGACGGGATAGTGTAGAGGGAGCTTTACTCTGTATCTAACCCGTGCTGTACCTGCCCTGGGAGTGTTTGATGGGACAGTGCAGAGGGAGCTTTACTCTGTATCTAACCCGTGCTGTACCGGCCCTGGGAGTGTTTGATGGGACAGTGCAGATGGAGCTTTACTCTGTCTCCAACCCGTGCTGTACCTGCCCTGGGAGTGTTTGATGGGATAGTGTAGAGGGAGCTTTACTCTGTATCTAACCTGTGCTGTACTTGCCCTGGGAGTGTTTGATGGGACGGTGTAGAGGGAGCTTTACTCTGTCTCTAACCCGTGCTGTACCTGCCCTGGGAGTGTTTGATGGGATAGTGTAGAGGGAGCTTTACTCTGTATCTAACCGGTGCTGTAGCTGCCCTGGGAGTGTTTGATGGGACAGTGCAGAGGGAGCTTTACTCTGTATCTAACCCGTGCTGTACCTGCCCTGGGAGTGTTTGATGGGACAGTGTAGAGGGAGCTTTACTCTGTATCCAACCCGTGCTGTACCTGCCCTGGGAGTGTTTGATGGGACAGTGTAGAGGGAGCTTTACTCTGTATCTAACCTGTGCTGTACTTGCCCTGGGAGTGTTTGATGGGACGGTGTAGAGGGAGCTTTACTCTGTATCTAACCTGTGCTGTACCTGCCCTGGGAGTGTTTGATGGGACAGTGTAGAGGGAGCTTTACGTTGTATCTAACCCGTGCTGTACCTGCTCTGGGAGTGTTTGATGGGACAGTGTAGAGGGAGCTTTGTAGAGGGAGCTTTACTCTGTAACTAACCTGTGCTGTACCTGCCCTGTGAGTGTTTGATGGGACAGTGTAGAGGGAGCTTTACTCTGTATCTGACCTGTGCTGTCCCTGCCCTGGGAGTGTTTGATGGGACAGTGCAGAGGGAACTTTACTCTGCAACTAACCTGTGCTGTGCCTGACGTAATCTAATCGAGGGGTTCAAGTGGAACAAAAGATACCCGGGAATATGTTACAGGCTGGAATCCAATCGAGTAGTCGGACAACAATGGCAGCCGAGGGAGGTGGTGGAGAGGTAAAATTGAACGGGAAATGTTGTCATAGCAATTCACAATATTGAATGTTGACAGAAGTGTGACCAAAAAAATCATGGAAACAGGAAGCAAAGTGTGTTGGCAAGAAATACGTGTCCGCTGCGCGACATTTTAATAATATAAAGATATTATCCTGATTTACTGCACGGAGTTTAAGAGCACAATTTCTTTTATTTGTTGTCGGGATGTGGGCGTATCTGGCAAGGCCAGCATTTATTGCCCATCCCTAGTCGCCCCTTGAGAAGGTGGTGGTGAGCCACCTTCTTGAACCGCTGCAGGCCGTGAGGGGAAAGTGCTCCCACAGTGCTGTTAGGGAGGGAGTTCCAGGATTTTGACCCAGCGACGATGAAGGAACGTCTGATATATTTCCAAGTCAGGATGGTGTGTGTGACTTGGAAGCGGTGGTGTTCCCATGCGCCCGCTGCCCCTGCCTTTCTAGATGGCGGGTTTGGGAGGTGCTGCCGAAGAAGCCTTACATTAATAACCTGCGATTTAATTTTCCAAATGGCGGTGATGCAAAAACCAAAGTATATGAAGATGGGGGTAAATGTTGATTTAGAAACAGGAGGAAAAGAATGACAATGAAGTGGGGGGGGGGGAGGAAATTCATCTTATTAGATTGTGTTAGCTGTGGCTCAGTGGGGACCACTCTCGCCTCTGACTCAGAAGGTTGTGGGTTTAAGTCCCACTCCAGGGACTTGTAGCATATAAATGTAGGCTGACATGCCAGTGCAGTGCTGAGCGATTGCTGCACTGTCGGAGGTGCCATCTTTTGGTTGAGACGTTAAACCGAGGCCCCGTCTGCTCTCTCAGGTGGACGCGAAAGATCCCATGGCACGAAGAAGAGCAGGGGCATTATCCCCGGTGTCATGGCCAATGTTTATCCCACAATCAACATAACAAAAACAGATGATCTGATCATTATCACATTGCTGTTTGTGGGAGCTTGCTGTGCACAAATTGGCTGCCGTCTTTCCTACATTACAACAGTGACTACACATCCAAAAGTACTTCATTGGCTGTAAAGCGCTTTGAGACGTCTGGTGGGCGTGAAAGGCGCTATATAAATGCAAGTCTTTCTTTTTATTCTGAAAATGATTGCATTGCCTCTGATCCGATGGGACACAGGCGGAACGTTTGTTGGCGGGGCGAGGTGCGCCGGCCGGCGGGTTTAGCGCGGGGACGCGGGACCGGAAGGAAGATGGCGGAGCCAATGTGAGGGGGAAAAGCGGCTTCTTGTTGTTTAAAAAACCCGCCGGAGCCGCGGAGAAAGAGCCGCCCTGGGAGTGGGCACCCGCTAGCCGCCGATAAGGCCCCGGAGTTGGGGTAAGTGGGGCCGGAGAGGCGCCGGGAGCGGGAATGAGTGGGCGGGCTGGGCCCTGGAGACTAGGCCCAGGTCCCCCTCCTCTCCCCTCCCCCAGCCTCAGGCTCCAAAATTTTTTAGCTCATTTTAACCCCTCTTTAATTTTATTGTAACTTATTTGATTTAAAAAAATATGATTTTAATCTCTTAAATATAAATTTAGTTTCTATTTTTTAAAATCTATCCTTATTGAAAGAAAGAAAGACTTGCATTTCTATAGCGCTTTTCACGACCACCGGACGTCTCAAAGCGCTTTACAGTCAATTAAATTTGAACTGTAGTCAATGTTGTAATGTGGGAAATGCGGCAGCCAATTTGTGCACAGCAAGCTCCCACAAACAGCAATGTGATAATGACCAGATAATCTGTTTTTGTTATGTTGGTTGAGGGATAAATATTGGCCAAGACACTGGGGATAATTCCCCGACTCTTCGAAATAGTGCCGCGGGCTCTTTTACGTCCACCTGAGAGCAGACGGGGCCTCGGTTTAACGTCTCATCTGAAAGACGGCACCTCTGACAGTGCAGCAATCCCTCAGCATGGCACTCGAGTGTCAGCCTAGATTTATATGCTGCAAGACCCTGGAGTGGAACTTGAACCCTCAACCTTTTGACTCAGAGACGAGTGTGCTACCCACTGAGCCACAGATGACACTTTTAGTTTTATTACTTTTAGATTTCATTAAAACGTTTCATCCACTTTAATCCGGGAAATTTATTTCCACTTTTTAATTGGCAAAAGAACCAAAGGCGACGTGAGGAAAGACTTTTTTACGCAGCAAGTGGTTAGGATCTGGAATTGACTGCCTGAAAGGGTGGTGGAGGCAGATTCAATCGTGGCTTTCAAAAGGGAATTGGATAAGTACCCGAAGGAAAAAGAATTTGCAGGGCTATGGGGAAAGGGCGGGGGAGTGGGACTAGCTGAAGTGCTCTTTCCAAGTTAGGATGATGTGTGACTTGGAGGGGAACTTGGAGGTGGTGGTGTTCCCATGCGCCTGCTGCCCTTGTCCTTCTAGGCGGTAGAGGTCGTGGGTTTGGGAGGTGCTGTCGAAGAAGCCTTGGCGAGTTGTTGCAGTGCATCTTGTAGATGGTACACACTGCAGCCACGGTGCACTGGTGGTGGAGGGAGTGAATGTTTAAGGTGGTGGATGGGGTGCCAATCAAGCGGGCTACTTTGTCTTGGATGGTGTCGAGCTTCTTGTGTGTTGTTGGAGCTGCACTCATCCAGACAAGTGGGAGATGGGGACGCGGGGCGGGGGGGGGAAGGCTGTTTGACCGGGCAGGGTGGTTGGAGGTCGGAGTTCGTGTGATGATATCTCCAGGAATACCTGCAACCAGAGTTAGCAGCCCGAGTGAGCTGTGGGTCAGTGATCAGTGTGCGACGGGGACGGCGATGAATGGCGGACGGGATCAGGGCGTTTCTGGGTCGCGCTGTGACGTGACGCTGGGATTGTGACGGTTGAATTCTCACCTTTGCTCCGGTCTCTGATCCCCCCCAGACTCCCGGCCCCTCGGAAGGATGCATCTCACCGCTGCCCTCTGGATCAGTCATGGGCGAGTTTACCGTCGGATGGGGCTGGGACCCCGGTCCCGGATCGATATGTTGCGGAACCTTGTGACGGCGTTGGTGCGACACGAGAGGATTGAAACCACCCTGGCCCGGGCTGATGAGATGAGGTTTTACGCTGAGAAGGTAATCACTTCCTCCCTTCGAACACCCCGTTTATCTTGTTCCTTCCTGCCGTGTGCCCAGGCTGCTGTTACTCTGCTTTCCTCCAAATCAACAACGTGCATTTATATAGCGCCTTGCACGACCACTGGATGTCCCAAAGCGCTTTTCAGCCAATGAAGTACTTTTGAAGTGTAGTCACTGTTGTAATGTGGGAAACGCGGCAGCCAATTTGTGCACAGCAAGCTCCCACAAACTGCAATGTAACAATGACCAGATAATCTGTTTTATTGATATTGATTGAACGATAAATATTGGCCAGGACACCGGGGATAACTCCACTGTCGGAGGTGCCGCCTTTCAGATGAGACGTTAAACCGAGGCCCCGTCTGCTCTCTCAGGTGGACGTAAAAGATCCCGCGGCACTATTTCGAAGAAGAGCAGGGGAATTCTCCCCGGTGTCCTGGCCAATATTTATTCCTCAACCAACATCACTAGAAAACAGATTATCTGGCCATCATCACATTGCTGTTTGTGGGAGCTTGCTGTGTAGAAATTAGCTGCCGCGTTTCCTACATTACATCAGTGACTACACTTCAAAAATACTTCATTGGCTGTAAAGCGCTTTGGGATGTTTGGTCGTGAAAGGCGCTATATAAATGCAAGTCTTTCTTTTAAATGTACTGGGTCCAGTTCTGGACACAGAGACATAAGGGAGACATTCGACTACTAGGGGCATCACAGAGTAGAGCCACGAGCCCGATCCCCGGTACCAGAGGGACTGAGTTGTGTGGACAGACTTGGGCGATTCAACCTGGAAAAGAGGCTCCCCAAAAACTCCCTCCCAAACAGCACTGTGAGAGCGCCTTCACCACACGGACTGCAGCGCTTCAAGAAGGCAGCTCACCACCACCTTCTCAAGAGCAACTCGGGATGGGCAGTAAATGCTGGCCTTGCAGCAACGCCCACATCCCATGAATGCATTTTAAAAGAAAGTCCAGATCATCTGTTTTTAGTGATTATTGGTTGAGGGATAAATATTAGCCCAGGACACTTGGAAAAAGAGCAGGAGAAGTTATCCCAATAGTGGCCGCAGGTTTTTTACGTCCACCTGAGAGGGCAGACGAGGCCTCGGTATAATGTCTTATTCGAAAGACGGTACCTCCAACGGTGCGGCGATCCCTTAGTACCGCCCCTCCGACAGCGCGGCGCTCCCTCAGTACTGCCCCTCCGACAGTACTGCCCCTCCGACAGTGCTACCCCTATAACAGTGCGGCGCTCCCTCAGTCCTGCCCCTCCGACAGTGCTGCCCCTCCGACAGTGCGGCACTCCCTCAGTGCTGCCCCTCCGACAGTGCGGCGCTCCCTCAGTGCTGCCCCTCCGACAGTGCGGCGCTCCCTCAGTGCTGCCCCTCCGACAGTGCGGCGCTCCCTCAGTACTGCCCCTCCGACAGTGCTGCGCTCCCTCAGTACTGCGCTGGGTGTGTCGGCCTGGATTATGTGCTGAAGTTTCTGGAGTGAGACTCGAACCCACCACGTTCTGACTCGGAGGCGAGAGCGAGTGCTACCCACTGAGCCACAGAGGTGACTTGAGATACTGGGACTATTTGCACTGGAGCAGAGAAGGCTAAGAGGAGATTTAATAGAGCTTTTTAAAATGATCGAGTTTTGATGGAGTGAATCGGGACAATAAATTTCCTGTGCTCGGGGAGTCAGTGACGTGAGGCCATCAATTTAACGAGTGTTCTGAGAGGGATTAGTAGAAATTTCTGTACACAGAGGTGTTGAAGCACGGAATGCTCCCATAGAATCTCACAGCACAGAAGGAGGCCATTCGGCCCCTCGTGCCTGTGCCGGCTCTTTGAAGAGCTCTCCAATTAGTTCCCACTCCCCCTGCTCTTTCCCCAGAGCCCTGCAAATATCTCCTTTTCAAGTATTTATCCAATTCCCTTTTGAAAGTTACTATTGAATCTGCTTCCACCGCCCTTTCAGGCAGCGCATTCCAGATCACAACAACTCGCTGTGTAAAAACAATTCTCCTCATCTCCCCTCTGGTTCTTTTGCCAATTATCTTAACTCTGTGTCCTCTGGTTACCGACCCTCCTGCCAGTGGAAACAGTTTCTCCTCATTTACTCGATCAAAACCCCTCATGATTTTGAACGCCGCTCTTTACGAGAATGGTTCCAGGGATGAGGGACTTCAGTTATGTGGAGAGACTGGAGGAGCTGGGATTGTTCTCCTTAGAGCAGAGAGGGTTAAGGGGAAGATTGTATTCAAAATCGTAAATGGTTTTGAGAGTAAATGAGGAGAAACTGTTTCCAATGGCAGAAGGGTCGGTAACCAGAGGACACAGATTTAAGGTGATTGGCAAAAGAACCAGAGGGGAGATGAGGAAACATTTTATTTACACAGCGAGTTGTTGTGATCTGGAATGCGCTGCCCGAAAGGCTGGTGGAAGCAGATTCAATAATAACTTTCAAAAGGGAATCGGATAAATACTTGAAAAGGAAAGATTTTCCGGGCTCTGGGGAAGAGCAGGGGAGTGGGTCCAAAGAGCCAGCACAGACACGATGGGCCGAATGGCCTCCTCCTGCACTGTATCATTCTGTGATTCTGTTAAATCTGCCCTAAACCTTCTCTGCTCGAAGAACAATCCCAGCTTCTCCAATCCTCCACGTCACTGAAGCCATGGGGAGGAGGTTGAGGCAGAGACCATGGCCTCTGTGAAAGGGGGAATTTGGGATCAATATTTGTCGATGGAGAGAGCGGGGCAGTGGGATGGGTTTGGGGATTGCTCGCGTACAGAAGGAGGGCAGGCTTGAGGGGCCGACTGGCCTGTGTCTGTGCTGGGAAGGAGCCTGCGGGTTTGACTGATCTGCCCTTGCTTTCCAGCTGGTGGATTACGCCAAGCGAGGGGACACGGACCAGAAAGCCATGAAGATGGCCGACTTCTGGCTGACGGTCAGTATCTCTGGCGCGGGGCTGGGGGACGGGGGGCCGCGGGGTCTTCGGGGTCGGCCTGTGTCGCCAGCGTCACTCCGCCACGCCCGCGATGTCGCCGCGCTGCCCATCGCAAAGCGCCTTGGCGACGCTGCAGTTTGACTGGGGCCCTCCCTGGGCTGTGGGAGACGGGAGCGTCGACCGGGCTTCCTGATCCCGACTGCGATCCAGTGACCTCCTTCGTCCTCCCCTCACCCCTTTCCACCCCCCTCCTCCCTCCCGACGCGGTTTGAAAGGCCGCGCCCGTGTGCGAATGGACACACATGCTGCACCGGTTGCGATGGCCCACATGGTGGAACAGCCCGCTGGATGAAATGGGCACCTTGGCGTCAGATTCACAAACGTCCTTTCGGCTCTTCTCTTCTCACTCTTGTCCTACATACCCGGTTGTGAGTGGTTTTTGTCCAGAGCTCACTCCCCGACCCCCCACCCCACCAGTCCTGCAACCCTGGGCTCCAGAGCTCACTCCCCGAACCCCCACCCCACCAGTCCTGCAGCCCTGGGCTCCAGAGCTCACTCGCCCGTCCCCCCCACCCCACCAGTCCTATAACCCTGGGCTCCAGAACTCACTCCCCGACCCCCCCACCCCACCAGTCCTGCAACCCTGGGCTCCAGGCTACTGACCAATCGGGCGGCTCCGCACAGAGCGGGAACTTTCAATCCACTGCACAGCAAGTCACTGATCCAACTCGCCCCGAGTGAGCCTTTGATTGAAGAAAGAAAGACTTGCATTTCTATAGCGCCTTTCACTACCTCAGGACGTCACACAGCGCCTTACAGTCAATGAAGTACTTTTTTTTGAAGTGTAGTCACTGTTGTAATGTAGGAAACGCGGCAGCCAATTTGTGCACAGCAAGCTCCCACAAACATAAATGTGATAATGACCAGATGTTGGTTGAGGGATAAATATTGGCCTCAGGACGGTGGGGAGAACTCCCCAGCTCCTCTTCAAAATAGTGGCTGCGGGATCTTTTACATCCACCTGAGCGGGCAGACCTCAGTTTTAACCTCTCATGTGAAAGGTGACACCTCCGACAGCGCGGAGCTCCCTCCGTGCCGCCCCTCCGACAGCGCGGAGCTCCCTCCGTGCCGCCCCTCCGACAGCGCGGCGCTCCCTCCTTACCGCCCCTCCGACAGCGCGGAGCTCCCTCCGTGCCGCCCCTCCGACAGCGCGGCGCTCCCTCCGTACCGCCCCTCCGACAGCGCGGCGCTCCCTCCGTACCGCCCCTCCGACAGCGCTGCCCCTCCCTCAGTACTGCCCCTCCGACAGCGCGGCGCTCCCTCAGTACTGCCCCTTCGACAGTGCAGCGCTCCCTCCGTACCGCCCCTCCGACAGTGCGGCGCTCCCTCAGTCCTGCCCCTCCGACAGTGCGGTGCTCCCTCGGTACTGCCCCTCCGACAGTGCGGCGCTCCCTCGGTCCCGCCCCTCCGACAGTGCGGCGCTCCCTCAGTCCCGCCCCTCCGACAGTGCGGCGCTCCCTCGGTACTGCCCCTCCGACAGTGCGGCGCTCCCTCGGTACTGCCCCTCCGACAGTGCGGCGCTCCCTCGGTCCCGCCCCTCCGACAGTGCAGCGCTCCCTCAGTCCCGCCCCTCCGACAGTGCGGCGCTCCCTCAGTACTGCCCCTCCGACAGTGCGGAGCTCCCTCAGTACCGCCCCTCCGACAGTGCGGCGCTCCCTCAGTACCGCCCCTCCGACAGTGCGGCGCTCCCTCAGCACTGCCCCTCCGACAGTGCTGTGCTCCCTCAGTACTGCCCCTCCGACAGTGCGGCTTTCCCTTAGTTCTGCCCCTCCGACAGTGCGGCGCTCCCTCAGTACTGCCCCTCCGACAGTGCGGCGCTCCCTCAGTACTGCCCCTCCGACAGTGCGGCGCTCCCTCAGCACTGCCCCTCCGACAGTGAGGCGCTCCCTCAGTACTGCCCCTCCGACAGTGCGGCGCTCCCTCAGTACTGCCCCTCCGACAGTGCGGCGCTCCCTCAGTACTGCCCCTCCGACAGTGCGGCGCTCCCTCAGTACTGCACTGGGAGTGTCGGCCTGGTTTATGTGCTCAAGTCTCTGGAGTGGGGCTCGAACCCACGACCTTCTGACTCGGAGGCGAGAGTGAGCCGTAACTGAGAAGGGAGAGTTCTTATTGGGCCCGGTTGGGGGGAGGGGCAGAGTGGAATATTTCTGGGAATAAACCTCTTTTTCTGTTTGTTTCAGGAGAAAGATCTCATCCCGAAGCTCTTCCAGGTCCTGGCTCCGCGATTCCAGGACCACCGGGGGAGTTCCGTGCGGATGATGCAGATTCCCACCCGGGAGAACTTGGACCGGGCCAAGATGGCGGTCATCGAGTACCGGCGCAACCCGCTGCCGCCCCTCCTCGCGCGGCGGCAAGGGGCCAACGAGAAGACCCTGCTCAACCAGCTGCTGAAGGGGTACAGGGAGGAGGGGGCCGGGGGCAGGGCCTCGGGCTCTTGCTTCTTTTAATCTAATACTATCCTTAACTTCTTCAGTTGGCGATCACACAACGCTTCCTCGCTCTCGGCCGGTCGAGCTCCGAGCTAGGCTGCACTCGGAGATTGAGTAGATTGGGCCTATACTCTCTGGAGTTTAGAAGAATGAGAGGTGAACTCATTGAAACATGTAAGATTCTGAGGGAGATTGACAGGGTAGATGCTGAGACGTTGCTTCCCCTGGCTGGAGAGTCTAGAACTAGGAGGCACAGTCTCAGGATAAGGGGTCGGCCATTTAAGACTGAGATGAGGAGCAATTTCTTCACTCAGAGGGTTGTGAATCTTTAGAATTCTCCACCCCAAAGGGCTGTGGATGCTGAGTCGTTGAGTATATCCAAGGCTGAGATCGATAGATTTTTGGACTCTAGGGGAATCAAGGGATATGGAGATCGGGTGGGAAAGTGGAGTTGAGGTCGAAGATCAGCCATGAAAAAGGCGGGGAGATCTTATAACATTTTGCACCCTGGGACACTTTACTACATTAAAGGCGCTATATAAATGTAAGTTGTTGTTGTTTGTATCCAATCATTTGCAGAGCGCTCTTTCTCACTATTATTTTGCACAATTACTTTGAGGCTATTGACGAAAACGACCGGAGTTCTGTCGCAGGAAATAGTGCAGTAATTAATGATTATTTATTCATACTTTATAATATATATTTATATATAATTCATAAGACGTTAGTCATTTCCTCAAACTCCCCGCCAGTAGTGTTACTCGGAGTGAGGTGACGCCAGTTGTAACCGAGTGAAACATTCGCTGTTACTTTGAGTTTTGTTCAGTGTTTCTTTGACACGAAAACTCACCGTCCTGTTGGGGTATTTCCAAGCTCGGGTTCCAGCGTCGCTTTTGTGCCGGTGACATCCGATTCTTCTGGGCTCTTGTGTTTACACCCTCCGTTTACTCAGCACTGTCTGTATTTGGGGAGTGGTGTTCCGGGACCCCGGGCTTGGCCACTGTTGCCCATTGCTGACTTTATTTGGTTGTATTTAGTGAACTTAAGGCAGTGATCAAATGCTCGACCTAAATCGCTCACATTTCACTTTAGTTTAAAATGACATCGGAGGCCCGTCAGTTGCACTGATCTTTCAGAATTTATTCGGACGGTATATCATTTCCTGCCGTTGTATTACACAACCGTCTCGTCGCTTTAACACCGCCTCAGACTTACAAAGCACTATTTTGTGCCCTCGACCGCTATCTATAACCGGCGAGAGACGAAAATATATTATCATTAAATAAACTGCTGAATGACAATTAATCAGATCACAATTTGCTTGTTTAATAATGTTTGAATAACTCTGTACATCAACATAGATTTTACGTGGACAATGTCGACACAGATTAAAAAAGTTTGCATGTGAATATTTGAAATACAACACGGAATCATACAAATTAAAACATATTTAGGCCTGTCGAGCCTGTGTCAAATAAATTACACGGTTCAACACATCCAACTTTTCAATTTTCAAATTCAGCTTCTGATTAAACTTTTGTCGACACTTTCTTAAACTTTGAAAACTACAATAACAGCATTTTACTGAACATCTTTTCACAAAATCTCATGGGAAACAATTTTTCAGTTGCTATATTTCTTAACACAGTATATTTTGTGATAGGAACCTTTACCAACGCAGATGTAACCAGACTGTTGAGAATTTTTGACAGATGAATTGTGAGCGTTTGACAGCTTTGAGAAACTGTCAAACACGGACAATCTCTGTTCTGAGGTGCGCTCTTGCACAAAGATTCACCAAAACCTCTCTCCTCAGCAGAAATCAGATGGCAGCTGCATCCGAGAATGCAGCAGCTATTCTGTCATCTCTGCCATTGAGATGAGGCACCTCCTGGATCCCCAAGGGTTGAAGCCTGCAGGAAGAAGCAAAGGTAAGTAAACTTTTTCTAACGCTTTACGCTCACCTCTCATACTTACCTCTCCACACTTGCACCCATCACTCACCTCCACAGCGGACTTTTCGATCCCTCTCACCCCCGCTGACTCACTGCTCGCCTCGCTGACCCTGGCGAGGTTCTCAGCCGTCGGGAAGCCCGCACAACAGGGGTAAAATGGGGATAAGCCTCTTAACTGCCTCTTAACTACCTATTAACAGGCAGTTAATTGGCTCTAATCCCCTTCCCGCCTCGAGGAGACTGGTCCGAGCGCGAATCGGGGACCCGCCTCCCAGGAAGATGGCACGGAGGCGGGTTGGGAGCGGTGTCGGTACCCGCTTCCAGTTTCTGCCATTTTCCCGTCAGTCCTGCCTCCATACCTGCCTCCCCAGGGCTGGCAAAATTCCCCCATGGAATTTACCCTTATATTCCATCATTATCCACACAGAAATATTACCATAAAGAGTGATAGGTAAGAATTATAAATATGAGTAATATTTCAGATAACTAGTGGTATTGAAAGCCATTCAAATAGAAAGAAATATTCAAACTTCATCAAATTATAAATTGGTTAACGTTCTCTTCATCATTATGTTTCGGAACATTTTCTCAGGTGAACTTTGAAAGCTGCTGAATCCTTGAAGACTATCTCACAATGACGGCAGGTTTCAAAGCACGTGTGAGCTTTCAACTGATAGATATAAGCAAAACTTTCTCCACATTCCGTACATTTATATGGCCTCTCTCCTGTGTGGATCCGCTGGTGTGTATGGAGGTTGCTTGACACTGTGAAACTCTTTCCACATTCAGTACATTTATATGGCCTCTCTCCTCTGTGGATCCGCTGGTGTGCATGGAGGTTCCCTGATAATGTGAAACTCTTTCCACATTCAGTACATTTATGCGGCCTCTCTCCTGTGTGGATCCGCTGGTGTCTCTGGAGGTCCCATACCCGTGTGAAACTCTTTCCACATTCAGTACATTTATGCGGCCTCTTTCCTGTGTGAATCTGCTGGTCTAGGTGAAAATCTCCTGATTTTATACATTCTCTCCTGTGGACAGATTGTGTGAATGATCCCTGCCCATTTTTGCATTGTGCAAGATACTTTATGCTGGTAGGAGGAGATTGTCCTGCTGAAATTTGTCCACAAGATTCAGGATGTCTTCTGATGTGCTTCTGAAGAAAATCTGCAGTGGTAAAAGCAGCATTGCAATTAGGGCAAGGATGACACTCTTCTCGGTGCACGTGTTGCCCTGCTGGAGAAGGAAGAAAGAGAAATTGTCAGTGTAATGAATCATTTAGAAGTTTCTGTTGGAAGTACAATTCGTGGTTATTTCAGTGTTAACGCAGGGCTCTTTGGATGTAAATTTTGTGAATTTAGAGCCTCCTCCAGTGAAAGAAGTGGTGAGGGGGAATCATCAATAGTGTGTGGAGATTTAAAGGGCAGTCCCAGCCCCAGCCCCAGCCCCACCGCCAGTCTTTGCCCCAGTCCCAGCCCCGCCCCCAGTACTAGCCCCAGTCCCGCCCCCATCCCTGACCCCCAGTCCAAGCCCCGCCCCCAGTCCCTGACCCAGTTCCAGCCCTGCCCCAAGTCCCCAGCCCCGCCCACAGACTTAAGTATTTCACTCTCAAGCCCAACATGATATATTATGATCAGTCTTCCCCAGAGGATCCATTACTGTGAGCTAACTGAAATCTCCCATCCCTGGTATGATTGTGGTAAATCTCCTTTGCAACCTCTCCAAGGCATTGACATTCCTTCTAAAGTGTAGTGCACAGATTTGGACACAATGCTCTAGCTGAGGCCTCAACAGTGATTTATAAAGGTTTCCCATAATTTCCTTGCGCTTGTACTCCATGCCTCTATTGATAAAGCCTAGGTTACAAATTATTTATTAATAGCCTTAACATTATGTCCTTCCACCTTCAAAGATTTGAGTATGTGAATCCCCAGGTCTCTGTTCCTGCACCCACTTTAAAAGTTTATCATTTAATTTATATTGCCTCTCCTCAGTTTTCCTTCACTTCACACTGCTCTGCATTAAATTTCATCGGCCGTGTGTCTTCCCATTTCACCAGTTTATCTACATCTTCCTGAACTCTTCTACTATCCTCTTCACTGTTTACTACATTTCCAAGCTTTGTCTCATCTGCAAACTTTGACATTATGCCCCCAATACCCAAGTCCAGATCATTAATATATATCAGAAAGAGCAGGGGTCCTAATACCGACCCCCGGGGGATACCACTGTATACTTCCCTCCAGTCTCATAAACAACCATTCAGCACTACTCTCTGCTTTCTGTCTTTTAGCCAATTTCATATCAATGCTAACATTCCCCCTTTGATCCCATGGGCTTCAATTTTGCTAACAAGTCTATTATGTGGCACTTTATCAAACACCTTTGATATTGTAACAGAAAACAAATGATACTTTGGCTACAGTTCCCAATTTTGGTCAGAAACCTTACATTTTGGTTCTTGTTTTGTCACCCACATAGTGGTCCATTTGATACCGAGTTCCTTGGCATATTCATCACCATACCAGACCAGCAGCTCGCACCGAGGAGGAACAGGCTTGCAGGTTCTGTAATAAATGTTGCCGCAGTGTTGAAAGGCTACAAGGTTCTGCTCCTCCTCCTTTCTGGCACAGTTAACAAACCTGGAACATAACATACAAATACTTAAGCGGCCAAAAATAAGTTAAAATTGTAGAATGTAAAGCATGTTAGAAGAGTGAGTCAGAATGATCTTCCTTATCCGTTACTATCCAGTGATCTTCCCTTACCTCATCCAATTTGATGTAGATTCATCCTTCCCATCAAGATATTCAAAATCCTTGTTGGCTTTACTGATCTGCATAGAGGTATTTTGATAAAAAGACAAATTAATAACAAATTTAAAATTTCAACTGTATCTTTATTTTAGCCAGTATTCAAGCATAACATGTGTTGCAAGATTCTAGTACCATAGCCTCCCCCTTCTTTGTGTATAAACTGACCATCCTCTGACCTGTTTTCTGTGATTATACCTTTTCATCCGAGTACCCAGATCAGCAAAATGGTTGGGACTGAACTGATGTAGCACAGGAGCTCCAAAAATAGAATAATGGTGCTGAACAGTTTCAGGAAGCTTTGTAAAGTCGGGAAAGGTCCCTGAATTACTGTATTGTCAGAGCGCCCAGGATTTTTATTTGGCAAATACTGTTCAATGCATTCTGAAACTAGGAATGATGAGAGTTGGTTGAGGTGACACCTGACTCTCCTCTGTCCATAAATACAATGACAGCAGGCTCTGGGAATCTCCTGGAACTGCTTTAATAGGATAATACCTGAATTAGAACAGGAGGACTAGATTAATCAGAATATGAACAAAGTACAAGGGACTGGAATGTAGGCTCATTCTTAGTTGACCTTGGCTCCAGCACAAAGCCATTGGATAAAAATTATAACAGCTACAAGGCCATCCATTACCAACAGGCTCTATTCCTCAAAAACAGGAGTGGGGAATCAAGCTAAGAATGCAATAGAAAGAGGACTAGAAATTGGATAAGGCCTGAAAATGGGTGTGGGCAGCGTGAAGCACGATGTGCCCACGCCCGTTCAAAGTAGTGCAGGCAGCACACAAACGTCGTGCTGGCTGCTCATTATAATAGAGTCATAGAGTTATACAGCACGGATAGAGGCCCTTCGGCCCATCGTGTCCGCGCCGGCCATCAAGCCCTGTCTAATCTAATCCCATATTCCAGCATTTGGTCCGTAGCCTTGTATGCTATGGCATTTCAAGTGCTCATCCAAATGCTTCTTGAATGTTGTGAGGGTTCCTGCCTCTACAACCCTTTCAGGCAGTGAGTTCCAGACTCCAACCACCCTCTGGGTGAAAAAGTTCTTTCTCAAATCCCTTCTAAACCTCCCGCCCTTTACCTTGAATCTATGCCCCCTTGTTATAGACCCCTCTACTAAGGGAAAAAGCTCCTTCGTATCCATCCTATCTATGCCCCTCATAATTTTGTACACCTCAATCATGTCCCCCCTCAGCCTCCTCTGCTCCAAGGAAAACAAACCCAATCTGCCCAGTCTCTCTTCATAGCTGAAGCACTCCAGCCCGGGTAACATTCTGGTGAAACTCCTCTGCACCCTCTCCAAAGCTATCACATCCTTCCTGTAGTGTGGCGACCAGAACTGCACATAGTATTCCAGATGTGGCCTAACCAGTGTTTTATACAGCTCCATCATAACCTCCTTGCTCTTATATTCTATGCCTCGGCTAATGAATGCAAGTATCCCATATGCCTTTTTTACCACCTTATCCACCTGTTCCGCCGCCTTCAGGGATCTGTGTACTTGCACACCAAGATCCCTCTGACCCTCCGTCTTGCCTAGGGTCCTACCATTCATTGTGTATTCCCTTGCCTTGTTAGTCCCTCCAAAGTGCATCACCTCGCACTTTTCCGGATTAAATTCCATTTGCCACTGTTCCGCCCATCTGACCAACCCATCTATATCGTCCTGCAGACTGAGGCTACCCTCCTAGCTATTTACCACCCTACCAATTTTTGTATCATCCGCGAACTTACTGATCATACCTTTTACATTCATATCCAAGTCGTTAATGTAGACCAAACAGCAAGGGACCCAGCACCGATCCCTGTGGTACCCCACTGGCCACAGGCTTCCAGTCACAAAAACAACCTTCGACCATCACCCTCTGCCTTCTGCCACTGAGCCAGTTTTGTATCCAATGTGCCAAGGCACCCTGGATTCCATGGGCTCTTACCTTCTTGACCAGTCTCCTGTGCGGGACTTTATCGAAGGCCTTACTGAAATCCATGTATACCACATCCACTGCGTTACCCTCATCCACACACCTAGTCACCCCGTCAAAAAATTCAACCAAATTAGTCAGACATGATCTTCCCTTGACAAAGCCATGTTGGCTAACCCTGATTAATCCTTGCCTCTCCAAGTGGAGACTGATTTTGTCCCTCAGAATTTTTTCCAATAATTTTCCTACCACTGATGTTAGGCTCACTGGCCTGTAGTACCCCGGTTTTTCCCTACTCCCTTTCTTGAATAATGGTACTACATTAGCGGTTCTCCAGTCCTCTGGCACATCCCCTGTGGCCAGAGAGGTTCTGAATATATGTGTTAGAGCCCCCGCAATCTCCTCCTTTGCCTCACACAGCAGCCTGGGATACATTTCGTCCGGACCTGGGGATTTATCCATTTTTAGACCTGCTAAAACCGCCAATACCTCCTCCCTCTCGATGTTAAAATGTTCGAGTATATCACAGTCCCCCCTGCCCTAATTTTATGTCCGCATCGTCCTTCTCCATAGTGAAAACAGATGCAAAAAATTCATTTAGAACCCCACCTACATCTTCCGGCTCCACACACAGATTGCCACTTTTGTCCCTAATGGGCCCTATTTTTTCCCTAGTTATCCTCTTACCCTTAATATACTTATAAAACATCTTAGGATTTTCTTTTATTTTGCTCGCCAGTGTTATTTCATGGCCCCTCTTTGATCTCCTAATTTCTTTTTTAAGTATCCCCCTGCACCTTTTGTACTCCTCTAGTGCTTCCTCCGTCTTTAGCATTTTGTATCTGCCAAAAGCCCTCCTTTTTTTCCTGATCCATTCTCGTATCTCCCCTGACATCCAAGGTTCCCTGCGGTTTTTGGAACCACCCTTGACCTTTACGGGAACATGCTGCCATTGTATGATCTCAATCTCCCTTCTGAAAGAATCTCATTGCTCCGATGCGGATTTTCCTACAAGCAGCTGATCCCAGTCCCTTTTGGCCAGATCCTGCCTTATCCTATTAAAATCGGCCTTCCCCCAATTTAGAATCTTTATTTCCGGCCCATCCCTGTCCTTTTCCATGACCACCTTAAATCTCACCGTATTATGGTCACTGTCACCAAAGTGCTCACCTACGAGCACTTCTTCCACTTGGCCGGCCACATTCCCTAGAATTAGGTCCAGTACCGCCCCCTCTCTTGTAGGACTTTCTACATGCTGGCTCAAAAAGCTCTCCTGGATGCACTTTAAGAATTTTGAACCCTCTAAGCCTTTCACACTCTGACTATCCCAGTTAATATTGGGGAAGTTGAAATCCCCCATTATTATTACCCTATTATTTGCACATTTCTCTGAGATTTGCCTACATATCTGTTCCTCTATCTCCCCCTGACTGTTTGGGGGCCTATAGTATGCTCCCAGCAAAGTGCTTGCCCCCTTTTTGTTTTTAAGCTCCACCCATATAGCCTCATTGGAGGAACCTGCTAATATATCATCCCTCCTTATGGCAGTAATTGATTCCTTAATTAATATTGTGACACCCCCTCCTCTTATACCTCCCCCTCTGTCTCGCCTGAAGATTCTGTGCCCCGGAATATTGAGCTGCCAATCTTGCCCCTCCCTCAACCATGTCTCCGTGATAGCAACAATATCATACTCCCATGTGTTTATCAACACCTTCAGTTCATCCACCTTATTCGCTAGACTCCTTGCATTAAAATAGATGCCTTCCAGCCTTGCTCTTACATGTTTGCCCTGTCTTCCAAGCTGACTTGCTTTTTTCTCTATATTTGACTGTACATCACCCCCTATTGTAGCTCCACTCTGTATCCCATCCCCCTGCCAAGTTAGTTTAAACCCCCCCCCCAACAGTGCTAGCAAACCTTCCCGCAAGGATATTTGTCCCGCTCTGGTTCAGGTGCAAACCGTTCGACTTGTACAAGTCCCACCTTCCCCAGAAGCAGGCCCAGTGATCCAGGAAACTAAAACCCTCCCTCCTGCACCAATGATTGTAGCGCTGATCTCAGCATGAAACGCGTTGTTGATTGGCTTAGTGCTGAATAGGGGGGCCAATATTTGGTGCAGTCTAGTGACCAATAAAGCTTGTCCAAGGCTCTCTGCACTCATACAGGGGAAGTGCATTGTTGGAGAAACACCTCATTGTCATTGTGGAGAAAGCCATGGCCCAACAGCCAAGAGAAAGGGAAAGGAGATTATCTGATGTGGCACTGGAGGCCTAGGTCCCGGAGGTTCAAAGACGTCCTCATGTCCTCTACCCACAGGGGGCTGGAGGCCTGCGGACACAAGAAGGCTGTGGGAGGAGACCGCTGAAGTCGTCAGTGCGACGAGTGTTTTCCACAGGACCTGGATCCAGTGCCGCAAAAAGTTTAATGTCCTCACACGACCAGTCAAGGTGAGTGAATGCATCTTCAAATTCCATATCCCACCATCTGTGCCACGAGCCTCACACACTGCTCAATGCACCACACCCCCATCACTCACCTTCCAACAATCTCCAGCTATCACCACTCATACCTCACAATCATAGCTTCACTTGACCCTCACACACTTACCACTGCTGCAAGATTCACACCCACATCTCACACCTTGCACACTGCCAGCTATTCAACCATGGCAGGTACATCACCCAAACATATTGCAGCACACTCACTGACACACTTCCCTTTCTCTTGCAGGACAAGATGGTGCACAACTGCCAGGAACACCAGCAGAGTGGACTGTAGCCAAGCCAGGGGGAAAGGGTAACTCGGCTGCCAGCTCCCCAGCAGGTGAGTTTGCGCATGAGTTCTGCTGCACAGGACTCAGATGATGACCTCGATGGGGCAGCCTTCGGAAGAAGGGTGATAGGCATGCACACAGAAATGCTTGGTGCAATGGCAAGCCTGCCAGAGAGCCTCTTTGCAGTGTCAAGGATCATGGAGGAGTCCGGCTCCAACATTGCATGTGGATTCGCACGGAGCTTGGAGCTGACTATTTCCAGGATGGAAATGATGTGCAACACCATTTGAGAGCTTGTGGACCCAAGCATGATGCTGACTGTGATGGGCGATCTCGCAGTTTCCATTGCAGCACAGGTGAAAGTGACCCAGCCCCTCAGTGCTGCAGTGGAAGGGTAGGCTGCTCTCCTGCAGTCTCAGTTTGCTACCACGCTAGCTCAGACTAGTCCCATCTTAGCTGGGTTTACGAGTGTGGAAAGGGGCTTGCAGGGTGTCACAGCAGTCCAAAAATCTGTGCTCCAACAGATGGCTAGGAATGTTGAGGAGCCACCCCGAGGGAGTGGCAGTGGATCCATGGAGCAAAATCCTGCTGTCCTCTCTCAGGCTGACAGCATTCGTACTCCCACCACTGCCACTCTGCCAGTGCCCCTGCAGCTGCCTTTCATCCAGCCAGCTCAGACTGCTGCCGCCCTTGCCAAGGTGGTTCAGTGTACAGCCGGGCCTCTAGGGCGAGGGCTGATCGAGGTTGTCCTGCAAGGCCATCTGTAGTCTCAGCCACTGATAGTCAGCAGCCTTCCAGCAGCCATGCTGCAGCCACTGGGGGAGCACTCCATAGGAGCACAAGAGTAGGAAAAGGCACATGAAAGACACACACGAAGGGAATGCACAAGGGTGATGAGTTGACTTTGTTCTTTTGATTTGAATTTAATGAATTTATAAATAATGTTTGGAATGTGTGTTTTGTGGTGGCTCTCATTTCAACTTTTGCCCAGGAGGACGCTGATGTTCTGTGACAGAGGGATGGTAAGATGGGGAAGTGGTGAGCAACGGGGATCTGGGGTTTTACTCACTGGAACCGGAGTCTGATGAGGCACTCATGGACAACCCGTCCGGAACAGGGATGTGCTGTCCCAGGCTCCATGATGGCAAGGGCTGCGGCCTTGTGTGGCTAAAGTTGTGGAGCATGCAGCAGGGCACCACGAAATTGGACATCTACTCCGGCATGTACTGGAGGCTGCCTCCCAAGCAGTCAAGACAGCAGAACTGTTGCTTGAGCACTCCAATGATCTGCTCGATGAGGTTCATCATGGCAGCATGGCTGTCATTATATGAGTGGTGGAGTTGTGGAGGGGACACGTCAGCCAGGTGCAGAGTGGACAGCCCTTATCTCCGAGCAGCCACCCTCTGGTTTGACGTGGTGTTTGGAAGATTGCTGGCACACCGGACTGGTGAAAAATGAAGGCATCATGACTGTTGCCAGCATACTGGGCATTCACCATCTTGATGCGCTGGGCATGATCTCATTACGTGAGTGGTATCCTTTGCAGTTACGGAACATCTCAGGATTGGTATGCGATGCCCGCAAAGCCACATGTGTGCATTTGATGGCGCCCTGCACCATGAGGAAGCCCACTATCCTGGCAAAGCCACGTGTGTGTATTCGATGGCGCCCTGCACCATGAGGAAGCCCACTATCCTGGCAAAGCCACATGCGCGCTCCTCCGCCTTCTCTCTGTTCTGACAGAAGTCAATGATATCAAAATCGCAGCCATTTTTTCAGCATAAACCAGCCTTAACGGCCGGCGCTAGACCTCCGGATTTGACTGCCACAGAGTTAAATATTTTCCTCAGTTGGTGGGGGGAGGAATTCTAGTGAGGGATTTGCCTCAGACAGGTTCTGGTGTGAGAATGCTGCCTCAGCTGGGGGCAGGGGGCGGCAGAGATTTAATATATAGTTGGGGGCGGAGGGAGAGACTGAGATGGCCTCAGGGCCGTGAGAGGATTTTTGTCTGTGTGCTTTTTCTCTCAGCACTGAGACTATCAGCTGTGGGGAAGGTGCTGTGAACTTTGACACACCTTTGGTCTCAGTGGGGTGAATTGTAACTGTTTCCTCTGTGGTGGTGTTTGGTGGGTTTCAGTCAGATAGAGGCATGTTTGCTTTCTCACTTCCTGATGGTGGTGAGTCATGTTTGGGTAGTTCTGTGGCTGCTGCCAGCCCTACAATAAACACACCCACTAATCCATTCTTCATTTGTGAACATTTCCATGTGTTGACAGGCTAGTTGAACACAAGAGGTCTCACAGCAAAGACTAATTCTGTCTTCACTCGCTGTCTACTTATCAGCAGGACTCACTGATTAGCAACTAGGAATGGGAACCTTGGATAATTTATAGAAAATAAATTTAAATAAGTCCTGAACTTTTATTTTATAAAATAAGGAACTTGATAACGACAGGAGTCACTTACCGCCCATGAATACCCACTGACAGCAGCTGCTTCTTCATTTGATACTACTCCTTCATAGGGTCCAAAGTGAACGCCTTTGGGAATAACCTGCCCTTCATTCCATACACCAAGACCAGCTTCTCGAATTTTTGAAGTCGCTATGCTGAGACCCTCCGGAAGGGTTAAACGTGCTCTGTCTGGCTGACTGAATTCGACCACCGTGTCCTTTATGAACACTGGAGGACCATGCACAGGGCATTCTTCAATAAAAAATGTCTCGCAGTCTTCACAAACTAACACATAAAATACAAATTAAAGATGGATCAGGATCTCAATTCATTATTCAGTGTTCATGAAGGTGAAGGGGCTAGTACTGAGAAAGGAGATTTGATCTTCCTCATTGTTTGATTGCAATTCAGTCTGCACACACAAGTATCATATTTCTGTGATCTATCAGCTGGGGGAAACACTTGGGGCGTCTTCCCTCTACGAAAATTGCACCCAGTGCCAGTCAGATCTTCCCCCACGCTGTTGTATACAAGGGCTTGTTCTGGGCGACATGTTCGGTTCTTTACTCCAAGAAGGCAGTACTGACCACAATTAACAACAGCATTGCAAATACTGTCAACAGTATCTCCAAGCTGTGCCGCACCAGATAAGATTAGGAGTGGGCAGGAAGGGAATTTTGCAGGTAGGCTGAATTACTTCCTATAGCTTCCTCATTCTTTGAATGAATTTCAACCGGCATATCCAGTAACAAAAGTCCCTCTAAACCATCAGGCAAATCTCGGTAGGGGACAGTGCCACTTCTCAAATTTGCCCTTTCAGTTATGCCATCATCTTCTCCCCACACCCCTTATCAAACCATGTTGACTCCCAACTTAATTCTGGCTGCATCGTCAATTCTTCGGAGATGGTCATTGCTTGCCATTCATAAGTTTGAATAATAGCTGCCGCTTGTCAGCCCAAGACTGGATGTTGTCCAGGTCCTGCTGTAGGCTGGCATAGGATGCTTCAATATCTTAGACAAGGGGCTGCTATTCCCTATAATCAGGGTCCATTAGTTTATGATTATTGAAATTCATATAATATTTCATGAGAGAATTCCAGAATTATCAATAGTTTGGGGATCATATTTGTGATTGTTATTCCTTCATGAAAAAGGAAAAACATTGTCTGTTTGTGGGCAAACACAGGCCTGCTCTCCTGTCCCACCACTCTGACATGCTGTATTGCTCCACCAATCCCCTGGCCCACCAAGGCCCCTGTGTCATCACACCAAAATGACCAATAATTATTCCTGCCCTGAGGAAATGGATAGGTTACTTTGCACATACACAGGTAATCATCGTCACAAAGTTCCCTTTCTTCAGTGTATACTTTTCTCTCTCTATTTCTCAAACAGTATCTTCTGCTTTCAGTCACTTTGGTTGTTTCCTCATTTGCTGACCCCAAGATCTTTCCAGTACAGACAACTGTGGAATAAATCAAGAAGATCATGATCAAAAATTGAACCAATGAGTTTTAATATTCTTGCATGTGTGGCTTGTTTTTTGTTGAACAGGAGATGCTGAAGATACGTGGCTCCGTGGGGAGCACTCTCACTCTGAGTCACAAGGTTGTGGGTTCAAGACCCACTCCAGGGACTTGAGCACAAAAATCAAGGCAGACACTCCAGTGCAGTACTGAGGGAGTGCCGCACTGTCGGAGGTGCCGTCTTTCAGATGAGACGTTAAACCGAGGCCTTGTCTGCTCTCTCAGGTGGACGTAAAAGATCCCATGGCACTATTTCGAAGATGAGCAGGGGTGTTATCCCCGGTGTCCTGACCAATATTTATCCCTCAATCAACATAAAAAAACAGATTATGATGTCATCATCATATTGCTGTTTGTGGGAGCTTGCTGTGCGCAAATTGGCTGCCACGTTTCCTACATTACGCTAGTGACTACACTTCAAGAAGTAGTTAATTGGCTGTAAAGCACTGTGGGACGTCCGGTGGTCGTGAAAGTCTTTCTTTATTGACATAATTATGCCTGATATTGCGTTAATCTGATTTGAATGACTACTGTTGTGGTGGAACTATCAACATAGAGCATCTCTTGCTCATTAAAATACCCTCAATTATTCAAAATAGAATTACATTACTGAATCCTTTATTCCAGGACAAATACCTTTGTTGGATTCACTACGAGCTTCACTTTCGCAGAACAAGGTACTCGTTTCTCTTCTAATCTTTTGAACTGAAACTGTCTCTTCCTTAGCTGAAGCAGTTTCCTCAGTGAAGCTTCGGAAAACTTCATCTTCAGCCACTTCGAAATGGGACACAATCTGTGACGGGGCTTTTTGGTTCTGAAATGTAGAATGTGAGAGTGAAAATGTACCTCACAGCACCTGAAGTAGACAATAGCTGCCTCAGGACTCCCTGCATTACAAGTCAAAGCAGTTGTCTATTGTTCCTCTCCATTAGTGATTGTAGGATATTTAATAAACAGAGCTACCCAATTACCCAACTGGGGAAATGCAGTTGCTCCCCAGTGTAGTGCTGAGCCACACATAACAGATAGTTCCCTTGTTTGATACTGTACTGTGCTGATACTGATCTCAGCAAATGTGGTAAACCTATTAACCTCAGCACCCTTTTGCAAGGAAGGGAATTAAATTAGCCAGGATTCCCAATGATTGCTAACTAATCATCACTTCTGGAAAGGTCTGTGTGCGTGTATATGAAAACAGGATTGAACTTCTCCAACAATGAGAGCCTAACACATGAAGAACAGCCATTTAGCAAATACCAACAGGGCTGCCCATTAAGTCAGCACAGACTAAGGAAACATATCTACTCATGAATCAGTGCCTTCAGGAAAATGGGAGAGGAGGAGATTCGACACATAGTTTTACTACTTCACCTCTGGTCTTCTCACACCACACACAATCCCTAAAAGAGAGGTAATATTTGACAGTGCCTAAAAACTAACATTGAATTCCAGCTGATGTACACAAGCAACTGGAAACAATGATCTTCATTCTGTGGAACATGGAATTATCTTTCCTAACTTTAGCACATCCACTCCACCAGCTGTGTTTGTGAAGGCTGTACACAGGAATTTAGAATACAAAAACAAAATGAGAGATAAGGTATTAACTGTATGAATAAGTACCTATCAGCTACGATACTTGCTTTCCCCATTTTCTCCTTGCTCTCCTGAAGCAATTGAATTACAGTTCTAAAGGTGCTAATTGTCCTCCTGTGCCTTGTCCATGTGTCTGGACAGCAAGTATTGGCAGGCAACTCAAGATTCAGGAGGCACCAAAGCACAGCTTGATGAAGGTCTCCTCTAACACTACACACACATACTTTTTCAGCAGAGCTCAAAACACAGCAATCAAGAGCAGGGACCCTGACTAATTTTATTTCTGGGAACCCTGAAGCCCAGTGGAGTTGCCCCACTGCCAAATCTCAGCACAGAGCAGGAATCAAAATTGAATTTGTCTTGGCTTTTTGTACCACACATGGAGAGAATTACTTTAGATTGAAACCACTTTGCACACAGAACATTCTTCTTGCAGTGAAAGCTAATTGCTCGTTCATGAAGCATCATAGCTACAGAAGGTTAGTCAGAGACAAGAGCCCACGAGAGGAAATAAATGGAGGATCCAGAAGCAGATACAATTTCATTTAAAGTATCTGCCATGCTTGTCACCAAAATTAAGGGTGGATGTTTCTGCAGCCCTGTGTCACTGGAAATTGTGTTTCTCATATCTAGATCCCAAAATCAGAATTGCAAGTCTTGACTACAACGACAGGAAGAGGAACTTTGAGATGTTAGTACAGCAGCAGTGACCAAGGAGTTTTGTCATCATGATACAACTAGATCCATATTATGGAGCCTCATGGGCAACATATAAAATTGATGTCCATTAATTTGCAGTTATTTCAAGCTGCTGATTTTCACAGATTTTGGGATGCTGGTGTAGGATTTATCCACCAACAGCGCGAAGACACCTTTCCAACTCTCCACGCCATGAATTTCAAGGACAAGTAACCAAGTATGAAATATAAATACAAATAGAACCAAGTTGCCAGGGCCCATGGACTGTAAATTGGGCTCTCATGCAGCAGAATGAAAAGAGAAAATTTTGCTAGAAATCTGAGATAAAGACAGAAAATGCTGGAAGTGTGTAGCAGCTCAATTCATGTCTGAAGGAGAAAGACTGGTTAATGTTTGGGTGGGAACTTGTATCGATATATCCTTCAGATGCTGACAGGCCTGCTGTGATTATCTAGCAGATTGTTTCCATCTTGACATATTAGTCTGATAAGAATTTCTGTTCACTTTGAATTACCTTTCTGGTATTCTCATTCTGAGTCTTCTTGGTATCTTCATTCTTAAAGAGAGGCTTTAAGAATCTCACCTCTTGGAAAAAAAGGACATCAGTGCTGATTGAGGTAATCTCAGATTTCAGTTTATTTATGTTAACAGCATGACGATTCTAAAAATATCTAGTTTATTCAGCCCAAAAAAGAATCAACACATTATGCAGATAAAAAGTAGAAAAGAAAACTTACACAAGTATAAGGGAAAATGTGATCAGACAATTTACTTATCTCTCCAGCTCTCCAAAACTTCATGTAACTGCCTCCTGACAAAAATATGTACTAGCTGCTGGACAAACTGGTTATAATCAGGGTGATAAAAAAGCACATTTAATACTTTAACAAAGAAAACACATTCAATTTACTTGGTGGGTTTTTCACAAGAAGTTTAGGCGTCCACTCCTCATCCGAGTCACTAGAAACATACACACGGGGTTGGCGCCCACTGCTAGATCTTGACATGAACTCTGGCTTTGGTACATTCAATCCTGTGAAAATTAAAATATTCCACTCATCTACAGTTGATAATTGCCTGTATTTAATTTGACTTAACTTACTGATGTAAGGCATCTGTTGAATCGAACCATTTTAGAATAATATCAGGTAAGAGCAGCACAGAGGCTTTCCTTTCATCAATGGCATCTGGATTTAAATCCAGCCCAGACTGATCAGATCAAAAGGAGCTTTTATGTTATGCTGGGGAGCTGGGAGCACAGCACTCAGACCCATGCCCTCTAAGAGACCTGTTCTCCCAGTTTTTTTATGCCACTGATCCCTATTGGACCCATTGGAGAGTCCAAAGGAAGGAGATTTACATTTGTGACAGCTGACGGTCACTCTCAGTACCGAGGGAAAGGAAGGTCCTTGATGGCATCTGAGATGTAGAGCTTTCCTCCCTTATTCCAATATTTACTGTTTTTATTCTTCATTTAGTTTTAATGACAATCATTTAGTAGTTTTGCACAAGAGTGGTGGAAAAGCCACACAGGTACAATAGGAGGTGTTCTGATAGTCAGGTGAGATCAGGATCAGCTGCGCTGTCCCCCACATCACATGACTACCAACACTCAGACAGGATTTTTTTCAAGGCAATTAAATGAATATTCAGTGAATCACAGGTTGGGGAGCTGTATTTCCTGATATGCGTTCCTAATGTGTGCCAGCAGCGGTGAAATGGAAAATCCCAGCCAAAATATCTAACCACATATGAGGAGAATATCCACTTGGGTGTAATATTGGAAGAATTGTATACCAGTACAATCAGAGTGTTCAGGAGAGGAAGGAGAAATGTTGAAAGCAAGAAAATAATTGATTTTGTACAAACCTATTGCAAGGCTGGTTTCATAGTTCTGCTGCACTTTCTTATAACGGATGTCGACCCATTCACTTAGCTCTGCCCAATCATCTTTGGAAAGATAAACGGCAATGTCTTTCAGCTTCTCTAGAATCTGAGACATAAAATGAATGTAATTTCTGATACATCTAGGCATTTTATCTGTAATCTTCACAAACTAGAGCTCTACAAATGTAAGATTAGCTACCCTGTCAGATCTGCCAATCTTTAAAAGAATATCCTCCACACCACTTGAATGGGCCGGCACAGCCAGCCTTTATTGGGAGCCATCAATATCGTGGCAGCATGATGTTGAAATGTCTTGAAGGAAAGTTGTCTCAAGACCTTCTACAATCAGTGTTGGTGCTACCATGCTCCAGAGGATGTCTGAAAAGGCAAAACAAAATGGCTAAAAATGCTCCCACACACCAGCCCATTTCTAAATTATTCTTCCTCACCTTCTTCTGCTCACATGTAACATTCCATAGCCAATTGTAGTCAAACAACTGACAGCAGGTTTTTTGGTACTGCTGTTTTTGAGCCAGTTGTTCAAGGACACCCAGAGTGAATGCCTCTGATTCCTCCCCCTCAGTGTGACATTATCCACACTCACCCGAACGTCATAGTCGAGATCAGTCTGGTAACTTCAAGGAACACAGCAAAAGACCATTCAGCAAGCTTCACCATGTTGTTAACTATGGTAGATCTACTCTTTTAACCTCATTTTCCCAACATTCTCCATTCAATTAATATCCTGACAACCCAAGTATCTATCCCCTTTTAAATACCTGAATTAAATCTGCATCAATGGCCTCCTGTGGTAGTGCATTTCACATTCCACACATTTTGCATTAATAATTTTTTCCTGGATTAACTTTTCAACAGCTTAGTTCTAATTTTAAATAGATGTCCCTTTATTACAGATTCCCCTATTAGAAAAATCACTCTTGGAAATCAGCTATCTTGTCAATTCCCTTTTTAATTTTTACTCAGGATGTGGTCAATGCTAACAAGACCATCTTTAATACCCATCCCTAGTTGCCTTGAGAAGATGGTGGTGGACCTTCTTTTTAAACACCTCGATCAGATCACTCCTCATGTTTTGGGAGGTTTGCTCAGTCTCTGATCAGACCTAAGGTACTAAATGGAACAGGAAAAACAAATCCACAGCAGTACTTTCAGTTAAATTGTAACTACAAGACTAGGATAAACCTGGTAAAAGATAAGTTCAGAACTAAGGTCACAGAATTATCAGTACCTGAAATGGTCACCTGTAGAGGCAGAAATAAAAATGAATTAATTTAAGCAGTTAGATATTGTGATAAGGGAATCTTAAGTTTCTACTGGAAGGATAAGTTCGATGGGCCAAATGGTCTCACTGCTCAATATTAATGTTAGTGATCCAATCTAAACACTGGGGAACTCAGCCACTCCCTACTGACAGTATTAATGTGATTGGTATCTTTTGGGACTGAGCAGCTGAATCTTCCCCATCTCAAGTTGCAAACAATACATTTCTCCAGCATTTTCTTTCTGGTTTCCATTTGAAATCTGCCATCATCTCACCTCGGATTTCCTCTTCTCAGACATGGCCTTGCCCTCTTCAGTATCTTCCCTGTCACTCTGAGTTTTGCCCATCCCTTCCTGAGGTTGGCCACCTTATTTACTCAACTTTTCCCTCCAATTTTTGTGCCCTTCTCGATCCCTCAGTCTTTTCAATGGTTTTGCCCCCGGGTGGATTATTTCTTCCTTTTTTTGTCACCTCACGGGGCTAAAATGAAGCACAATCTGAGTGAAAGACTTTGCTGTCAGCAGCAGTGTTTAGTTTATGTGGCACTAATATCTGAAGCGGTCTTTTCTTCTGACTTTCCCTCAGACTAAGACGACCTGAGTCTCTTTCTCACTAAAAGTAACCCTGCCAGCTCCTGGTTTTTCCTCAGGATATTTTTGTTCCTTTTCTCGTCAGAAATAATTTGTGACCGGATTTTTTTGTTGAGCTGCAATCCGTCAGCATTTGCCGTAAAAGTGTGAAATGACTGAGAATGTGCTTTCCCCGGCCCGCCCTGTGAAAGGCCCGCGCAGCCGCACACCTCCTTCCCCCTCCTGCAGCCTCCCGCTTTCTGCCCGTTGCCCGGCGACGCCGCCTCTATTTATAGCGCCCGCCTCCCGCCCTTTGTCGTTGGGCCTTGTTTCAAAGGGCGCGCGCTCGGCCTCCCTGGGCGCGTGAGGCGGGCTGTCTCCTCACGCCGGCGCTCGCGCCCTGCTCAACCCTCAGCCGCAGCGCTCTGATTGGCGGCAGCGCCGCTCACGTGTCGCCCTTCTAACGGCCCCGCCCCGGGGGGAGGCGGGCGCTATAAATAGAGGCGGCGTCGCCGGGCAACGGGCAGAAAGCGGGAGGCTGCAGGAGGGGGAAGGAGGTGTGCGGCTGCGCGGGCCTTTCACAGGGCGGGCCGGGGAAAGCACATTCTCAGTCATTTCACACTTTTACGGCAAATGCTGACGGATTGCAGCTCAAAAAAAAAATCCGGTCACAAATTATTTCTGACGAGAAAAGGAACAAAAATATCCTGAGGAAAAACCAGGAGCTGGCAGGGTTACTTTTAGTGAGAAAGAGACTCAGGTCGTCTTAGTCTGAGGGAAAGTCAGAAGAAAAGACCGCTTCAGATATTAGTGCCACATAAACTAAACACTGCTGCTGACAGCAAAGTCTTTCACTCAGATTGTGCTTCATTTTAGCCCCGTGAGGTGACAAAAAAAGGAAGAAATAATCGACCCGGGGGCAAAACCATTGAAAAGACTGAGGGATCGAGAAGGGCACAAAAATTGGAGGGAAAAGTTGAGTAAATAAGGTGGCCAACCTCAGGAAGGGATGGGCAAAACTCAGAGTGACAGGGAAGATACTGAAGAGGGCAAGGCCATGTCTGAGAAGAGGAAATCCGAGGTGAGATGATGGCAGATTTCAAATGGAAACCAGAAAGAAAATGCTGGAGAAATGTATTGTTTGCAACTTGAGATGGGGAAGATTCAGCTGCTCAGTCCCAAAAGATACCAATCACATTAATACTGTCAGTAGGGAGTGGCTGAGTTCCCCAGTGTTTAGATTGGATCACTAACATTAATATTGAGCAGTGAGACCATTTGGCCCATCGAACTTATCCTTCCAGTAGAAACTTAAGATTCCCTTATCACAATATCTAACTGCTTAAATTAATTCATTTTTATTTCTGCCTCTACAGGTGACCATTTCAGGTACTGATAATTCTGTGACCTTAGTTCTGAACTTATCTTTTACCAGGTTTATCCTAGTCTTGTAGTTACAATTTAACTGAAAGTACTGCTGTGGATTTGTTTTTCCTGTTCCATTTAGTACCTTAGGTCTGATCAGAGACTGAGCAAACCTCCCAAAACATGAGGAGTGATCTGATCGAGGTGTTTAAAAAGAAGGTCCACCACCATCTTCTCAAGGCAACTAGGGATGGGTATTAAAGATGGTCTTGTTAGCATTGACCACATCCTGAGTAAAAATTAAAAAGGGAATTGACAAGATAGCTGATTTCCAAGAGTCATTTTTCTAATATGGGAATCTGTAATAAAGGGACATCTATTTAAAATTAGAACTAAGCTGTTGAGAATTAAATCCAGGAAAAATTCTTAATGCAAAATGTTGTGGGATTCTTAAATGCACTACCACAGGAGCCCGTTGATGCAGATTATATCAGGTATTTAAAATGGGATAGATACTTAAAGTGGGGAAAAATGAGGTTAAAAGAGTAGTCTACCATAGTTAACAACATGGTGAAGCTTGCTGAATGGTCTTTTGCTGTGTTCCTTGAAGTTACCCGACTGATCTCGACTATGACGTTCGGGTGATTGTGGATAAAGTCACACTGAGGGGGAGGAATCAGAGGCTTTCACTATGGGTGTCCTTGAACAACTAGCTCAAAAACAGCCGTACCAAAAAACCTGCTATCAGTTTTTTGACTACAATTGCCTATGGAATGTTACATGTGAGCATAAAGAAGGTGAGGAAGAATAATTTAGAAATGGGCTGGTGTGTGGGAGCATTTTTAGCCATTTTGTTTTGCCTTTCCAGACATCCTCTGGAGCATGGTAGCACCAACACTGATTGTAGAAGATCTTAAGACAACTTTCCTTCAAGACATTTCAACATCATGCTGCCACGATATTGATGGCTCCCAATAAAGGCTGGCTGTGCCGGCCCATTCAAGTGGTGTGGAGGATATTCTTTTAAAGATTGGCAGATCTGACAGGGTAGCTAATCTTACATTTGTAGAGCTCTAGTTTGTGAAGATTACAGATAAAATGCCTAGATGTATCAGAAATTACATTCATTTTATGTCTCCAGATTCTAGAGAAGCTGAAAGACATTGCCGTTTATCTTTCCAAAGATGATTGGGCAGAGCTAAGTGAATGGGTCGACATCCGTTATAAGAAAGTGCAGCAGAACTATGAAACCATGCTTGCAATAGGTTTGTACAAAATCAATTATTTTCTTGCTTTCAACATTTCTCTCTTCCTCTCCTGAACACTCTGATTCGTACTGGCAAACAATTCTTCCAATATTACACCCAAGTGGATATTCTCCTCATATGTGGTTAGATATTTTGGCTGGGATTTTCCATTTCACCGCTGCTGGCACACATTAGGAGCGCATATCAGGAAATACAGCACCCCCAACCTGTGATTCACTGAATATTCATTTAATTGCCTTGAAAAAGATCCTGTCTGAGTGTTGGTAGTCATGTGATGTGGGGGACAGCGCAGCTGATCCTGATCTCACCTGACTATCAGAACACCTCCTATTGTACCTGTGTGGCTTTTCCCCCACTCTTTGTGCAAAACTACTAAATGATTGTCATTAAAACTAAATGAAGAATAAAAACAGTAAATATTGGAATAAGGGAGGAAAGCTCTACATCTCAGATGCCATCAAGGACCTTCCTTTCCCTCGGTACTGAGAGTGACCGTCAGCTGTCACAAATGTAAATCTCCTTCCTTTGGACTCTCCAATGGGTCCAATAGGGATCAGTGGCATAAAAATCTGGGAGAACAGGTCTCTTAGAGGGCATGGGTCTGAGTGCTGTGCTCCCAGCTCCCCAGCATAACATAAAAGCTCCTTTTTGTCTGATCAGTCTGGGCTGGATTTAAATCCAGATGCCATTGATGAAAGGAAAGCCTCTGTGCTGCTCTTACCTGATATTATTCTAAAATGGTTCGATTCAACAGATGCCTTACGTCAGTAAGTTAAGCCAAATTAAATACAGGCAATTATCAACTGTAGATGAGTGGAATATTTTAATTTTCACAGGATTGAATGTACCAAAGCCAGCATTCATGTCAAGACCTAGCAGTGGGCGCCAACCCCGTGTGTATGTTTCTAGTGACTCGGATGAGGAGTGGACGCCTAAACTTCTTGTGAAAAACCCACCAAGTAAATTGAATGTGTTTTCTTTGTTAAAGTATTAAATGTGCTTTTTTATCACCCTGATTATAACCAGTTTGACCAGCAGCTAGTACATATATTTTGTCAGGAGGCAGTTACTTTGAAGTTTTGGAGAGCTGGAGAGATAAGTAAATTGTCTGATCACATTTGACCTTATACTTGTGTAAGTTTTCTTTTCTACTTTTTATCTGCATAATGTGTTGATTCCTTTTTGGGCCTGAATAAACTAGATATTTTTAGAATCGTCATGCTGTTAACATAAATAAACTGAAATCTGAGATTATCTCAATCAGCACTGATGTCTTTTTTTTTCAAGAGGTGAGATTCTTTAAGCCTCTCTTTAAGAATGAAGATACCAAGAAGACTCAGAATGAGAATACCAGAAAGGTAATTCAAAGTGAACAGAAATTCTTATCAGACTAATATGTCAAGATGAAAATAATCTGCTAGATAATCACAGCAGGCCTGTCAGCATCTGAAGGATATATCAATACAAGTTCCCACCCAAACATTAACCAGTCTTTCTCCTTCAGACATGAATTGAGCTGCTACACACTTCCAGCATTTTCTGTCTTTATCTCAGATTTCTAGCAAACAATTTTTCTTTTTCATTCTGCTGCATGAGAGCCCAATTTACAGTCCATGGTCCCTGGCAACTTGGTTCTATTTGTATTTATATTTCATACTTGGTTACTTGTCCTTGAAATTCATGGCCTGGAGAGTTGGAAAGGTCTCTTAGCGCTGTTGGTGGATAAATCCTCCACCAGCATCCCAAAATCTGTGAAAATCAGTAGCTTGAAATATCTGCAAATTAATGGACATCAATTTTATATGTTGCCCATGAGGCTCCAGAATATGGATCTAGCTGGTTCATGAAGACAAAGCCCCTTGGTCACTGCTGCTGTACTAACATCTCAAGGTTTCTAGTTTTTCCTGTTGTTATAATCAAGAATTGCAATTCTCATGTTGGGAACTAGATATGAGAAACACAATTTCCAGTGACGCAGGGCTGCAGAAACATCCACCCTTAATTTTGGTGACAAGCATGGCAGATACTTTAAAGGAAATTGTATCTGCTTCTAGATCCTCCATTTATTTCCTCTCGTGGGCTCTTGTCTCTGACTAACCTTCTGTAGCTATGATGCTTCATGAACGAGCAATTAGCTTTCACTTCAAGAAGAATGTTCTGTGTGCAAAGTGGTTTCAATCTAAAGTAATTCTCTCCATGTGTGGTACGACAAGCCAAGACAAATTGAAGTTTGATTCTTGCTCTGTGCTGAGATTTGGCAGTGGGGCAACTCCACTGGGCTTCAGGGTTCCCAGAAATAAAATTAGTCAGGGTCCCTGCTCTTGATTGCTGTGTTTTGAGCTCTGCTGAAAAAGTATGTGTGTGTAGTGTTAGAGGAGACCATCATCAAGCTGTGCTTTGGTGCCTCCTGAATCTTGAGTTGCCTGCCAATACTTGCTATCCAGACACATGGACAAGGCACAGGAGGACAATTAGCACCTTTAGAACTGCAATACAATTGCTTCAGGAGAGCAAGGAGAAAATGGGGAAAGCAAATATCGTAGCTGATAGGTACTTATTCATACAATCAATACCTTATCTCTCATTTTGTTTTTGTATTCTAAATTCCTTCACAGCTGGTGGAGTGGATGTGCCAAAGTTAGGAAAGATAATCCCATGTTCCACAGAATGAAGATCATTGTTTCCAGTTGCTTGTGTACATCAGCTGGAATTCAATGTTAGTTTTTAGGCACTGTCAAATATTACCTCTCTTTTAGGGATTGTGTGTGGTGTGAGAAGACCAGAGGTGAAGTAGTAAAACTATGTGTCGAATCTCCTCCTCTCCCATTTTCCTGAAGGCACTGATTCATGAGTAGATATGTTTCCTTAGTCTGTGCTGACTTAATGGGCAGCCCTGTTGGTATTTGCTAAATGGCTGTTCTTCATGTGTTAGGCTCTCATTGTTGGAGAAGGTCAATCCTGTTTTCATATACACGCACACAGACCTTTCCAGAAGTGATGATTAGTTAGCAATCATTGGGAATCCTGGCTAATTTTATTCCCTCCCTTGCAAAAGGGTGCTGAGGTTAATTTAATAGGTTTACCACATTTGCTGAGATCAGTATCAGCACAGTACAGTATCAAACAAGGGAACTATCTGTTATGTGTGGCTCAGCACTACACTGGGGAGCAACTGCATTTCCCCAGTTGGGTAATTGGGTAGCTCTGTTTATTAAATATCCTACAATCACTAATGGAGAGGAACAATAGACAACTGCTTTGACTTGAAATGCAGGGAGTCCTGAGGCAGCTATTGTCTACTTCAGGTGCTGTGAGGTACATTTTCACTCTCACATTCTGCATTTCAGAACCAAAAAGCCCCGTCACAGATTGTGTCCCATTTCGAAGCCGCTGAAGAGGAAGTTTTCCGAGGCTTCACTGAGGAAACTGCTTCAGCTAAGGAAGAGACAGTTTCAGTTCAAAAGATCAGAATACAAACGAGTACCTTGGTTTGTGAAAGTGAAGCTCGTAGTGAATCCAATAAAGGTATTTGTCCTGGAATAAAGGATTTCAGTAATGTAATTCTATTTTGAATAATTGAGGGTATTTTAATGAGCAAGAGATGCTCTATGTTGATAGTTCCACCACAACAGTAGTCATTCAAATCAAATTAACGCAATATCTTGCATAATTATGTAAATAAATAAAGAAAGACTTGCATTTATATAGCGTCTTTCATGACCACCGGATGTCCCAAAGTGCTTTACAGCCAATGAAGTACTTTTTGAAGTGTAGTCACTGTCGTAATGTAGGAAACGCGGCAGCCAATTTGCGCACAGCAAGCTCCCACAAACAGCAATGTGCTAATGACCTGATCATCTGTTTTTTTATGTTCATTAAGGGATAAATATTGGCCAGGACACCGGGGAATTCTCCCCTGCTCCTCTTCGAAATAGTGCCATGAGATGTTTTACGTCCACCTGAGAGAGCAGACGAGGCCTCGGTTTAACGTCTCATCTGAAAGACGGCACCTCCGACAGTGCAGCACTCCCTCAGTACTGCACTGGAGTGTCTGCCGTGATTTTTGTGCTCAAGTCCCTGGAGTGGGTCTTGAACCCACAACCTTGTGACTCAGAGTGAGAGTGCTACCCACGGAGCCACGTATCTTCAGCATCTCCTGTTCAACAAAAAACAAGCCTTACATGCAAGAATATTACAATTAATTGGTTCAATTTTTGTTCATGATCTTTTCGATTTATTCCACAGTTGTCTGTACTGGAAAGATCTTGGGGTCAGCAAATGAAGAAACAACCAAAGAGACTGAAAGCAGAAGATACTGTTTGAGCAATAGAGAGAGAAAAGTATACACTGAAGAAAGGGAACTTTGTGACGATGATTACCTGTGTATGTGCAAAGTAACCTATCCATTTCCTCAGGGCAGGAATAATTTATTGGGTGTTTTGGTGTGATGACACATGGCCTTGGTAGGCCAGGGGATTGGTGGAGCAGTACAGCATGTCAGAGTGGTGGGACAGGAGTGCAGGCCTGTGTTTGCCCACAAACAGGCACTGATTGTTCTTTTTCATAAAGGCATAAGAATCACAAATATGATCCCCAAACTATTGATAATAATTCTGGAATCTTCTAATGAAATATTATATGACTTCCAGTAACTCGTAAACTAATGGCCCCTGATTATAGGGAATAGTAGCCACTTGTCTAAGATATTGAAGCATCCTATGCCAGCCTACAACAGGACCTGGACAACATCCAGGCTTGGGCTGACATGTGGCAGCTAACATTCAAACTTATGAATGGCAAGCAATGACCATCTCCAAAGAATTGACGATGCAGCCAGAATTAAGTTGGGAGTCAACATGGTTTGGGAAGGAGTGTGGGGAGAAGATGATGACATAACTGAAAGGGCAAAGTTGAGAAGTGGCAGTGTCCCCAAGAGTGATTTGCCTGATGGTTTAGAGGGACTTTTCTAACTGGATAGGCCAATTGAACTTCATTCAAAGAATGTGGAAGCTTTCACCTATAGGAAGCAAAGTCCAAGGGGGAAAAATTGAGTCGCGCCCCCGCGGCCGAAATTCACCGGTAGCGCCCCAAGACCCCTGCGTTAACATTGATATAACCACGAATTGTACTTCCAAAAGAAACTTCTAGATGTTTCATTACACTGACAATTTCTCTTTCTTCCTTCTCCAGCAGTTCACCAAGTGCACCGAGATGAGTGTCATCCTTGCCCTCGTTGCAATGTTGCTTTTCCCACTGCAGAATTTCTTCAGAAGCACATCAGAAGACATCCTGAATCCTGTGGACAAATTTCAGCAGGACAATCTTCTCCTCCCAGCACAACATATCTTTTACAACGCGAAAGTGGGCAGGGGTCATTCGCACAATCTGTCCAGAGGAGAGAATTTATAAAATCAGGTGATCTTCACCTATGCCAGCGTGTCGACACAAGAAAGAGGCCGTATAAATGTACTGAATGTGGAAAGAGTTTCACACGGGCAGGGAACCTCCAGAGACACCAGCGCATCCACACAGGTGAGAGGCCGTATAAATGTACTAAATGTGGAGAGAGTTTCACACAGGGCAGGGCACCTCCAGAGACACCAGGGAATCCACACAGGTGAGAGGCCGTATAAATGTACTAAATGTGGAGAGAGTTTCACAGTGTCACGGAACCTCCAGAGACACCAGCAGATCCACATGTATAAATGTACTGAATGTGGAGAGAGTTTTGCTTACATCTATCAGCTGAAAGCTCACACGTGCTTTGAAACCTGCCGTCATTGTGGGGAATTCTTCAAGAATTCAGCAGCTTTCAAAGTTCACGTGAGAAAATGTTCTGAAACATAATGAAGCAAACGGTAACCAATTAATAATTTTACTAAGTTTGAATATTTCTTTCTATTTGAATGGCCTTGAATACCCAAACATTATTAGCATTTATACTTCTTACCTTTCACTCTTTATGATAATATTTCTGTGTGGATAAAGATCCAATATAAGGGTAAATTCCATGATTCCTCACTCTCAGTGAGGATTGGAGATCTGGGGCTCTGCTGTTGTAACCTAATGCCTGATCCTCTCGCTCTGAAATTGTATCTTCCGACTGGGATTTCAAAATGTTCCCTCTGATATAAACTGCAGCAGAATGTGTTTAATCCCCGTGAGTCTTTGGGGGAAAAATTCAGTTGGTTATCGCCTTCTGTTCGCGCCTCTGGTGGGCGGTAATGGGGTGCTAGGAACTTAGTGCCCGAGCGTGGCGAGTTTAGCACCTCTCGCGAATTTGACCAGACGTTTTGAGGCGACGCTAAACACTACCGCCACGATCTCCGGCGCCCACAGATCGTGACTTCAGTCGAGCGTGCAGCGCCCCGGTAACACCCCGGACCACATATTGAGTCGCACCCACTGCCTTTCCGCCTGCCGCTAGGAACGACAGGAAGAGGGGAACGTTTTGCAGTGGGGAAGGGGCTGGGGGAGCGCTATTTAAAGGCGGCCGCTTCCTGCCTTTTCTTGTCGGTGAAATTTTTGATTTTAACGCTGTCCTAAGGAGTTTTGGCCACAGCACCACTTTTGAGGTTCCTAAGTGCCGAGCTCTTTCCCTGGGCCTATCCATTAGTGCTTCCAACACAGTTGCTTCAGAGATCTCTCCAGGCCGAGATTCATGTCCCACTGAGCTGTCACAGCCCCTTTATTCTGATGGTGAGAGATCGCTGGGATCGATGTTGTCTTTATGCAGTCTGGTTACATCTGCGTTGGTAAAGGTGCCTATCACAAAATATAATGGGGGAGAAATTCGGTATCACCCTGTTTGGGGCGCAATTATCAGCTGAACGCAAAGTTTAGCGCCTGGCGCTAATTATCGCTTCCGACTGCAAACTTGGCTTCTATTGCCCCTGGAGGTGATTGGAGCGCTAAATCAGGCGCTGGCGAAGCTCATGTGATGTCAGTCAGCAATAGAACACAGACACACTGGCGCCGGCCAGTTCTTAAAGGGGAGGGTCGATCTTGCTCTCCATCCACACCCTGCTCATTGCAGCCTTGAATCTCGGCCTGGAGAGACCTGTGCATCAAATCTGCTGGAAAGAACAATGGAGAGCCCCAGGGAAAGAGCTCAGAGTGCAGCCCCCAAAGTCTCTTCTAAATCGATGCAAGGAAGATCAAATCAAAATGAACCTGCAAAGTGCTGCTCAGTACCGAAAACTCCTCAACACAGCGTTGAATATCTCCAGAAGTGTCTCTCTCTCACTCAGAATGAGTGATGCAAAAATGTCGCCGACAAAAAAAGGCAGGAAGTGGTCGCCTTTAAATAGCGCTCCCCCAGTCCCTTCCCGACTGCAAAACGTTCCCCTCAACCTGTCGTTGCTAGCGGCAGGTGGTAAGGCAGGGGGCGCCACTCAATATTCGCTCCGGGGTGCTACCCGGGCATTGCACGCTTGACTGACGTCACGATCTGCGGGCGCAGGAGATCGTGGCGGTAGTGTTTAGTGCCGCCGCAAAATGTCAATTTCACGAGCGGCGCAAACATCGCCGCGCCCGGGCGCTAGTTGCTTTGCGCCCCATTAGCGCCCTCTTAAGGCGCTAATGGGAGCTGCAAACCAACCGAATTTTTCCCCCATTGCGCTTCAGCAAGGAGGTGGTCACTGAGCTCTGCCACCTGCTGCAACCAGATCTGCAGCCTCAACTGAGGACCAGGACGTCTCTGTCGGTGGCAGTGAAGGTGACAGTGGCTCTGAATTTTTATGCCAGTGGATCCTTTCAAGTTTCTACTGGGGACATTGCCAATATCGCCCAGTTCGCTGTCCATTGTTGTATCCAGGAGGTGACAAATGCCCTGTATAAAAGGAGACGAGACGCCGGTCCATCTCTTTCCCCATGACCCGGGCCAAACAGCATGAACGCGCATGTGGCTTTGCTAGGCTCGCGGGCTTGCCCGTGGTGCAGGGCGCCATTGACTGCACGCATGTGGCATTGCGGGCACTGTATGAAAATGCAGAGGTATTCCGAAACCGCAAGGCCTACCACTCCTTAAATGTGCAGTTGGTCTGTGACCACACACAGCTCATACTCGCCGTCAATGCCCACTATCCTGGCAGCAGCCACGATGCTTTCATCCTGCGCCAGACTGGTGTGCCAGACCTTTTCCAGGCACCACATCACCCAAGTGGATGGCTCCTCGGGGACAAGGGTTATCCACTCTGCACCTGGCTGATGACACCGCTCCGTAACCCCAACACCCCTGCCGAGCTGCAGTATAATGAGAGCCATATCGCCACCAGGAACGTAATTGAGCAGACGATCGGCGTGCTGAAGCAACGGTTCCGCTGTCTGGACCACTCAGGAGGAGCCCTGCAGTAATCTCCTGAGCGAATCTCCCTGTTCATAGTTGTGTGCTGCATGCTTCACAACCTGGCAATCCTGAGGACCCAGCCAATGCCACCAGGGATTGGTGCACCACCTGAGGAGAAGAGGAGGAGGAGAGGAGGAGGATGAGGAGGAGGATCAGCAGCAGCACCAACGTGGGAGGGAGGCACACAATGTTGCCAGTGCAAGGGCCGTCCGTGAACGGATGATAAGAAGCCGCTTCTAAGCCCCTACTCAGAAGATGGCTTCTGGCATGGAGAACAACATCATGGAAAGCAACCCGCACCCCCTATTGCTGGCCAAAGCTGGAATGATTCCAAAGACCAAAAATATAAATTTTGAATACAAAAACTTTTTTATTTAACAAACCCTGTGTGTGTCATTTATTCAGGACAAACAATTAGAAACCAACACAACAAATCATGAACTAACAGAACTCGTTCTCACAAGATGGAGATAAACGGCAAAACAGTAAACAAATGTAATCACACGAACCTCGACCTTTACCACAAACATTCCCACCATTTATTTAGACCTCCTACTGTTGGCCCTTCGAGGGTGATCTCCATCCCCTGCGCACTTCCCACTTCCCACCCTACTGCTCCTCCGTAATGGGGCCCCAGTGGCTGCAGCAAGGCTGGTGGAAGGCTGCTGAATGTCAGTTCCAGAGACTGCAGATGCCCTTGAAGGACACACTCGACCAGCTCTGGGCCTGGAGGCCCCGGCTGCAGACTGCACCAACTCTGCATGGGCGGCAGCAGTCTGGGCTGGCTGTGTTGCAGGCCGTGGCAAGTGCAATGGGGAAGTGCCAGTGGTGGGAGCAGGAATGCTGTCATCCTGAGAGAGGACAGCACCTTCCTGCTCGACCGACACACTGGCACTCCCACGGGGCAGCACCTCAGCATCCGGAGCAATCTGCTCGAGCACAGATTGCTGGTCTGCTGCGGTACAGTGAGAGCCCTGGGGCAATGTGGCCGACCGAGCGAGGATGGCAGCAGGCAGTGCTTGTGTGACATCAATCTGAGACTGCATGAGAGCAGTCTGTGACTGGATGTCTCCAGCCAATGACTGAATTGCAGCACTAAGCCGTTTCATTGCGTCAGCCTGTGCTGCAGCGGACTGCTCCACACTCCTAGCCAGTCCATCCATGCTTTCGGGCACCCTTGCCATTGCACCCATGAGCTCAGTGTGCATGCTCAAGGCCTGGCTATTCATGGCCGCGATGGCACGGTCCTCATCTGAGTCCTGTGCAGCAAGACTCGCTTGCCTACTCACCCTCTGGGGAGCAGGCCCCCGAGCTTCCCTACCCCCATGGCATTGCTGCAGCCCGCTGGGTCCAGAAGTTTCGCCCTCATCAGACCCTACCCACCTGCTCCCCTCCAGGGAAGGCGTGGTCCCAGTGTCGGAATGGGCTCCCTCGGGAGATGCAGGCGGTGAGGCTCCGGCTTCCTCTTCCTCCTCGCCTGGGGCTTCGCTGCCACTGGTAGTTTGAGGGACAGGCTGGTCAGCTGGTGGTTCACTATCTGAAAGCAGGGAGGTACAAGAGTGGGTTTAGCGTGAGGACAGGGGGGCAGTAAGGGAGCAAGGACTGGAGACAGTTAGTAAGTTGATTGAAAGTGTAAAAGGCTGGTGTTGTGAGGGGCAAGTGGAATGAGAGAGGAGACAAAGCTGATGAACATACCATTGCTGTCCCCAAGGGGGTTGACCTCTCCAACGGCCACGGCACCTATGACCTGGCTGGCAACGATCCTGTGCACCGCGCCTCCAAATCTGTGAGGGTGTGTAGGTCAGCCGGTCCTCCTCCCGTGCGTTGCTGCTCCCGCCTGTTATGAGAGAGCTTGGCCTGCAAGAAAAAGGATGGCGTCTGAGTGAATATGCAGCCATGTGCTTGCCTGATGTGCCTCCCATAGTTGAATAGCCCTTAATGTATGCAGCCATGTGCTTGCCTGATGTGCCTCCCATAGTTGAATAGCCCTTATTGTATGCAGCCATGTGCTTGCCTCATGTGCCTCCCATAGTTGAATAGCCCTTAATGTATGCAGCCATGTGCTTGCCTCATGTGCCTCCCATAGTTGAATAGCCCTTAATTTGTGCAGCCATGTGCTTCCCTGATGTGCCTCCCATAGTTGAATGGCTTTTAATGTATGCAGCCATGTGCTTGCCTGATGTGCCTCCCATAGTTGAATAACCCTTAATGTATGCAGCCATGTGCTTGCCTCATGTGCCTCCCATAGTTGAATAGCCCTTAATTTGTGCAGCCATGTGCTTGCCTCATGTGCCTCCCATAGTTGAATAGCCCTTAATGTATGCAGCTATGTGCTTGCCTCATGTGCCTCCCATAGTTGAATAGCCCTTAATATAAGCAGCCATGAGCTTGCCTATGTGCCTCCCATAGTTGAAAAGCCCGAATGTATGCAAGGTGTATATGTGCATGTGTTTTATGAGATGGCCATAGGTCTTGGATGAATGTTGGGAATTTGGTTTTTTTTAAACCCTCTGGGCACAGAGTGAAGTTGAGATGGAGGGATGTAGAGGTATTGAAAAGCAGCCACTCACCCTCACCACCCAAGTGAGGTTGTTGAACTTCTTACGACATTGGGTGTGGGTCCTCGGCACCAGGCTCCTCGAGGAGACGTGCTGAGCCACCTCCCTCCAGACTCTTCTGTATTCACGGGGCAATGGCCTCCTGCCACTCTGTGGGTAGAGCAGTGCCCGTCGCCGCTCCACAGCGCCAACCAGAGCCACCAAGGCCCGGTCGCTGAAGCGCTGAGCTCTTTCCCTGGGCCTATCCATTAGTGGTTCCAGCCCAATTGCTTTAGAGGTCTCTCCAGACCGAGATTCAAGGCTGCAATGAGCAGGGTGTGGCTGGCCAGCAACATGGACCCTCCCCTTTAAGAACTGGCCGGCGCCAGTCTGTCTGTGTTCCATTGCTAACTGACATCACCTGAGCTTCGGTAGCGCTCTGAGGTAGCGCCTCGCTCCTCGACGTTAGCGCCTTAAGAGAGGTGAGTAGCGCCTGATTTAGCGCTCAAATCACCTCCAGGGGCGATAGAGGCCAATTTTGCAGTCGGAGGCGATAATTAGCGCCGGGCGCTAAACCTTGCGCCCGGCCGATAATAGCGCTCCAAATGGGGCGATACCGAATTTCTCCCCCATAAGATTCTGAGGGGGATTGTCAGGGTAGATGCTGAGAGATTGTTTCCCCTGGATGGAGAGTCTAGAACTAGGGGGAATAGTCTCAGGATAAGGGGCCGGCATTTTAAGACTGAGATGAGGAGGAATTTCTTCACTCAGAGGGTTGTGAATCTTTGGAATTCTCTGCCCCAAAGTGCTGTGGATGCTCAGTTGTTGAGTATATTCAAGGCTGAGATCGATAGATTTTTGGACTCCAGAGGAATTAAGGGATATGGGGATCGGGCAGGAAAGTGGAGTTGAGTTTGAAGATCAGCCATGATGTTATTGAATGGTGGAGCAGGCTCGAGGGGCCGTGTGGTCGACTCCTGCTCCTAGTTCTTATGTTCTTAACATAGTGGGTGAGATCAGGTAACTCAGCACAGGACAGGGATGATGCCTGGGCCCTTCCTGCTCCACCTTGGGCTCAGTAACACGCAGTATGATCAACTAACAGCACATGGCAGTGCTGGAACCAGGGTCCTTCCTGCTCTGTTTGGAGCTCAGTACCAGACTGGGTGATATCAGCTGAAGCAGCTCCGTCCGCGGATCGAACCTGGGCCACTTTCTGCTGTGTTTGTGTCTCAGTACAACAGCGGGTGGGACCAGCTAATTCAGTCCAGGCCGGGAACGGAGCCTGGGCCTTTCCTGCTCTGTGTGGCTCAGGAATTAAACATGTATGGCAGAGCCACACCGCACAACATAATGCACTTCTGTTGATGGCTGAAGCCTGCTCACTCACTCGTGGTGCTCCTAAATTTGGCCTCTTGATCTTTAGAGTAATGCAAATAAATTCTGTTGTCAGCCTGAGTGTGTTTATTTCTGGTGTGCGAAGTCATTGATTACACAAAGAGAAACTGGTGTAGTCAATATCTCTACAAGGCAAACATCGCAAGCCATGCAAATAGCTGAATCCAAGGGGTGCAGTCCTTCTATACCATGTATAAAGAAAATAAATTGCTCAACCTGCTCAGGCCCAATGGATCGCTGTGGATGTTGTGATAAAATCACATTTCAATAGAGGATTTCACAACAAAACGAACAGATTTCCTGGCCCTTACAATAGATCATTAGAGACATCCAGCAGAGGAATTTCACCTCACTCCTGTCACTCTACTATCAGAGGGACATTGCTGTTACTGATTGCAGCATTCGTGGTGCGAGGGTACTGGGGTTGCGAGCACTGACAGGGGCACTGTCCCCACCAGATTGCAGGTACTGGGAGGGGCTTTTCTGGTGGAAAGCAGTAACATGGAGTAAAAGGAGTATTGCGTCCAGTTCTGGTCACCACACTTTAGGAAGGATGTGAAGGCCCTTGAGCGGGTGCAGAGGAGATTTACCAGAATGGTTCCAGGGATGGGGGATGTTAGCTACAAGGACAGGTTGGAGAAGCTGGATTTGTTTTCATTAGAGCAAAGGAGGTTGAGGGGTGATTTGATCGAGGTGTACAAGATTATGACAGGTTTGGATAGGCTAGACGGGGAAAGGCTGTCCCACTAGTTGATGGTACAAGGACTAGGGGACACAGATTTAAGGTTTTGGGCAAGAGATACAGGGGGGATGTGAGGAAAAACTTCTTTACGCAGCGAGTGGTGAGGACCTGGAACTCGCTGCTGACGGAAGTGGTGGAAGCGGAGACACTCAATGTTTTCAAGGGGAGACTGGATAGGCACTTGAGGGAAATAAACTTGCAGGGCTACGGGGATAGAGCGGGGGAATGGGACTGACTGGATTGCTCTACAGAGAGCCGGCGTGGACTCGATGGGCTGAATGGCCTCCTTCTGTGCCGTTATGACTCTGACTCTATGTAAACCACACTGATCGTCTGCAGTGAGCAGTGGGGAGCAGAGTTAATGATATTCTTCTTTTGGCTCCTGAATCATCAATTCAAGCAGAGGTGGTGTCAATGTGTGCCCAGACTGCTCACACTTGTCTGATATAATCAAGTTCGGTAACTTTCTTATGATAGGAGGTTAAGGCAGAAATGCCCGTCCATTGGCCCATTGAGTCTGTGCCGGTAAAGAGTAGCCTGGTTCCAGCTGGACAAAGAGCAGGGAGTTTACCTGTGGACGATCTTGGTTTCTGCCATTTGAGCACCTGAAACCCCCCCATCACACCTTGGAGGGAACCTGAGCCTTGAACCTTACCAAGTCTCGCGTAAGATAAGTAACTCGGGTGTGTCCGTGTGAGGGCTGGTGTGAAAGCCAGGCAACTGGAACCTGTATCAGTCCACATTTGTCAGTAATTTTGTTTGGAAGTGCTTAAGCTCAGTGATGGGTTTACACAGATGTAGAGCTCCGACAAAACAAAACACGTCTTTGTAACAGAGCGGAAGTCGTGTTACTGTTCCAAAACTCGGCTGCCCGTGTCCTAACTCGCACCAAGTCCCGTTCGCCCATCACCCCTGTGCTCACTGACCTACATTGGCTCCCGGTTAAGCAGCGCCTCGATTTCAAAATTCTCATCCTTGTTTTCAAATCCCTCCATGGCCTCGACCCTTCCTATCTCTGTAATCTCCTTCAGCCCCACAACCCCCCGAGATATCTGCGCTCCTCTAATTCTCCCCTCTTGAGGATCCCTGATTATAATCGCTCAACCTTTGGTGGCCGTGCCTTCTGTTGCCCAGGGCCCTGAGCTCTGGAATTCCCTGCCTGAACCTGTCCACCTCGCTACCTCTCTTTCCTCCTTTAAGACGCTCCTTAAAACCTACCTCTTTGACCAAGCTTTTGGTCACCTGCCCTAATTTATCCTTATGTGGAGCGGTGTCAAATTTTTTTGTCTTAAAATACTCCTGTGCAGCACCTTGGGACGTTTTACTACGTTAAAGGCGCTATATAAATACAAGTTGTTGTTGTTCTTGCCAAAATACTTTTTTCCGTCTTATGTCCTTGGGGGAAGAAATTCAGTATCGCCCCGTTTGGGGCGCGATTATCGGCCGGGCGCAAAGTTTAGCGCCTGGCGCTAATTATCGCCTCCGACTGCAAACTTGGCTTTTATCGCCCCTGGAGGTGATTGGAGCGCTAAATCAGGGACAGAGCACCCGTCTTAAGGCGCAAAGGCTGAGGAGCGAGGCGCTAACTCAGAGCGTGGGTGCAGCGCAGGTGATGTCAGTTAGCGATGGAACACAGACACACTGGCGCTGGACAGTTCTTAAAGGGGACGGTCGATCTTGCTCTCCAGCCACACCCTGCTCATTGGAGCCTTGAATCTCGGCCTGGAGAGTCCTGTGACTGCATTTTCCAGCCAAGGACGATGGAGAGGGTGAGAGAACGAGCTCAGCGCTTCAGCGAGCGGGCCTTGGAGGCTCTGGTTGGCGTGGTGGAGCACAGAAGATCTATACTCTACCCTGAGAGTGGCAGGAGGCCTTTGCCGCGCGACTACAGAAGAGTGTGGAGGGAGGTGGCTCAGCACGTCTCCTGCAGGAGCATGGTGCCCAGGACCCATCCTCAATGTCACAAAATGTTCAACGGCCTCACTCGGGTCGTCAGGGTGAGTGGCTTTTTTTCAATTCCTCTCCATCTCAACCTCACTCTATGGCAGAGGGTCTTAAAACCCCAATGCCCAACACTCATCCAACACCTATGGCCCTCTCATGAAACACACACGCACATTCCACACTTTGCATACAATAAGGGCTATTCAACTTTGGGAGGCACATCAGGCAAGACCATGGCTGTATATTTACTCAGACGCCGTCCTTTTTCTTGCAGGCCAAGCTCTCTCATAATAGGAGACAGCAGCAACGGACGGGTGGAGGGCGGCCTCAGTTGCAACCCCTCAGCGATCTTGAGGCGCGCATCCACAGGATTGTGGCAAGGTTGATACCAGAAATGCGAGGGTAGACCTATCAGGAAACGATGAACAGGCTGGGTCTCCTTTCTCTTGAAAATAGGTGAGCTGGTAGAGATATTTAAAATTATGAAAGGTTTTGATGGAGTAGACACAGTATTTGTTTCCACTTGTGGTGAAGAGCAATGCTAGTGGGTATCAATATAAGATAGACACCAATAAATCAAATACGGAATTTAGAAGAAACTTCTTTACCCAGAGAGTGGTGAGAATGTGGAGCTCACTACCATAGGGAGACGTTGAGGCGAATAGTATAGATACATTTAAGGGGAAGCTAGATAAGCATATGAAGGAGAAGGGAATAGAGGGTTATGCTGACAGAGTTAGATGAGGAAGGATTGGAGGAGAAACGAGTGGAGCATAAACGCCGGCATGGACAGGTTGGCCCAAATGGCCTCTTCCTGTGCTGTTTATTCTATGTAATTCTATGTAATACACAGTGAATGAAGGTGAAGACATGTCGCTTAAACTGCCATCAATGCACAGCCGCACAATCAGCCTCCGTAGTCTCAAACATTGTGAAAAGATTCAGAATCCATGTCAATCTTTTTTTAAAAAGACACATCAGTTAGTAAACTGAGGGTTAAACAGAGAATTTCACCAGTGTTCTCTTGTAAAAAGGGGAAGTTGGGTATGAGGAAACTTCATGATTGACATTCAGTTAACGATAGCAATCTAAACAATGACTCACATCCTGGTGTTTGTTTCAAGCCATTTCTTTTAAACATATTTTTTATTTGAGCGGTGAGAACTGATGCCACAATTGAGTCAAAGGCGGTGAGCAATTACCAAGCTAGCTGGGGAAAGCAGGCTGAAATGAAGGGTTAGCATTTATAGAGTGTCTCAGCAACTCCTGTCAAGGTGCTACACAGCCCCCATGTATCGTTTTTGAAGAGTGGTCATTGATTTGATGTCGATAAGCAGGGCAGCCATTTTGCTGACAGCAAGACCCAACACACAGGAAATGAGGGAAGCGGCCAGTTGATTGGTTCAGAATGCATATTAACTTTCAAAAGGCAATTGGACACGTGCTTGAAGGGCACTAATTTGCAGGGTTATGGGTGAAATACTGGAGTGTGTCACTAAATTGGACAGTTCTTTAAAAGAACCGGCACATCCACGACAGGCCGAGTGGCCTCCTTCTGTGCTGTGAGATTCTATGATTCTTTGTACATCATTGGACTCCAAATTGAATCTTCAAAATGGCGCCCTGCAGGAAACAGACAGGGGCTCTGGTCGCCCACCTAACTGCCCTTACCCACAATGTGGGTATCAGAAAGCCGGCAGAAACTTGGTGCTCAGTAATCCTACTCCACTTTCAGGCGCCGACCAGCTCGGTCTCACTTTCGGCTACTGTTGAAATAGGGACCTGTGTTTGCTATTTTCACACTGTCCTTAGCCTAGTTAGTATAACGACTGAAATAAAAACAGAAAATGCTGGAAATACTCAGCAGGTCAGGCAGCATCAGTGGAGAGAGAAACAGAGTTAACGTTTCAGGTCGATGACCCTTCGTCAGAGCTGGTATGACGACTGCCCTGATACAATGGTCTGTGTGGAAACGGACAGGTGGGAGGGAAAGGGAAGGACCGGATTGGGGGCTCCCATTAGAATGAAACTGACGGGAATGGCACAGAAGCAGATTGCTTGGTTTCACACATTTGCCAACTGGCGCAGGAGAAAACTAAGTGTAGAAGACTTCAAATCCATTATGTGAGGACAGTTTTACAATTTCATTGTAAATAATGAACATAGGAACCCTCCTGTTATGTGTATAATATAACCAACACATGGCGGAGCAGGGAGAGGGAGATTTCTCCCTGTGGGTTGTGTGTAGCAAAATCGTAAAGTCTTCATTAGAAACACGTTTCCCACTTTGCACCACCCAGTGCCCACTCAGCAATGACTCTGCCCATTTTACAGTAAAGCAGCGTTAATTCTAACTGGCAATAACTCAGAGATTCTCAACCCGGAGCCGTGCAAACAGTGACAGGCGTTAATTCATGGCAACATCCGACTAGTTTGTTTTAACCTCGGCGTAGACGGTGGTGGCTTCTGCTGATCGCGTGACACCTTTTCCGGGTTTGCCGAGTGCATCCAGGTTAATTGTTGCATAATTGTCCTCATTATTCTGCACCTGAAGAACAGGAAGGTGGGTTGAATATTTGGGTCATCCGCAAATTCAAGTGAAACTTTCTCGTTTAAGTGGAACTCATTTTTGTTTCAAACTTTTAGCTAAATTATTATTAGATTACCAATGGAACGGCAACAAGGCAATCGGAACATTTCACGGGCCCTGATGTACTGTCAGATTATTTTGGAAGTTAAAACAGCAACTTGATATCATAGAATCATGGAATGATACCACACAGAAGGAGGCTATTCGGCCCATCGTGCTTGTGCCAGCTTCACATTCGCCTTCAAATATTTATCCAATTCCCTTCTGAATGTTATTATTGAATCTGCTCCCGCCATCCGTTCAGGTAATGCATTCCAGATCACAATAACTCACTGCATAAAAAAACATTCTCTTCATCTTGCCTCTGGTTCTTTTGAAAATTAACTTAAAACTGACACTTCTGCCACTGGAAACAGTTTTTCCTTATTTATTCTATCAAAATCCTGCATGATTTTCAACACCCCTTTAAAACTCCCCTTAGCCTTCTCTGCTCTAAGGATAACAACCCCAGATTCTCCAGTCTCTCCATGTAACTGAAGGCCCTCATTCCTGGTACCATTCTAGTAAATATCCTCTGCACTCTCTCCAAGGCATTGACATCCTTCCTGAAGTGTGGTGCCCGGAATTGGCCACAATGCTCCAGCTGAGGCCTAACCAATGTTTTATAAACGTTCAGCATAACCTCCTTGCTTTTGTATTCCTCTATTAATAAAGCCAAGGGTCCCATGTGCTTTTTTAACAGCCTTCTCAACTTGTCCTGCCACCTTCAAAGGTTTGTGTACATTCACCCCCAGGTCTCATTTGATGCACTGCGCGTCCCTTCTCAGAAAACCCGCAGCAGGTCTCAGTGAAATCCGAATCAGTTTTCTCACGACTTTGCTGAAATAGTGAAACTATATCTTCACAACGCCATTTATCACATCCATACGCGTAGTGAGGAGCGGAATTCTTAACCGACAATGTCCCAGTGAAAACACTCTTCTGTCAGTCGAATGGTTCATCATGAAAATTATTGATTTAAAACTGGGCTTTGAATTGAGACAAAGGGATTGCTGGAGCAGGAACACGCCCCAAACAGGATAAACACAGCCTGACAATCATTATTACCAAATAAACCACTGGATAACCCACATCAGCACAGTTACACCGCTGGTATACACACTTATCACATTGAAATTGCGATTCTATGTACGTATGGGGGTTTGTGGAGTGGATGAAAGGAGGCAGATTTGACCTAATTCAGATTTCCGCACTGAAGGAGATATTAGCCTTGAAGCTGCAGAACTTGGAGTGAGAGACTTTTCTACAATTGAGTGTTAATGTGTAGCGCAGTGGCTGTTGTTGATGGTAAGTTCTCTGAGTGTTAATATAAGTACTGTAATTAGGTAGGGGAGACTAGAGATAGAGACTGTAGAATGAGTCAGCTCTAATTTGGAGATTGGTGCCTTATTGTATATAGTTATCGGCAGTTTAGACTTTTATCTTGTTTACTACAGCTTGTTTTTCAAAAATATTACGTAATACACTTTAAACAGGGGTTAAAAGGGTTACCACCGGATATGAAATGCCCTGGATGGAGATTAGAATCTTCTTCCAAACTTTTCATAAAATATTCAGGTTGAGGGTCTGTATGATGAGCTTTATGGTTTGTGAACGGTGAGTGGTTGCTCGGATATTATCGTGAACTCTGTAGGGTGCAACCATGACCAGTTAGTGCTGGCTTAACTTTTTTTTACAGAGTTAATTCTTGCTTTAGAAGGTGGATGGGTTGACTGGATCCATCCAACACTATCTGAAATTCCTTATTTCCAGGGTCCATTCATTTCCCCTGCTTTTCTATCTCACCCCATCCCCACTTTCACCATTGATAATCAGCAAGTTTTATTACAGTAATATATATATAAATAAATGAAAAAAAAACTTACCGGAGCCGAATTTTGATCTGTTGTCACAAAAAGAAGAGAGACAATAAATATTGATCAATATATTGGAACCCAGCACAGAAAAAAATCTAGGTTTTGATATTACACCTTGTCTAAGTATAAACAGACATAACGCTAACAAATCTTTGGGTTAATTTCTAGAGGAATAGAATTGAAAAGCATAGAGGCTTTGTAAAAATTGTATAGAACCTTGCTTACACCAAACTTGGAGTACTGTGCACATTTTTGGTCTCCATATTATAAAAAGGATAGGGAGGCACTGGGAACTGTAAAAAAATAGATTTACAAGGGTGATACTAGAACTGAGAGGCGATAACTATATGGAAAGACATAACAGGCTCAGGATCCTTTCTCCAGAATAGAGAAAGCTGATGGGTGACCTGATACAGGACTTTAAAATTATGCAAGAGCTTTGATAGGGTAGATGTAGAAAATATGTTCTCACTTGTGGGGGAGACCAAAATCCAGGGCCATAAATATAAGATAGTCACCAAAAAATCCAATGGGGAATTCAGGGGAGACATTTTTACCCAGAGAGGGGCGAGAATATGGAACTCCCTACCACATGGAGTAGTTGAGGCGAATAGCATAGATGCATTTAGGGGTAAGCTGGATGTGTACATGAGGAAGAAAGAATTGCAAGAATGTGCAGATAGAGTTAGATCAAGTAGGGTGGGATGTGGCTCGTGTGCAGCATAAACATCGGCATAGACCTGTTAGACCAAATGGCCTGTTTGTGTGCTGTACACTCCATGAAATATAATCGTTAATTCTTAAAACTTTAACAATATTTTCAGTTTCTGGGTTGTTTTACATATTGGGATTAAATTCTAATGCTATATATATCATTGTGACAGAGGGACTGAAGGACACACAAATCTGTAAATATTGCTGTTCACCTGTTTTATAATGCATGGTCCTGTTGCTTGTTAGCTGCAATTTAAATGTCTATAGTTTTAAGGAGATACAGGAATCATCTACATTGACAGTAGACACAAATTTCTGTTTGTGTTTCAGCAAGTTAGCGCCCAACTGTGCTAAGCCGCAGGTAAGATCACAGTCAAGCGCAGTTATTGATGCGGTCAGTGTGTGAGTTCCTGTTCTCATCCTTGCTACCGTGGGAAAGTATTGAACCAGTGTTAACCACCTCAACAAAGGAGGTGAAACATAGACGATGAGTCACCGCATTGGCTATGGTCAGATCTCCCTTTCGATCAGCAAGATGAGCAAATGCCTGGAGATGTGGGTAATATTAACTTGGGCTGATAGTCTGAAATGGGAAATAGCGAATTAGCCACCCATTATACACCACGCCCGATTTTCCTGTCAGTTGAGGCCAATGGACGGGAAAATCTAGCTGGGTGTATCATTGGCGGCCAATTCCATACCACCCATTTTACACTCTGGGCCAGAGTTGAAATACTTGTAGGCAATGCAGCTATTGGGCTGCCTTTTTTAGAGGAAATAGTTCGGGTACAGTCGAGATTCTTTCCCACTAGGGTGAAAGGTAGGGCAACTAAAGTCAGAGCTCCCTGGATGACGAAAGAGATAAAGAGTAAAATGAAGCAGAAAAAGAGCGCGTATGACAGATGTTAGAATACATCTGAGAATCAGGCTAAATATAGAAAGTTCAGAGAAGTAAAAAAGAAAATAAGAGGGGCAAAGAGAGGGTATGAGAATAAAATGGCACTAACATAAAAGGTAATCCAAAAGTCTTCTATAGGCATATAAAAATAGTAAACGGGCAGTAAGAGTAGCGGTGAGGCCGATTAGGGACCAAAAAGGAGACCTATGCATGGAGGCAGATGGTATGGCTGAGGTACTAAATGAGTACATTCCATCTGTCTTCACCAAGGAAGAAGACGCTGCCATAGACATAGTGAAGGAGGAGGTAGAGGAGATACTGGATGGGATAAAAATTGATAAAGACGAGGTACTAGAAAGGCTGGCTGTACTTAAAGTAGGTAAGTCACCAGGACCAGATGGGATGCATCCTAGGACGCTGAGTGAAGTGAAGGAAGAAATCGCGGAGGTACTGGCCATAATCTTCCAATCCTCCTTAGAAACGGGGGTGGTGCCAGAGGAACTGGAGAACTGCAATGTTACACCATTGTTCAAAAAAGTGTGTAAAGATAAACCCAGCAACTATAGGCCAGTCAGTTTAACCTCGGTAGTGGGGATGCTTTTAGAAACAATAATCAGGGACAAAATTAACAGTGACTTGGACAAGTGTGGATTAATTAAGGAAAGCCAGCACAGATTTGTTAAAGGCAAATCATGTTTAACCAACTTGATCGAATTTTTTGATGAGGTAACAGAGAGTGTTGATGAGGGCAATGCGGTTGACGTCCACTGATTTTCTTGATATATATTAATGACTTGGACGTGGGTGTACAGGGCACAATTTCAAAATTTGCAGATGACACAAAACTTGGAAGTACAGTGAACAGTGAGAAGGATAGTGATAGACTTCAAGAGGATATAGACAGGATGGGGGGACACGTGGCAGATGAAATTTAACGCAGAAAAGTGCGAAGTGATACATTTTGGTAGAAAGAATGAGGCGAGGAAATATAAACTATAGGGTACAATCCTAAAGGGTGTGCATGAACAGGGAGACCTGGGGGTATATGTGCAAAAATCATTGAAGGTGGCAGGGCAGGTTGAGAAAGCAGTTAGTAAACCTTACGGGATCCTGGGCTTCATGAATAGAGGTATAGAGTACAAAAGCGTGGAAATTATGATGAACCTTTATAAAACACTGGTTCGGCCCCAACTGGAGTATTGTGTCCAATTCTGGGCACCGCACTTTAGGAAGGATGTGAAGGCCTTAGAGAAGGTGCAGAAAAGATTTACAAGAATGGTTCCAGGGATGAGGGACTTCAGTTATGTGGATCGACTGGAGAAGCTGGGGTTGTTCTCCTTGGAGCAGAGAAGGTTGAGAGGAGATTTGATAGAGGTGTTCAAAATCATGAGGGGTCTGGACAGAGTAGATAGAGAGAAACTGTTCCCATTGGCGGAAGGGTCGAGAACCAGAGGACACAGATTTAAGGTGATTGGCAGAAGAACCAAAGGTGACATGAGGAAAACTGTTTTACACAGCGAGTGGTTAGGTGCTGGAATGCACTGCCTGAAAGGGTGGTGGAGGCAGATTCAATCGTGGCTTTCAAAAGGGAGTTGGATAAATACCTGAAAGATAAAAATTTGAAGGGCTACGGGGAAAGGGCGGAGGAGTGGAACTAGCTGAAGTGCTCTTGCAGAGAGCCGGCACGGGCTCGACGGGCCGATTAGCCTTGTTCCGTGCTGTAACCATTCTATGATTGTATTTATATGTTACTTTTTGCAATATTTACCTGCTGGTTTGTATTTTTTCTTGATCAGTAAACCTATGAGAATCACGGCAAGAACAACCACCGCCACTCCGACTACCGCACCTGCGATGACTGTTATGTTACTCTTTGAATTCTGGGATGGATCTGCGAAAACAGTAACAAAGTCCAACTAATTATCCATATATAATATTGCATGTGTATAATGTGTGAACACGCGCACTTTAATATTAAATAATACTTTAATAAGTGCATTTCATGTCTATTAGTTTTAGCAGTTTTGTCACGGTTTTTGGCCCTGATTTTCATGTCAACATTGAACATTGAAGATGTCTGTGTGACCAGTGATAATGAGAATTCCCTGCGGTAGATGTTAGTCTTGACCGTTTTTGGGTCCAGACTTGGCCCTGCCCGAGAGGCTCGTGACCAAACAGAGCGGCTTGAGGTCAGCCTGAAATTGGGCCTCCATCACGTAATTATTCCAGGCGTGCTGGAGTTAATTTTCAGTGTGGGCGATGGTGTAAAACGGGCGATATTGAATGATTTTCTTTACCATTGAAAGAAAAGTTTCACCTGATGTTCCTGTAGGCGCATTCTCTGTAGTGAGAGAGGTTGGTGAAGTTCCTACAAAAGATAGGAAAACATGAGTAAACCAATTTGCACAAAATAGACACCGGGGCTCAAAACTGAACAAAACTCTCTATATGTGATGAAACCCAAATGATTGACTCATGTCCTTCAGGGAGGGTCCCGGCCTACATGTGACTGCAGTCCCAGACTATGTGGTTGAATCTTACTGCCCTTGGGGCAACTAGGAATGGGGAATGAACACGGTCTTACCAGCGTCATCTGCATCTCAAGAACAAACTGAAACAAATACACAAACATTGGTTTCTGGAGATAGGGATTGGAATCTTTGGATCTGGAGCTTTTTTAAGCAAAATTCTAAGGTGTCCAATAGAGTTTAGAAGGTGCTCAGGCTATACTATCTCAGAGAACCCTTCAACACAAAACAGCGCATGTTACATTACAGACCCGAAAATCATTCATTGATATTACACTGTCAAATAATTAAACTGAGATGTTGACCAATTGAAATCGAACAAGAGAATGACCATCGCCTCCCCATGGCCTTCAACTCACCACCATTTCCCAGCCGCCTGATCGCATCCTGGGAGTCATCACTGACCAGAAGCTTAAACAGACCACTGTCGATCCAGGAGGAGGGCAGAGGCTGGGTACTGTGCGGTATTTTGGATCACCTCCTGACTCCTCAAAGCTGTTTCTCCCTCCTCATTGCTCAAGTGCGGAGTGCAATGGAATACTCACCAGGCGGCCGGATGTGTGCAGCCACAACACCACTCGGGCAGCTCAGCACCACCCAGGACAGAGCCGGCTGCCAACTCCACTATTCTAACAGTGGAACTGGGGAGATATTGATATCAATCATCGCGGGCAAATGGAAGTATTGTTTGAGATGCGGACTAACCTGATATCTCCAAGAGACGGCTATAAGAACAAGACTTTCCATTCTTCAATCTTACAGTATAGGTGTAGCGTCCCGCATCGGTGAGTTTAAAATTGCTGATGTTTAAACTTCTGAAGTCGAACTTGTGCTGCTTGTCTTTATGAATCAGCTCGCGGTTCAGTTTCCATTGGATTTCAATCCCTTTCCAACTTACTAGGTTGTTTTCAATGCTCCAAACTATACTGTTGAAATAGGACAGCCCGGGCATCTCACAGATCAGGTTCACGGAGCTTCCCTGAGGAATCGGGCCTGAAGGGGTCACAGACACTGTGGAAACAAGAAAACTGGTTGAACTGATAAAAGCCACTCGAGATTAAATCGTGGAACCACGTTAAATTCGTGCTCGAACCTCATTAAAATGATTCAGGTGCAGCCAATGCATCTCCCGCTGTTCCGTGGCATTACTTCTGTTTTGTGATGCGGTGGAAAATCGGACGTCTCTGATGCCCCTTAAAGGCAGTGAGAAACTCTTAATGGGAAGATGCACTGTGGCTAAAGTCGGCGGGAAACGATGTCAAAGAGATAACATTCATGCAAAAGATCCAGTCAGGGCACCAAGTTTCTCCAATATAACGTTAGGGGGCACTGATGCAGGTGGTGGACAGGAGGAGGGACATCCTGTCCTCCTCAGGGGTAGAAGAACGTCCAGGCAGCAGCTCCACCGCCAGTGAGGAGAGGTCACTGAAGAGGTGAATACCCGGAACGTATTTTCCAGGACGTGGCTGGAATGTTGAAAGAAGTTCAATGACCTCACCAGAGTTGTCAAGGTAACAATACTGATCTCTTTCTCTGCTCACACCTCCATCACTCAGAATACTCACAATAACCCCTCACGCGCTACCCCTCATACTACTACAATCACTACACCAAACTCCACTCCACCTTCTTCTCTCACTCACAGAGTCAACTTTATTGCAATCCTCACTTCCCTACACTTCACATCTTACACACTGCATACCAACGATTCTACCAAGATATGCGCATTCTCTAGACACCTCGCAGGACTGTCACTAATTTTTGGAGGAGTATTTCCTGCACAACCTGTTCCAGGAGGCTGCCATTGGAGAGCATGACCCCAGCTCCATACTTTTTTGCCTGGGGAAGTAAGCATGTTGGCCATCACGGGCAGGTGGGGGAGAGTCGCGGTTGTGGCGACAGGTAACACTGGAGGAAACGATGAGCAGAGTATTTTCCACATCTTATGCCCCTTTTCCCTTCTTACTTTTATCTCGCCCTACACATGCTGCATAACAAACTGCAGCAGTTTTCACCAGACATTTCTTCCTCTACTTTGCCTTCACAGTAAATGTTAACTCTTGTGCTTCCCTTTCATTTTAGCTTTAGGAAAATAGGAGATACCTCTGTCACTTCAGGAAGAGGAGGGCAGCCATGAAGAAGCACCATCACTTGATCTGACCCTAGAAAGCAGCAGCTCAGATACTGACACTATGCATACTTTAGAACAGGGCTAGAGGAGGGGTCTTCACATGGTGAATCACCGGGCACAAGTGCGCAGAGGCGAGGGCAGGAAGATAGGATGTCAGAGGTGCCAGCTCGCTAGAAGGCGAGATCAAAGACTGGCTCTTCTGTAGAGGTCTGAAATGCTCAATTCGAGGGGCCAGGCTCCAAGGAAGGCTGATGGGAATGTTACAGGACATGCTGGCTGCAATGGTTTGGCTACATTTGGAGTGTGGTATGCAATTTTAGGTGCCCCATTAGAGAAAGGGCCTAAAAGCCTCAAAGAGTAGACCACCTAGATTCACCAAGGAAAGTGAAAACTGTGAGGAGAGAAAAAGAAATATATTGAGATACTGGGGTTCACTTTTAATGCAGCAGGGAAAGGAAATATGAGATTGAATAGTCTTTTTAATTATGACGAGCTTTATTTGGGTAAATGGGGTAAGACCACTTGTTCTGGTTGGAGAATTAGTGGCCAGGGGTCATAGGTCTAAAATTGTAATCATCAGAATGTGGTGAGAGGGTACGAGAACTATCTTCAGACAGAGAGTTGTTGGAGCAGCGAATGCTTTTCCATGGAGTGGTTGAGGCAGACATTATTGTTAAGGGAAAAGTGGATAACTATTGAAAGCCAGGGAAGATACAGGTCTACACGAAGAGAGCTGGGCAGTGGGATTAGTGTTGGATTGCAGTGGCAAAGAGCTGGCAGAAACAGAATTGGCCCAAATGGCCTCCCCGTGTGCTGTGAAGGATTCCGTTTCTTCAGCACATGGATCTGTCCCACCTAGCTTTGTATCATCAGCAAACTTGGATACATTACACTTGGTCCCTTCATCTAGGTCATTAATATAGATTGCAAATAGCTGAGGCCCCAACACTGATCCTTGCGGCACCCCACTAGTTACAGCCTGCCAACCTGAAAAAGATCCGTTTATCCCTACTCTCTGTTTTCTGTCCGTTAACCAATCCTTTATCCATGCTACTATATTACCCCCAACCCCATGAGCCCTAATCTTGTGTAATAACCTTTTATGTGGCACCTTATCGAATGCCTTTTGGAAATCCAAATATACTACATCCACTGGTTCCCCTTTACCTATCCTGCTAGTTACATCCTCAAAAAACTCGAATAAATTTGTCAAATGCAATTTCCCTTTCAAAAAACCATGTTGACTCTTCCTAAGCATGTTATGATTTTCTAAGTGACTGAATACCACTTCCTTAACAATGGATTCCAGCATTTTCCCGACGACTGATGTCAGACTAACTGGCCTGCAGTTCCCTGTTTTTTCTCTCCCTCCTTTCTTGAATAGCAATGTTACATTTGCGACCTTACAATCTGCTGGGACCATTCCAGAATCTAGGGAATTTTGGAAGATCAAAACCAATGCATCCACTATCTCTTCAGCCACCTCTTTTAGAACCCTAGGATGTAGGCCGTCAGGTCCAGGGGATTTGTCGGCTTTTAGTCCCATTAGTTTCTCTAGTACTTTTTCTCTACTTATATTAATTAAGTTAAGTTCCTCACCCTCATTAGACCCTTGGTTCCCCACCATTTTTGGTATGCTTTTTGTGTCTTCTACTGTGAAGAGAGATACAAAATATTTGTTTAACATTTCTGCCATTTCCTTATTCCCCATAATAATTTCTCCTGTCTCAGCCTCTAAGGGACCAACGTTTACTTTTGCTACTCTTTTCCTTTTTACATACTTGTAGAAACTCTTACAATCTGCTTTCATATTTCTTGCTAGTTTTCTCTCATTCTATTTTTTCCCTTTATATCAATATTTTTGGTCAACCTTTGCTGGTTTCTGAAACTCTCCCAATCCTCAGGTTTATTATTATTCTTTGCTACATTATAAGCTTCTTCTTTCAATCTAATGCTATCCTTAGCTTCTTTAGTTAGCCACGGTTGGATCACTTTTCCCGTGGAGTTTTTGTTTCTCAATGGAATGTATTTTTGTTGAGAATTATGAAATATTTCCTTAAATGCTAGCCACTGCTTATCTACCGCCATACATTTTAATCTATTTTTCCAATCTACCTTAGCCAACTCGCCCCTCATACCTATGTAATTGGCTTTATTTAAGTTTAAGACTCTAGTTTCGGACTTAGGTAAGACACTCTCAAAATTAACGTGAAATTCTATCATATTATGTTCACTCTGCCCCAGAGGATCCTTTACTATGAGATTGCTAATTAACCCTGTCTCATTACTCAATACAAGATCTAAAATAACCTGTTCCCTGGTTGGTTCCATGACATATTATTCTAGGAAATTGTCCCGAATGCATTCCATGAACTCGTCCTCCAGACTACCTTTGCCAATTTGATTTGTCCGGTCTATAGGAAGATTAAAGTCCCCCAAGATTATTGCATTACCTTTGTTGCAAGCTCCTACTATTTCTTGATTAATATTCTGTCCAATGGTATAGCTACTGTTAGGCCTATATACTACTCCTACCAGTGTTTTCTGCCCCTTGTTATTCCTTATCTCCACCCATACTGATTCTACTTCATGATCTTCCGAGCCGAGATCCTTTCTCGCTACTGTCCTTATGTCATTCTTTATTATCAGGGCTACTCCCCCTCCTTTTCCATTCTGCCTGTCTTTTCAAAACGTCAAGTACCCTGGAACATTTAGTTCCCAACCTTGGCCACCTTGCAACCATGTCTCTGTAATGGCTATTAGATCAAACCCATTTATCTCTATTTGTGCCACTAGTTCGTCTATCTTGTTAAGTATACTTCGTGCATTCAGATAAAGAGCCTTTAATTTTTTTTACCATTATTCCCTGCTTTGACCTTATTCTCCGCTGCACTGCTACCATTAAACTCTGTCCCTTCCTGTCACACTCTGCTTATTTTTACCCAAATCGCTGCACTGCTCTATTGCCTTGACCTTTCTCTTTAGATTTCTAAATTTCCCCTCACCTGACCCCCTCCCCCTTTTTTTAGTTTAAAGCCGAAGGAGGCCTCAAATTAGCAAATTCAAAGAGCCCAACGCCTGTTTCAGGCATGGGCAAAGGACACCTCTAGTCTGTTCTTACCCAATATCTCAGGCGGCTAAATTCCAGTCGCAAATGTATCAACGCTTCCTGCCCGCCATATTGGGACCTTACTAGTCTGAGCCTGTGGGCTGGAAATTCATCTTAAACGACAACGTAGAACGTGTGGTAATGTATTGTCCGCCTGTTATACTCGCCGCCCGATATTCAGTTCCACTGAAGTCAATTTCTACCCCAATGAGATTTGAGCAGAAGTGCTGAGGGACAGATCCGGAAATGGATCTGATCTTTACCAGTTGAGACTTTACTGCGGGATTTCCCATAGTTTTCACAATAAAGATAAATAAATTGCTGAGAATTTACATTTACTGAACAAAAAAGTGTTTTAGAGGCATACAATAACCTGCCCAGCAAGAAAGCAACACTGCTTTAATGCTACGTTTTTCCACATAACAAATTGTCAAAATGTTGGCATTTAAAGACACGGAATTTAACGGAACGTTGGCACATATACGAAAAATGGTGAAACAGTTTGTGTCAGAGACTATCATACACATATAACTACACCATAAACTGCTTTCAGTAACTCACCATTAATCACTATGAGGTGGATTTCCATCCTCTTCTCATGTCCAGACTGCAGAAAACAGTCGTAATTTCCGGCATTTTCCATTGTCGCGGTGAACATAAGAGAATAATTCCCTGTCCAGAAACCCTCAGTGTCAGCCAGTGTTATATGCGGGAACCGCGGGGAGCTGCACTGAGTGTGGTTCTTCTTCATTACACAAAGTTCCACCCTCTTGTTTCCTGAGTCAGGTAGAAATGTCCACTGAATCAAATTAATTTGAGTCGGAGACCAGGAGAAACAAGGCAGCAAAACCAGACTGGACCCGTTCGAAAGAACCAGTTCCGGAATATCTCCATCCCCCGCGGTACCTGCACAGGGAGCAAAGTGTGATATTAAACCGGACTGTATGAGGTTGGATAAATATCCACCTTTACCCACAAACTCTGTTCCCTGGGCACCAACACCATCCCTCTCCCTGGCCACTGTCTGAGTCTGAAGCTGACTTTTCACAACCTTGGCGTCCTATTGGATCCTGAGCTGAGTTTCCCGCCCCATATTGTCACCATCATCAAGGCCGCCATCATCCACCTCCGTAACATTACTCGACTCCGCCCTGCCTCACCTCATCTGCTGCTGAAACCGTCACCCAGGCCTTTGTTACCTCCAAACCCATTTATTCCAATGCGCCCCTGGCCGGCCTCTAACTCTCAGGAAACTTAATATGCTGTAGTAGTGGCACTCAGCTCATCGATGTGACATTACTCTGTCCAATAATTAAATGGAGTCTTTACACCAATAAAAAAGAGAAAAAGAGGTCAATGTTCAGTTAAAATAGTGGACGGATTAACGCCAAACAAACAGGTAAACGTGACGGTGTTAAAATTGACGCAATAATTTCCTGCTTTCAAATTTCCCACTGCTTTCCCAGCCCCGGCCGTGCCTTCCAGAGGGGCCTTTGTTTTGTTGCTCTCACACATTTGGAGCAATGCGCCGCCCCACCGGTGAATTGCTGCCCTTTTGATGGAAGGATCCAAATTCCCGGGCAAATTTCGACTTGATTGCACCGCCTCCACCAACCACACCCCCCTCCCCACACTCGCATCGAGCGGATCCCAGTGTCTCCTCATCCGGTTTATTTCTTTAGTCGTTGCTCATTCAACCATCTGTTACACTTTGTGCTTCACTGTGAGCCTTTCAGCTGCAGAGAGCTGTGTCCTGTGTGGTCAGAGGAGGCGGAACTAAGGGGCTGAGACTAGCTTGGTGTCAGCTCCCCTCCCCCAGCCCTGGCCGCTATGTTACCCCGATGCTATCTTACAATTAATGTTGATGTGTTATCACATAATGCGATTCCACTCGCATGAGAATAGCGGGTCTGGGCTCGAACCAGGAAGCAGGACTATTGGCTGAAAATGTTACATAGAATTACATAGAATGTACAGCAGAGAAACAGGCCATTCGGCCCAACCAGACCATGCCGGCGGTTATCCTTCACTTGAGCCTTCTCCCATCCTTCCTCATCTAAGTGTATCAGCATAACCCTCTATTCCCTTCTCCCTCATATTCTTATCTGGCCTCCCCTTAAATCTATCTAGACTCAACCACTCCCTGCGGTAGCGAGTTCCACATGCTCACCACCCTCTGGGTAAAGAAGTCACTTCCTTAAACCCATCTCAATGCCATTTTTTCAGCAAATAATGCAGAGCCTCCCGGACTCAGATCGCTTTGCACAATGTGCGGCCTTGTCCAACGTGAACTGAAACATTTCAGATCATTCTATCTATGTCAATATTTAAATAATAAATTGCCCCCGCATTTCACTGAACGGAGCCCGGAACTACAGCGACCCAATACAGCGATTGCACACTGAAGACAGCAGTATCACGGGAGCTCTGAAACAATGGCCCGAAAATTAGACCTAATACGCGAGAGTACGCACTGTGTACTCTCGCGTATTCGGTCCCGAAGTGCCGGTTTCCTGCATGCACTGCGCATGCGCGGGAAACCGGCAATTCGGGTATTGCGAAGGGGGCGGTTCCTAAGTGAACCACGTGCGCGCTACAGGTTGTGCGCACGCAGCGCACTTAGTTTTTTTTCAGGTTTGTGCGCGAGGGTAAGTATGGAAGATTTTACACATGAAAAAAGGAGGCGTAAGACCCCCTTTTAACAAGGTAAGTAGTTAATTAAGTAGTATCTAAATTTTTTTCAACAGGTTTATCTTTTTTAGAGACTTTAAAGAAAGGTAAGTTTATTTTTATAACTTTTAAAAAGAATTTAAATTTTTTCAAAAATTTAAATTTTTGTTTAAAGTGGTTAATTTATTTAACTATAGTTATTTTATTAATGTGATGGCTTTTTTTTAAATTTAATTGAGGTTTAGCTGTTCTTTTGGGGGCTTGTTGTATTCATAGTTTTGACAGCACTTGCTGTCAAAACTATGAATGAAAGATGGTGTGCTGCCATTGGCTCTAACTGGCCCACGTGATCCCAGAGGTCGCATCGCACTAACTGCGCCTCTGGGACACGCACACACTGCGCCAGGGAGAGGCCCAGGAACTGAAGTTCGTGTGGGCCAAAACCATAAAGGTAGGCGCGGAGTGCGATATCGCGGGGGATCCTTACCCCGCGGCAACCATCGAACTCCAATTTCTGGGCCTATGTCTTAACATAAGAACATAAGAAATAGGAGCAGGAGTAGGCCATTTGGCCCCTAAAACCTGCTCCGCAATTTAATGAGATCATGGCTGATCTGATCTTCGGTTCAGCTCCACTTCCCTGCCCGCTCCACATAATCCTTCACTCCCTTATTGTTCAAAAATCTGTATCTCCACCTTAAATATATTCAATGACCCAGCCTCCACAGCTCTCTGGGGCAGAGAATTGTACAAATTTACAACCCTCTGAGAAGAAATATCTCCTCATCTCAGTTTTAAATGGGTTGCCCCTTATTCTGAAACTATGCCCCCTCGTTCTAGATTCCCCCATGAGGGGAAACATCTTCTCTGCATCTCCCTTGTCGAGCCCCCTCAGTATCTTATATGTTTCAATAAGATCACCTCTCATTCTTCTTAACTCCAATGAGTATAGGCCCAACCTGCTCAACCTAACTGGTCTATAGTTTCCTGATTTCTGTCTCCCACCCTTCTTAAAAAGGGACGTTACATTTGCGGTTTTCCAATCCGCTGGGACCACTCCAGAATCCAGGGAATTGTGATAGATTGCAACCAAAGCATCCACTTTCTCTGCAGCCACTTCTTTTAAGACCCTAGGATGCAGGCCGTCAGGTCCAGGGGACTTGTCCACCTTTAGTCCCATTATTTTATCGAGTACTTTTTCTTTAGTGATAGTGATTGTTTTAAGTTCCCCCTCCCTATAGCCCCATGATTATGTGTTATTGGGATGGTTTTAGTGTCTTCTACCATGAAGACTGATACAAAATATTTGTTCAAAGTCTCTGCCATTTCCCTGTTCCCCATTATTAATTCCCCAGTCTCATCCTCTAAGGGACCAACGTTTACTTTAGCTACTCTCTTCCTTTTTATATACCTGTAGAAGCTCTTATTATCTGTTTTTATATTTCTTGCTAGTTTACTTTCATAATCCATCTTCTCTCTCTTTATTACTTTTTAGTCGTCCTTTGCTGTTTTTTAAAAATGTCCCAATCCTCTGGCCTTCCACTAATCTTGGCAACATTGTATGCCTTTGTTTTCAATTTGATACCATCCTTTACTTCCTTAGTTAGCCACGGGTGGTTCTCCCTTCTCTTAAAGTCTTTCCTTCTCACTGGAATATATTTTTGTTGAGAGTTATGAAATATCTCCTTAAATGTCTACCATTGCTTATCAACCGTCTTACCCTTTAATCTATTTTCCCAGTCCACTTTAGCCAACTCTGCCTTCATACCTTTGTAATTGCCTTTATTTAAGATCAGGACACTGGTTTGAGACCCAACTTTCTCACCCTCCAATTGAATTTGAAATTCAACCATGCTATGATCACTCTTTCCTAAAGGATCCTTTACTATGAGATAATTTATTAATCCTGTCTCATTACACAGTACCAGATCTAAAATAGGCTGCTCCCTGGTTGGTTCCACAATGTATTGTTCTAGGAACTCTTCCTCGAGGCTGCCTTGGCCAATTTGATTTGTCCAATCAATAGGAAGATTAACATCGCCCATGATTGTTGCTGTACCTTTCTTACAAGCCTCCATTATTTCTTGATTTATACTCTGTCCAACAGTGTAGCTACTGTTAGGGGGCCTATAGACTACGCCCACCAGTGACTTATTTCCCTTATTATTTCTTATCTCCACCCAAACTGATTCTACATCTTGCTCTTCTGAGCCAATATAATTTCTCACTACTGCACTGATCTCATCCTTTATTAACAGAGCGATCCACCTCCTTTTCCTTTCTGTCTATCCTTCCGAAATGTCAAATACCCCTGAATATTCAGTTCGCAGCCTTGGTCACCTTGCAACCACGTCTCTGTAATGGCAATCAGTTCATACCCATTTATATCTATTTGTGCCGTCAACTCATCTATCTTGTTACGAATGCTGTGCATTCAGATAAAGAGCTTTTAATTTTGTCTTTTTACTATTTTTCTGTGCTTTGACCCCACTTTCTGATGCACTCTTATTTTTATACGTTCTGTCCCTTCCTGTCACACTCTGGCGACCATTACCCCCATCAATACCCTACTCTATTGCCTTCTCCTTTCTCTTTGAATTTTTAAATTCCCGCTCACCTGATCCCTCCCCCCCAATATTTAGTTTAAAGCCCTCTCTGCAGTTTTGTCTTTTGTCGAATACTGTTGCTCATTCTCGTGTTTCAACAACAGACGATCACCCAGCGGGAGCAAGTGAATCTAACATGGGGACTGATGACCATTTCTGTGCATAACTTATGGTAGTTTGCGTTGCTGATCCATTGGGGGTGTTGTTTTAGTAAACTTAGCGAATAAGGGAAATGGCGGTGTCATGAAATGTTTGTGCCTCGCGCTGTTTCAAAGGCCACTTCTACACTGATCCTCAGTCTTATCAAATCAAGTGATATCGTCAGTCATTGTTACATTCAAAATAATTTCGAGATGAATTTGATAATTCACAGTCCACTTTGAAATGCAGCTACTGTTTTGAGACCTCAACACGGATGCGTTAGACCGATGGGGACAGATATATCCACACAAGCAACAGTGCTGGAGACTATGATTGTCAATACACAACTGAAAATCAAATTGAATTTGATTTTAAATCATACCTGGATTTAGAACGGCGAGTAGAAGGGAGACCTCGAGAATGGAACACTTCATCCTTGCTGCTGTTGAGTTTAAACTAAACGCAGAGAAATGACCGAGCGTGTCAGTTAGCAAAGCAAGAGGAAGTTCTGGTTTCCTTCTGTTAAAAATATATATCAGGCTCGGTCCCATGATTATTAGTTAGCATTGCGTCAGTCACTAACTGGAATCCCATTGTTTCGACATCAAGACTTGGTTTCGCCATCATAGGGGTGGACAACATTCACGGAGCTTAATTCCCAGATTATCACCGTCTCGAACAAGAATAAGCCCAAACACCATCCCTGGCCCTCAACAGCACCAACATTGTCGAATGACCCAACAACATCTTGAAAGACAAAATTGCGGCGAAGCTTAACTGTATCAAGCGTAACAACACAGTGACTAAAGAGCAGGGCAGAGGCTGGGTACTCAGCGAGGATTGACTCACCACTTTTCCCCTCAATGTCTCTCCACCATTTACAAAGCACAGTTTCGGAGCATGATGTATACTTCCCACACACTTGAATAGATGCAGCCCCCACAGCCCACACAATGTTCAAAACAATGAAGCACCAAAATGTTTTTTTGGTCTGTGCCCGTGACATATAAGGGAGACATTCGACTACTAGGGGCGTCACAGAGTAGAGCCACGAGACCGATCCCCGGTGCCAGAGGGACTGAGTTGTGTGGAGAGACTTGGCTAATTCAACCTGGAAAGGAGGCTCCCTAAAAGTGATCGTATTGAGGAATTTAAAAAAATCTTTCCTCGGATGTGGGCGTCGCTGGCAAGGCCGACATTTATTGCCCATCCCTAGTTGCCCTTGAGAAGGTGGTGGTGAGCCGCATTCTTGAACCGGTGCAATCCGTGTGGTGAAGGTACTTCCACAGTGCTGTTAGGGAGGGAGTTCCAGGATTTTGACCCAGCGACGATGAAGGATCGGCCGATGTATCTCCAAGCCAGGATGGTGTGTGACTTGGAGGGGAACTTGCAGGTGGTGGTGTTCCCATGCGCCAGCTGTCCTTGTCCTTCTGGGCGGTAGAGGTGGTGGGTTTGGGAGGTGCTGCCGAAGAGGCCTTGGCGAGTAGCTGCAGTGCAATAGAGAGGGATGAATATCCGGAATGTTACTTCAAATGATTCTGTGCGATTTGGACAAGGAGACAAAGCTTCAAAGTAGTTAAAGGTAACTCGGGCTATTATCAGGAAGGTTTACTTCACACAGAGGGAGTGACCAACACTTGGAATGGACTGGCAGATAGAGGACTGGGGCGCGAGGCACAATCCTGGAATGGGTTAAGGAACAATTGGAGGCAGTGATGGGCTGTTCTGGATGGGAGCATTAAGATGGGCCGAATGGCCTGCCACATCCGGAATGATCATCTGGAGAAGCTCGAATTCCCAAATTCAGGAGACAGGATCTCCTGGAGGTGTAGCTAAAATACTGAACACTGACCTCCGAATGCTCGTTTTAAATTTGGATTTTCAAAAGCAGTCACCTGAAGGATATCGAAAGGGATCAAAGGAGGAATCTCGTCCTGTGCCAGATCGAAGCATCGCAGCAGACAAAGGAACCGGGTCCCGGAGCAGAGACTCACCCAGGGCCCATTGCAGGAGTGTCCTGGAGGATCCCTGCAGGAGTGTCCAGGGCCTGACCAGGGATGGGACGCTATTGTTACATAGACAAGAAAGAGATTCGCATTAATATCGCGCCTTTCACATCATCGGGGCGTCCCAAAGCTCTTCACAGCCAATGATGTACTTTTTGAAGTGTGGTCACTGTTGTAATGTCGGTAACACAGCAGCCAATTTGCACACAGCAAGCTCCCACAAACAGCGATGTGATGGAACACCACCACCTCCAAGTTCCCCTCCACGTCACACACCATCCTGACTTGGAGATATATCGCCGTTCCTTCATCGTCGCTGGGTCAAAATCCTGGAACTCCCTCCCTAACAGCACTGTGGGACCTGTCCGTTTCCACACAGACCATTGTATCAGGGCAGTCGTCATACCAGTTCTGACAAAGGGTCATCGACCTGCAACGTTAACTCTGTTTCTCTCTCCACAGATGCTGCCTGACCTGCTGAGTATTTCCAGCATTTTCTGTTTTTATTTCAGTCGTTATACTAACTAGGCTAAGGGCAGTGTGAAAATAGCAAACACAGGTCCCTATTTCAACAGTAGCCTGAAAGTGAGGCCGAGCTGGTCGGCGCCTGAAAGTGGAGCAGGATTACTGAGCACCAAGTTTCTGCCGGCTTTCTGATACCCACATTGTGGGTAAGCGCAGTTAGGTGGGCGACCAGAGCCCCTGTCTGTTTCCTGCAGGGCGCCATTTTGAAGATTCAATTTGAAGTCCAATGATGTACAAAGAATCATAGAATCTCACAGCACAGAAGGAGGCCACTCGGCCTGTCGTGGATGTGCCGGTTCTTTTAAAGAACTGTCCAATTTAGTGACACACCCCAGCTTTTTACCCATAACCCTGCAAATTAGTGCCCTTCAAGCACGTGTCCAATTGCCTTTTGAAAGTTAATATGCATTCTGAACCAATCAACTGGCCGCTTCCCTCATTTCCTGTGTGTTGGGTCTTGCTGTCAGCAAAATGGCTGCCCTGCTTATCGACATCAAATCAATGACCACTCTTCAAAAACGATACATGGGGGCTGTGTAGCACCTTGACAGGAGTTGCTGAGACACTCTATAAATGCTAACCCTTCATTTCAGCCTGCTTTCCCCAGCTAGCTTGGTAATTGCTCACCGCCTTTGACTCAATTGTGGCATCAGTTCTCACCGCTCAAATAAAAAATATGTTTAAAAGAAATGGCTAGAAACAAACACCAGGATGTGAGTCATTGTTTAGATTGCTATCGTTAACTGAATGTCAATCGTGAAGTTTCCTCATACCCAACTTCCCCTTTTTACAAGAGAACACTGGTGAAATTCTCTGTTTAACCCTCAGTTTACTAACTGATGTGTCTTTTAAAAAAAGATTGACATGGATTCTGAATCTTTTCACAATGTTTGAGAATACAGAGGCTGATTGTGTGGCTGTGCATTGATGGCAGTTTAAGCGACATGTCTTCACCTTCATTCACTGTGTATTACATAGAATTACATAGAATAAACTGCACAGGAAGAGGCCATTTGGGTCAACCTGTCCATGCCGGCATTTACGCTCCACTGGCGTCTCCTCCAATCCTTCCTCATCTAACTCTGTCAGCATAACCCTCTATGCCCTTCTCCTTCATATGCTTATCTAGCTTCCCCTTAAATGTATCTATACTATTCGCCTCAACGTCTCCCTATGGTAGTGAGCTCCACATTCTCACCACTCTCTGGGTAAAGAAGTTTCTTCTAAATTCCGTATTTGATTTATTGGTGTCTATCTTATATTGATACCCACTAGCTTTGCTCTTCACCACAAGTGGTAACAAATACTGTGTCTACTCTATCAAAACCTTTCATAATTTTAAATATCTCTACCAGCTCACCTGTTTTCAAGAGAAAGGAGACCCAGCCTGTTCATCGTTTCCTGATAGGTCTACCCTCGCATTTCTGGTATCATCCTTGCCACAATCCTGTGGATGCGTGCCTCAAGATCGCGGAGGGGTTGCAACCGAGGCCGCCCTCCACCCGTCCGTTGATGCTGTCTCCTATTATGAGAGAGCTTGGCCTGCAAGAAAAAGGACGGCGTCTGAGTAAATATACAGCCTTGGTCTTGCTTGATGTGCCTCCCAAAGTTGAATAGCCCTTATTGTATGCAAAGTGTGGAATGTGCGTGTGTGTTTCATGAGAGGGCTATAGGTGTTGGATGAGTGTTGGGCATTGGGGTTTTAAGACCCTCTGGCCATAGAGTGAGGTTGAGATGGAGGTATGGAGAGGTATTGAAAAAAAGCCACTCACCCTGACAACCCGAGTGAGGTCGTTGAACTTTTTTGCGACATTGAGGATGGGTCCTGGGCACCATGCTCCTGCAGGAGACGTGCTGAGCCACTTCCCTCCACACTCTTCTGTAGTCGCGTGGCAAAGGCCTCCTGCCACTCTCAGGGTAGAGTATAGATCTTCTGTGCTCCACCGCGCCAACCAGAGCCTCCAAGGCCCGCTCGCTGAAGCGCTGAGCTTGTTATCTCACCCTCTCCATCGTCCTTGGCTGGAAAATGCAGTCACAGGACTCTCCAGGCCGAGATTCAAGGCTCCAATGAGCAGGGTGTGGCTGGAGAGCAAGATCGACCGTCCCCTTTAAGAACTGCCAGTGTGTCTGTGTTCCATCGCTAACTGACATCACCTGCGCTGCGCCCGCGCTCTGAGTTAGCGCCTCGCTCCTCGGCCTATGTATTTATATAGCGCCTTTAACGTAGTAAAACATCCCAAGGTGCTGCACAGGAATATTTTAAGACAAAAAAAATTGACACCGCTCCACATAAGGATAAGTTAGGGCAGGGGAGCAAAAGCTTGGTCAAAGAGGTAGGTTTTAAGCAGCGTCTTAAAGGAGGAAAGAGGTAGCGAGGTGGACAGGTTGAGGCAGGGAATTCCAGAGCTTAGGGCCCAGGCAACAGAAGGCACGGCCACCAAAGGTTGAGCGATTATAATCAGGGATCCTCAAGAGGGGAGAATTAGAGGAGCGCAGATATCTCGGAGGGTTGTGGGGCTGAAGGAGATTACAGAGATTGGGAGGGGCGAGGCCAAGAAAGCATTTAAAAACAAGGATGAGAATTTTGAAATCGAGGCGATGCTTAACCAGGAGCCAATGTAGGTCAACGAGCACAGGGGTGATGGGCGAACGGGACTTGGTGCGAGTTAGGACACGGGCAGCCGAGTTTTGGAACAGTTACACGACTTCCGCTCTGTTACAAAGACGTGTTTTGTTTTGTCGGAGCTCGACATCTGTGTAAACCCATCACCGAGCTTAAGCACTTCCAAACAAAATTACTGACAAATGTGGATTGATACAGGTTCCAGTTGCCTGACTTTCACACCAACCCTCACACGGACACACCCGAGTTACTTACCTTACGCGAGACTTGGTAAGGTTCAAGGCTCAGGTTCCCTCCAAGGTGTGATGGGGGGGTTTCAGGTGCTCAAATGGCAGAAACCAAGATCGTCCACAGGTAAACTCCCTGCTCTTTGTCCAGCTGGAACCAGGCTACTCTTTAAAGGCACAGACTCAATAGGCCAATTAACTCTGCTCCCACTGCTCACTGCAGATGATCAGTGTGGTTTACATAGAGTCAGAGTCATAACGGCACAGAAGGAGGCCATTCGGCCCATCGAGTCCGTGCTGGCTCTCTGTAGAGCAATCCAGTCAGTCCCATTCCCCCGCTCTATCCCCGTAGCCCTGCAAGTTTATTTCCCTCAAGTGCCTATCCAGTCTCCCCTTGAAAACATTGAGTGTCTCCGCTTCCACCACTTCCGTCGGCAGCGAGTTCCAGGTCCTCACCACTCGCTGCGTAAAAAAGTTTTTCCACACATCCCCCCTGTATCTCTTGCCCAAAGCCTTAAATCTGTGTCCCCGAGTCCTTGTGCCATCAACTAGTGGGAACAGCCTTTCCCCGTCTAGCCTATTCAAACCCATCATAATATTGTACACCTCGATCAAATCACCCCTCAACCTCCTTTGCTCTAATGAAAACAAATCCAGCTTCTCCAACCTGTCCTTGTAGCTAAGATCCCCCATCCCTGGAACCATTCTGGTAAATCTCCTCTGCACCCTCTCAAGGGCCTTCACATCCTTCCTAAAGTGTGGTGACCAGAACTGGACGCAATACTGCTTTTACTCCATGTTACTGCTTTCCACCAGAAAAGCCCCTCCCAGTACCTGCAATCTGGTGGGGACAGTGCCCCTGTCAGTGCTCGCAACCCCAGGACCCTCGCACCACGAATGCTGCAATCAGTAACAGCAATGTCCCTCTGATAGTAGAGTGACAGGAGTGAGGTGAAATTCCTCTGCTAGATGTCTCTAATGGTCTATTGCAAGGGCCAGGAAATCTGTTCGTTTTGTTGTGAAATCCTCTATTGAAATGTGATTTTATCACAACATCCACAGCGATCGATTGGGCCTGAGCAGGTTGAGCAATTTATTTTCTTTATACATGGTATAGAAGGACTGCACCCCTTGGATTCAGCTATTTGCATAGCTTGCGATGTTTGCCTTGTAGAGATATTGACTACACCAGTTTCTCTTTGTGTAATCAATGACTTCGCACACCAGAAATAAACACACTCAGGCTGACAACAGAATTTATTTGCATTACTCTAAAGATCAAGAGGCCAAATTTAGGAGCACCACGAGTGAGTGAGCAGGCTTCAGCCATCAACAGAAGTGCATTATGTTGTGCGGTGTGGCTCTGCCATACATGTTTAATTCCTGAGCCACACAGAGCAGGAAAGGCCCAGGCTCCGTTCCCGGCCTGGACTGAATTAGCTGGTCCCACCCGCTGTTGTACTGAGACACAAACACAGCAGAAAGTGGCCCAGGTTCGATCCGCGGACGGAGCTGCTTCAGCTGATATCACCCAGTCTGGTACTGAGCTCCAAACAGAGCAGGAAGGACCCTGGTTCCAGCACTGCCATGTGCTGCTAGTTGATCATACTGCGTGTTACTGAGCCCAAGGTGGAGCAGGAAGGGCCCAGGCATCATCCCTGTCCTGTGCTGAGTTACCTGATCTCACCCACTATGTTAAGAACATAAGAACCAGAAGCAGGAGTCGACCACACGGCCCCTCGAACCTGCTCCACCATTCAATAACATCATGGCTGATCTTCAAACTCAACTCCACTTTCCCGCCTGATTCCCATATCCCTTAATTCCTCTGGAGTCCAAAAATCTATCGATCTCAGCCTTGAATATACTCAACAACTGAGCATCCACAACACTTTGGGGCAGAGAATTCCAAAGATTCACAACCCTCTGAGTGAAGAAATTCCTCCTCATCTCAGTCTTAAAATGCCGGCCCCTTATCCTGAGACTATTCCCCCAGTTCTAGACTCCCCAGCCAGGGGAAACAATCTCTCAGCATCTACCCTGACAATCCCCCTCAGAATCTTATGGGGGAGAAATTCGGTATCGCCCCATTTGGAGCGCTATTATCGGCCGGGCGCAAGGTTTCGCGCCTGGCGCTAATTATCACCTCCGACTGCAAAATCGGCCTCTATCGCCTCTGGAGGTGGTTTGAGCGCTAATCAGGTGCTACTCATCTCTTAAGGCACTAACGTCGAGGAGCGAGGCGTTACCTCAGAGCGCTACCGAAGCTCAGGTGATGTCAGTTAGCAATGGAACACAGACAGACTGGCGCCGGCCAGTTCTTAAAGGGGAGGGTCCATGTTGCTGGCCAGCCACACCCTGCTCATTGCAGCCTTGAATCTCGGTCTGGAGAGACCTCTAAAACAATTGTGCTGGAACCACTAATGGATAGGCCCAGGGAAAGAGCTCAGCGCTTCAGCGACCAGGCCTTGGTGGCTCTGGTTGGCGCTGTGGAGCGGCGACGGGCACTGCTCTACCCACAGAGTGGCAGGAGGCCATTGCCCCGTGAATACAGAAGAGTCTGGAGGGAGTTGGCTCAGCACATCTCCTCGAGGAGCCTGGTGCCGAGGACCCACACCCAATGTCGTAAGAAGTTCAACGACCTCACTCGGGTGGTGAGGGTGAGTGGCTGCTTTTCAATACCTCTACATCCCTCCATCTCAACTTCACTCTGTGCCCAGAGGGTTTAAAAACCCCAAATTCCCAACACTCATCCAAGACCTATGGCCATCTCATAAAACACACTCGCACATTCCACACCTTGCATACATTCGGGCTGTTCAACTATGGGAGGCACAGCAGGCAAGCTCATGGCTGCTTACATTAAGTACTATTGAACTATGGGAGACACATCAGGCAAGCACATGGCTGCTTACATTAAGTGCTATTCAACTATGGGAGGCACATCAGGCAAGCACATGGCTGCTTACATTAAGTACTATTGAACTATGGGAGGCACATCAGGCAAGCACATGGCTGCTTACATTAAGTGCTATTCAACTATGGGAGGCACATCAAGCAAGCACATGGCTGCTTACATTAAGGGCTATTCAACTATGGGAGGCACATCAGGCAAGCACATGGCTGCATACATTAAGGGCTATTCAACTATGGGAGGCACATCAGGCAAGCACATGGCTGCTTACATTAAGGGCTATTCAACTATGGGAGGCACATCAGGCAAGCACATGGCTGCATACATTAAGGGCTATTCAACTATGGGAGGCACATCAGGCAAGCACATGGCTGCATACATCAAGGGCTATTCAACTATGGGAGGCACATCAGGCAAGCACATGGCTGCATACATTAAGGGCTATTCAACTGTGGGAGGCACATCAGGCAAGCACATGGCTGCCTACACTAAGGGCTATTCAACTATGGGAGGCACATCAGGGAAGCACATGGCTGCATACATCAAGGGCTATTCAACTATGGGAGGCACATCAGGCAAGCACATGGCTGCATACATTAAGGGCTATTCAACTATGGGAGGCACATCAGGGAAGCACATGGCTGCATACATCAAGGGCTATTCAACTATGGGAGGCACATCAGGGAAGCACATGGCTGCGTACATCAAGGGCTATTCAACTATGGGAGGCACATCAGGCAAGCACATGGCTGCCTACACTAAGGGCTATTCAACTATGGGAGGCACATCAGGGAAGCACATGGCTGCATACATCAAGGGCTATTCAACTATGGGAGGCACAGCAGGCAAGCTCATGGCTGCTTACATTAAGTACTATTGAACTATGGGAGACACATCAGGCAAGCACATGGCTGCTTACATTAAGTGCTATTCAACTATGGGAGGCACATCAGGCAAGCACATGGCTGCTTACATTAAGTACTATTGAACTATGGGAGGCACATCAGGCAAGCACATGGCTGCTTACATTAAGTGCTATTCAACTATGGGAGGCACATCAAGCAAGCACATGGCTGCATACATTAAGGGCTATTCAACTATGGGAGGCACATCAGGCAAGCACATGGCTGCATACATTAAGGGCTATTCAACTATGGGAGGCACATCAGGGAAGCACATGGCTGCATACATCAAGGGCTATTCAACTATGGGAGGCACATCAGGGAAGCACATGGCTGCCTACACTAAGGGCTATTCAACTATGGGAGGCACATCAGGGAAGCACATGGCTGCATACATCAAGGGCTATTCAACTATGGGAGGCACATCAGGCAAGCACATGGCTGCATACATTAAGGGCTATTCAACTATGGGAGGCACATCAGGGAAGCACATGGCTGCATACATCAAGGGCTATTCAACTATGGGAGGCACATCAGGGAAGCACATGGCTGCCTACACTAAGGGCTATTCAACTATGGGAGGCACATCAGGGAAGCACATGGCTGCATACATCAAGGGCTATTCAACTATGGGAGGCACATCAGGCAAGCACATGGCTGCATACATTAAGGGCTATTCAACTATGGGAGGCACATCAGGCAAGCACATGGCTGCATATTCACTCAGACACCGTCCTTTTTCTTGCAGGCCAAGCTCTCTCATAACAGGCGGGAGCAGCAACGCACGGGAGGAGGACCGGCTGACCTACACACCCTCACAGATTTGGAGGCGCGGGTGCACAGGATCGTTGCCAGCCAGGTCATAGGTGCCGTGGCCGTTGGAGAGGTCGACCCCCTTGGGGACAGCAATGGTATGTTCATCAGTTTTCTCTCCTCTCTCATTCCACTTGCCCCTCACAACACCAGCCTTTTACACTTTCAATCCAACTTAGTAACTGTCTCCAGTCCTTGCTCTCTTACTGCCCACCTGTCCTCACGCTAAACCCACTCTTGTACCTCCCCGCTTTCAGATAGTGAACCACCAGCTGACCAGCCTGTCCCTCAAACTACCAGTGGCAGCAAAGCCCCAGGCGAGGAGGAAGAGGAAGCCGGAGCCTCACCGCCTGTGTCTCCCGAGGGAGCCCATTCCGACACTGGGACCATGCCTTCCCTGGAGGCGAGCAGGGGGGTAGGGTCTGATGAGGGCGAAACTTCTGGACCCAGCGGGCTGCAGCAACAGCATGGGGGTAGGGAAGCTTAGGAGCCAGCTCTGGCCGGCAATAGGGGGTGCGGGTTGCTTTCCATGATGTTGTTCTCCATGCCAGAAGCCATCTTCTGAGTAGGGGCTGAGAACCAGCTTCTTATCACCCATTCACGGACGGCCCTTGCACTGGCAACATTGTGTGCCTCCTTCCCACGTTGGTGCTGCTGCTGATCCTCCTCCTCATCCTCCTCCTCCTCAGGTGTGCACCAATCACTGGTGGCATTGGCTCGGTCCTCAGGATTGCCAGGTTGTGAAGCATGCAGCACACAACTATGAACAGGGAGATTCGCTCAGGAGATTACTGCAGGGCTCCTCCTGAGTGGTCCAGACAGCGGAACCGTTGCTTCAGCACACCGACCGTCTGCTCAATTACGTTCCTGGTGGCGATATGGCTCTCATTATACTGCAGCTCGGCAGGGGTGTTGGGGTTACGGAGCGGTGTCATCAGCCAGGTGCAGAGTGGATAACCCTTGTCCCCGAGGAGCCATCCACTTGGGTGATGTGGTGCCTGGAAAAGGTCTGGCACACCAGTCTGGCGCAGGATGAAAGCATCGTGGCTGCTGCCAGGATAGCGGGCATTGACGGCGAGTATGAGCTGTGTGTGGTCACAGACCAACTGCACATTTAAGGAGTGGTAGGCCTTGCGGTTTCAGAATACCTCTGCATTTTCATACAGTGCCCGCAATGCCACCTGCGTGCAGTCAATGGCGCCCTGCACCATGGGGAAGCCCGCTATCCTAGCAAAGCCACATGCGCGTTCATGCTGTTTGGCCCGGGTCATGGGGAAAGAGATGGACCGGCGTCTCGTCTCCTTTTATACAGGGCATTTGTCACCTCCTGGATACAACAATGGACAGCGAACTGGGCGATATTGGCAATGTCCCCAGTAGAAACTTGAAAGGATCCACTGGCATAAAAATTCAGAGCCACTGTCACCTTCACTGCCACCGACAGAGACATCCTGGTCCTCAGTTGAGGCTGCAGATCTGGTTGCAGCAGGTGGCAGAGCTCAGTGACCACCTCCTTGCTGAAGCGCAATGGGGGAAAAATTCAGTTGGTTTGCAGCTCCCATTAGCGCCTTAAGAGGGCAAAGCAACTAGCGCCCGGGCGTGGCGATGTTTGCGCCGCTCGTGAAATTGACATTTTGCGGCGGCACTAAACACTACCGCCACGATCTCCTGCGCCCGCAGATCGTGACGTCAGTCAAGCGTGCAATGCCCGGGTAGCACCCTGGAGCGAATATTGAGTGGCGCCCCCTGCCTTACCACCTGCCACTAGCAACGACAGGTTGGGGGAACGTTTTGCAGTTGGGAAGGGACTGGAGGAGCGCTATTTAAAGGTGACCACTTCCTGCCTTTTTTTGTAGGCGACATTTTTGCATCACTCATTCTGAGTGAGAGAGAGACACTTCTGGAGATATTCAACGCTGTGTTGAGGAGTTTTCGGTACTGAGCAGCACTTTGCAGGTTCATTTTGATTTGATCTTCCTTGCATCAAGTTAGAAGAAACTAATGGGGCTGCACTCTGAGCTCTTTCCCTGGGGCTCTCCATTGTTCTTTCCAGCAGATTTGATGCACAGGTTTCTCCAGGCCGAGATTCAAGGCTGCAATGAGCAGGGTGTGGATGGAGAGCAAGATCGACCCTCCCCTTTAAGAACTGGCCGGTGCCAGTGTGTCTGTGTTCTATTGCTGACTGACATCACATGAGCTTCGCCAGCGCCTGATTTAGCGCTCCAATCACCTCCAGGGGCAATAGAAGCCAAGTTTGCAGTCAGACGCGATAATTGCGCCCCAAACGGGGTGATACTGAATTTCTCCCCCATTATATTTTGTGATAGGCACCTTTACCAACACAGATGTAACCAGGCTGCATAAAGACAACATCGATCCCAGCGATCTCTCACCATCAGAATAAAGGGGCTGTGACAGCTCAGTGGGACAAAGATTCACGGAAATTAAACACATTCTGCAGATGCTGCAGTTTATATCAGCGGGAACATTTTGAAATCCCAGTCGGAAGATACAATTTCAGAGCGAGAGAATCAGTCATTAGGTTACAACAGCAGAGCCCCAGATCTCCAATCCTCACTGAGAGTGAGGAATCATGGAATTTACCCTCATATTGGATCTTTATCCACACAGAAATATTATCATAAAGAGTGAAAGGTATGAAGTATAAATGCTAATAATTTGAGATAACCAGTGCGTATTCAAGGCCATTCAAATAGAAAGCAATATTCAAAGTTAGTAAAATTATTAATTGGTTACCGTTTCCTTCATTATGTTTCAGAACATTTTCTCATGTGAACTTTGAAAGCTGCTGAATTCTTGAAGAATTCCCCACAATGACGGCAGGTTTCAAAGCACGTGTGAGCTTTCAGCTGATAGATGTAAGCAAAACTCTCTCCCCATTCAGTACATTTATACGTGTGGATCTGCTGGTGTCTCTGGAGGTTCCGTGACACTGTGAAACTCTCTCCACATTTAGTACATTTATACGGCCTCTCACCTGTGTGGATGCGCTGGTGTCTCTGGAGGTTCCCTGCCCGTGTGAAACTCTTTCCAAATTCAGTACATTTATTTGGCCTCTTTCTTGTGTCGATACGCTGGCGTAGGTGAAGATCACCTGATTTTATAAATTCTCTCTCTGGACAGATTGTGCGAATGATCCCTGCCCACTTTCGCGTTGTAAAAGATATTTTGTGCTGGGAGAAGACTGTCCTGCTGAAATTTGTCCACAGGATTCAGGATGTCTTCTGATGTGCTTCTGAAAAAACTCTGCAGTGGTAAAAGCAACATTGCAACGTGCGCAAGGATGAGACTCATCTCGGTGCACTTGGTGAACTGCTGGAGAAGGAAGAAAGAGAAATTGTCAGTGTAATGAAAGATCTAGAAGTTTCTTTTGGAAGTACAATTCGTGGTTATATCAATGTTAACACAGGGGTCTTGGGGCGCTACCGGTGAATTTCGGCCGCGGGGGCGCGACTCAATTTTTCCCCCTTGGACTTTGCTTCCTATAGGTGAAAGCTTCCACATTCTTTGAATGAAGTTCAATTGGCCTATCCAGTTAGAAACGTCCCTCTAAACCATCAGGCAAATCACTCTAGGGGACACTGCCACTTCTCAACTTTGCCCTTTCAGTTATGTCATCATCTTCTCCCACACTCCTTCCCAAACCATGCTGACTCCCAACTTAATTCTGGCTGCATCGTCAATTCTTTGGAGATGGTCATTGCTTGCAATTCATAAGTTTGAATGTTAGCTGCCACATGTCAGCCCAAGCCTGGATGTTGTCCAGGTCCTGTTGTAGGCTGGTATAGGATGCTTCAATATCTTAGACAAGTGGCTACTATTCCCTATAATCAGGGGCCATTAGTTTACGAGTTACTGGAAGTCATATAATATTTCATTAGAAGATTCCAGAATTATTATCAATAGTTTGGGGATCATATTTGTGATTCTTATGCCTTTATAAAAAGAACAATCAGTGCCTGTTTGTGGGCAAACACAGGCCTGCACTCCTGTCCCACCACTCTGACATGCTGTACTGCTCCACCAATCCCCTGGCCTACCAAGGACATGTGTCATCACACCAAAACACCCAATAAATTATTCCTGCCCTGAGGAAATGGATAGGTTACTTTGCACATACACAGGTAATCATCGTCACAAAGTTCCCTTTCTTCAGTGTATACTTTTCTCTCTCTATTGCTCAAACAGTATCTTCTGCTTTCAGTCTCTTTGGTTGTTTCTTCATTGGCTGACACCAAGATCTTTCCAGTACAGACAACTGTGGAATAAATCGAAAAGATCATGAACAAAAATTGAACCAATTAATTGTAATATTCTTGCATGTAAGGCTTGTTTTTGGTTGAACAGGACATGCTGAAGATACGTGGCTCCGTGGGTAGCACTCTCACTCTGAGTCACAAGGTTGTGGGTTCAAGACCCACTCCAGGGACTTGAGCACAAAAATCAAGGCAGACACTCCAGTGCAGTACTGAGGGAGTGCTGCACTGTCGGAGGTGCCGTCTTTCAGATGAGACGTTAAACCGAGGCCTCGTCTGCTCTCTCAGGTGGACGTAAAACATCTCATGGCATTATTTCGAAGAAGAGCAGGGGAGAATTCCCCGGTGTCCTGGCCAATATTTATCCCTTAATCAACATAAAAAAACAGATGATCAGGTCATTAGCACATTGCTGTTTGTGGGAGCTTGCTGTGCGCAAATTGGCTGCCGCGTTTCCTACATTACGACAGTGACTACACTTCAAAAAGTACTTCATTGGCTGTAAAGCACTTTGAGTCATCCGGTGGTCATGAAAGACGCTATATAAATGCAAGTTTTTATTTATTTACATAATTATGCAAGATATTGCGTTAATTTGATTTGAATGACTACTGTTGTGGTGGAACTATCAACATAGAGCATCTCTTGCTCATTAAAATACCCTCTATTATTCAAAATAGAATTACATTACTGAAATACTTTATTCCAGGACAAATACCTTTATTGGATTCACTACGAGCTTCACTTTCACAAACCAAGGTACTCGTTTGTATTTTGATCTTTTGAACTGAAACTGTCTCTTCCTTAGCTGAAGCAGTTTCCTCAGTGAAGCCTCGGAAAACTTCCTCTTCAGCGGCTTCGAAATCGGACACAATCTGTGACGGGGCTTTTTGGTTCTGAAATGCAGAATGTGAGAGTGAAAATGTACCTCACAGCACCTGAAGTAGACAATAGCTGCCTCAGGACTCCCTGCATTACAAGTCAAAGCAGTTGTCTATTGTTCCTCTCCATTTGTGATTGTAGGATATTTAATAAACAGAGCTACCCAATTACCCAACTGGGGAAATGCAGTTGCTCCCCAGTGTAGTGCTGAGCCACACATAACAGATAGTTCCCTTGTTTGATACTGTCCTGTGCTGATACTGATCTCAGCAAATGTGGTAAACCTATTAAATTAACCTCAGCACCCTTTTGCAAGGGAGGGAAAAATATTAGCCAGGATTCCCAATGATTGCTGACTAATCATCACTTCTGGAAAGGTCTGTGTGCAAGTATATGAAAACAGGATTGACCTTCTCCAACAATGAGAGCCGAACACATGAAGAACAGCCATTTAGCAAATACCAACAGGGCTGCCCATTAAGTCAGCACAGACTAAGGAAACATATCTACTCATGAATCAGTGCCTTCAGGAAAATAGGAGAGGAGGAGATTTGACATATTTTCACTCCTTCACCTCTGGTTTTCTCACACCACACACAATCCCTAAAAGACAGGTAATATTTGACAGTGCCTAAAAACTAACATTGAATTCCAGCTGATGTACACAAGCAACTGGAAACAATGATCTTCATTCTGTGGAACATGGGATTATCTTTCCTAACTTTGGCACATCCACTCCACCAGCTGTGTTTGTGAAGGCTGTACACAGGAATTTAGAATACAAAAACAGAATGAGAGACAAGGTATTGATTGTATGATTAAGTACCTTTCAGGGACGATACTTGCTTTCCCCATTTACTCCTCGCTCTCCTGAAGGAATTGAATTACAGTTCTATAGCCGCTAATTGTCCTCCTGTGCCTTGTCCATGTGTCTGGATAGCAAGTATTGGCAGGCAACTCAAGATTCAGGAGGCACCAAACAACATCTTGATCATCTAACACAACACACACGTACTTTTTCAGCAGAGCTCAAAACACAGCAATCAAGAGTAGGAACCCTGACTAATTTTTTTCTGGGAAAGCTGAAGCCCAGTGAAGTTGCCCCACTGCCAAATCTCAACACAGAGCAAGAATCAAAATTGAATTTATCTGGGCTTGTTGTACCACACATGGAGAGAATTACTTTAGATTGAAACCACTTTGCACATCTTCTTGAAGTGAAAGCTAATTGCTCGTTCATGAAGCATCATAGCTACAGAAGGTTAGTGAAAGACAAGAGCCCACGAGAGGAAATAAATGGAGGATCTAGAAGCAGATACAATTTCCTTTAAAGTATCTGCCATGCTTGTCACCAAAATTAAGGGTGGATGTTTCTGCAGCCCTGCGTCACTGGAAATTTTGCCCCTCAAATCTAGTTCCCAACATGAGAATTGCAATTCTTGATTACAAGAAAAACTAGAAACCTTGAGATGTTAGTACAGCAGCAGTGACCAAGGGGCTTTGTCTTCATGAACCAGCTAGATCCATATTATGGAGCCTCATGGGCAACATATAAAATTGATGTCCATTAATTTGCAAATATTTCAAGCTGCTGATTTTCAGATTTTGGGATGCTGGTGGAGCATTTATCCACCAACAGCGCTAAGAGACCTTTCCAACTCCCCAGGCCATGAATTTCAAGGACAAGTAACCAAGTATGAAATATAAATACAAATAGAACCAAGTTGCCAGGGACCATGGACTGTAAATTGGGCTCTCATGCAGCAGAATGAAAAAGAAAAATTGTTTGCGAGAAATCTGAGATAAAGACAGAAAATGCTGGAAGTGTGTAGCAGCTCAATTCGTGTCTGAAGGAGAAAGACTGGTTAATGTTTGGGTGGGAACTTGTATCGATATATCCTTCAGATGCTGACAGGCCTGCTGTGATTATCTAGCAGCTTATTTTCATCTTGACATATTAGTCTGATAAGAATTTCTGTTCACTTTGAATTACCTTTCTGGTATTCTCATTCTGAGTCTTCTTGGTATCTTCATTCTTAAAGTGAGGCTTAAAGAATCTCACCTCTTGGAAAAAAAAGACATCAGTGCTGATTGAGGTAATCTCAGATTTCAGTTTATTTATGTTAACGGCATGACGATTCTAAAAGTATCTAGTTTATTCAGGCCCAAAAAAGAATCAACACATTATGCAGATAAAACGCAGAAAAGAAAACTTACACAAGTATAAGGGAAAATGTGATCAGACAATTTACTTATCTCTCCAGCTCTCCAAAACTTCAAAGTAACTGCCTCCTGACAAAATATATGTACTAGCTGCTGGTCAAACTGGTTATAATCAGGGTGATAAAAAAGCACATTTAATACTTTAGCAAAGAAAACACATTCAATTTACTTGGTGGGTTTTTCACAAGAAGTTCAGGCGTCCACTCCTCATCCGAGTCACTAGAAACATACACACGGGGTTGGCGCCCACTGCTAGGTCTTGACATGAACGCTGGCTTTGGTACATTCAATCCTGTGAAAATTAAAATATTCCACTCATCTACAGTTGATAATTGCCTGTATTTAATTTGACTTAACTTACTGACGTAAGGAATCTGTGGAATCGAACCATTTTAGAATAATATCAGGTAAGAGCAGCACAGAGGCTTTCCTTTCATCAATGGCATCTGGATTTAAATCCAGCCCAGACTGATCAGACAAAAAGGAGCTTTTATGTTATGCTGGGGAGCTGGGAGCACAGCACTCAGACCCATGCCCTCTAAGAACGTTGTTCTCCCAGATTTTTATGCCACTGATTCCTATTGGACCAATGGAGAGTCCAAAGGAAGGAGATTTACATTTGTGACAGCTGACGGTCACTCACAGTACCGAGGGAAAGGAAGGTCCTTGATGGCATCTGAGATGTAGAGCTTTCCTCCCTTATTCCAACATTTACTGTTTTTATTCTTCATTTAGTTTTTAACGACAATCATTTAGTCGTTTTGCACAAAGACTGGTAGAAAAGCCACACAGGTACAATAGGAGGTGTTCTGATAGTCAGGTGAGATCAGGATCAGCTGCGCTGTCTCCCACATCACATGACTACCAACACTCAAACTGGAGCTTTTTCAAGGACATTAAATAAATATTCAGTGAATCACAGATTGGGGGTGTGGTATTTTCTGATATGCGCTCCTAATTTTCCAGCAGCGGTGAAATGGAAAATCCCAGCCAAAATATCTAACCACATTTGAGGAGAATATCCACTTGGGTGTAATATTGGAAGAATTGTTTGCCAGTATGAATCAGAGTGTGCAGGAGAGGAAGAGATAAATGTTAAAAGCAAGAAAATAATTGATTTTGTACAAACCTATTGCAAGCATGGTTTCATAGTTTTGCTGCACTTTCTTATAACGGATGTCGACCCATTCACTTAGCTCTGCCCAATAATCTTTGGAAAGATAAACGGCAATCTCTTTCAGCTTCTCAAGAATCTGGAGACAAAAAATGAATGTAATTTCTGATACATCCAGGCATTTTATCTGTAATCTACAAATGTAAGATTAGCTACCCTGTCAGATCTGCCAATCTTTAAAAGAATATCCTCCACACCACTTGAATGGGCCGGCACAGCCAGCCTTTATTGGGAGCCATCAATATCGTGGCAGCATGATGTTGAAATGTCTTGAAGGAAAGTTGTCTCAAGACCTTCTACCATCAGTGCCGGGACACCCAAGGATGTCTGGGAAGGCAAAACAAAATGGCTACAAATGCTCCCACACACCAGCCCATTTCTAAATTATTCTTCCTCACCTTCTTCATGCTCACATGTAACATTCCATAGCCAATCGTACACAAAAAACTTACAGCAGGTTTTTTGGTATCGCTGTTTTTGAGCCAGTTGTTCAAGGACACCCATAGTGAATGCCTCTGATTCCTCCCCCTCAGTGTGACATTATCCACACTCACCCGAACGTCATAGTCGAGATCAGTCTGGTAACTTCAAGGAACACAGCAAAAGACCATTCAGCAAGCTTCACCATGTTGTTAACTATGGTAGATCTACTCTTTTAACCTCATTTTTCCCAACATTCTCCATTCAATTAATATTCATACAACCAAACTATCTATCCCCTTTTAAATACCTGAATTAAATCTACATCAATGGCCTCCTGTTGTAGTGCATTTCACATTCCCACAACATTTTGCATTGATAATTTTTTCCAGGATTAACTTTCAACTGCTTACTCCTATTTTTAATTGATATCTCTTTATTACAGATTCCCCTATTAGAAAAATGACTCTTGGAAATCATCAATCTTGTCAATTCCCTTTTTAACTTTTACTCAGGATGTGGTCAATGCTAACAAGACCATCTTTAATGCCCATCCCTATTTGCCTTGAGAAGATGGTGGTGGACCTTCTTTTTAAACACCTCGATCAGATCACTCCTCATGTTTTGGGAGGTTTGCTCAGTCTCTGATCAGACCTAAGGTACTAAATGGAATAGGAAAGGCAAATCCACAGCAGTACTTTCAGTTAAATTGTAACTACAGGACTAGGATAAACCTGGTAAAAGAGAAGTTCAGAACTAAGGTTACAGAAAGAATTAACAGTCACTGAAATGGACACCTGGGGAGGGTAGTAGAGGCAAAAAAACAAAATGAATTAATTTAAGCAGTTAGATATTGTGATAAGGGAATCTTAAGTTTCTACTGGAAGGATAAGTTCGATGGGCCAAATGGTCTCACTGCTCAATATTAATGTTAGTGATCCAATCTAAACACTGGGGAACTCAGCCACTCCCTACTGACAGTATTAATGTGATTGGTATCTTTTGGGACTGAGCAGCTGAATCTTCCCCATCTCAAGTTGCAAACAATACATTTCTCCAGCATTTTCTTTCTGGTTTCCATTTGAAATCTGCCATCATCTCACCTCGGATTTCCTCTTCTCAGACATGGCCTTGCCCTCTTCAGTATCTTCCCTGTCACTCTGAGTTTTGCCCATCCCTTCCTGAGGTTGGCCACCTTATTTACTCAACTTTTCCCTCCAATTTTTGTGCCCTTCTCGATCCCTCAGTCTTTTCAATGGTTTTGCCCCCGGGTGGATTATTTCTTCCTTTTTTTGTCACCTGACGGGGCTAAAATGAAGCACAATCTGAGTGAAAGACTTTCCTGTCAGCAGCAGTGTTTAGTTTATGTGGCACTAATATCTGAAGCGGTCTTTTCTTCTGACTTTCCCTCAGACTAAGACGACCTGAGTCTCTTTCTCACTAAAAGTAACCCTGCCAGCTCCTGGTTTTTCCTCAGGATATTTTTGTTCCTTTTCTGCTCAGAAATAATTTGTGACCGGATTTTTTTTTGTTGAGCTGCAATCCGTCAGCATTTGCCCTAAAAGTGTGAAATGACTGAGAATGTGCTTTCCCCGGCCCGCCCTGTGAAAGGCCCGCGCAGCCGCACACCTCCTTCCCCCTCCTGCAGCCTCCCGCTTTCTGCCCGTTGCCCGGCGACGCCGCCTCTATTTATAGCGCCCGCCTCCCCCCGGGGCGGGGCCGTTAGAAGGGCGACACGTGAGCGGCGCTGCCGCCAATCAGAGCGCTGCGGCTGAGGGTTGAGCAGGGCGCGAGCGCCGGCGTGAGGAGACAGCCCGCCTCACGCGCCCAGGGAGGCCGAGCGCGCGCCCTTTGAAACAAGGCCCAACGACAAAGGGCGGGAGGCGGGCGCTATAAATAGAGGCGGCGTCGCCGGGCAACGGGCAGAAAGCGGGAGGCTGCAGGAGGGGGAAGGAGGTGTGCGGCTGCGCGGGCCTTTCACAGGGCGGGCCGGGGAAAGCACATTCTCAGTCATTTCACACTTTTACGGCAAATGCTGACGGATTGCAGCTCAACAAAAAAATCCGGTCACAAATTATTTCTGACGAGAAAAGGAACAAAAATATCCTGAGGAAAAACCAGGAGCTGGCAGGGTTACTTTTAGTGAGAAAGAGACTCAGGTCGTCTTAGTCTGAGGGAAAGTCAGAAGAAAAGACCGCTTCAGATATTAGTGCCACATAAACTAAACACTGCTGCTGACAGGAAAGTCTTTCACTCAGATTGGACTTCATTTTAGCCCCGTGAGGTGACAAAAAAAGGAAGAAATAATCCACCCGGGGGCAAAACCATTGAAAAGACTGAGGGATCGAGAAGGGCACAAAAATTGGAGGGAAAAGTTGAGTAAATAAGGTGGCCAACCTCAGGAAGGGATGGGCAAAACTCAGAGTGACAGGGAAGATACTGAAGAGGGCAAGGCCATGTCTGAGAAGAGGAAATCCGAGGTGAGATGATGGCAGATTTCAAATGGAAACCAGAAAGAAAATGCTGGAGAAATGTATTGTTTGCAACTTGAGATGGGGAAGATTCAGCTGCTCAGTCCCAAAAGATACCAATCACATTAATACTGTCAGTAGGGAGTGGCTGAGTTCCCCAGTGTTTAGATTGGATCACTAACATTAATATTGAGCAGTGAGACCATTTGGCCCATCGAACTTATCCTTCCAGTAGAAACTTAAGATTCCCTTATCACAATATCTAACTGCTTAAATTAATTCATTTTTGTTGTTTTGCCTCTACTACCCTCCCCAGGTGACCATTTCAGGTACTGATAATTCCTGCTGTGACCTTTGTTCTGAACTTCTCTTTTACCAGGTTTATCCTAGTCTTGTAGTTACAATTTAACTGAAAGTGCTGCTGTGGATTTGTCTTTCCTGTTCCATTTAGGACCTTAGGTCTGATCAGAGACTGAGCAAACCTCCCAAAACATGAGGAGTGATCTGATCGAGGTGTTTAAAAAGAAGGTCCACCACCATCTTCTCAAGGCAACTAGGGATGGGTATTAAAGATGGTCTTGTTAGCATTGACCACATCCTGAGTAAAACTTAAAAAGGGAATTGACAAGATAGCTGATTTTGAAGAGTCATTTTTCCAATCAGGAAATCTGTAATAAAGGGACATCTATTTAAAATTAAAATTTAGCTTTTGAAAAGTTAATCCAGGAGAAAATTCTTGATAGAAAATGTTGTGGGAATGTGAAATGCACTACAACAGGAGGCCATTGATGCAGATTTAATTCAGGTATTTAAAAGGGAGATACTTTGGTTGTCAGGATATTAATTGAATGGAGAAAGTGGGGAAAATTACGTTCAAACAGTAGATCTACCATAGGTAACAACATGGCGAAGCTTGCTGAATGGTCTTTTGCTGTGTTCCTTGAAGTTACCAGACTGATCTCGACTATGATGTTCGGGTGAGTGTGGATAATGTCACACTGAGGGGGAGGAATCAGAGGCATTCACTATGGGTGTCCTTGAACAACTGGCTCAAAAACAGCAGTACCAAAAAACCTGCTGTAAGTTTTTGTCTACAATTGGCTATGGAATGTTACATGTGAGCAGAAAGAAGGTGAGGAAGAATAATTTAGAAATGGGCTGGTGTGTGGGAGCATTTTTAGCCGTTTTGTTTTGCCTTCCCAGACATCCTCTGGAGCATGGTAGCACCAACACTGATTGTAGAAGGTCTTGAGACAACTTTCCTGCAAGACATTTCAACATCATGCTGCCACGATATTGATGGCTCCCAATAAAGGCTGGCTGTGCCGGCCCATTCAAGTGGTGTGGAGGATATTCTTTTAAAGATTGGCAGATCTGACAGGGTAGCTAATCTTACATTTGTAGTTTGTGAAGATTACAGATAAAATGCCGAGATGTATCTTTTATGTCTCCAGATTCTAGAGAAGCTGAAAGACATTGCCGTTTATCTTTCCAAAGATGATTGGGCAGAGCTAAGTGAATGGGTCGACATCCGTTATAAGAAAGTGCAGCAGAACTATGAAACCATGCTTGCAATAGGTTTGTACAAAATCAATTATTTTCTTGCTTTCAACATTTATCTCTTCCTCTCCTGAACACTCTGATTCGTACTGGCATACAATTCTTCCAATATTACACCCAAGTGGATATTCTCCTCATATGTGGTTAGATATTTTGGTTGGGATTTTCCATTTCACCGCTGCTGGCACACATTAGGAACACATATCAGGAAATACAGCACCCCCAACCTGTGATTCACTGAATATTCATTTAATTGCCTTGAAAAAGATCCTGTCTGAGTGTTGTAGCTTGTGATGTGGGGGACAGCGCAGCTGATCCTGATCTCACCTGACTATCAGAACACCTCCTATTGTACCTGTGTGGCTTTTCCACCACTCTTTGTGCAAAACTACTAAATGATTGTCATTAAAACTAAATGAAGATTAAAAACAGTAAATATTGGAATAAGGGAGGAAAGCTCTACATCTCAGATGCCATCAAGGACCTTCCTTTCCCTCGGTACTGAGAGTGACCGTCAGCTGTCACAAATGTAAATCTCCTTCCTTTGGACTCTCCAATGGGTCCAATAGGCATCAGTGGCATAAAAAACTGGGAGAACAGGTCTCTTAGAGGGCATGGGTCTGAGTGCTGTGCTGCCAGCTCCCCAGCATAACATAAAAGCTCCTTTTTGTCTGATCAGTCTGGGCTGGATTTAAATCCAGATGCCATTGATGAAAGGAAAGCCTCTGTGCTGCTCTTACCTGATATTATTCTAAAATGGTTCGATTCAACAGATGCCTTACGTCAGTAAGTTAAGCCAAATTAAATACAGGCAATTATCAACTGTAGATGAGTGGAATATTTTAATTTTCACAGGATTGAATGTACCAAAGCCAGCGTTCATGTCAAGACCTAGCAGTGGGCGCCAACCCCGTGTGTATGTTTCTAGTGACTCGGATGAGGAGTGGACGCCTAAACTTCTTGTGAAAAACCCACCAAGTAAATTGAATGTGTTTTCTTTGTTAAAGTATTAAATGTGCTTTTTTAACACCCTGATTATAACCAGTTTGACCAGCAGCTAGTACATATATTTTGTCAGGAGGCAGTTACTTTGAAGTTTTGGAGAGCTAGAGAGATAAGTAAATTGTCTGATCACATTTGACCTTATACTTGTGTAAGTTTTCTTTTCTACTTTTTATCTGCATAATGTATTGATTCTTTTTTGGGCCTGAATAAACGAGATATTTTTAGAATCGTCATGCTGTTAACATAAATAAACTGAAATCTGAGATTACCTCAATCAGCACTGATGTCTCTTTTTTCCCAAGAGGTGAGATTCTTTAAGCCTCTCTTTAAGAATGAAGATACCAAGAAGACTAAGAACGAGAATACCAGAAAGGTAATTCAGTGTGAACAGAAATTCTTATCAGACTAATAAATCGAGATGGAAACCACCTGCTCGATATTCTTTTTTTTAATTAATTCTCGGGATGTGACCAGCATTTATTGCCCATCCCTAACAACTGAATGGCTGGTTTGGCCATTTCAGAGGGCAGTTAAGAGTCAACCACATTGCTGTGGGTCTGGAGTCACATATAGGCCAGACCAGGTAAGGACAGCAGATTTCCTTCCCTAAAGGATATTAGTGAACCAGATGGGTTTTTATGACAATCCGGTAGTTTCATGGTCACCGTTACTGATACTAGCTTTTTATTTATTTGCCCAGATTTATTTAATCAACTGAATTTAAATTCCACAGCTGCCGTGGTGGGATTTGAACTCATATCTGTGGATCATTATTCCTGGCCCCTGGATTACTAGTCCAGTAACATAACTACTATGCTACCGTTCCCTATACACAGCAGGCCTGTCGTCATCTGAAAGATATCTTGATACAGGGTCCCACTCAAACATTAACCAGTCTTTCTCCTTCAGACACAAATTGACCTGCTACACACTTCCAGCATTTTCTGTCTTTATCTCAGATTTCCAGCAATCAATTTTTCTTTTTATCTCTGCTACATGTATGGCCAATTTCCAGCCCACGGTCCCTGGCAACTTGACTCTATTTGTATTTATATTCTTAATTGCTTACTTGTCCTAGTTGAATTTCATGACTTGGAGATTTGGAAATTAACTCCTCTTAACGCTTTTTGTGGATAAATCCTCCATCAGCATCCCAAAATTTGTGAATAGTAGCAGCTTGAAATATTTGCAAGTTAATCAAGAATTGCAATTCTCCTGTTGGGAACTAGATTGAGGCGCAAAATTTCCAGTGATGCAGGGCTGCAGAAAGCTCCAAACTAATTTTTGTGACAAGCACAGCAGATACTTTAAAGAAAATTGTATCTGCTTCTAGATCCTCCATTTATTTCCTCTTGTGGGCTCTTGTCTCTGACTAACCTCCCGTAGCTATGATGCTTCACGAATGAGCAATTAGCTTTGGTTTGAATCTAAAGTATTTTCTCCATGTGTGGTACAAAAAGCCAAGACAAATTGAAGTTTGATTCTTGCTCTGTGCTGAGATTTGGCAGTGGGGCAACTCCACTGGGCTTCAGGGTTCCCAGAAATAAAATAGCCAGGTTCCCTGCTCTTGATTGCTGTGATTTGAGCTCTGCTGAAAAAGTACGTGTGTGTAGTGTTAGAGGAGACCATGATCAAGCTGTGCTTTGGAGCCTCCTGAATCTTGAGTTGCCTGCCAATACTTGCTATCCAGACACTTGGACAAGGCACAGGAGAACAATTGGCACCTCTAGAACTGCAATTCAATTCCTTCAGGAGAGCAGGGAGAAAATGGGGAAAGCAAGTATCGTCGCTGATTGGTACTTATTCATACAATCAATACCTTATTTCTCATTCTGTTTTTGTATTCTAAATTCCTGTGTACAGCCTTCACAAACGCAGCTGGTGGAGTGGACGTGCCAAAGTTAGGAAAGATAATTCCATGTTCCACAGAATGAAGATCATTGTTTCCAGTTGCTTGTGTACATCAGCTGGAATACAATGTTAGTTTTTAGGCACTGTCAAATATTACCTCTCTTTTAGGGCTTGTGTGTGGTGTGAGAAGACCAAAGGTGAAGCAGTAACACTGTGGGGGCGATTTTCCCAGCCCTGGGGAGGTGGGTATGGAGGCGGGACTGCCGGGAAAATGGCAGAATCTGGAAGCGGGTACCCATCCCGCCCCCAACCCGCCTCCGTGCCATCTTCCCAGGAGGCGGTACCTGACCCGCGCCGGGTCGCGTCTCCTCGAGGCGGGAAGGGGATTAGTGCCAATTAACTGCCTGTTAACAGGTAGTTAACAGGCAGCTTTTTGGCTAATCCCTATTTTGAGCCCTAAAGTGTGGGCTTCCCGATGGCTCCGAACCTCGCCAGGGTCAGCGAGGCGAGCCGTGGGTCTGCGGGGGTCGGAGGGGCCGAAATGTCCGGTGTGCAGGTGAGTGATGAGTGCAAGTGTGGAGAGGTAAGTGTGTGAGGTGACTCTAAAGTGTTTTAATAAGATTACTTCCCATTGCTTCTTCCTCCAGGCTTCATCCGTTTAGGCTGCGGAGCTGCCTCATCTCCACGGTAGAGATGGCAGAATGGCTGCTGCATTCTCCGATGCAACAGCCATCTGATTTCTGCTCAGGAAAGAGGTTTGGTGAGTCTTGAGTACAAGGACTCACCAAAGACAGAGATTGTCAGTGTTTGACAGCTTCTCAAAGCTGTCAAATGATGACAACTCATCTGTCAAAAACTTTTGACAGATGAAACGTCATACGCTGACGTTCTCTGTCACCGGCTTTCCCTTAATTGGCCTGCTAAGCCCTGCTAAAATCACTCCCTATGTGTCAAATCTCCTCCTCTCCCATTTTCCTGAAGGCACTGATTCATGAGTAGATATGTTTCCTTATTCTGTCCTGACTTAATGGGCAGCCCTGTTGGTATTTGCTAAATGGCTGTTCTTCATGTGTTAGGTTCTTCATTGTTGGAGAAGTTGAATCCTGTCCATGCACACATACCCTTTCCAGAAGTGATGATTAATTAGCAATCATTGGGAATCCTGGCTAATTTTATTCCCTCCCTTGCAAAAGGGTGCTGAGGTTAATTGTATGAAGCTTCCCAGATTTGCTGAGATCAGCGAACTCAACACAGGAGTACAGTATCAAACATGGGAACTTTCTGATATGTTTGGCTCAGTACTACAGTGGCGAGTGACTGTATTTATCCAATTGGTAGTCGGGTAGCTTTGTTTTGTTAAATATTCTAAAACAACTATTGGAGAAGTAAAATAGACAAACACTTTGACTTGTACATAATCTCTTTAGTAATACAGGCAGTCTTGAGGCAGCTATTTAATTCAGGAGCGGTGAGATACAGTTTTACCGTCACATTCTGCATTTCAGAACCAAAAAGCCCCATCACAGATGGTGTCCCATTCAGAAGAGGATAAAGATGAAGGTTTCAGCGGCTTCACTGTGGACACTGCCTCAGCGATGGAAGAGACAGTTTCAGTTCAAATGATCAACAGAGAAACGAGTACCTTGGTTTGTGAAAGTGAAGCTCGTAGTGAATTCAACAAAGGTATTTGTCCTGGAATAAAGGATTTCAGTAAAGTATTTCTATTTTGAATAATTTAGTTTTTTTTATTGAGCAAGAGATGCTCTATGTTGATAACGTGACCACTACCGTAGTCATTCAAATCAGATTAACACAATGTCTTGCATTATTACTAAATGTCTTCAGCATCTCCTGTGCAACCAAAAACAAACCTTACATGCAAGAATATTACAATTAATTGGTTAAATTTTTGTTCATGATCTTTTTGATTTATTCCACAGTTGTCTGTACTGGAAAGATCTTGGGGTCAGCAAATGAAGAAACAACCAAAGAGACTGAAAGCAGAAGATACGGTTTGAGAAATAGAGAGAGAAAAGTTTACACTGAAGAAAGGGAACTTTGTGACGATGATTACCTGTGTATGTGCAAAGTAATCTATCCATTTCCTCAGGGCAGGAATAATTTATTGGGTATTTTGGCTCGATGACGTAGGGGCCTTGGTAGGCCAGGGGATTGGTGGAGCAATGCAGCATGTCAGAGTGGTGGGACAGGAGAGCAGGCCTGTGTTTGCCCACAAACAGGCACCGATTGTTCTTTTTCATTGAGGAAAAACAATCACAAATATGATCCCTAAACTATTGATAATAATTCTGGAAGCTTGTAATAAAATAGAATAGGACTTTCAATAATCATAAACTAATGGCCCTGATTATAGGGAATAATAGACCCTTGGCTAAGATATTGAAGCATCCTATGCCAGCCTACAGCAGGACCTGGACAACATCCAGGCTTGGGCTGACAAGCAGCAGCTAACATTCAAACTTATGAATGGCAAGCAATGACCATCTCCAAAGAATTGACGATGCAGCCAGAATTAAGTTGGGAGTCAACATGGTTTGAGAAGGGGTGTGGGGAGAAGATGATGGCATAACTGAAAGGGCATATTTGAGAAGTGGCACTGTCCCCTAGCGTGATTTGCCTGATGGTTTAGAGGGACTTTTCAAACTGGATATGCCGGTTGAACTTCATTCAAAGAATGAGGAAACTATAACGTATAGGAAGTAATTCAGTCTCCATGTGCAAAATTCTTTCCTGCCCGCTCCTAATCTTATCTGGTGCGGCACAGCTTGGAGATACTGTTGACAATTTTTGCAATGCTGTTGTTAATTGTGGTCAGTACTGCCTTCTTGGAGTAAAGAACGGAACATGTCGCCCAGAACAAGCCCTTGTATACAACAGAGTGGGGGAAGATCTGACTGGCGCTGGTTGTATTTTTCGGAGAGGGAAGATGCCCCAAGTGTTTTCCCCAGCTGATAGATCACAGAAATATCATACTTGTGTGTGCAGACTGAATTGCAATCAAACAATGAGGAAGATCTAATCTACGATAGGTAATCTATCCATTCTCAGTACTAGCCCCCTTCACCTTCATGAACACTGAATAATGAATTGAGATCCTGATCCATCTTTAATTTGTATTTTATGCGTTAGTTTGTGAAGACTGCGAGACATTTTTTATCGAAGAATGCCCTGTGCATGGTCCTCCAGTGTTCATAAAGGACACGGTGGTCGAATTCAGTCAGCCAGACAGAGCACGTTTAACCCTTCCGGAGGGTCTCAGCATAGCGACTTCAAAAATTCGAAAAGCTGGTCTTGGTGTATGGAATGAAGGGCAGGTTATTCCCAAAGGCGTTCACTTTGGACCCTATGAAGGAGTAGTATCAAATGAAGAAGCAGAGGCTGTCAGTGGGTATTCATGGGCGGTAAGTGACTATGTCGTTATCAAGTTCCTTATTTTATAAAATAAAAGTTCAGGACTTATTGGAATTTATTTTCTATAAATTATCCAAGGTTCCCATTCCTAGTTGCTACTCAGTGAGTCCTTCTGGTAAGTAGACAGCGAGTGAAGACAGAATTAGTCTTTGCTGTGAGGGCTCTTGTGTTCAGCTAGCCTGTCAACACATGGAAATGTTCACAGCAGTGGTAAGTGTGTGAGGGTCAAGTGAAGCTATGATTGTGAGGTATGAGTGGTGATAGCTGGAGATTGTTGGTAGGTGAGTGATGGGGGTGTGGTGCATTGAGCAGTGTGTGAGGCTCGTGGCACAGATGGTGGGATATGGAATTTGAAGATGCATTCACTCACCTTGAGCGGTCATGTGAGTCCATTAAACTTTTTGCGGCACTGGATCCAGGTCCTGGGGACAACACTCGTCGCACTGACGACTTCAGCAGTCTCCTCCCAAAGCCTTCTTGTGTCCGCAGGCATTGGAACCAGTTTTGTGGTAGGTGTGACCTATACAAAAGGGACGGTCTACACCTGTGCAAAGATGGAACTGATGTTCTCGGGGTAATTTTTGATAAAGCAGTTCGGGAGCATTTAAACTAGTATGGCAGGGGGCTAGAAACCTATGTAGTGAAATAGAGGAAAGTGAAAGGCAGACAGAAATAAATGGTAAAAGGGTGAGGAACAAAAAACAAAGGGCCAAACCAATTCATAAAAAATGTGAGCATAAAAAAAGCCTGAGGGTTTTATACCTTAATGCGAGAAGCATCAGGAACAAGGTAGATGAATTAGCTGTGGAAATAGAGGTTAATAATTATGATCTAATTGGGATTACGGAAACATGGTTGCAGGGTGAGCAGGGGTGGGAGCTTAACATACATGGTTATTCAGTATTTAGGAAGGATCGACAAAAAAGAAAGGGAGGAGGGGTAGCATTGCTGGTAAAAGAAGGGATAAATGCAATTGAAAGGAAGGATATTAACTCAGTTAATACAGAATCTATATGGGTGGAGCTAAGAAATAGCGAGGGGCGAAAAACATTAATAGGAGTGGTATATAGGCCTCCAAATAGTAAAATAGAGGTTGGGGAGGGCATCACGAAGGAAATTAGAGAAGCGTGCAATAAGAGCACAGCTGTCATCATAGGTGACTTTAACTTACATATAGATTGGAATAGCCTAATCAGTAAAAATAATGAGGAGGAGGAATTCCTTGAGTGTTTAAGGGATGGTTATCTGGATCAATATGTCGAGGAACCAACTCGGGAACAGGCTATATTGGACTGGGTACTGTGCAATGAGAAGGGACTAATTAGTAATCTTGTTGTACGGGGACCCTTGGGTCAGAGCGATCATAACATGATCGATTTCTCACTCGAAATGGAGAGCGAAGAAATTGACTCAGATACTAAGGTCCTGAATTTAAACAAGGGGAATTATGATGCCATTAGACGGGAACTGAGTAGGTCTGATTGGACAACGTTCCTGGGAGGACTGGAGGTAGATAAACAATGGCAAGCATTTAAAGATAGAATGACAAAATTGCAAAAATTGTTTATACCAATCTGGCATAAAAGGAAATCTAAAAAGGTGACTCAACCGTGGATAACAGGGGAAATTATTGACAGCATAAAATCCAAAGATAGGGCGTATAAAATAGCCAAAAAAAGCGCCAGAGCGGAAGATTGGGAACAGTTTAAGATAGAGCAAAGGAGGACAAAGGGCTTAATCAAGAGGGGCAAAATAGCTTACGAAAGCAAGCTGGCGGAAAATATAAAAACTAACTCCAAAAGCTTTTATAAGTATATCAAGAGGAAAAGACTGGTGAAAACCAAAGTTGGCCCATTGCAGTCAGATACGGGGGAATATATAACGGGAAATAAAGAAATGGCAGACCAAATAAATGCATACTTTGGGTCAGTCTTTACGAAGGAAGACACAAAAAACCTCCCTGGGATATCGGGAAAAATAGGAACATTTGCAAAGGAGGAACTGACGCACGTCAATATCTCTAAGGATATGGTGTTAAGGAAGCTAAAGGGATTGAAGGCGGACAAATCCCCAGGGCCTGATAACATGCATCCTAGGGTGCTGAAGGAGGTGGCCCTAGAGATAGCGGATGCACTAAGTATGATTTTTCAGAATTCATTAGACTCGGGAACAGTGCCCATGGATTGGAGGGTAGCTAACGTTACCCCACTATTCAAAAAGGGGAGTAGGGAAAAAGCAGGTAATTACAGACCTGTAAGCCTTACATCAGTTGTGGGCAAAATGCTGGAGTCCATCATTAAGGATGAAATAGCGGAGCACTTAGCAAATGGGGACAGGATAGGACAGAGTCAACATGGATTTACAAAGGGTAAATCGTGCTTGACTAATCTATTGGAATTTTTTGAGGGAGTAACTGGTAAAATAGATGGGGGAGAGCCAGTAGATGTGGTGTACCTGGACTTCCAAAAGGCCTTCGATAAGGTCCCACATAAAAGATTAGCATGGAAAATTGAAGCTCATGGGATAAAGGGGAAAGTATTGACGTGGATAGAGAACTGGCTGTCAGATAGAAAACAGAGAGTTGGAATAAACGGCTCATTTTCTGAATGGCAGGCAGTAACAAGTGGGGTACCACAGGGATCTGTCCTGGGTCCCCAGCTGTTCACAATTTACATTAATGACCTGGATCAGGGAGTCGGATGCAGCATTTCCAAATTTGCAGACGACACTAAACTAGGAGGGGGGGTGGGCTCAGAGGAGGAGACCAGGAAGCTCCAGAGCGATTTGGACAGACTGGGTGATTGGGCGGATAAATGGCAGATGCACTATAATGTGGACAAGTGCGAAGTTATCCACCTTGGGTGCAGGAACGGGAGGGCAAATTATTATTTAAATGGCAATAAATTGGGAGAGGGGGAAGTACAGAGAGACCTGGGTGTTCTTGTACACCAGTCACTGAAGGCGAGCATGCAGGTGCAACAGGCGATCAAGAAGGCAAACGGTATGCTGGCCTTCATAGCAAAAGGGTTGGAATACAGGAACAGGGATACCTTGCTGCAGCTGTACAGGGCACTGGTGAGACCACACCTCGAGTACTGTGTACAGTTTTGGTCGCCTCATCTGAGGAAAGATGTTCTTGCCATGGAGGGGGTGCAGCGGCGATTCACCAGGCTGATACCAGGAATGGCGGGATTGACCTATGAGGAGAGACTATGTAGTTTAGGGATGTACACACTGGAGTTTAGAAGATTGAGAGGGGACCTCATAGAAGTGTATAAAATTCTGACAGGTCTAGACAGACTAGATGCAGAAGGAATGTTTCCCTTGGCGGGTGAGAACAGAACTAGAGGACATCATTTAAGGATAAGGGCTAAACCATTTAGGACAGAAATGAGGGGGAATTTCTTCACTCAGAGGGTGGTGAACCTGTGGAACTCATTGCCACAGAGGGCAGTGTACGCCAGCTCATTAAATATCCCATCCCCTGTGGGTAGAGGACCTGAGGACGTCTTTGAACCTCCAGGACCTAGGCCTCCAGTGCCACATCAGATAATCTCCTTTCCCTTTCTCTTGGCTGTTGGGCCATGGCTTTCTCCACAATGACAATGAGGTGTTTCTGCAACAATGCACTTCCCCTGTATTAGTGCAGAGAGCCTTGGACAAGCTTTATTGGTCACTAGACTGCACCAAATATTGGACCCCTATTCAGCACTAAGCCAATCAACAATGCGTTTCACGCTGAGATCAGCGCTACAATCATTATAATGAGCAGGCAGCACGAAGTTTGTGTGCTGCCTGCACTACTTTGAACGGGCAAGGGCACATCGTGCTTCACGCTGCCCACACCCATTTTCAGGCCTTATCCAATTTCTAGGCCTCTGTCTATTGCATTCTTAGCTTGATTCCCCACTCCTGCTTTTAAGGAATAGAGCCTGTTGGTAATGGATGGCCTTGTAGCTGTTATTATTTTATCCAATGGCTTTGTACTGGAGCCAAGGTCAACTAAGAATGATCCTACATTCCAGTCCCTTGTACTTTGTTCATCTTCTGATTAATCTGGTCCTGCTGTTCTAATTCAGGTATTATCCTATTAAAGCAGTTCCAGGAGATTCCCAGAGCCTGCTGTCATTGTATTTATGAGAAGTCGCACAACACCAGGTTATAGTCCAACAGATTTATTTAAAATTACAAGCTTTCGGAGCTATCCTGCCCCTTCTTCAGGTAAAGTTACACTGAGTGAATCTACAAAAGTTCATAGAATATAAACACAGATACTACAGAGATACAATCTTTCCTTACATCAAAGACACACCAAGAGCACAGCCAAGACAATGAGATGTGTCCCAGGGGGTCCAACGTGTCAAATCCTGCTGACTGCAGCAGATCTCTCTCCATATCCCTTCCTCTCTCTGTCTTTTTAGGGGTTTGTTTTTTGGGTTTGTGGACAGAGGAGAGTCAGGCGTCACCTCAACCAACTCTCATCATTCCTAGTTTCAGAATGCATTGAACAGTATTTCCCAAATACAAATCCTGGGCGCTCTGACAATACAGTAATTCAGGGACCTTTCCCGACTTTACAAAGCTTCCTGAAACTGTTCAGCACCATTATTCTATTTTTGGAGCTCCTGTGCTACATCAGTTCAGTCCCAGCCATTTTGCTGATCTGGGCTCTCGGATGAAAAGGTATAATCACAGAAAACAGGTCAGAGGATGGTCAGTTTATACAAAAAGAAGTGGGAGGCTATGGTACTAGAATCTTGCAATACATGTTATGCTTGATCACTGGCTAAAATAAAGATACAGTTGAAATTTAATATTTTTATTAATTCAATCTTTTTATCAAAATATCTCTATGCAGATCAGTAAAGCCAACAAGGATTTTGAATATATTGATGGGAAGGATGAATCTACATCAAATTGGATGAGGTAAGGAAAGATCACTGGATAGTAACGGATAAGGAAGATCATTCTAACTCACTCTTCTAATATGCTTTGCATTCTACAATTTTAACTTATTGTTGGCCGCTTAAGTATTTGTATGTTATGTTCCAGGTTTGTTAACTGTGCCAGAAAGGAGGAGGAGCAGAACCTTGTAGCCTTTCAACACTGCGGCAAAATTTATTACAGGACCTGCAAGCCTGTTCCTGCCCGGTGCGAGCTGCTGGTCTGGTATGGTGATGAATATGCCAAGGAACTCGGTATCAAATGGACCACAATGTGGATTGCAAAACAAGAACCAAAATGTATGGATTCTGACCAAAATTGGGAACTGTAGCCAAAGTATCATTTGTTTTCTGTTACAATATCAAAGGTGTTTGATAAAGTGTGACGCAATAGACTTGTTAGCAAAATTGAAGCCCATGGGATCAAAGGGAGAATATTAGCTTTGATTTAAAATTGGCCAAGAGACAGAAAGCAGAGAGTAGTGCTGAATGGTTGTTTATGAGACTGGAGGGAAGTATACAGTGGTATCCCCCAGGGGTCGGTATTAGGACCCCTGCTCTTTCTGACACATATTTACGATGTGGACTTTGACTATTTGGGGCATAATTTCAAGGTTTGCAGATGACACAAAGCTTGGAAACGTATTAAAAACAGTGAAGAAGATAGTAGAAGTGTTCAGGAAGATGTGGATAGACGAATTAAATGGGAAGTCACATGGCAGATGAAATTTAATGCAGAGCAGTGTGTAGTGATGCATTTTGGAAGGAAATCCGAGGAGAGGCACTATAAATTAAATGATAAAAGTTTAAAGTGGGTGCAGGAACAGACACCTGGGGATTCACATACTCAAATCTGTGAAGGTGCAAGCCTGTTCCTGCCCGGTGCGAGCTGCTGGTCTGGTATGGTGATGAATATGCCAAGGAACTCGGTATCAAATGGACCACAATGTGGGTGGCAAAACAAGAACCAAAATGTAAGGATTCTGACCAAAATTGGGAACTGTAGCCAAGTATCATTTGTTTTCTGTTACAATATCAAAGGTGTTTGATAAAGTGCCACATAATAGACTTGTTAGCAAAACTGAAGCCCATGGGATCAAAGGGGCAGTAGTAGCATTGATATGAAATTGGCCATGAGACAGAAAGCAGAGAGCAGTGCTGAATGGTTGTTTAGGAGACTGGAGGGAAGTATACAGTGGTATCCCCCAGGGGTCGGTATTAGGACCCCTGCTCTTTCTGATATATATTAATGATCTGGACTTGGGTATTGGGGCATAATGTCAAAGTTTGCAGATGAGACAAAGCTTGGAAATGTAGTAAACAGTGAAGAGGATAGTAGAAGAGTTCAGGAAGATGTAGATAAACTGGTGAAATGGGAAGACACACGGCCGATGAGATTTAATGCAGAGCAGTGTGAAGTGAAGGAAAACTGAGGAGAGGCAGTATAAATTAAATGATAAAATTTTAAAGTGGGTGCAGGAACAGAGACCTGGGGATTCACATACTCAAATCTTTGAAGGTGGAAGGACATATTGTTAAGGCTATTAATAAATAATTTGTAAGCCTAGGCTTTATCAATAGAGGCATGGAGTACAAGCGCAAGGAAATTATGGGAAACCTTTATAAATCACTGTTGAGGCCTCAGCTAGAGCATTGTGTCCAAATCTGTGCACTACACTTTAGAAGGAATGCCACTGCCTTGGAGAGGTTGCAAAGGAGATTTACCACAATCATACCAGGGATGGGAGATTTCAGTTTTCTCACAGTAATGGATCCTCTGGGGAAGAGTGATCATAATATATCATGTTGGGCTTGAGAGTGAAATACTTAAGTCTGTGGGCGGGGCTGGGGACTTGCAGCAGGGCTGGGGGCGGGGCTTGGACTGGGGGTCAGGGACAGGGGGCGGGGCTGGGGCTAGGACTGGGTTCGGGGCTGGGACGGGGATAGGACTGGGTTCGGGGCTGGGACTGCCCTTTAAATCTCCACACACTATTGATGATTCCCCCTCACCACTTCTTTCACTGGAGGAGGCTCTAAATTCACAAAATTAACATCCAAAGAGCCCTGCGTTTACACTGAAATAATCACGAATTGTACTTCCAAAAGAAACTTCTAGATGATTCGTTACACTGACAATTTCTCTTTCTTCCTTCTCCAGCAGGGCAACAAGTGCACCGAGATGAGTGCCATCCTTGCCCTCATTGCAATGCTGCTTTTACCACTGCAGATTTTCTTCAGAAGCACATCAGAAGACATCCTGAATCCTGTGGACAGATTTCAGCAGGACAATCTCCTCCTTCCAGCATAAAGTATCTTGCACAATGCAAAAATGGGCAGGGATCATTCACACAATCTGTCCACAGGAGAGAATGTATAAAATCAGGAGATTTTCACCTAGACCAGTGGATTCAGACAGGAGAGAGGCCACATAAATGTACTGAATGTGGAAAGAGTTTCACACGGGTATGGGACCTCCAGAGACACCAGCGGATCCACACAGGAGAGAGGCCGCATAAATGTACTGAATGTGGAAAGAGTTTCACACAGGCTGGGGACCTCCAGAGACACCAGCGGATCCACACAGGAGAGAGGCCGCATAAATGTACGGAATGTGGAGAGAGTTTTGCTTATATCTATCAGTTGAAAGCTCACACGTGCTTTGAAACCTGTCGTCATTGTGAGATAGTCTTCAAGGATTCAGCAGCTTTCAAAGTTCACCTGAGAAAATGTTCCGAAACATAATGAAGAGAACGTTAACCAATTTATAATTTGATGAAGTTTGAATATTTCTTTCTATTTGAATGGCCTTCAATAACCACTAGTTATCTGAAATATTACTCATATTTATAATTCTTATGGTAATATTTCTGAGAGGCTAATGATGGAATATAAGGGTAAATTCCATGGGGGAATTTTGCCAGCCCCGGGGAGGCAGGACTGACAGGTTTTGGTGAGACTTTGTGCAAGGGCTCACCTTAGAACAGAGATTGTCCGTGTTTGACAGTTTCTCAAAGCTGTCAAACGTGCTCAATTCATCTGTCAAAAATTCTCAACAGTCTGGTTACATCTGCGTTGGTAAAGGTTCCTATCACAAAATATACTGTGTTAAGAAATATAGCAACTGAAAAATTGTTTCCCATGAGATTTTGTGAAAAGATGTTCAGTAAAATGCTGTTATTGCAATTTTCAAAGTTTAAGAAAGTGTCGACAAAAGTTTAATCAGAAGCTGAATTTGAAAATTGAAAAGTTGGATGTGTTGAACTGTGTAATTTATTTGACACAGGCTTGACAGGCCGAAATGTGCTTTAATTTGTATTATTCTGTATTGTATTTAAAATATTCACATGCAAACATTTTAAATCTGTGTCTACATTGTCCAAGTAAAATCTATGTTGATGTACAGAGTTATTCAAACATTATTAAACAAGCAAATTGTGATCTGATTAATTGTCATTCAGCAGTTTATTTAATGCTATATATTTTAGCCTCTAGCCGGTTATAGATAGCGGTCGATGGCACAAAATAGTGCTTTGTAAGTCTGAGGCGGTGTTAAAGCGGTGAGACGGTTGTGTAATACAACGGCAGGAAATGATATACCGTCCGAATAAATTCTGAAAGATCAGTGCAACTGACGGGCCTCCGATGTCATTTTAAACTAAAGTGAAATGTGAGCGATTTAGGTCGAGCATTTGATCAGTGCCTTAAGTTCACTAAATACAACCAAATAAAGTCAGCAATGGGCATCAGTGGCCAAGCCCGGGGTCCCGGAACACCACTCCCCAAATACAGACAGTGCTGAGTAAACGGAGGGTGTAAACACAAGAGCCCAGAAGAATCGGATGTCACCGGCACAAAAGCGACGCTGGAACCCGAGCTTGGAAATACCCCAACAGGACGGTGAGTTTTCGTGTCAAAGAAACACTGAACAAAACTCAAAGTAACAGCGAATGTTTCACTCGGTTACAACTGGCGTCACCTCACTCCGACTAACACTATTGGCGGGGAGTTTGAGGAAATGACTATCGTCTTATGAATTATATATAAATATATATTATAAAGTATGATGAATAATCATTAATTACTGCACTATTTCCTGCAACAGAACTCCGGTCATTTTCGTCAATAGCCTCAAAGTAATTGTGCAAAATAGTGAGAAAGAGCGCTCTGCAAATGATTAGATACAAACAACAACAACTTACATTTATATAGCGCCTTTAATGTAGTAAAATGTCCCAGGGTGCAAAATGTTATAAGATCTCCCCGCCTTTTTCATGGCTGATCTTCGACCTCAACTCCACTTTCCCACCCGATCTCCATATCCCTTGATTCCCCAGGAGTTGAAAAATCTATCGATCTCAGCCTTGGATATACTCAACGACTCAGCATCCACAGCCCTTTGGGGTAGAGAATTCTAAAGATTCGAAGGAATAAATTCCTCCTCATCTCAGTCTTAAATGGCCGACCCCTTATCCTGAGACTGTGCCTCCTAGTTCTAGACTCTCCAGCCAGGGGAAGCAACGTCTCAGCATCTACCCTGTCAATCTCCCTCAGAATCTTACATGTTTCAATGAGTTCACCTCTCATTCTTCTAAACTCCAGAGAGTATAGGCCCAATCTACTCAATCTCTCCTCACAGGACAACCCTCTCATCCCAGGGATCAATCTAGTGAACCTTTGTTGCACCGCCTCTGAGGCATTTATGTCCTTTCTTAGATACCAAGGCCCTGTACAATTGTAGCACGACTTCCTGACTCTTGTACTCCAACCCCCTTGCAATAAAGGCCAGCATGCCATTTGCCTTCCTGATCGCTTGCTGTACCTGCATGCTAAATTTCTGTGCTTCCTGTACAAGGACACCTAAATCTCTCTGAACACCAACAGTTAATAGTTTCTCACCATTTAAAAAATATTCTGGCGGAGAAATTCGTTTTAGCCGCAAAGTTACCGGTATCACCGGTACCTGGAGTGAACGGCCGTTGAAAATGGCCGCAACACTAACGGAGCAAAACTGACCTGGGGGATGGAGATTGTTGGTGCAGCGCATGCCTGCTGTTCAAAGCCATCCTGGTGGTGTTGCTGGAGGCATCCGAGATGCAGTTCCTGTCCAGGTCCGGCATTGCAGCTTCGCACAGCCTCTGGAAGCGAGACTGCGGAGCTTGCAAGGAATTGTGGCCAATGAAGAGGTCTGAGAATTAAAGGGGCCATGCACACTGAAGCAATACACATCAAAATGAAGTGAAAGAATGCAGTTTTCAGTCCTTTCTGCCTTTTAACAAAATATTTAACATTAAAAAGTTCCATGTGTGAACATTCAGCTCTTAAAGCCGAATTCCCTTCCTAACCTCACACACAGCAGTCCAGCTTTGTGCAGGGGGTCAACACTGCAAGACAGGCCCTCTACCCACAGGGGCCAGGAGGCCCTCCAGAAAGAACGATATGGGACCACATCACCGAGGCTGTCACTGCCAGCAGTGTCGCCCCCACCACCTGGCTACAGTGCTCAAAGAAGCTTCATGACCTCAGACCAGTGGTCAAGGTCAGTGAATGCATCTTCAAAAGCCGTCTCCTGCCAACTGCACCAATAGCCTTACACACTGTGTGGTAACACAATACAGCTTCCTGTGACTCGAACTTTATTGCATCACTTCCTGTGATTAGTCCAGGATAAATACTGGACTGATCAGTTGGATCCTGGAGAGGCATAGAGTAAGACCTCTTTTGTATGTAGCACCTTTTTAGTTGATTAAAGCTTACTTTAAGTTCACCACGCGTAAGGCTCATTCTTACGACAATTTAATCAACTTTGGAAAACTTCGCACTCAAACTTTTTGGACGAACTCGGAACTAAGGATCCAGGGAATCACCCATCATGGAAAACATCCTTAAACCATCGCGTCTTGACTTGTACCCAAACACCCCAGCAGCCGGTAAGGTGTGGAAACACTGGTATCGCACGTTTGACAATTTTCTGGAATATTGTAAGGCGGATGATGACTCAAAGTTGCGGATACTCATCAACTGTGTCACCCCGAATGTATTTCAGTATGTGGAGGAATGGGACAGTTACGAGGAGGCAATTCGGAAGCTTAAGAGACTATATCCTAAGACACCGAATGAGGTCTATGCCAGACATCTACTTGCTACAGCCCAACAAGGGCTGGAGGAATCCATTGATAAATTCCTCCAAGAGCTTCGCAGACTTAGTATGGACTGTAACTTTCGGGCAGCCTCAGCTGAGCTGTACCGTGAAGAAATGATCCGTGATGCTTTCATCTGCGGGCTGGCCTCCCCATTTATACGCCAGCGTCTACTGGAAAGTAAGACACTTGAGCTTCAGAGAGCTTATGACATGGCTTGCTCTCTAGATCTGGCAAAAAGAAATGCAGACCTTTATACAGTGCCCAGACCTCGGTCTACTGCCTTAACTACAGTCAGGCAATTTAAGAGGCCACAGGTGAACTCTATTAGGGAGGTCTTTATCCCTGACGATCAATCTGATGACTTCACTGATTAAGAGGATGATGACCCCACTGTGGCAGCCTCTTGGCAATCTAAGAAATGCTTCTTTTGTGGTGATGAGTTCCACCCTCGGAAATTCTGCCCTGCTCGCAATGCGTTTTGCAGTCATTGCAACAAAAAGGGTCATTTTGCAAAGGTTTGCCTATCAAGAGCCGCTACGAGGGCTTATCAAGCTAAGTCCTACCGAACTGCCCCGGTAAGGGCCTATCAAGATGTTCCGGCTAAAATCTATCGTGCTTCCTCTTGAAGAAACACACCTAGAGTTTCAGCCACTCTTTGTGCAACGACACCAATTACAGCTGCTTGTCCTCAGAACCTATTCCATGCAGCTACAAAAGCATCAATTAATGGACATACTTTAGATGCCTTAATTGACTCAGGTAGCACTGATAGTTTCATTAGGGAACAGATTGTTGCAGAGTTAAAGCTACATGTTTTCCCATCGGACCAGGCAGTTGCGATGGCTCAATCATCACTTAATACAAGAATTTCTGGCTTTTGTATGGTTGAAATAACACTTAAGGGTCGCAGGTATCCCTCCACCCGGCTTTCGGTGCTCAAGGACTTATGTAGTGATCTTATCTTAGGGCTGGATTTTCAAAAGCAGCATAAGAAGCTCACCATTGAGTTCGGCGGATCCAAACCTGAACTCACTATTTCTAATATACTACCTCGATTACCGTTCTGTGCATTGTCAGCAGCTTCACTGGATGAACCCTCACTGTTTTCCAGTATCCCTCCTCGATGCAAACCGATTATAACAAAGTCACGACGTTTCAGTCAGGAAGACCAGTCTTTTATTGCGGCTGAGATTTCTCGGCTTTTAGCAGAGGATATCATCGAGCCTTGTTCGTCGCCATGGCGCGCCCAGGTCATTATTGTTAAGAACCCTCTACAACCTCACAAGAAACGGCTGTGCATTGACTATTCACAGACCATCAATCAATATACGGACTTGGATGCATACCCATTGCCTCGCATCGATGATATGGTTAATAAATTGGCTGAGTACACGGTGTTCTCAACATATGATCTAAAAATTGCCTATCATCAGGTACCCTTGAAGGTCTCAGACAAGCAGTATACGGCCTTTGAAGCCAATGGACGGCTGTATCAATTTCGTCGCTTCCCCTTTGGGGTCACTAATGGAGTGGCTGTCTTCCAGCGAGCAATGGATGACCTGGTCAAACAGGAAGACTTGAAGGATACGTTTCCTTATCTGGACAATATTACTGTCGCAGGTCGCAATCAGCGGGAACATGACGCCAATCTCCAACGATTTTGGGATGCACTCCAGCGCCGTAATTTGACATTAAATGCGGCTAAATCCATTGAGTCACAACCAACCATCAACATCCTTGGCTATTGTGTGGGCAATGGCATCATTAAACCTGACCCTGAAAGGCTTCGCCCACTCCAAGAACTCCCGCCACCTAAGAATCCGGTCTCCTTGCGCCGGGCCCTCGGCCTGTTTGCATACTATGCTAAATGGATTCCTAACTTCTCGGACCGAATCCAACCTCTACTGAAGGCCAGCACATTCCCACTAGACACAGCGGCTGTTGCAGCCTTTAACCTCCTGAAAAAACAGTTGGAGAAAGCGGCTCTTCACTCCATCGATGAGAGTCTTCCTTTTGTCGTTGAGTGTGATGCCTCGGAGGTGGCGATCTCGGCCACTCTGAATCAGGAAGGTCGTCCGGTGGCATTTTTGTCCAGGACTTTTCAAGGGGCTGAGCTACATTATCCTCCAGTCGAGAAAGAAGCTACAGCCATCATAGAGGCAGTACGGAAGTGGAGTCACCTCCTAGCTCGCCAGCACTTTACCTTAATCACGGACCAGCGATCGGTCGCCTTCATGCTCGATAATCGAAAACGGACCAAAATTAAAAATAATAAAATCCAGCTTTGGCGGCTGGAATTGGCCTCTTTTGGTTACACCATCCACTATCGACCTGCCAAGGAGAATGTGGCTCCAGATACCCTCACACAAGCATTCAGGTCCGCCATGGCACCCTCTACGCTCGTAGACATCCATGATGGGTTGTGTCATCCGGGCGTTACTCGCATGCTACACTTCGTGCCGTCCCGAAATCTCCCATTCTCTACCGGGGATGTAAAGAAGATGTGCTCGGACTGCAGAGTCTGTGCGGAATTGAAACCTCGGTTTTTCCGCCCCTCGGGTGGTATACTCATACATGCGACCCAGCCAATGCAACGGCTTAGCATCGATTTTAAGGGGCCGTTGCCCTCTTCAACTCGCAACACTTATCTATTGACCATGGTCGATGAGTATTCCCGTTTTCCGTTTGCCTTTCCCTGCCCCAATATGCTGACGACCACGGTTATCAGCTGCCTTGAGCAGGTATTTGCTTTCTGTGGCATGGCATCCTATGTTCATTCGGATCGGGGCCCTTCTTTTATGTCAGGAGAACTCAAGGCCTATCTCTCGGAACGGGGTATTGCTGCCAGCAAAACGACGCCTTATCATCCGGTAGGGAATGGGCAAGTCGAGCGTTTTAACGCTATCATCTGGAATGCGGTACGTCTGGCTTTGAGATCTCGGGGCCTACCCAACCAGCAATGGGAAGCAGTACTTCCAGACGCATTACACTCCACACGGTCCCTCCTTTCGACCGCCACAAATACGACGCCTCATGAACGGTTCTTCCGATTTCAGCGTCGCTCATCCTATGGGATTTCTCTCCCGTCGTGGCTGACTGCACCGGGACCAGTGCTGCTCTGAAGATATGTCGGGCATCTAAGAATGACCCTCTGGTAGATGAGGTTGAGCTCACTGACGTCAACACTACCTACGCCTATATTCGGTATCCTGACGGTCGGGAATCTACCGTGTCATTGCGGGATCTTGCTCCCTGCCCGCCGAAACATAGAGGGACACCAGGGGATGATATTGTACCAGGCACATTTCTGGGCTCGCCAGGTGCCTCTCATCACGATCTGGATCTGACGCCGGCTGGTACCTCACTCCAGCGTGCCGACCTGGGGCAGACTGACTATGAGCCCGTCGGGGCTCGCACGCGCAGCCACGATCCACCCTGTACCGTACGCTCAGAAACGGATCTGCCACAGCCCTGCCCGACACCCGTTCGGGCACCAGTACACAGTCAGGATCGTCCTGACCCCTCACAGAGCGGGCTGGATCACTCGGATTCTGGTCCACGGCCCGCGGCGGGTAAACGGGCTAGGGGCCCTCTACCGCTACGAGAACCCAAACGGGTGCGGCTCTCCCTCGTCCAGCGGCTACGAAATGGAGGGAGAATGTGGTAACACAATACAGCTTCCTGTGTCTCGAACTTCATCCCGGCCTCCTAATCTTTTGGGGGGGGGGAGAATGTGGTAACACAATACAGCTTCCTGTGACTCGAACTTTATTGCATCACTTCCTGTGATTAGTCCAGGATAAATACTGGACTGATCAGTTGGATCCTGGAGAGGCATAGAGTAAGACCTCTTTTGTATGTAGCACCTTTTTAGTTGATTAAAGCTTACTTTAAGTTCACCACGCGTAAGGCTCATTCTTACGGCACACTGCTCAATGCACGACCCTCACCCCCAATCACTCACCTACCAACATTCTGCACCAATCACGAGGCACACCTCCCATTCCTAGCCTCACCTCACCCCCTTGGATGAGAAGGTGCAGGACATTCTCGGCAGGGGCCTTGGCCAGTGGCGGGGCTCAAAAGATAAAAGATTCTGGTAGTGATGGTGGAGCCCAGCACGTGAGTGCAAAAGACAAGGCTGAAGCGCTTGCAACCATCTTCAGCCAGAAGTGCCGAGTGGATGATCCATATTGGCCTACTCCTGACGTCCAAAATTCCCGAGATTCTAGAACAGTTCCAGCGGATTGGAATGTAGCAAATGTAACACCGCTATTCAAGAAAGGAGGGAGAGAAAACATAGAACTACCGGCCAGTTAGCTTGACATCAATTGTCGAGAAAATGCTGGAATCCATTATTAAGGAAGTGGTAACGGGGCATTTAGAAAATCATAATATGATTAGACAGAGTCAACATGGTTTTATGGAAGGAAAATCATGTTCAACACCACTATTTTTTTGCACAATTTCTTTGAGGCTATTGATGAAAATGACCGGAGTTCTCTCGTAGGAAATAGTGCAGTAATTAATGATTATTCATCATACTTTATAATATATTTATATATAATTCAGAAGACGATAGTCATTTCCTCAAACGCCCCGTCAAACTCCACAGGAAAAGTGATCCATCCGTGGATAACTAAAGATGTTAAGGAGAGTATTAGATTAAAAGAGGCTTATAATCTTGTGAAGAATAGCAGTATGCCTGAGGATTGGGAGAGCTTTAGAAACCAGTAAAAGATGACCAAAAAATTGATAAAATGGGAGAAGATAGAATGAGAGTAAACTAGCAAGAAATATAAAAACAGATTGTAAGAGCATCTACAAGTATGTAGGAAGGAAGAGAGTAGCAAAAGTAAGCGTTGGTCCCTTAGAGGCTGAGAAAGGAAAAATTATAATAGGGAATAAGGAAATGGCAGACTTTAAACAAATAATTTGTATCTGTCTGCACCGTAGAAGCCACAAAAAGCATAACAAAAATAGTGGGGAACCAAGGGACTAATGGTCTACAGAGCAGTAGTGATACCCGCCCTCCTGTATGCCTCAGAGACATGGACCATGTACAGCAGGCACCTCAAAGCACTGGAGAGGTACCACCAACGCTGCCTCCGCAAGATCCTGCAAATCCATTGGCAGGATAGGCGCACCAACGTCAGTGATCTCGCTCAGGCCAACATCCACAGCATCGAAGCTTTGACCACGCTCGTTCTGCATCGATGGACGGGCCACATCGTCCGCATGCCCGATACGAGACTCCCAAAACAAGCGCTCTACTCAGAGCTCCGACACGGCAAGAGAGCCCCAGGTGGGCAGAGGAAACGCTTCAAGGACACCCTCAAAGCCTCCTTGAAAAAGTGCAACATCCCCACCGACACCTGGGAATCCCTGGCCCAAGACCGCACAAAGTGGAGGAGAAGCATCCGGGAAGGCGCCGAACACCGAGAGTCTCTTCGCCAGGAGCAAGCGGAAGCCAAGCGCAAACAGCGGAAGGAGCGCACGTCAACCCAAGCACCCCACCCACCCGCCCCTTCAACCACCGTCTGCCCCACCTGTGACAGAGACTGCAGATCCCGCATTGGACTCATCAGTCACCTGAGAACTCATTTTTAGTGTGGAAGCAAGTCATCCTCGGTTCCAAGGGACTACCGAAGAAGAAGAAAACTTTATCAAATAGTTTTGAGATTGTAACAGAAAACAAATGATACTTTGGCTACAGTTCCCAATTTTGGTCAGAATCCTTACATTTCGGTTCTTGTTTTTCCACCCACATTGTGGTCCATTTGATACCGAGTTCCTTGGCATATTCATCACCATACCAGACCAGCAGCTCGCACCGAGGAGGAACAGGCTTGCAGGTCCTGTAATAAATTTTGCCGCAGTGTTGAAAGGCTACAAGGTTCTGCTCCTCCTCCTTTCTGGCACAGTTAACAAACCTGGAACAGAACAAGCGTAGACTTTTCCATTCTCATCCGCTTGACTGGCTTAACTTAGCTTGTGTTCCCTTGAGTTTAGATCGAGGGGTGATCTGATCGAGGTGTTTATGATGCTGAAGGACATACTTGCCTTAGAGGCGGTGCAACGAAGGTTCATTAGATTGATCCCTGGGATGAGAGGGTTGTCCTATGAGGAGAGATTGAGTAGATTGGGCCTATACTCTCTGGAGTTTAGAAGAATGAGAGGTGATCTCATTGAAACATACAAGATTCTGAGGGGGATTGACAGGGTAGATGCTGAGAGGCTGTTTCCCCTGGCTGGAGAGTCTAGAACTAGGGGCATAGTCTCAGGATAAGGGGCCGGCTTTTTAAGACTGAGATGAGGAGGAATTTCTTCACTCAGAGGGTTGTGAATCTTTGGAATTCTCTGCCCCAAAGGGCTGTGGATGCTCAGTCTTTGAGTATATTCAAGGCTGAGATCGATAGATTTTTGGACTCTAGAGGAACCAACAGATATGGGGATCAGGCAGGAAAGTGGAGTGAGGTTGAGGTTGATAATCAGCCGTGATCTTACTGAATGGCGGAGCAGGCTGGAGGGGCCGTGTGGCCGACTCCTGCTCCTAATTCGTATATTATGAAAGGAGTTGATAGGGAGATACGGAGAAACTATTTCCTCTGGTGGTAACTCGAGGGCATAAACTTAAAATTAAAGCTAAAGCATTGAGGAGTGAAATCAGGAAGCACTTCTTCAACAAAGGGGAGTCGAAATCTGGAAAACTCTCCCCCCAAAATGCTGTGGACCTTCTGCCTCTCGAGTTCTACTGACTGAGCCAAGCTGATCCGTGACCTCTACCACCTAGAAGGACAAGGGCAGCAGGCGCTTGGGAACACCACCACCTGCAAGTCACACACCCCATCCCAACTTGGACATACATTCCTTCATCGTCGCTGGGTCAAAATCCTGGAACTCCCTCCCGAACAGCACTGTGGGAGCACCTTCACCACACGGACTGCAGCGGATCAAGGCGGCGGCTCACCATCACCTTCTAAAGGGCAACTAGGGATGGGCAAAAAATGCTGGCCTTGCCAGCGATGCCCACACCCCATGAACAAATAAAAAAAATGGAAGGACCTCCCAGCAGCGCTATTTAAAGGAATCATCACCAACATTGAGGGAGATGGAGCAGAGGCAGCGAAGAAGAGGACAAGATGCTCACACCAGGAGGAGAGGCAGGAGAGCTCTCAGCAGGAGGCCTTACCCACCTAGGGTCTTCCAAGAGCACTTCTCCTATCTGCACTTAAGCCAGGAGCAGTGTATTGGGCGGCTCTGCTTCACCACACGGACTGCAGCGGATCAAGGCGGCGGCTCACCACCACCTTCTCAAGGGCAACTAGGGCTGGGCAATAAATGATGCCTTGGCAGCGACGGCCACATCCCGTGAATGAATAATAATACATTAAAAAAAACAGGAACTCAAATTTCTAGTACAATGCAACTACAAACCTCATCTATATGGCTAATTCCAAAGAAACTAAAATGTCCTCCTGAAAATCAAGAACAAAAGAGGTCCTTGATGTGGAGATGCCGGTGTTGGACTGGGGTGGACAATTGTGAGAAGTCGCACAACACCAGGTTATAGTCCAACAGCTTTATTAGAAATCACAAGCTTTCGGAGCGCTGCTCCTTCGTCAGGTGACAAAGGAGCAGCGCTCCGAAAGCTTGTGATTTCAAATAAAGCTGTTGGACTATAACCTGGTGTTGTGCGACTTCTCACAAAAGAGGTCCAGGGCAATTAATGATCTCGCGAATCTCTCAAGATAGAGATATTTACAGACAGAGCAGTTCAGAATTTAGATGTGGTTAGCACCAGAGTTGATGCTGACTTGTAAACATTCCTTTGATGCCTTGTCTCAGGGGGTAGCACTCTCTCTCTCTCTCCTGAGTTAGCAGAATGGCCTCCTCTTGCTGTACAATTCGATGATATCTCTCGATACCCTTCACCCAACAATATCCTGAAAGCTGTGCTAACCAGTGGGAATGATGCAGTGTTACCGTTCACTTGGTGTAACGCACAGGCTGCGAGCGGTGGCGACTGCACCTGTGGAAATGGCGGGCAGGAAAAGGCCCCTGCTCAATGCAGCGGTTCCCATATATCAGGAAAAACTGGCAGCGGATTGTAACTGAGCGGAAACATAGAGTCGGTGCCATTGCCTTGATCGAATAGGTCGAGCAGGGCTGTGGCGCACCCAAGTTCAGGCAGGAGTTTGTCTGGAATTAGCCAATCCAGGGCAAGATTCGAATAAATTTGGTGCTCATTATAATAAATTTGACTGTGATTAAGGGTGACAGAGAGGCGTGACAGGAGCGAGAGAGTGACAATTACAGGGGGGCAAGAGCCACACTTGCAGAAAGTGCGCGCCGCCGAGGTTATTAGCAGCTCTGCCGTGCCGTTGCTCAGAGGTTTACGGGCTGTTCGTGATCAGACCGCACAGCTGAAAGAAGGATCCCAAGAGCTGTTGGAGAGAGAATCATACATTGCGGGTTTAATATGATGCACAGCTTATAGGAGAGCCAAATCCCTCTGATATTTTTAGCGACCAGGAGTCGGGCGCTGCGCAGATTCAGGCCCGAGGCTGTCGGCGATTCCCAGGAGGCCGTCATTCCAGTGCGACTATGGGAATCCGCCCCTAGATTTGTTCCCACGCGGGCCAATAGCAGAAGGTCGTCCCCCGGGGGTGGGAGGGGGAGGGGCGGGTGATCGATCACACATCGCTTCCTTGCTCTCCGCCGGTCGAGCTCCCAGCTAGGCCGCACTCGAAGCCTGGGACTCGCCTGAGCCAGAGGCCCTGCCCCCGGCCCCCTCCTCCCTGTACCCCTTCAGCAGCTGGTTGAGCAGGGTCTTCTCGTTGGCCCCTTGCCGCCGCACGAGGAGGGGCGGCAGCGGGTTGCGCCGGTACTCGATGACCGCCATCTTGGCCCGGTCCAAGTTCTCCCGGGTGGGAATCTGCATCATCCGCACGGAACTCCCCCGGTGGTCCTGGAATCGCGGAGCCAGGACCTGGAAGAGCTTCGGGATGAGATCTTTCTCCTGAAACAAACAAAAAAAAGAGGTTTATTCCCAGAAATATTCCACTCTGCCCCTCCCCACAACCGGGCCCAATAAGAACTCTCCCTTCTCAGTTACGGCTCACTCTCGCCTCCGAGTCATAAGGTCGTGGGTTCGACCCCACTCCAGAGACTTGAGCACATAAACCAGGCCGACACTCCCAGTGCAGTGCTGAGGGAGCGCCGCACTGTCGGAGGGGGCAGTACCGAGGGAGCGCCGCACTGTCGGAGGGGCAGTACCGAGGGAGCGCCGCACTGTCGGAGGGGGCAGTACCGAGGGAGCGCCGCACTGTCGGAGGGGGCAGTACCGAGGGAGCGCCGCACTGTCGGAGGGGGCAGTACCGAGGGAGCGCCGCACTGTCGGAGGGGGCAGTACCGAGGGAGCGCCGCACTGTCGGAGGGGGCAGTACCGAGGGAGCGCCGCACTGTCGGAGGGGGCAGTACCGAGGGAGCGCCGCACTGTCGGAGGGGGCAGTACCGAGGGAGCGCCGCACTGTCGGAGGGGGCAGTACCGAGGGAGCGCCGCACTGTCGGAGGGGGCAGTACCGAGGGAGCGCCGCACTGTCGGAGGGGGCAGTACCGAGGGAGCGCCGCACTGTCGGAGGGGGCAGTACCGAGGGAGCGCCGCACTGTCGGAGGGGGCAGTACCGAGGGAGCGCCGCACTGTCGGAGGGGGCAGTACCGAGGGAGCGCCGCACTGTCGGAGGGGGCAGTACTGAGGGAGTGCTCCAATGTCGGAGGAGCAGTACTGAGGGAGCGCCGCACTGTCGGAGGGGCAGTACTGAAGGAGCGCTGCACTGTCGGAGGGGCAGCACTGTTGGAGCGACGCACTGTCGGAGGGGCAGTACTGAGGGAGCGCCGCACTGTCGGAGGGGCAGTACTGAGGCAGCGCCGCACTGTCGGAGGGGCACTACTGAGGGAGCGCTGCACTGTCGGAGGGGCAGTACTGAGGGAGTGCTGCACTGTCGAGGGGCCGTACTGAGGGAGTGCTGCACTGTCGGAGAGGCAGTACTGAGGGAGCGCCGCACTGTCGGAGGGGCAGTACTGAGGGAGGACTGCACTGTCGGAGGGGCAGTACTGAGGGAGCGCCGCACTGTCGGAGGGGCAGTACTGAGGGAGCGCTGCACTGTCGGAGGGGCAGTACCGAGGGAGCGCCGCACTGTCGGAGGGATTCACTGTCGGAGGTGTCACCTTTCACATGAGAGGTTAAAACTGAGGCCCCGTCTGCCCTCTCAGCTGGATGTAAAAGATCCCATGGCCACTATTTTGAAGAGGAGCAGGGGAGTTTTCCCTGCTGTCCTGATGCCAATATTTATCCCTCAACCAACATCTGCTCATGATCACATTTCTGTTTGTGGGACCTTGCTGTGCACAAATTGGCTGCCGCGTTTCCTACATTACAACAGTGACTACAATTAAAAAAAAAAGTACTTCATTGGCTGTAAGGCGCTGTGGGACGTCCTGAGGTAGTGAAAGGCGCTATAGAAATGCAAGACTTTTTTTTCTTCAATCAAAGACTAACTCGGGGAGAGTTGGATCAGTGACTTGCTGTGCAGTGGATTGAAATTTCCCGCTCTGTGCGGAGCCGCATGATTGGTCAGTAGTCTGGGCCCAGGGTTGCAGGACTGGTGGGGTGGGGGGTCGGGAGTGAGCTCTGGAGCCCAGGGTTGCAGGACTGGTGGGGTGGGGTGGTCGGGGAGTGAGCTCTGGAGCCCAGGGTTGCAGGACTGGTGGGGTGGGGGGTCGGGGAGTGAGCTCTGGAGCCCAGGGTTGCAGGACTGGTGGGGTGGGGTGGTCGGGGAGTGAGCTCTGGAGCCCAGGGTTGCAGGACTGGTGGGGTGGGGGGGTTCAGGGAGTGAGCTCTGGAGCCCAGGGTTACAGGACTGGTGGGGTCGGGGAGTGAGCTCTGGAGCCCAGGGTTGCAGGACTGGTGGGGTGGGGGGGGGTCGGGGAGTGAGCTCTGGAGCCCAGGGTTGCAGGACTGGTGGGGTGGGGGGGTTGGGGAGTGAGCTCTGGAGCCCAGGGTTGCAGGACTGGTGGGGTGGGGGGGGTCGGGGAGTGAGCTCTGGAGCCCAGGGTTGCAGGACTGGTGGTGTGGGGGGGGGTCGGGGAGTGAGCTCTGGAGCCCAGGGTTGCAGGACTGGTGGGGTGGGGGGGGGGTCGGGGAGTGAGCTCTGGAGCCCAGGGTTGCAGGACTGGTGGGGTGGGGGGGGGGGGGTGGTCGGGGAGTGAGCTCTGGAGCCCAGGGTTGCAGGACTGGTGGGGTGGGGGGGTCGGGGAGTGAGCTCTGGAGCCCAGGGTTGCAGGACTGGTGGGGTGGGGGGGGTCGGGGAGTGAGCTCTGGAGCCCAGGGTTGCAGGACTGGGGGGGTGGTCGGGGAGTGAGCTCTGGAGCCCAGGGTTGCAGGACTGGTGGGGTGGGGTGGTCGGGGAGTGAGCTCTGGAGCCTAGGGTTGCAGGACTGGTGGGGTGGGGGGGTCGGGGAGTGTGCTCTGTAAAAAAACCACTCACATCCAGGTATTTAGGGTTACAAGGATACACGGCACAGAAACAGGCCATTTGGCCCAACCAGTCCATGCCGGCGTTTATGCTCCACTCGAGCCTCCTCCCGTCTTTCCTCATCTAACTCTGTCAACATAACCCTCTATTCCCTTCTCCCTCATATGTTTGTCCAGCCTCCCCTTAAATGCATCTTTACTATTCGCTTCAACCACTCCCTGCGGTAGCGAGTTCCACATTCTCACCACTCTCTAGGTAAAGAAGTTTCTTCTGAATTCTCTATTGGATTTCTTAGTGACTATCTTATATTGAAGGCCTCTAGTTATGCTCTTCCCCACAAGTGGAAACATTCTCTCTGTATCCACTCTATCAAAATCTTTCATAATTTTAAAGATCTCAATTGGTTCACCCCTCAGCCTTCTTTTTTCAAGCGAAGAGAGATCCAGCCTGTTCATCCTTTCCTGATGTGTATACCCTCGCATTTCTGGTATCATCCTTGTAAATCTTCTCTGCACCCTCTCCAGTGCCTCTATATCTGTGCCTTTTTATAATATGGCGACCAAAATTGTACGCAGTACTCCAAGTGTGGTCTAACCAAGGTTAAATACAAGTTTAGCATAACTTCACTACTTTTCAATTCTATCCCTCTAGAAATAAACCCTAGTGCTTGTTTTTTTTTTTAAATGGCCTTGTTAACCTGTGTCGCTACTTTTAGTGATTTGTGTATTTGTTCTCCGAGATCCCTTTGCTTCTCCACCCCACCCAGACTCGCACCCTCCAAGTGATAAGTGACCTCCCTATTCATCCTACCAAAATGTAATACCTCACATTTATCTGTGTTGAATTTCATTTGTCAATTATATGCCCATTCTGCAAGTTTATTCATGTCCTCCTGTAACTTGTTGCAGTCCTCCTCAGTATTAACTATTCCCCCAATTTGGTGTCATCCGCAAATTTAGAAATTGTGTTTTTGATTCCAAAGGCTAAATCGTTAATATAAATTGTGAACAACAGTGGTCCCAGCACTGATCCTTGTGGACCACCACTACCCACCTTCTGCCACTGTGAATAGATACCTTTTACCCCTACTCCCTGCCTTCTGTCTTGATGCCAGCTAGCTACCCTGACTCTGCATTCTGACCTTATTCATTAGTCTATTATGTGGTATCTTATCAAAGGCCTTTTGAAAATCTAGATAAGTTACATCTACTGCATTACCCTTGTCTATTCTCTCTGTTACCTCTTCAAAAAATTCAATGAGGTTGGTCAAGCAAGACTTTCCCTTTTGAAATCCATGCTGACTATTCATTATTATATTTTTGGCTTCTAGATGTTCTTTTTTCTCCTTTAGTAGGGATTCCATTGTTTTTCCTACCACCGATGTTAAGTTGACTGGTCTATAGTTCCCTGGACATATTCTATCTCACTTCTTAAATATAGGTATTATGTTAGCTATCCGCCAGACCTCTGGCACTACACCTTTTTTGAACGAATTATTAAATATGTGTAGTAATGCCTCTCCTGTCACTTGCCTAAATTCTTTTAAAATCCATCCGGACCAGATGTTTTAACCTCTTTGAATTTGATTAGTTTATTTAATATATCCCCTCTTTTTATTTTAAATGCACTTATCTCATTTCTAATCTCATCATCCAATGTCATGTCCACCCATTCTCTCTCCCTAGTAAATACTGAAGCAAAATAATTATTTAATATTTCTGCCATCTCTCTATCGTTACCTGTGGTATTGTCCTGTGTATCCCTTAGTGGCCCTATTCCCATCCCAACCTTCCCTTTTTAAATTGATGTGCCTGTAAAATATTTTACTATTTTGTTTTATGTTCCTTGATAATTTAATTTCATAGTTCCTCTTTGCCTTCCTAATTGTTTTTTTGACTTCTCTCCGAATCCCTTCGTATTCTCTCTTGTCATGCTCTCCCCTGCTGTCCATGTACTTAATGTATGCCTCTTTCCTTACCCTCAATTGTTCCCTTATGGCTTTATTCATCCATGGAGTCTCATTAGTGTTTAGCTTGTTCTTGTTTTTTAGCTGAATATATTATCCTGGACTCTGTTGAACACCGTTTTAAATGTTTCCCATTGCTGTTCACCGTCATTGTTGCCAGTATTGTTGTCCATTTTATTTACCCAAGTTCTATTCTCAGCCCCTCAAAATAAACTTTTCCCCAATCTATTACCGGGTCTTCATCATACTTATGTCCTTCTCAATTATTCTTTTACAGTAAATCTACCTCCACACTGTCCCATCAAACACTCCCGGGACAGGTACAGCACGGGGTTAGATACAGAGTAAAGCTCCCTCTACACTGTCCCATCAAACACTCCCAGGGCAGGCACAGCACGGGTTAGATACAGAGTAAAGCTCCCTCTACACTATCCCATCAAACACTCCCAGGGCAGGTACAGCACGGGTTAGATGCAGGATTTATTTCCCACACTCAGTCCACAGTCTCCTCCTAATAATGCTTTTATCAAAGTTGACATTCATGAAAGACCATTTTAACTGTTCAACATCTCTGCCCATAGTCTGCCCCATCCCCAACCCCATCTGCCACAACCCCAAGAAACAACATATCATGGATCGCTCGGGCCTGTGCTGTTGCACCTTGCAAACATCTGTGTCCCACCAGAGCTCTTGGGTTGGTGCAAGACCCTTCTGAACTCACTGCCCAAAGCACCTCATCACCCCTACCCCCGTCCCAAGCCTGGGAAGAGTGACAAGAGTGAGAAGAGGAGAAACGAAAGGACGCTTGTGAATCTGACGCCAAGGTGCCCATTTCATCCAGCGGGCTGTTCCACCATGTGGGCCATCGCAACCGGTGCAGCATGTGTGTCCATTCGCACACGGGCACGGCCTTTCAAACTGTCGGGAGGGAGGATGGGGGTGGAAAGGGGTGAGGGGAGGACGAAGGAGGTCACTGGATCGCAGTCGGGATCAGGAAGCCCGGTCGACGCTCCCGTCTCCCACAGCCCAGGGAGGGCCCCAGTCAAACTGCAGCGTCGCCAAGGCGCTTTGCGATGGGCAGCGCAGCGACATCGCGGTCGTGGCGGAGTGACGCTGGCGACACAGGCCGACCCCGAAGACCCCGCGGCCCCCACCCCACCGTCCCCCAGCCCCGCCCCAGAGATACTGACCGTCAGCCAGAAGTCGGCCATCTTCATGGCTTTCTGGTCTGTGTCCCCTCGCTTGGCGTAATCCACCAGCTGGAAAGCAAGGGCAGATCAGTCAAACCCGCAGGCTCCTTCCCAGCACAGACACAGGCCAGTCGGCCCCTCAAGCCTGCCCTCCTTCTGTACGCGAGCAATCCCCAAACCCATCCCACTGCCCCGCTCTCTCCAACTACAAATATTGATGTCCATACTTAAGAAAAGACATACTTGCTCTCGAGTCAGTACAAAGAAGGTTCACTCAGTTAATCCCGGGGATGAGGGGATGGACATATGAGGAGAGGTTGGGTAGATTGGGACTCTACTCATTGGAGTTCAGAAGAATGAGAGGCGATCTTATTGAAACATATAAGATTGTGAAGGGGCTTGATCGGGTGGATGCGGGGAGGATGTTCCCGATGATGGGTGAAACTAGAACTAGGGGGCATAGTCTTAGAATAAGGAGCTGCTCTTTCAAAACTGAGATGAGAAGGAACTACTTCACTCAGAGGGTGGTAGGTCCATGGAATATGCTGCCCCAAAAAGCTGTAGAAGCTACATCATTAAATAAATTTAAAACAGAAATAGACAGTTTCCTAGAAGTAAAGGGAATTAAGGGTTACGGTGAGCGGGCAGGAATTTGGACATGAGTCTAGGTTTGGATCGGTCAAGGCCCTGTGGGTAGTGGAGCGGGCCCAGGGACCGTGTAGCCTGATTGTGCTCCTATTTCGTGTGTGCAATTCTGTTAGATTCAGGAGATGGTTCTGTGATAGTAGATTGGCGGTTAGGATCAGATCAGCCATGATCTTATTGAATGGCGGAGCAGGCTCGAGGGGCCAACTGGCCTACTCCTGCTCATATTTCTTATGTTCTTATGTTGATCCCAAATTCCCCCTTTCACAGAGGCCATGGTCTCGGCCTCAACCTCCTCCCCATGGCTTCAGTGACGTGGAGGATTGGAGAAGCTGGGATTGTTCTTCGAGCAGAGAAGGTTTAGGGCAGATTTAACAGAATCACAGAATGATACAGTGCAGGAGGAGGCCATTCGGCCCATCGTGCCTGTGCTGGCTCTTTGGACCCACTCCCCTGCTCTCTCCCAGAGCCGGAAAATCTTTCCTTTTCAAGTATTTATCCGATTCCCTTTTGAAAGTTATTATTGAATCTGCTTCCACCGGCCTTTCAGGCAGCGCATTCCAGATCACAACAACTCGCTGTGTAAATAAAATGTTTCCTCATCTCCCCTCTGGTTCTTTTGCCAATCACCTTAAATCTGTGTCCTCTGGTTACCGACCCTTCTGACATTGGAAACAGTTTCTCCTCATTTACTCTCAAAACCATTTACGATTTTGAATACAATCTTCCCCTTAACCCTCTCTGCTCTGAGGAGAACAATCCCAGCTCCTCCAGTCTCTCCACATAACTGAAGTCCCTCATCCCTGGAACCATTCTCGTAAAGAGCGGCGTTCAAAATCATGAGGGGTTTTGATGGAGTAAATGAGGAGAAACTGTTTCCACTGGCAGGAGGGTCGGTAACCAGAGGACACAGAGTTAAGATAATTGGCAAAAGAACCAGAGGGGAGATGAGGAGAATTGTTTTTACACAGCGAGTTGTTGTGATCTGGAATGCGCTGCCTGAAAGGGCGGTGGAAGCAGATTCAATAGTAACTTGCAAAAGGGAATTGGATAAATACTTGAAAAGGAGATATTTGCAGGGCTCTGGGGAAAGAGCAGGGGGAGTGGGAACTAATTGGAGAGCTCTTCAAAGAGCCGGCACAGGCACGAGGGGCCGAATGGCCTCCTTCTGTGCTGTGAGATTCTATGGGAGCATTCCGTGCTTCAACACCTCTGTGTACAGAAATTTCTACTAATCCCTCTCAGAACACTCGTTAAATTGATGGCCTCACGTCACTGACTCCCCGAGCACAGGAAATTTATTGTCCCTATTCACTCCATCAAAACTCGATCATTTTAAAAAGCTCCATTAAATCTCCTCTTAGCCTTCTCTGCTCCAGTGCAAATAGACCTAGTATCTCAAGTCACCTCTGTGGCTCAGTGGGTAGCACTCGCTCTTGGCTCCGAGTCAGAACGTGGTGGGTTCAAGTCTCACTCCAGAAACTTCAGCACATAATCCAGGCCGACACACCCAGCGCAGTACTGAGGGAGCGCAGCACTGTCGGAGGGGCAGTACTGAGGGAGCGCCGCACTGTCGGAGGGGCAGCATTGAGGGAGCGCCGGGCTGTCGGAGGGGCAGCACTGAGGGAGCACCGCACTGTCGGAGAGGCAGCACTGAGGGAGTGCCGCACTTTCGGAGGGGCAGTACTGAGGGAGCGTCGCACTGTCGGAGGTGCAGCACTGAGGGAGCGCCGCACTGTCGGAGGGGCAGGACTGAGGGAGCGCCGCACTGTTATAGGGGCAGCACTGTCGGAGGGGCAGTACTGAGGGAGCGCCGCGCTGTCGGAGGGGCGGTACTGAGGGATCGCCGCACCGTTGGAGGTACCGTCTTTCGAATAAGACATTATACCGAGGCCTCGTCTACCCTCTCAGGTGGACGTAAAAGACCTGCGGCCACTATTGGAAAAAGAGCAGGAGAAGTTATCCCAAGTGTCCTGGGCTAATATTTATCCCTCAACCAATAATCACTAAAAACAGATGATCTGGACTTTCTTTTAAAATGCATTCATGGGATGTGGGCGTTGCTGCAAGGCCAGCATTTACTGCCCATCCCTAGTTGCTCTTGAGAAGGTGGTGGTGAGCTGCCTTCTTGAAGCGCTGCAGTCCGTGTGGTGAAGGCGCTCTCACAGTGCTGTTTGGGAGGGAGTTTTTTGGGGAGCCTCTTTTCCAGGTTGAATCGCCCAAGTCTGTCCACACAACTCAGTCCCTCTGGTACCGGGGATCGGGCTCGTGGCTCTACTCTGTGATGCCCCTAGTAGTCGAATGTCTCCCTTATGTCTCTGTGTCCAGAACTGGACCCAGTACATTTAAAAGAAAGACTTGCATTTATATAGCGCCTTTCACGACCAAACATCCCAAAGCGCTTTACAGCCAATGAAGTATTTTTGAAGTGTAGTCACTGATGTAATGTAGGAAACGCGACAGCTAATTTCTACACAGCAAGCTCCCACAAACAGCAATGTGATGATGGCCAGATAAACTGTTTCTAGTGATGTTGGTTGAGAAATAAATATTGGCCAGGACACCGGGGAGAATTCCCCTGCTCTTCTTCGAAATAGTGCCGCGGGATCTTTTACGTCCACCTGAGAGAGCAGACGGGGCCTCGGTTTAACGTCTCATCTGAAAGGCGGCACCTCCGACAGTGGAGTTATCCCCGGTGTCCTGGCCAATACTTATCGTTCAATCAATATCAATAAAACAGATTATCTGGTCATTGTTACATTGCAGTTTGTGGGAGCTTGCTGTGCACAAATTGGCTGCCGCGTTTCCTACATTACAACAGTGACTGCACTTCAAAAGTACTTCATTGGCTGAAAAGCGCTTTGGGACGTCCGGTGGTCGTGAAAGGCGCTATATAAATGCACGTTGTTGATTTGGAGGAAAGCAGAGTAACAGCAGCCTGGGCACACGGCAGGAAGGAACAAGATAAACGGGGTGTTCGAAGGGAGGAAGTGATTACCTTCTCAGCGTAAAACCTCATCTCATCAGCCCGGGCCAGGGTGGTTTCAATCCTCTCGTGTCGCACCAACGCAGTCACAAGGTTCCGCAACATATCGATCCGGGACCGGGGTCCCAGCCCCATCCGACGGTAAACTCGCCCATGACTGATCCAGAGGGCAGCGGTGAGATGCATCCTTCCGAGGGGCCGGGAGTCTGGGGGGAATCAGAGACCGGAGCAAAGGTGAGAATTCAACCTTCACAATCCCAGCGTCACGTCACAGCGCGACCCAGAAACGCCCTGATCCCGTCCGCCATTCATCGCCGTCCCCGTCTCACACTGATCACTGACCCTCGGACCCTGTCCCACACTGATCACTGACCCACAGCTCACTCGGGCTGCTAACTCTGGTTGCAGGTATTCCTGGAGATATCATCACACGAACTCCGACCTCCAACCACCCTGCCCGGTCAAACAGCCTTCCCCCCCCCGCCCCGCGTCCCCATCTCCCACTTGCCTGGATGAATGCAGCTCCAACAACACACAAGAAGCTCAACACCATCCAAGACAAAGTAGCCCGCTTGATTGGCACCCTATCCGCCACCTTGAACATTCACTCCCTCCACCACCGGCGCACCGTGGCTGCAGTGTGTACCATCTACAAGATGCACTGCAACAACTCGCCAAGGCTTCTTCGACAGCACCAACAAACCCACGACCTCTACCGCCTAGAAGGACAAGGGCAGCAGGTGCATGGGAACACCACCACCTCCAAGTTCCCCTCCAAGTCACACACTATCCTAACTTGGAAAGAGCACTTCAGCTAGTCCCACTCCCCTGCCCTTTCCCCATAGCCCTGCAAATTATTTTTCCTTCGGGTACTTATCCAATTCCCTTTTGAAAGCCACGATTGAATCTGCCTCCACCACCCTTTCAGGCAGTCAATTCCAGATCCTAACCACTTGCTGCATAAAAAAGTCTTTCCTCACGTCGCCTTTGGTTCTTTTGCCAATTAAAAAGTGGAAATAAATTTCCCGGATTAAAGTGGATGAAACGTTTTAATGAAATCTGAAAGTAATAAAACTAAAAGTGTCATCTGTGGCTCAGTGGGTAGCACACTCGTCTCTGAGTCAAAAGGTTGAGGGTTCAAGTTCCACTCCAGGGTCTTGCAGCATATAAATCTAGGCTGACACTCGAGTGCCGTGCTGAGGGATTGCTGCACTGTCAGAGGTGCCGTCTTTCAGATGAGACGTTAAACCGAGGCCCCGTCTGCTCTCTCAGGTGGACGTAAAAGAGCCCGCGGCACTATTTCGAAGAGGAGTCGGGGAATTATCCCCAGTGTCTTGGCCAATATTTATCCCTCAACCAACATAACAAAAACAGATTATCTGGTCATTATCACATTGCTGTTTGTGGGAGCTTGCTGTGCACAAATTGGCTGCCGCATTTCCCACATTACAACATTGACTACAGTTCAAACTTAATTGACTGTAAAGCGCTTTGAGACGTCCAGTGGTCGTGAAAAGCGCTATAGAAATGCAAGTCTTTCTGTCTTTTAATAAGGATAGATTTAAAAAATAGAAAGTAAATTTATATTTAAGAGATTAAAATCATGTTTTTTTAAATCAAATAGGTTACAATAAAATTAAAGAGGGGTTAAAATGAGCTAATTTTTTTTAAAGTGTGACTAAGTGTAAGAATGTGGTCTGGCCTGAGGCTGGGGAGGGGAGAGGCCGGGGGACCTGGGCCTAGTCTCCAGGGCCCAGCCCGCCCACTCATTCCCGCTCCCGGCGCCTCTCCGGCCCCACTTACCCCAACTCCGGGGCCTTATCGGCGGCTAGCGGGTGCCCACTCCCAGGGCGGCTCTTTCTCCGCGGCTCCGGCGGGTTTTTTAAACAACAAGAAGCCGCTTTTCCCCCTCACATGTGCGCCGCCACCGTCCTTCCGGTCCCGCGTCCCCGCGCTAAACCCGCCGGCCGGCGCACCTCGCCCCGCCAACAAACGTTCCGCCTGTGTCCCATCGGATCAGCGGCAATGCAATCATTTTCACAATAAAAAGACTTGCATTTATATAGCGCCTTTCACGCCCACCGGACGTCTCAAAGCGCTTTACAGCCAATGAAGTACTTTTGGATGTGTAGTCACTGTTGTAATGTAGGAAAGGCGAAAGCCAACTTGTGCACAGCAAGCTCCCGCAAACAGCAATGTGATAATGACCAGATCATCTGTTTTTGTTGTGTTGATTGTGGGATAAACATTGGCCATGACACCAGGGATAATGCCCCTGCTCTTCTTCGTGCCATGGGATCTTTCGCGTCCACCTGAGAGAGCAGACGGGGCCTCGGTTTAACGTCTCAACCAAAAGATGGCACCTCCGACAGTGCAGCAATCGCTCAGCACTGCACTGGCATGTCAGCCTACATTTATATGCTACAAGTCCCTGGAGTGGGACTTAAACCCACAACCTTCTGAGGCAGAGGCGAGAGTGGTCCCCACTGAGCCACAGCTAACACAATCTAATAAGATGAATCATTCGACAGCTTGGGCCGCGCTGCACTCTGGAAGATTGAGTCAACTTTCATGTATGTTTAGATTTTTGCATTTGTACTGGTTTCTTTACATTTTATTGGGGCAGTGGCTTTGTGCAATATATTTAAAAAGTAGTTAAAGTGTGAAGGAAGTGCAGGGAGTGCTGCTGGGCTTTTGCAATGCTTTGGCTCTTAAAGGACGGCCTCTGAGAACACCACTTGCTCCCTACCCTGGGCTCTTTAGTTGCAGCCAAGGGGACAAGCTGCTCGCAGAGGGAGGAGGAGGTGGAGGAAGACGAGGAGCAGGAAGAGGAAGAGAAGGAAGCAGAAGTGGAAAAAGCAGAAGAGGAAAAAGCAGAGCAGGAGGAAGCCGATGAGGAGGAAGCATAGGGAAGGAGGCAACCCAGACAGCCCCTTTCTGGCTGGGACGTACGGGATTGAATCATCCACCAGCGATATGAGTGAACACTACCCCAATTCCCCTTTCAACATTTGTCCCACTCCTAAGCATCCCTCTGTTACTGACCATCACACCGTCCTCTTGGCCACAATGCTGAAATAAAAGCCACCAAAGATCAAACTTTCCAATCCAACTTTATACATTTATCCATCCAATATGACATCAAGAAATTAACTAATCACCCTTATGCATTCCCCGAGTGACTGTCTTGTGTGTGCCTTTGCCTATCCTACTGATGTCACGTGGTGCTCCCCCAGCCTGCAGCATACCTGCTGACTTTCAGTGGGGGACACTTCAAATGGCTTTGCAGGTCGACCTTGAGGAGCTGGTGGCTAGGAGTGTGAAATCGATCGACGGTGTTTCTTAATTTCTTCTTCACTCTCCTCCCCTTCTTGGACACCCACTGGCTGGGCAGGCTGCATTTCTTGGGTGTGTGCAATGAGGAAGGCATAAGGGTGGAGTTGTGGTGAGGGCAGGGCGGGAAAGCAAGAGTTGCATGCGAGAAGGAGGATAACATATGACGATACCAGCATCTTGTTTCCTTGCAGCCTCGCCGCTGGCTAAGCCCTCAGCAATGTGCCCCTACCAAGAATGACTAACACCGTCTCCTCCAAGGGGGTGAGGTGAAGCTAGGAATGCGAGATGTGCCTCGTGTTTGGTAAAGTTCATTGGTAGATGAGTGGTGGCGGGAGGGGGGTTGTCCTGCATTGAGAAGTGTGTGAGGCTAGTGGTGCAGTTGCCAGTAGATGCCTTTTGAATTTGCATTCAATGAACTTGACCACTGGTCTGAGGTCATGAAGGTTTTTTGGCACTGGAGTCAGGTCTTGAGGGTGACACTGGTGGCAATGACGGCCTCGGTGATCTGGTCCGACACCCTTCATTCTGGAGGGCCTCCTGGCCCCTATGGGTAGAGGAACTCTTTTGCAGTATATCCAGATTTGCCGATAACACAAAGATAGGTGGCATTGTAGGCCGTGTAGATGAAAGCATAAAATTACAAAGGGATATTAATAGATTATGTGAGGGGTCAAAACTGTGGCAAATGGATTTCAATGTAAGCAAATATGATTTCATGCACTTTGGACCTAAAAAGGATAGAACAGGCTACTTTCTAAATGGTAAAAAGCTAAAAGCAGTAGATATCCAAAGAGACTTGGGGGTTCAGGTACATAGATCGTTCAAATGTCATGAACAGGTACAGAAAATAATCAAAAAGTCTAATGGAATGCTGGCCTTTATATCTAGAGGACTAGAATACAGGGGGTAGAAGTTATGCTGTATCTATACAAAGCCCTGGTTAGACCACACCTGGAGTACTGTGAGCAGTTCTGGGAACCACATCTTAGGAAAGATATATTGGCCTAGGAGGGAGTGCAGCATAGCTTTACCAGAATGATACCCGAACTTCAAGGGTTAAGTTACGAGGAGAGATTACATAAATTAGGGTTGTATTTCCTAGAATTTAGAAGGGTAAGGGGTGATCTGATCGAAGTTTTCAGGATATTAAGGGAAACAGATAGGGTAGATAGAGAGACACTATTTCCTTTGCTTGGGGATTCTAGGACGAGGGGGTATAGTCTAAAAATTAGAGCCAGACCTTTCAGGAGTGAAATTCGGAAACACTTCTAAGTACAAAGGGTGGGAGAAGTTGGAACTCTTTTCCACAAAGGGCGATTGATACTAGATCTATTGTTAATTTGAAATCGGAGATTGATAGCTTTATGTTAACCAAAGGTATTAAGGTATATGGGTCAAAGGCAGGTATATAGAGTTAGGTCGTAGATCAGCCATAATCTCATCGAATGGTGGAACAGGCTCGAGGGGCTGAATGTCCTACCCCTGTTCCTATGTTCAGTGTTGAAGCCCTGCACAAAGCTGGAGTACTGCCTGCAAGACCCTGCATGCCCTTCCCTGGCTTGCGGAGCCATTTGTGTTCGTGCTGAAGCCCTTATTCCATTTTTTAAGGTTCGGGAGGCAATTCATTTTTAACAGCTGAAGACTGGCATTTGAGAATACGTTTTAATGTTTATCTTTTTCAGAAGGTAGTTGAGCTATAAGCGAAAAAAACGGTTGATTTTTAAATGATTTTTATTTTAGAAGGCAGTTCCCCTTTAAGGAATGGCACTGATTCTAAAATGACAGTCTTGCTTTAAGAAAAGGCTGTTCTAGCTGCAATGACGCTATGGCGACGCATAATTGGGCTTCCTGCTGAGACTACCGCCAGGAAAGGCGGCCTTGCACGGTAAGTTTAGCGCTGGGATAATGTTAATTAGCAGCCAGCACCAATATTGCGTTCCTGCCAGTGCCGTTAATTTCGGCGGCCGTGAACTCTGACCTGCAGTGACACTGGCAGGTTTCCAGCTCTCTCCAATTTTAGCCCATTTTTCTTCCAAACCGGCCTGAAACGCCGGCGCAAACGGGTCCGATTTCCCGGCCGTAGAGAGGCGGAGAGGTTTAGGGAGGGAATTGCAGTGCTTAGGTCTTTGGCAGCTGAAGGCAGGGCCACCAATGTTGGAGCGATTCAAATCGGGGGTGTTCAAGATTCCAGAACGCCTTGTAAAGAAATTAGTTAAAAACTACGATATCGTGGCTTTCAAAGCAGCGTCATCGAAAGGCGTTAAGTCTGGCCACTCTAATATCTGACCCGTTAATTTCGAAGCTACGATGAAAGACAAAAGTTTCGCAGGTGATTGTGCCGTCAGTGGACAGTGGGTGGAGGCCAGCGATGTGAATAATTTGAGGTGGGCATTGTTGTATTCAGGAGGCAGCACTGACCTATTTGTGTCACAGTGGGGGTGAGTTTTGGGGAGTTTGAGCGAGATGATTTCCATTTCAGTGGGCAGGCGTTGTCACTTGACAAGCTACATCTCGGGTAGGTGTAGTTTGCATTCCATGGTTTGTCCAATCAGTGAGGTTTGTTCTTGCACTGATTGCCACTTAAACTAAGTTCAGTATTTACTGGAAGGGTTCAGATTGACGCTCTTGGGATTGGGTGATTTATATATTGTGAGATTTATTTCTACGCGAGTTGTCACTTTAAGTGAGAGCTACACCATATTTTGGGAGGACATTATTTCCTCTCGGGAATGATACTTGGCGGCCCATATTACGATTCCTTCGTTACTGGTTGCGGCTCTGCACAATTGAGGCCTCAGTAGTGGGCTGTCACATACAGTTTGTTTACACCCCACTATATTCTGTGTCACAGAGCATTACCTCACAGAGCCCCCTACTGGTGCAGTACAATTAGAATGTGGAGGCTGTACATCGGTTTAATATATAATTGATTATTCCAGAGCATCATGTACAAACCATTACATCTCTGGCGTGCAGTCTCTGCATTTTTGCTGTAGGAATGTATACAAACATTAAAGCTGTATATTAATATAATTCAGAAGGCAAAACAAGAAAAACAACAACAACTTGCACACATATAGCGCCTTTAATGTAATTAAACCTCCCAAAGCGCTTCCAATAAAATTTGACACTGGGCCACGTAGAGATATTATGACAGGTGTCCAAATGCTTTGTCAAAGACTTAGGTTTTCAAGAGCATCTTAAAGGAGGAGAGTGAGGTAGAAAGGGGGAGGGTTTTGGGGAGGGGAATTCCACAGCTTAATTTCTCAGGAGCTGAAGGCACGGCCGTCCATGGTGAACGAAGAAAATTGGGGATAAGCAAGAGGCCAGATTAAGGAGTGCAGAGATCTCGGAGGGTTGGAGGATGTTACACTGATAAGCAGGGGCGGTGCCATGGAGGAATTGGAAAAGAAGGATGAGAATTTTGAAATCGTGGCATTGCCGGATTGGGAGCCAATGAAGTACAGCGAGTGCAGGGGGTGATGGGTGAACGGGACTTGACGTGAATTAGGATTCGGGCGGCAGAGTTCTGGATGAGCTCAAGTTGAGGAAATATCCTAAAAGCTGCATTATCAGCAAGATTTTAACTCAAAACGTTTTCTTACTATTTTTCTAACATAAGCGCTGATATATATATAATGTCCCTCAGAACGTAATTTCCATAAGGGAGCCCACATAAAGCATTAGTAGTATCAGCACCCAGTGGAGGATGGAACACTCTCCGGGTGTGGATAAGTTGTGCTTGTTTTAATATTCCCAGAAGACATACGAGCTCCTTATCTGAAAAAGATAAATGAGTTAGATGTGTAACGGCCAGAGCATCAATATGTGTAAAATAAATGGACACAGTGCAATAGTTATTTTAATAGGAAACCAGCAAGAATTGCTTTGAATGGAAATTCATAAGCAGTTCAGATGATGAAGATAAGTAATACTATGAAGGGCTTATAGATAGATAGATAGATAGATAGATAGATGATGATAGATCGACCAACTATTAATTAAACAGTGTATGAAACATACCTCTGCAGTTGGCTGTAAACCGATTGCTCCTCTAACTTCAAACCCTGTGAGAAGATGGCACAATAAGTGAGCATTCCTGATCACTCGATAATTCAGAGAGAAAACGAGGTTGTGCTGGAAACCGTATGACTGTTGCATACACTTACCATGTAAGTGGAGTTCAAATCAGTTTCATCCTGGAACATAAAGTTAATAAGGTTAAGTACAGGAGCATTGAGAGATCAGCATCGACAGAAGAGCAAAGACCACTGGTGATATACACGTGGAAAGAGGCGGGTAGAAATGTGTCCAAAGTACATTGATCTCAAAATTACAGAAATAAACACAATCAGCAGTTCTTTCGACAGAAAATAACAGAGAAATTAATGCACCGTCTGTAAGGAATTACTGAGAAATGATTCAAAGGCATCGGAACAATTGATGTACGTGGTATAGGCCGGATATAACTGTCTGAAATAATAGCGCGGAGGCGCTTCACCGCGGTTTATACAGTTGCCTTGTCCGGTATTGTAACTAAGAAGTCAACTCGTTTAAGTTAAATGCGCTAAGAGTTGGTAAGCTATTGCCTGAAACTGTGATTCGAGTGCGAGTTTCTGGTTAGGGACTCGGTTTCAGTCAAAGATTGGAAGCACACGATTCAGTTTGTCGACATGGCTGTCCACTTTCAAAAGGAAAGCTTTAAGAGACAAATTATCAATTGGATTCACCTGCTCAGTTTTCTTCCTTTGAGGAGGAACGTTGATGTAGGGTCCCTCTGAAAGGATAAAGTAGGAGAGTTGAATCATTGCAAATTCATGTTTGCAGTGCTGCCTGAAAAATGCCATAAAATATACTGATGTTGCCCAGCTCATTAATTCTGATGAAGATTCTACAGCTCTCTCTGCCCTTTCTCTCTATAGATACTGACTGACTGGCGGTTTACCTCCAGCATTCCCTACTTTATCTTAAAATAGAGTCTACGCCTCTATGAAGCGTGTCTGCTAACGCAACGCTATTGACCAATAGTGCTTTTCATTCTTACTTATGGATTCTACTGTCCCATTGAGATTCATGTGTTAGATATCTGACTCTGCGGGGAGGGTCGAGTGCTAACGATTGATGCTGAGGTGAGGCATTAGCATTGATTCTGTGGTAGTACTCTCATCCTGAGACACACGGTTGTCGATTCGAATCCCACTCCAGCGACGTGAGCACATCATCTGGGCTCACATTCCCAGTGCAGTACTGAGGGAGCGCTGCACTGTCCGAGGTGCCATCCTTCACATGAGACATTAAACCGTGGCCCTCTCTGCCCTTTCAGGTAAACGTCAAAGACCCCACGGCACTACCGAAAGAAGAGCAGGGACGTTCTCGAGGTGTCTTTCCCAACACTTATGTTTATTTCATTGCTGTTTGTGGGAGCTTGCTGTGCATATATTGGCGGCCTCGTTTCCTACAGTACAGCAGTGACTACACAAGCCATTGTGTACAAACATGTTGTTCCTTTGTTCAAGATTTGAGTGTGACACTGTTATCACCATCAATTTAACATTTCTCACCAATGTTTATCACACTGAGATTGTGAAGCCAAGATTGATCGATAGCCATTGGGAAGGAGGCAACGAAGAAACCTCACTTTAAGAAACAGTTAAACATTAAATAGAAAAGTTCTAAGCCCTGTTTGCAGAAACTTGTTTTGATTTTTTTCTTGCAAAGTTCGCTCAATGCGTGGATAACTCTCAATTGTATGGTCACTTTATGTCCTTCATAAAATATTAAGATTAGGTAAGAAAGTAAAACTATGAATAACATAACGATAGATAAAAAGATCAATAGATAGATAGAGAGTTAGCTATGTAGATAGAGAAGTATATAGACAGAGAAATAGATAGATAGAGTGATCGATAGAGAGATAGATAGATAGATATAGAGATAGATAGATAGAGAGATTGATCGATAGATAGAGAGATAGATCGTCAGCGGGAGAGAGAGAGAGAGATTAGATTATTTGAAAGAGAGGGAGTGGGAGACTGGACGCTACAATTGTGTAAAATTGATCCATGGAATAGGTAGAGGAACCTCGCCGTAACTGAAAATGTCAAACAGTACTTGCCGGATTCCTCATTTTCTTTTGCTGACTTGTGTTTTTTCTTGATCAGCACAACAATGAGAATCGTGGCAAGAACTAACACCGCCAGACCGACTGTTGCACCTGTGATGATTGGAATTCTCTTCGAAGCCTTGGTTGGATCTGAGAAAACAACGTGCGAATACAGAGAAAATAAGAACTGTCTGTATCGAAATGAGTCCAAACATTGTGTAAGTGTGGACTTCCTGTCCGTAATCTTTGTTTCTTTTATCGCGATTTTTAACCAGCTTATTTCAACATTTAAGAGTGGATTGTGTCTGTGTCAAGTTAGAATGTGAATTCTCAGTGTAAGGACGTGCCGAGATGCTGTAGTTGCATTTTGCAGCCAGTCGGTGGCGTTTCATCATCCCAGCGTCCTTTCCCACTGTATCCACTGACACTTGGTGAGCAGCACCATGGGGGGTGGGGTGGGGGTGTGCTTGGGGGGTGTCTGCAGAGACAGCTAATAATGGAAGGCCTTATGCTTCAACTAAATATTGCAACTTCTATATGCATCATCTAAAATTTACACTGTCAGGTTAAAATTGAACTGCATTCTCTTTCTGATCAAATGCTGCACTTTACAGATTGTAGCAGTAAAGGATGGAATAAGGCTCGTGCTTGAAGCTTATCTCCGGTGATTCCACCAGTTTTGATGTGGGTTTTTACAGACTGACTTTGGATGAAAACTTGTTAGAAACAAACCAGATTTCCCCCACTCTTCCCGAGTAGCATCGTATGTCGTAGCGGAAGGTCCGTCGGCCTCGGATTAGGAGCCTGACGGGCCGCCATGTGTCTATTCTTTCCATGGCCGTAAACATCATTATTCCAGCCGATGAGTCCGGAGAGTCTTATAGGTCTTAAGCCCACACCCGGCAGCGGCAGCGGCGAGAGGATAAAGAGCGGCCCGAGAGCGGACCTGAATTAAAACAGCGGCAGCGGCGAGAGGATAAAGAGCGGCCCGAGAGCGGACCTGAATTAAAACAGCGGCAGCGGCGAGAGGATAAAGAGCGGCCCGAGAGCGGACCTGAATTAAAACAGCGGCAGCGGCGAGAGGATAAAGAGCGGCCCGAGAGCGGACCTGAATTAAAACAGCGGCAGCGGCGAGAGGATAAAGAGCGGCCCGAGAGCGGACCTGAATTAAAACAGCGGCAGCGGCGAGAGGATAAAGAGCGGCCCGAGAGCGGACCTGAATTAAAACAGCGGCAGCGGCGAGAGGATAAAGAGCGGCCCGAGAGCGGACCTGAATTAAAACAGCGGCAGCGGCGAGGCTCCGATTAAAAAACATCAAAGAGTGACGTCACAAGGGAGCAGGTAGGTGATTGGTTGATGCGCATTACAGTACTTTTTGTTCTCTAAGTTAGGGAAGGGGGTTAAATTAAGAGCTGAGAAACTGTAACTTGCTAGTACTAATTAAATTAATAACTTAATCCAACTAAAATAATCAAACAATAAACCTAAAATATCGATTGAATAAAATGTTTAACTAATTAATAAATAAATAAAACAAGGTTAGAGATGGCAGGGCAGCTGGTGTGTCGTAACTGCAGCATGTGGGAGTCTGTGAGAGCATCGCGATCCCGAGCAACCACATCTGCAGTAAGTGTCTGCGATATTGAATGATTTTCTTTACCATTGAAAGAAAAGTTTCACCTGATGTTCCTGTAGGCGCATTCTCTGTAGTGAGAGAGGTTGGTGAAGTTCCTACAAAAGATAGGAAAACATGAGTAAACCAATTTCAACAAAATAGACACCAGGGCTCAAAATTGACACAAAACTGAACAAAACTCTCTATATGTGATGAAACCCAAATGATTGACTTATGTCCTTCAGGGGAGGGGGGGGGTCCTGGCCTACATGTGACCGCAGTCCCGGACTATGTGGTTGAATCTTACTGCCCTTGGGGCAACTAGGAATGGGGAATGAACACGGTCTTACCAGCGTCATCTGCATCTCAAGAACAAACTGAAACAAATACACAAACATTGGTTTCTGGAGATAGGGATTGGAATCTTTGGATCTGGAACTTTTTTAAGCCAAATTCTAAGGTGTCCAATAGAGTTTAGAAGGTGTTCAGGCTATACTATCTCAGAGAACCCTTCAACACAAAACAGCGCATGTTACATTACAGATCCGAAAATCATTCATTGATATTACACTGTCAAATAATTAAACTGAGATGTTGACCAATTGAAATCGAACAAGAGAATGACCATCGCCTCCCCATGGCCTTTAACTCACGACCATTTCCCAGCCGCCTGATAGCATCCTCGGAGTCATCACTGATCAGAAGCTTAAACAGACCACTGTCGATCCAGGAGGAGGGCAGAAGCTGGGTACTGTGCGGTATTTTGGATCACCTCCTGACTCCTCAAAGTTGTTTCTCCCTCCTCATTGCTCAAGTGCGGAGTGCAATGGAATACTCACCGGGGGGCCGGATGTGTGCAGCCACAACACCACTCGGGCAACTCAGCACCACCCAGGACAGAGCCGGCTGCCAACTCCACTATTCTAACAGTGGAACTGGGGAGATATTGATATCAATCATCACGGGCAAATGGAAGTATTGTTTGAGATGCGGACTAACCTGATATCTCTAAGAGACGGTTATAAGAACAAGACTTTCCATTCTTCAATCTTACAATATATGTGTAGCGTCCCACATCGGTCAGTTTAAAATTGCTGATGTTTAAACTTCTGAAATCGAACTTGTGCCGCTTGTCTTTATGAATCAGCTCGCTGTTCAGTTTCCATTGGATTTCATTCTTTTTCCAAGTTACTCGGGTATTTTCAATGCTCCAATCTATACTGCTGAAATAGGACAGCCCGGGCATGTCACAGGTCAGGTACACGGAACTTCCATGAGGAATCGGGCCTGAAGGGGTCACAGACACTGTGGGAAGAAGATAACTGGTTGAACTGATTAAAGCCACCCTAGATTAAATCGTGGCACCACCTTAAATTGGTGCTCGAACCTCATTAAAATGATTCATGTGCAGCCAGTGCATCTCCTGCTGTTCCGTGGCATTACTTCTGTTTTGTGATGGGGTGAAAAACCGGACGTCTCTGATGCCCCTTAAAGGCAGTGAGAAAATCTTAATGGGAAGATGCACTGTGGCTAAGGGCAGCGGGAAACGATGTCAAAGAGATAACATTCATGCAAAAGATCAAGTCAGGGCACCAAGTTTCTCCAATATAACGTTTGGGGGCACTGATGCAGATGGTGGACAGGAGGAGGGACATCCTGTCCCCCTCCGGGTTAGAAGAACGTCCAGGCAGCAGCTCCACCGCCAGTGAGGAGAGGTCACTGAAGAGGTGAATACCCGGAACGTATTTTCCAAGACATGGCTGGAATGTTGAAAGAAGTTCAATGACCTCACCAGAGCTGTCAAGGTAACAATACTGATCTCTTTCTCTCTGCTCACACCTCCATCACTTAGAATACTCACAATAACCCCTCACGCGCTATCCCTCACACTACTACAATCACTACACCAAACTCCACTCAGCTTCTTCTCTCACTCACAGAGTGAACTTTATTGCAATCCATACTTCCCTACACTTCACATCTTACACACTGCATAGCAACGATTCTACCAAGATATGCGCATTCTCTAGACACCTCGCAGGACTGTCACTAACACACTCCCTTGATTTTTGGCGGAGTATTTCCTGCACAACCTGTTCCAGGAGGCTGCCATCGGAGAGCATGACCACCCCTCCATACCTTTTTGCCTGGGGAAGTAACCATGTTGGCCATCACGGTCAGGTGGGGGGAGAGTCGTGTTTGTGGTGACAGGTAACACTGGAGGAAACGATGAGCAGAGTATTTTCCACATCTTATGCCCCTTTTCCCTTCTTAATGTTATCTCGCCCTAAACATGCTGCATTACACACTGTAGCAGTTTTCACCAGACATTTCTTCCTCTACTTTGCCTTCACAGTAAATGTTAACTCTTGTGCTTCCCTTTCATTTTAGCTTTAGGAAAATTGGAGATACCTCTGTCACTTCAGGCAGAGGAGGGCGGCCATGAAGAAGCACCATCACTTGATCTGACCCTAGAAAGCAGCAGCTCAGATACTGACACTATGCATACTTTAGAACAGGGCTAGAGGAGGGGTCTTCACATGGTGAATCACCGGGCACAAGTGCACAGAGGCGAGGGCAGGAAGATAGGATGTCAGAGGTGCCAGCTCACTAGAGGTCGAGATCAAAGACTGGCTCTTCTGTAGAAGTCTGAAATGCTCAATTCGAGGGGCCAGGCTCCAAGGAAGGCTGATGGGAATGTTAAAGGACATTTTGGCTGCAATGGTTTGGCTACATTTGGAGTGTGGTATGCAGTTTTAGGTGCCCCATTGGAGAAAGGGCCTAAAAGCCTCAAAGAGTAGACCACCTTGATTCACCAAGGAAAGTGAAAACTGTGAGGAGAGAAAAAGAAATATATTGAGATACTGGGGTTCACTTTTAATGCAGCAGAGAAAGCAAATATGAGATTGAATAGTCTTTTTAATTATGACGAGCTTTATTTGGGTAAATGGGGTAAGACCACTTGTTCTGGTTGGAGAATTAGTGGCCAGGGGTCATAGGTCTAAAGTTGTAATTATCAGAATGTGGTGAGAGGGTACGAGAACTATCTTCAGACAGAGAGTTGTTGGAGCAGCGAATGCTTTTCCATGGAGTGGTTGAGGCAGACATTATTGTTAAGGGAAAAGTGGATAACTATTGAAAGCCAGGGAAGATACAGATCTACAGAAAGAGAGCTGGGCAGTGGGATTAGTGTTGGATTGCAGTGGCAAAGAGCTGGCAGAAACAGAATTGGCCCAAATGGCCTCCCCGTGTGCTGTGAAGGATTCTGTTTATTCAGCACATGGATCTGTCCCACCTAGCTTTGTATCATCAGCAAACTTGGATACATTACACTTGGTCCCTTCATCTAGGTCATTAATATAGATTGCAAATAGCTGAGGCCCCAACACTGATCCTTGCGGCACCCCACTAGTTACAGCCTGCCAACCTGAAAAAGATCCGTTTATCCCTGCTCTCTGTTTTCTGTCCGTTAACCTATCCTTTATCCATGCTACTACATTACCCCCAACCCCATGAGCCCTAATCTTGTGTAATAACCTTTTATGTGGCACCTTATCGAATGCCTTTTGGAAATCCAAATATACTACATCCACTGGTTCCCCTTTACCTATCCTGCTAGTTACATCCTCAAAAAACTCTAATAAATTTGTCAAACGCAATTTCCCTTTCAAAAAACCATGTTGACTCTTCCTAAGCATGTTATGATTTTCTAAGTGACTGAGTACCACTTCCTTAACAATTCATTCCAGCATTTTCCCGACGACTGATGTCAGACTAACTGGCCCGCAGTTCCCTGTTTTTTCTCTCCCTCCTTTCTTGAACAGCAATGTGACCTTACAATCTGCTGGGACCATTCCAGAATCTAGGGAATTTTGGAAGATCAAAACCAATGCATTCACTATCTCTTCAGCCACCTCTTTTAGAACCCTAGGATGTAGGCCGCCAAGTCCCGGGGATTTGTTAACTTTTAGTCCCATTAGTTTCTCTGGTACTTTTTCTCTACTTATATTAATTACGTTAAGTTCATCACCCTCATTAGACCCTTGGATCCCCACCATTTTTGGTATGCCTTTTGTGTCTTCTACTGTGAAGAGAGATACAAAATATTTGTTTAACATTTCTGCCATTTCCTTATTCCCCATAATAATTTCTCCTGTCTCAGCCTCTAAGGGACCAACGTTTACTTTTGCTACTCTTTTCCTTTTTACATACTTGTAGAAACTCTTACAATCTGCTTTCATATTTCTTGCTAGTTTTCTCTCATATTCTATTTTTTCCCTTTATATCAATATTTTTGGTCGACCTTTGCTGGTTTCTGAAACTCTCCCAATCGTCAGGTTTATTATTATTCTTTGCTACATTATAAGCTTCTTCTTTCAATCTAATGCTATCCTTAGCTTCTTTAGTTAGCCACAGTTGGATCACTTTTCCCGTGGAGTTTGTTTTTCAATGGAATGTATTTTTGTTGAGAATTATGAAATATTTCCTTAAATGCTAGCCACTGCTTATCTACCACCATACATTTTTCCAATCTAACTTAGCCAACTCACCCCTCATACCAATGTAATTGGCTTTATTTAAGTTTCAGACTCTAGTTTCGGACTTAGGTAAGACACTCTCAAAATTAACGTGAAATTCTATCATATTATGTTCACTCTGCCCCAGAGGATCCTTTACTATGAATTTGCTAATTAACCCTGTCTCATTACTCAATACAAGATCTAAAATAACCCGTTATCTGGTTGGTTCCATGACATATTATTCAAGGAATTGTCCCGAATGCATTCCATGAACTCGTCCTCCAGACAACCTTTACCAATTTGATTTGTCCGGTCTATAGGAAGATTAAAGTCCCCCAAGATTATTGCATTACCTTTGTTGCAAGCTCCTACTATTTCTTGATTAATATTCTGTCCAATGGTATAGCTACTGTTAGGCCGATATACTACTCCTACCAGTGTTTTCTGCCCCTTGTTAGTCCTTATCTCCACCCATAATGATTCTACTTCATGATCTTCCGAGCCGAGATCCTTTCTCGCTACTGTCCTTATGTCATTCTTTATTATCAGGGCTACTCCCCCTCCTTTTACATTCTGCCTGTCTTTTCAAAACGTCAAGTACCCTGGAACATTTAGTTCCCAACCTTGGCCAATTTGCAACCATATCTTTGTAATGGCTATTAGATCAAACCCATTTATCTCGATTTGTGCCACTAGTTCGTCTATCTTGTTAAGTATACTTCATGCATTCAGATAAAGAGCCTTTAATTTTTTTTACCATTATTCCCTGCTTTGACCTTATTCTCCGCTGCACTGCTACCATTAACTGTCCCTTCCTGTCACACTCTGCTTATTTTTACCCAAATCGCTACACTGCTCTATTGCCTTGACCTTTCTCTTTAGATTTCTAAATTTGCCCTCACCTGACCCCCTCCCCCTTTTTTTAGTTAAAACTCGAAGGAGGCCTCAAATTCGCAAATTCAAAGAGCCCAACGCCTGTTTCAGGCATGGACAAAGGACACCTCTAGTCTATTCTTACCCAATATCTCAGGCGGCTAAATTCCAGTCGCAAATGTATCAACGCTTCCTGCCCGCCATATTGGGACCTTACTAGTCTGAGCCTGTGGGCTGGAAATTCATCTTAAACGACAACGTAGAACGTGTGGTAATGTATTGTCCGCCTGTTATATGCGTCGCCCGATATTCAGTTCCACTGAATTCAATTTCTACCCCAATGAGATTTGAGCAGAAGTGCTGAGGGACAGATCCGGAAATGGAACTGATCTTTACTAGTTGAGACTTTACTGCGGGATTTCCCATAGTTTTTACAATAAAGATAAATACATTGCTGAGAATTTACATTTACTGAACAAAAAAGTGTTTTAGAGGCATACAATAACCTGCCCAGCAAGAAAGCAACACTGCTTTAATGCTACGTTTTTCCACATAACAAATTGTCAAAAAGACACGGAATTTAATGGAACATTGGCGCATATACGAGAAATGGTGAAACAGATTGTGTCAGAGACTATCATACACATATAACTACACCATAAACTGCTTTCAGTAACTCACCATTAATTACTATGAGGCGGGTTTCCATCCTCTTCTCCTTGTGTCCAGAATACAACGAACAGTCGTAATTTCCGGCATCTTCCATTGTCGCTGTGAACAAAAGAGAATAATTCCCCGTCCTGAAACCCTCAGTCTCAGCCAGTGTTATATGCGGGAACCGCGGGGAGCTGCACTGCGGGTTTTTGTTGTACATTGCACAAAGTCTCATCCCATAGTTTCTTGAGCCAGGTTGAAATATCCACTGAATCTCATCAATTTGAGTCGGAGACCGGGAGAAACAAGGCAGCAAAACCGGACCGGACCCATTCGAAAGAACCAGTTCCGGAATATCTCTAACCCTCGCGGTACCTGCACAGGGAGCAAAGTGTGATATTAAACCGGACTGTATAAGGTTGGATAAATATCCACGTTTACCCACAAACTCTGTTCCCTGGGCACCAACACCATCCCTCTCCCTGGCCACTGTCTGAGTCTGAAGCTGACTTTTCGCATCCTTGGCGTCCTATTGGATCCTGAGCTGAGTTTCCCGCCCCATATTCTCACCATCATCAAGGCCGCCATCATCCACCTCCGTAACATTACTCGACTCCGCCCTGCCTCACCTCATCTGCTGCTGAAACCGTCACCCAGGCCTTTGTTACCTCCAAACCCATTTATTCCAATGTTCCCCTGGCCGGACTCTAACTCTCAGAAAACGTAATATGCTATAGTAGAGGCACTCAGCTCATCGATGTGACGTTACTCTGTCCAATAATTAAACGGAGTCTTTACACCAATAAAAAAACAAGGAGAAAGAGGTCAATGTTCAGTAAAAATAGTGGACGGACTAACGCCAAACAAACAGGTAAACGTGACGGTGTTAAACTTGACGCAATAATTTCCTGCTTTCAAATTTCCCGCTGCTTTCCCAGCCCCAGCCCTGCCTTCCAGAGGGGCCTTTGTTTTGTTGCTCTCACATATTTGGAGCAATGCGCCGCCCCACCGGTGAAGCGCTGCCCTTTTGATGGAAGGATCCAAATTCCCGGGCAAATTTCGACTTGTTTGCACCGCCTCCCCCGCCACCAACCCTCCTCCGCACACTCGCATCGAGCGGATCCCAGTGTCTCCTCATCCGGTTTATTTCTTTAGTCGTTGCTCATTCAACCATCTGTTACACTTTGTGCTTCACTGTCAGCCTTTCAGCTGCAGAGAGCTGTGTCCTGTGTGGCCAGAAGAGGCGGAACTAAGGGGCTGACAGTATCTTGGTGTGAGCTCCCCTCCCCCAGCCCTGGCCGCTATGTTACTCCGAAGCTATCTTACAATTAATGTTGATGTGTTATCACATAATGCGATTCCACTCGCATGAGAATAGCGTATCTGGGCTGGAACCAGGAAGCAGGACTCTTGGCTGAAAATGTTACATAGAATTACATAGAATGTACAGCAGAGAAACAGGCCATTCGGCCCAACCAGACCATGCCGGCGGTTATGCTTCACTTGAGCCTTCTCCCATCCTTCCTCATCTAAGTGTATCAGCATAACCCTCTATTCCCTTCTCCCTCATATTCTTATCTAGCCTCCCCTTAAATGCATCTAGACTCAACCACTCCCTGCGGTAGCGAGTTCCAAATGCTCACCACTCTCTGGGTAAAGAAGTCACTTCCTTAAATCCATCTCGACACCATTTTGTCATTTTTTCAGTAAATAATGCAGAGCCTCCCGGACTCAGATCGCTTTGCACAATGTGCGGCCTTGTCCAAAGTGAACTGAAACATTTCAGATCATTATATCTATGTTAATATTTAAATTAGAAATTGTCCCCACATTTCACTGAATGGAGCCCGGAACTACAGCGACCCGATACAGTGATTGCACACTGAAGACAGCAGTATCACGGGAGCGCTGAAACTGTGTCTTAACATAATAACATAAGAAATAGGAGCAGGAGTAGGCCATTTGGCCCCTCGAGCCTGCTCCGCAATTTAATGAGATCATGGCTGATCTGATCTTCGGTTCAGCTCCACTTCCCTGCCTGCTCCCCATAATCCTTCACACCCTTATTATTCAAAAATCTGTCTATCTCCAGCTTAAATATATTCAATGACCCAGCCTCCACAGCTCTCTGGGGCAGAGAATTGTACAGATTTACAACCCTCTGAGAGAAGAAATATCTCCTCATCTCAGTTTTAAATGGGCGACCCCTTATTCTGATACCATGCCCCCTAGCTCTAGGTTCCCCCATAAGGTGAAACATCTTCTCTGCATCTACCTTGTCGAGCCCCCTCAGTATCTTATATGTTTCAATAAGATCACCTCTCATTCTTCTTAACTCCAATGAGTATAGGCCCAACCTGCTCAACCTAACTGGTCTATAGTTTCCTGATTTCTGTCTTCCACCCTTCTTAAATAGGGACATTACATTTGCGGTTTTCCAATCCGCTGGGACCACTCCAGAATCCAGGGAATTGTGGTAGATTGCAACCAAAGCATCCACTTTGTCTGCAGCCACTTATTTTAAGACCCTAGGATGTAGGCCGTCAGGTCCAGGGGACTTGTCCACCTTTAGTCCCATTATTTTACCGCGTACTTTTTCTTTAGTGATAGTGATTGTTTTAAGTTCCCCCTCCCTATAGCCCCTTGATTATGTGTTATTGGGATGGTTTTAGTGTCTTCTACCATGAAGACTGATAGAAAATATTTGTTCAAAGTCTCTGCCATTTCCCTGTTCCCCCATTATTAATTCCCCAGTCTCATTCTCTAAGGGACCAATGTTTACTTTAGCTACTCTCTTCCTTTTTATATATCTGTAGAAGCTCTTAGCTCTTGCTATCTGTTTTTATATTTCTTGCTAGTTTACCCTCTTAATCCATCTTCTCTCTCTTTATTACTTTTTTAGTCGTCCATTGCTGTTTTTTAAAAATGTCCCAATCCTCTGGCCTTCCACTAATCTTGGCAACATTCTATGCCTTTGTTTTCAATTTGATACCATCCTTTACTTCCTCAGTTAGCCACGGGTGGTTCTCCCTTCTCTTAAAGTCTTTCCTTCTCACTGGAATATATTTTTGTTGAGAGTTATGAAATATCTCCTTAAATGTCTGCCATTGCTTATCAACCGTCTTACCCTTTAATCTATTTTCCCAGTCCACTTTAGCCAACTCTGCCTTCATACCTTTGTAATTGCCTTTATTTAAGATCAGGACACTGGTTTGAGACCCAACTTTCTCACCCTTCAATTGAATTTGAAATTCAACCATGCTATGATCACTCTTTCCTAAAGGATCCTTTACTATGAGATAATGTATTAATCCTGTCACATTACACAGTACCAGATCTAAAATAGGCTGCTCCCTGGTTGGTTCCACAATGTATTGTTCTAGGAAATCATCTCTGGTACACTCTATGAACTCTTCCTCGAGGCTGCCTTGGCCATTTTGATTTGTCCAATCAATAGGTAGATTAACATCGCCCATGATCGTTGCTGTACCTTTCTTACAAGCCTCCATTATTTCTTGATTTATACTCTGTCCAACAGTGTAGCTACTGTTAGGGGGCCTATAGACTACACCCACCAGTGACTTATTTCCCTTATTATTTCTTATCTCCACCCAAACTGATTCTACATCTTGCTCTTCTGAGCCAATATAATTTCTCACTACTGCACTGATCTCATCCTTTATTAACAGAGCTATCCACCTCCTTTTCCTTTCTGTCTATCCTTCCGAAATGTCAAATACCCCTGAATATTCAGTCCCCAGCCTTGGTCACCTTGCAACCACGTCTCTGTAATGGCAATCAGATCATACCCATTTATATCTATTTGTGCCGTCAACTCATCTATCTTGTTACAACTGCTGTGCATTCAGATAAAGAGCTTTTAATTTTGTCTTTTTCCTATTTTTCTGTGCTTTGACCCCACTTTCTGATGCACTCTTATTTTTATACGTTCTGACCCTTCCTGTCACACTCTGGCGACCATTACCCCCATCAATACCCTGCTCTATTGCCTTCTCCTTTCTCTTTGAATTTTTTAATTCCCGCTCACCTGATCTCCCCACCCCCCCGCTAATATTTAGTTTAAAGCCCTCTCTGTAGACTTGTCTTTTATCGAATACTTTTGCTCATTCTCGTGTTTCAACAGCAGACGTTCACCCAGCGGGAGCAAGTGAATCTAACATGGGGACTGTTGGCCATTTCTGTCCATAACTTATGGTAGTTTGCGTTACTGATCCATTGTTAACGATGGTGTTGTTTTAGCAAACTTAGCGAATAAGGGAAATGGCGGTGTCATGAAATGTTTGTGCCTCGCGCTGTTTCAAAGGCCACTTCAACACCGATCCTCAGTTTTATCCAGCAGCTGATATCGTCAGTCATTGTTACATTAAAAATAACTTCGAGATGAATTTGATAATTCACAATCCACTTTGCAATGCAGCTACCGTTTTGAGACCTCAACACGGAAGCATTAGACCGATGGGGACAGATAAATCCACACAAGCAACAGTGCTGGAGACTATGATTGTCAATACACAACTGAAAATAAAATTGAATTTGATTTTAAATCATACCTGGATTTAGAACGGCGAGTAGAAGGGAGACCTCGAGAATGGAACACTTCATACTTGCTGCTGTTGAGTTTAAACTAAACGCAGAGAAATGACCGAGCGTGGCAGTTAGCAAAGCAAGAGGAAGTTCTCGTTTCCTTCTGTTAAAAATAAATATCAGGCTCGGTCATGTGATTATTGGTTAGCATTGCCTCAGTCACTAACTGGAATCTCATTGTTTCGACATCAAGACTTGGCTTCGCCATCATAGGGGTAGACAACATTCACGGTGCTTAATTCCTAGATTATCACCGTCTCGAACAAGAATAAGCCCAACGACCATCCCTGGCCCTCAACAGCACCACCATTGTCCAATGACACAACAACATCTTGAAAGACAAAATTGCGGCGAAGCTTGACTGTATCAAGCGTAACAACACAGTGACTAAAGAACAGGGCAGACAGAGGCTGGGTACTCTGCGAGGATTGACTCACCACTTTTCCCCTCAATGTCTCTCCACCATTTACAAAGCACAGTTTAGGAGCATGATGTATACTTCCCACTCACTTGAATAGATGCAGCCCCCACAGCCCACACAATGTTCAAAACAATGAAGCACCAAAACGTTTTTTCCGTATGCGCCTGTGCCACTGGACTCAATATCCACTGCCCCTATCACTGGCACACTGCACCTTGAAAGGAGAAAGGTAAAGAATAAAGTTAATGTAGAGTAGTGTTGCATGACGGGGCTTGGTTCGAAACAGACAATGGTCAAGGAGAGCAGGGAGCAACATTACCAGACATAATGACAAGACTAACCACAGGCAAACGCTGCAAGAAACTAAAAATGTTCTGGTCAACAGACGTGGCGAAAGAGCTGATGTTGCAAGATAGCATAGCTGTGCAGACGGATAACCGCAATAGGAACCACATGACTTAGGCAGCTGACAATGAGTGGACCACAATAGACATGGGCCCAGAAATTCCGATCGCAGGCCTCCCGCGGGCGGAGGGCTGCGATCTGGAAAAATCTGCGCCAAGACCGGAGGGCTCCCGGTAGGCGCAGAGTTCCGGTGCTGGGCCTCTCCAAACTGCCGGTGTGCAGCGCCCACGTGTCCCAGAGGTGCGGGCAGTTCACAGCGTCCCTGGGATCACGTGGGCCATGGGGAGCCAATCAGAGAAGGGAATCTCCCTTCGTACATTTGACAGGAAGACCTGTCAAATATATGAATAGAGATCACCCCCAAAACATAGTAAAACTTTAAATAAATTTAACAAAAACATCACATTTTTTAAATGACTTTAAATTACAGTAAATTAAGTATTTTAAACAAAAAATTTTATTTTTTGAAAAAAATAATTAAAGTTTTTAACAGGGCTAAAGATATACTTATCTTTCTTTAAAATACTTTTAAATGATAAATCAGTGGAAATTTTTTTTTACAAACTTTTTTCAACTCTTATCCTGGTAAAAGCAGGCCTTACACCTGCTTTTACCAGGCGCAAGAATTGTAAGTGTTTTCTGCGGGCAGAGGGTCTCCCAGAAACGGAACTCTCCGCCCGCAGAGGCCCTTCTCCCGGGCAGCCGGAGGATCTGTCAAGAGCTTTCTTGACAGATCGGAAATGCCAGTTTCCAGCGCATGCGCAGTGCATGCCTGAAACCGGCATTTCCGATGTCCCTACGGGTGGGTACACAGCGCGTACACACCCGTAGGGATCGGAATTTTCGCACCAGTGAGTTAACAATTCTCAAAATTAGGGCAAGGTATTAACAGGAACTGGGACAAACGATGTTGTAACATAGAATGTTTTAGAAAAGAGGCGGGAACAATGGCCATTTGGATGAATCAATATCTGAGAACGGCTGTGACAATTTGGAGAAGCTTGGATTAGACAGAGCAGGCTGTCTCCCCACGCGGGCGAATAAAGAATGCTTGAACTCTCAATATCACACTTGTGTTGAGTATTTAAAATTACTCCACAACAATATGTTGCGGAACCTTGTGACAGCGTTGGTGCGACACGAGAGGATGGGAACCACCCTGGCCCGGGCTGATGAGATGAGGTTTTACGCTGAGAAGGTAATCACTTCCTCCCTTCGAAAACCCCGTTTATCTTGTTCCTTCCTGCCGTGTGCCCAGGCTGCTGTTACTCTGCTTTCCTCCAAATCAACAACGTGCATTTATATAGCGCCTTTCAAGACCACCGGACGTCCGAAACCGCTTTTCAGCCAATGAAGTACTTTTGAAGTTCAGTCACTGTTGTAATGTAGGAAACGCACAGCAAGCTCCCACAAACTGCAATGTGACAATGACCAGACAATGTGTTTTACTGATATTGATTGAACGATAAATATTGGCCAGGACACCGGGGATAACTCCACTGTCGGAGGTGCTGTTTTTCGGATGAGACGTTAAACCGAGGCCCCGTCTGCTCTCTCAGGTGGACGTAAAAGATCCCGCGGCACTGTGCAAGGGGGTTCGAGTGAGGAAGTCTTGCTGCTGTTGTACAGGGCTTTGGTGAGACCACACCTGGTGTACTGTGCATAGTTTTGGTCACCTTAACTGAGGAAGGATATACTTGCCTTAGAGGCCGTGCAACAAAGGTTCACTAGATTGATTCCTGGGATGTGAGGGTTATCCGATGATTAGAGATTGAGTAGGTTTGGCCTAAACTCTCTGGAGTTTATAAGAATGAGAGGTGATCTCATTGAAACATAAGATTCTGAGGAGGATTGTAGGGTAGATGCTGAGAGGCTGTTTCCCCTGGCTGGAGAGTCTAGAACTAGGGGGCATAATCTCTGGATAAGGGGTCGGCCATTTAAGACTGAGATGAGGAGGAATTTCTTCACTCAGAGGGTTGTGAATCTTTACAATTCTCTACCCCAAAGGGCTGTGGATGCTGAGTCATTGAGTATATTCAAGGCTGAGATTGGGCGGGAAAGTGGAGTTAAGGTCGAAGATCAGTCATGATGTCATTGAATGGTGGAGCAGGCTCGAGGGGCCGTATGGCCGACTCCTGCTCCTAATTCTTATGCTGTCATGTTATGTACTCAGCAGGTCAGACAGCTTCTGTGGAGAGAGAAACAGAGTTAACGTTTCAGGTCGATGACCCTTCGTCAGAACTCTTATGTTCTTATGTTATGTATAGAGACTAAAGAAGCTGGGGTTGTTCTCCTTAGAGCAGAGCAGGTTAAGGGCATTTTTAATAGAGGTGTTCAAAATTATGTGGGGTTTTGCTCAGAGTAGATAGAGACAGGGTCGGTAACCAGAGGACAAAGATAAAAAGTCAGGAGAGATGAGGAAAAATCTTTTTACATAGGGAGTTGTTATGATCTGCAGTGGACTGCCTGAAAGGGTGCTGGCAGCAGCTTCAATAATAACTTTCAGTAGGGAGTTGGATATATACTTGAAAAGGAAAAAAATTGCAGGGCTGTGGGGAAAGAGCAGGGAAGTGGTACTAATTGGATAGCTATGCAAAGGGCCGGCACAGACATGATGGCCCAAATGACCTCCTACTGTGCAGTATGATTCTATGATAATTGACTGACTGTGACTTTTATGTTCTAATAGAGGATAGCGAGCAGATGAAAGCTTGAGGTGCAACTAAGTTTTGTATCTGCTTTAACGGTTCCCAGTATCCCTACCTGGTCAGTAGATGAGGTGGTATAGTTTCCCTTAGTACTCTTGGACTGGGAAGGGATGAATTCAGCTAGTGTCTCCTCTCCTGATCCCTCTACAGTGACTCTTTGGTGTGTCAATTATCCTCAGTTGGTCTCACTGTTGTCTCTGAGACAGAGGTTGTTACCCACAGTAGAATAGGCACTGAGGTCAGGAACAGCTCCCTTAAAAACCATCTTGCTACTTTTCAGCTTAAGAATGAATTGCACTCATATAGTGCTTTTGATGTACTCGGGATGTCTCAAAGTCCTTTAGAGCCAATGAATTACTTTTCGAAGTGCAATCACTGTTGTTCTATCCTAACTTGGGAGATACATCGGCCATTTTTCCATTATCGCTGGGTCAAAATCCTGGAACTCCATCCCTAACAGCACTGTGGGAGTACCATCACCACAGGGACTTCAGCGGTTCAAGAAGGCGACTCACCTCCACCTTCTCAAGGGCAACTAGGGATAGGCACTAAATACCGGCCTTGCCAGTGATGTTCACATCCCAGGAAACATTGTATTTTTAATTCCTCAATATGACCACTTTTACTAAGTCTACTTTCCAGGTTGAATTGCCCAAGTCTCTCCACACAACTCAGTCCCTCTGGTACCGGGGACCGGTCTCGTGGCTCCACTCTGTGATGCCCCTAGTAGTCGAATGTCTCCCTTATGTCTCTGTGTCCAGAACTGGACCCAGTACATTTAAAAGAAAGATTTGCATTAATATAGCGCCTTTCACTACCACCAAACATCCCAAAGTGATTTACAGCGAATGAAATATTTTTGAAGTGTAGTCACTGTTGTAATGTGGGAAACGCGGCAGCTAAATTGTACACAGCAAGCTCCCACACACAGCAATATGATAATGACCAGATCATCTGTTTTAGTGTTGTTGATTGAGGGATAAATATTGGCCAGGACACCGGGGAGAACTTCCCTGCTCTTCTTCAAAATAGTGCCGCGGGATCTTTTACGTCCACCTGAGAGAGCAGACGGGGCCTCGGTTTAACGTCTCATCCGAAAGGCAGCACCTCCGACAGTGGAGTTATCCCCGGTGTCCTGGCCAATATTTATCGCTCAATCAATATCAATAAAACGGATTATCTGGTCATTGTCACATTGCAGTTTGTGGGAGCTTGCTGTGCACAAACTGCCTGCGCGTTTCCTACATTACAACAGTGATTGCACTTCAAAAGTACTTCATTGGCTGAAAAGCGCTTTGGGACGTCCGGTGGTCGTGAAAGGCGCTATATAAATGCATGTTGTTGATTTGGAGGAAAGCAGAGTAACAGCAGCCTGGGCACACGGCAGGAAGGAACAAGATAAACGGGGTGTTCGAAGGGAGGAAGTGATTACCTTCTCAGCGTAAAACCTCATCTCATCAGCCCGGGCCAGGGTGGTTTCCATCCTCTCGTGTCGCACCAACGCTGTCACAAGGTTCCGCAACATATTGTTGTGGAGTAATTTGAAATACTCAACACAAGTGTGATATTGAGAGTTCAAGCAGTCTTTATTCGCCCGCGTGGGGAAACAGCCTGCTCTGTCTAATCCAAGCTTCTCCAAATTGTTACAGCTGTTGTCAGATATTGATTCATCCAAATGGCCATTGTTCCCGCCTCTTTTCTAAAACATTCTATGTTACAACATCGTTTGTCCCAGTTCCTGTTAATACCAGGTGGCTGTCAGTGCATCCTTGCCCTAATTTTGAGAATTGTTAACTCACTGGTGCGGAAATTCCGATCCCTACGGGTGTGTACGCGCTGTGTACTCACCCGTAGGGACATCGGAAATGCCGGTTTCAGGCATGCACTGCGCATGCGCTGGAAACTGACATTTCCGATCTGTCAAGAAAGCTCTTGACAGATCCTCCGGCTGCCCGGGAGAAGGGCCTCTGCGGGCGGAGAGTTCCGTTTCTGGGAGACCCTCCGCCCGCAGAAAACACTTACAATTCTTGCGCCTGGTAGAAGCAGGTGTAAGGCCTCCTTTTACCAGGATAAGAGTTGAAAAAAGTAAAAAAAAACATTTCCACTGATTTATCATTTAAAAATACTTTAAAGAAAGGTAAGTTTAGTTTTAGCCCTGTTAAAAACTTTAATTACTTTTTTCAAAAAATAAATTTTTTGTTTAAAATACTTAATTTACTGTAATTTAAAGTCATTTTAAAAATGTGATGTTTTTGTTAAATTTATTTAAAGTTTTACTATGTTTTTGGGGTGATCTCTATTCATATATTTGACAGGTCTTCCTGTCAAATGTATGAAGGGAGATTCCCTTCTCTGATTGGCTCCCCATGGCCCACGTGATCACAGGGACGCTGCGAACTGCCCGCACCTCTGGGACACGTGGGCGCTGCGCACCGGCAGTTTGGAGAGGCCCAGCATCGGAACTCTGCGCCTACCGGGAACCCTCTGGTCTTGGCGCAGATTTTTCCAGATCGCAGCCCTCCGCCTGCAATCGGAATTTCTGGGCCCATGTCTATTGTGGTCCACTCATTGTCAGCTGCCTAAGTCATGTGGTTCCTATTGCGGTTATCCGTCTGCACAGCTATGCTATCTTGCAACATCAGCTCTTTCGCCACGTCTGTTGACCAGAACATTTTTAGTTTCTTGCAGCGTTTGCCTGTGGTTAGTCCCGTCATTATGTCTGGTAATGTTGCTCCCTGCTCTCCTTGACCATTGTCTGTATAGAACCAAGCCCCCGTCAGGCAACACTACTCTACACTAACTTTATTCTTTACCTTTCCCCTTTCAAGGTGCAGTGTGCATGTGGTAGGGGCAGTGGATATTGAGTCCAGTGGCACAGGCGCAGACGAAAAAAACGTTTTGGTGCTTTATTGTTTTGAACATTGTGTGGGATGTGGGGGCTGCATCTATTTAAGTGAGTGGGAAGTATACATCATGCTCCTAAAACTGTGCTTTGTAAATGGTGGAGAGACATTGAGGGGAAAAGTGGTGAGTCAATCCTCGCAGAGTACCCAGCCTCTGCCCTGCTCTTCAGTCACTGTGTTGTTACGCTTGATACAGTTAAGCTTCGCCGCAATTTTGTCTTTCAAGATGTTGTTGGGTCATTCGACAATGGTGGTGCTGTTGAGGGCCAGGGATGGTCGTTGGGCTTATTCTTGTTCGAGACGGTGATAATCTACGAATTAAGCACCGTGAATGTTGTCTACCCCTATGATGGCGAAGCCAAGTCTTGATGTCGAAACAATGGGATTCCAGTTAGTGACTGAGGCAATGCTAACCAATAATCACATGACCGAGCCTGATATATATTTTTAACAGAAGGAAACGAGAACTTCCTCTTGCTTTGCTAACTGACACGCTCGGTCATTTCTCTGTGTTTAGTTTAAGCTCAACAGCAGCAAGGATGAAATGTTAAATTCTCGAGGTCTCCCTTCTACTCGCCGTTCTAAATCCAGGTATGATTTAAAATCAAATTCAATTTTATTTTCAGTTGTGTATTGACAATCATAGTCTCCAGCACCGTTGCTTGTGTGGATATATCTGTCCCCATCGGTCTAATGCTTCAGTGTTGAGGTCTCAAAACGGTAGCTGCATTTCAAAGTGGACTGTGAATTATCAAATTCATCTCGAAGTTATTTTGAATGTAACAATGACTGACGATATCACTTGCTTGATAAGACTGAGGATAGGTAGAGAAGTGGCCTTTGAAACAGCGCGAGGCACAAACATTTCATGACACCGCCATTTCCCTTATTCGCTAAGTTTGCTAAAACAACAACATCGTTAATAATGGATCAGCAACGCAAACTACCATAAGTTATGCACAGAAATTGCCATCAGTCCGCATGTTAGATTCACTTGCTCCCGCTGGGTGATCGTCTGCTGTTGAAACACGAGAATGAGCAACAGTATTCGACAAAAGACAAGACTGTAGAGAGGGCTTCAAACTAAATATTGGGGGGGAGGGATCAGGTGAGCGGGAATTTAAAAATTCAAAGAGAAAGGAGAAGGCAATAGAGCAGGGTACTGATGGGGGTAATGGTCGCCAGAGTGTGACAGGAAGGGACAGAACGTATAAAAATAAGTGTGCATCAGCAAGTGGGGTCAAAGCACAGAAAAATAGGAAAAAGACAAAATTAAAAGCTCTTTATCTGAATGCACAGCATTCGTAACAAGATAGATGAGTTGACGGCACAAATAGATATAAATGGGTATGATCTGATTGCCATTACTGAGACGTGGTTGCAAGGTGACCAAGGCTGCAAACTGAATATTCAGGGGTATTTGACATTTCGGAAGGATAGACAGAAAGGAAAAGGAGGTGGATAGCTCTGTTAATAAAGGATGAGATCAGTGCAGTAGTGAGAAATTATATTGGCTCAGAAGAGCAAGATTTAGAATCAGTTTGGGTGGAGATAAGAAATAATAAGGGAAGCAAATCACTGGTGGCCATAGTCTATAGGCCCCCTAACAGTAGCTACACTGCTGGACAGAGTATAAATCAAGAAATAATGGAGGCTTGTAAGAAAGGTGCAGCAACAATCATGGGCGGTGTTAATCTTCCTATTGATTGGACAAATCAAATTGGCCAAGGCAGCCTCGAGGAAGAGTTCATAGAGTGTACCAGAGATAGTTTCCGAGAACAATACATTGTGGAACCAGCCAGGGAGCAGCCTATTTTAGATCTGGTACTGTGTAATGAGACAGGATTAATAAATTATCTCATAGTAAAGGATCCTTTAGGAAAGAGTGATCATAGCATGGCTGAATTTCAAATTCAATTGGAGGGTGAGAAAGTTGGGTCTCAAACCAGTGTCCTGATCTTAAATAAAGGCAATTACAAAGGTATGAAGGCAGAGTTGGCTAAAGTGGACTGGGAAAATAGATTAAAGGGTAAGACGGTTGATAAGCAATGCTAGACATTTAAGGAGATATTTCATAACTCTCAACAAAAATATATTCCAGTGAGAAGGAAAGACACTAAGAGAAGGGAGAACCACCCGTGGCTAACTGAGGAAGTAAAGGATGGTATCAAATTGAAAACAAAGGCATACAATGTTGCCAAGTTTAGTGGAAGGCCAGAGGATTGGGACATTTTTATAAAACAGCAAAGGTCGACTAAAAAAGTAATAACGAGAGAGAAGATGGATTATGAGGGTAAACTAGCAAGAAATATAAAAACAGATAGTAAGAGCTAAGAGCTTCTACAGATATATAAAAAGGAAGAGAGTAGCTAAAGTAAACATTGGTCCCTTAGAGAATGAGACTGGGGAATTAATAATGGGGAACAGGGAAATGGCAGAGACTTTGAACAAATATTTTGTATCAGTCTTCACGGTAGAAGACATTAAAAACCATCCCAATAACATATAATCAAGGGGCTATAGGGAGGGGGAACTTAAAACAATCATTATCACTAAAGAAAAAGTACTTGGTACAATAATGGGACTAAAGGTGGACAAGTCCCCTGGACCTGACGGCCTACATCCTAGGGTCTTAAAATAAGTGGCTGCAGAGAAAGTGGATGCTTTGGTTGCAATCTACCAAAATTCCCTGGATTCTGGAGAGATCCCAGCGGATTGGAAAACCGCAAATGTAACGTCCCTATTTAAGAAGGGTGGGAGACAGTAAGTTGGAAACTATAGACCAGTTAGGTTGAGCAGGTTGGGCCTATACTCATTGGAGTTAAGAAGAATGAGAGGTGATCTTGTTGAAACATATAAGATACTGAGAGGGCTCGATAAGGTAGATGCAGAGAAGATGTTTCCCTTCATGGGGGAATCTAGATCTAGGGGGCATAGTTTCAGAATATAAAACTGAGATGAGGAGGTATATCTTCTCTCAGAGGGTTGTAAATCTGAGGAATTCTCTGCCCCAGAGAGCTATGGAGGCTGGGTCATTATTTAAGGTGGAGATAGACAGATTTTTGAACAATAAGGGAGTGAAGGATTACGGGGAGCGGGCAGGGAAGTGGAGCTGAGCCGAAGATCAGATCAGCCATGATCTCATTAAATTGCGGAGCAGGCTTTAGGGGCCAAATGGCCTACTCCTGCTCCTATTTCTTATGTTCTTATGTTAAGAAACAGTTTCAGAGCTCCCGTGATACTGCTGTCTTCAGTGTGCAATCACTGTATCGGGTCGCTGTAGTTCCGGGCTCCGTTCAGTGAAATGCGGGGGAAATTTATAATTTAAATATTGACATAGATAGAATGATCTGAAATGTTTCAGTTCACGATGGACAAGGCCGCACATTGTGCAAAGCGATCTGAGTCCGGGAGGCTCTGCATTATTTACTGAAAAAAGGAAAAATGGCGTCGAGATGGATTTAAGGAAGTAACTTCTTTACCCAGAGAGTGGTGAGCATGTGGAACTCGCTACCGCAGGGAGTGATTGAGTCTAGATGCATTTAAGGGGAGGCTAGATAAGAATATGAGGGAGAAGGGAATAGAGGGTTATGCTGATTCACTTAGATGAGGAAGGATGGGAGAAGGTTCAAGTGAAGCATAACCGCCCGCATGGTCTGGTTGGGCCGAATGGCCTGTTTCTCTGCTGTACATTCTATGTAACATTTTCAGCCAATAGTCCTGCTTACTGGTTCGAGCCCAGACCCGCTATTCTCATCCGAGTGGAATCGCATTATGTGATAACACATCAACATTAATTGTAAAATAGCAACGGGGTAACATAGCGGCCAGGGCTGCGGGAGGGGAGCTGACACCGAGCGACTGTCAGCCCCTTAGTTCCGCCTCCTCTGACCACACAGGACACAGCTCTCTGCAGCTGAAAGGCTCACAGTCAAGCATAAAGTGTACAAGATGGTTGAATGAGCAACGACTAAAGAAACAAACCGGATGAGGAGACACTGGGATACGCTCGATGCGAGTGTGGGGAGTGGGATTGGTGGCGGAGGGTGGTGCAAACAAGTCGAAATTTGCCCGGGAATTTTATATCCTTCCATCAAAAGGGCAGCACTTCACCGGTGGGGCGGCGCATTGCTCCAAATATGTGAGAGCAACAAAACAAAGGCCCCTCTGGAAGGCAGGGCCGGGGCTGGGAAAGCAGCGGGAAATTTGAAAGCAGGAAATTATAGCGTCAAGTTTAACACAGTCACGTTTACCTGTTTGTTTGGCGTTAATCCGTCCACTATTTTAACTGAACATTGACCTCTTTTTCTCCTTGTTTTTTTGTTGGTGTAAAGGCTCCATTTAATTATTGGACAGAGTAATGTCACATCGATGAGCTGAGTGCCTCTACTATAGCATGTTAAGTTTTCTGAGAGTTAGAGGCCGGCCAGGGGAGCATTGGAATAAATGGGTTTGGAGGTAACAAAGGCCTGGGTGACGGTTTCAGCAGCAGATGAGGTGAGGCAGGGCGGAGTCGAGTAATGTTACGGAGGTGGATGTTGGCGGCCTTGATGATGGTGAGAATATGGGGCGGGAAACTTAGCTCAGGGTCCAATAGGACGCCAAGGTTGCGAAAAGTCAGCTTCAGACTCAAACAGTGTCCAGGGAGAGGGATGGTGTTGGTGCCCAGGGAACAGAGTTTGTGGGTAAAGGTGGATATTTATCCAACCTCATACAGTCCGGTTTAATATCACACTTTGCTCCCTGTGCAGGTACCGCGGGGGATGGAGATATTCCGGAACTGGTTCTTTCGAACGGATCCAGTCCGGTTTTGCTGCCTTGTTTCTCCCGGTCTCTGACTCAAATTGATGCGATTCAGTGGATATTTCAACCTGCCTCAGGAAACAAGAGGATGATACTTTGTGAAATGTACAACAAAAGCCCGCAGTGCAGCTCCCCGCAGTTCCCGCATATAACACTGGCTGAGACTGATGTTTTCAGGAAGGGGAATTACTCTCTTTTGTTCACGGCGACAATGGAAGATGCCGGAAATTACTACTGTTCGCTGTATTCTGTACACAAGATGGAGAAGTGGATGGAAATCCGCCTCATAGTAATTAATGGTGAGTTACTGAAAGCAGTTTATGGTGTAGTTATATGTGTATGTTAGTCTCACACAAACTGTTTCACCATGTTTCGTATATCCGCCAATGTTCCGTTAAATTCCGTGTCTTTAAATGCCAACATTTTGACAATTTGTTATGTGGAAAAACGTAGCATTAAAGCAGTGTTGCTTTCTTGCTGGGCAGGTTATTGTATGCCTCTAAAACACTTTTCTGTTCAGTAAATGTAAATTCTCAGCAATTTATTTATCTTTATTGTGAAAACTATGGGAAATCCCGCAGTAAAGTCTCAACTGTTAAAGATCAGATCCATTTCCGGATCTGTCCCTCAGCACTTCTGCTCAAATCTCATTGGGGTAGAAATTGACTTCAGTGGAACTGAATATCGGGGGTGAGTAAAACAGGCGGACAATACATTACCACACGTTCTACGTTGTCGTTTAAGATGAATTTCCAGCTCACAGGCTCAGATTAGTAAGGTCCCAATATGGCGGGCAGGAAGCGTTGATACATTTGCGACTGGAATTTAGCCGCCTGAGATATTGGGTAAGAACAGACTCGAGGTGTCCTTTGCCCATGCCTGAAACAGGCGTTGGGCTCTTTGAATTTGCTAATTTGAAGCCTCCTTCCGGCTTTAAACGTAAAAAAGGGGGCGGGGTCAAGTGAGGGGAAATTTAGAAATCTAAAGAGAAAGGTCAAGGCAATAGAGCAGTGTAGCGATTTGGGTAAAAATAAGCAGAGTGTGACAGGAAGGGACAGATAGTTTAATGGTAGCAGTGCAGCGGAGAATAAGGTCAAAGCAGGGAATAATGGTAAAAACAATTAAAGGCTCTTTATCTGAATGCACGAAGTATACTTAACAAGATAGACGAACTAGTGGCACAAATCGAGATAAATGGGTTTGATCTAATAGCCATTACAGAGACATGGTTGCAAGGTGGCCAAGGTTGGGAACTGAATGTTCCAGGGTACTTGACGTTTTGAAAAGACAGGCAGAATGGAAAAGGAGGGGGAGTAGCCCTGATAATAAAGAATGACATAAGGACAGTAGAGAGAAAGGATCTCGGCTCGGAAGATCATGAAGTAGAATCAGTATGGGTGGAGGTAAGGAATAACAAGGGGCAGAAAACACTGGTAGGAGTAGTATATAGGCCTAACAGTAGCTATACCATTGGACAGAATATTAATCAAGAAATAGTAGGAACTTGCAACAAAGGTAATGCAATAATCTTGGGGGACTTTAATCTTCCTATAGACCGGGCAAATCAAATTGGCAAAGGTAGTCTGGAGGACGTGTTCATGGAATGCATTCGGGACAATTTTCTAGAATATGTCATGGAACCAACTAGGGAACAGGTTATTTTAGATCTTGTATTGAGTAATGAGACAGGGTTAATTAGCAATCTCATAGTAAAGGATCCTCTGGGGCAGAGTGAACATAATATGATAGAATTACACGTTAATTTTGAGAGTGTCTTACCTAAGTCCGAAACTAGAGTAAAGCCAATTACATAGGTATGAGGGGCTAGTTGGCTAAGCTAGATTGGAAAAATAGATTAAAATGTATAAGCAGTAGCTAGCATTTAAGGAAATATTTCAGAATTCTCAACAAAAATACATTCCATTGAGAAACAAAAACGCCACAGGAAAAGTGATCCAACTGTGGCTAACTAAAGAAGCTAAGGATAGCATTAGATTGAAAGAAGAAGCTTACAATGTAGCAAAGAATAATAATAAACCTGAGGATTGGGAGAGTTTCAGAAACCAGCAAAAATATTGATATTAAAGGAAAAATAGAAAGAGAGAAAACTAGCAAGAAATATGAAAGCAGATTGTAAGAGTTTCTACAAGTATGTAAAAAGGAGAGGAGTAGCAAAAGTAAACGTTGGTCCCTTAGAGGCTGAGACAGGAGAAATTATTATGGGGAATAAGGAAATGGCTGAAATGTTAAACAAATATTTTGTATCTCTCTTCACAGTAGAAGACACAAAAAGCATACCAAAAATGGTGGGGAAACAAGGGTCTAATGAGGGTGAGGAACTTAACTTAATTAATATAAGTAGAGAAAAAGTACGAGAGAAACTAATGGGACTAAAAGCCGACAAATCCCCTGGACCTGACGGCCTACATCCCAGCGTTCTAAAAGAGGTGGCTGAAGCGATATTGGATGCATTGGTTTTGATCTTCCAAAATTCCCTAGATTCTGGAATGGTTCCAGCAGATTGTAAGGTCGCAAATGTAACATTGCTATTCAAGAAAGGAGGGAGAGAAAAAACAGGGAACTGCAGGCCAGTTAGTCTGACATCAGTCGTCGGGAAAATGCTGGAATCCATTGTTAAGGAAGTGGTATTCAGTCACTTAGAAAATCATAACATGCTTAGGAGGAGTCAACATGGTTTTTTGAAAGGGAAATTGCATTTGACAAATTTATTAGTGTTTTGAGGATGTAACTAGCAGGATAGGTAAAGGGGAACCAGTGGATGTGGTATATTTGGATTTCCAAAAGGCATTCAATAAGGTGCCACATAAAAGGTTATTACACAAGATTAGGGCTCATGGGGTTCGGGGTAATATAGTAGCATGGATAAAGGATTGGTTAACGGACAGAAAACAGAGAGTAGGGATAAACGGATCTTTTTCAGGTTGGCAGGCTGTAACTAGTGGGGTGCCGCAAGGATCAGTGTTGGGGCCTCCGCTATTTGCAATCTATATTAATGACCTAGATGAATGGACCAAGTGTAATGTATCCAAATTTGCTGATGATACAAAGCCAGGTGAGACAGATCCATGTGCTGAATAAACGGAATCCTTCACAGCACACGGGGAGGCCATTTGGGCCAATTATGTTTCTGCCAGCTCTTTGCCACTGCAATCCAACACTAATCCCACTGCCCAGCTCTCTTTCTGTAGACCTGTATCTTCCCTGGCTTTCAATAGTTATCCACCTTTCCCTTAACAATAATGTTTGCCTCAACCACTCCATGGAAAAGCATTCGCTACTCCAACAACTCTCTGTCTGAAGATAGTTCTCGTACCCTCTCACCACATTCTGATGATTACATTTTTAGACCTATGACCCCTGGCCATTAATTCTCCAACCAGAACAAGTGGTCTTACCCCATTTACCCAAATGAAGCTCGTCATAATTAAAAAGACTATTCAATCTCATATTTCCTTTCCCTGCTGCATTAAAAGTGAACCCCAGTATCTCAATATATTTCTTTTTCTCTCCTCACAGTTTTCACTTTCCTTGGTGAATCTAGGTGGTCTACTCTTTGAGGCTTTTAGGCCCTTTCTCTAATGGGGCACCTAAAACTGCATACCACACTCCAAATGTAGCCAAACCATTGCAGCCAGCATGTCCTGTAACATTCCCATCAGCCTTCCTTGGAGCCTGGCCCCTCGAATTGAGCATTTCAGACCTCTACAGAAGAGCCAGTCTTTGATCTCGCCTTCTAGCGAGCTGGCACCTCTGACATCCTATCTTCCTGCCCTCGCCTCTGCTCACTTGTGCCCGGTGATTCACCATGTGAAGACCCCTCCTCTAGCCCTGTTCTAAAGTATGCATAGTGTCAGTATCTGAGCTGCTGCTTTCTAGGGTCAGATCAAGTGTTGGTGCTTCTTCATGGCTGCCCTCCTCTTCCTGAAGTGATACAGGTATCTCCAATTTTCCTAAAGCTAAAATGAAAGGGAGCACAAGAGTTAACATTTACTGTGAAGGCAAAGTAGAGGAAGAAATGTCTGGTGAAAACTGCTACAGTTTGTTGTGCAGCATGTGTAGGGCGAGATAAAAGTAAGAAGGGAAAAGGGGCATAAGATGTGGAAAATACTCTGCTCATCGTTTCCTCCAGTGTTACCTGTCGCCACAACCACGACTCTCCCCCACCTGCCCGTGATGGCCAACATGGTTACTTCCCCAGGCAAAAAAGTATGGAGCTGGGGTCATGCTCTCCGATGGCAGCCTCCTGGAACAGGTTGTGCAGGAAATACTTCTCCAAAAATGAAGGGAGTGTGTTAGTGACAGTCCTGCGAGGTGTCTAGAGAATGCGCATATCTTGGTAGAATCGTTGGTATGCAGTGTGTAAGATGTGAAGTGTAGGGAAGTGAGGATTGCAATAAAGTTGACTCTGTGAGTGAGAGAAGAAGGTGGAGTGGAGTTTGGTGTAGTGATTGTAGTAGTATGAGGGGTAGCGCGTGAGGGGTTATTGTGAGTATTCTGAGTGATGGAGGTGTGAGCAGAGAGAAAGAGATCAGTATTGTTACCTTGACAACTCTGGTGAGGTCATTGAACTTCTTTCAACATTCCAGCCACGTCCTGGAAAATACGTTCCGGGTATTCACCTCTTCAGTGACCTCTCCTCACTGGCGGTGGAGCTGCTGCCTGGACGTTCTTCTACCCCTGAGGGGGACAGGATGTCCCTCCTCCTGTCCACCACCTGCATCAGTGCCCCCGATGGCAGGGGAGTCCAGAACCAGGGGTCACAGTCTAAAGATAAGGGGTAAGCCATTTAGGACTGAGATGAGGAGGAATTTCTTCACCCAGAGAGTGGTGAACCTGTGGAATTCTCTACCGCAGAAGACAGTTGAGTCCAATTCATTAAATATATTCAAGAAGGAGTTAGATATATTTCTTAAGGCTAAGGGGATCAAGGGATATGGGGAGAAAGCAGGGACAGGGTACTGAATTTGGATGATCAGCCATGATCGCATTGAATGGCGGAGCAGGCTCGAGGGGCCGAATGGCCTACTCCTGCTCCTATCTTCTATGTTTTTATGTTTCTAACGTTATATTGGAGAAACTTGGTGCCCTGACTGGATCTTTTGCATGAATGTTATCTCTTTGACATCGTTTCCCGCTGCCTTTAGCCACAGTGCATCTTCCCATTAAGCGTTTCTCACTGCCTTTAAGGGGCAGCAGTGACATCTGTTTTTCCACCCCATCACAAAACAGAAGTAATGCCACGGAACAGCGGGAGATGCACTGGCTGCACATGAATCATTTTAATGAGGTTCGAGCATGAATTTAAGGTGGTGCCACGATTTAATCTAGGGTGGCTTTTATCAGTTCAACCAGTTATCTTCTTTCACAGTGTCTGTGACCCCTTCAGGCCCGATTCCTCATGGAAGCTCCGTGTACCTGACCTGTGAGATGCCCGGGCTGTCCTATTTCAACAGTATAGATTGGAGCATTGAAAATACCCGAGTAACTGGGAAAGGGATTGAAATCCAATGGAAACTGAACAGCATGCTGATTCATGAAGACACGCGGCACAAGTTCGATTTCAGAAGTTTAAACATCAGCAATTTTAAACTCCCCGATGCGGGACGCTACACATATACTATAAGATTGAAGAATGGAAAGACTTGCTCTTATGGCCGTCTCTTGGAGATATCAGGTTAGTCCACATCTCAAACAATACTTCCATTTGCCCGCGATGATTGATATCAATATCTCCCCAGTTCCACTGTTAGAATAGGTTGGTTGGTGCTGAGTTGCCCAAGTGGTGTTGTGGCTGCACACATCCGGCCGCCTGGTGAGTATTCCATTGCACTCCGCACTTGAGCAATGAGGAGGGAGAAACAGCTTTGAGGAGTCAGGAGGTGATCCAAAATACCGCACAGTACCCAGCCTCTGCCCTCCTCCTGGATCGACAGTGGTCTGTTTAAGCTTCTGATCAGTGATGACTCCCAGGATGCTACCAGGCGGCTGGGAAATGGTGGTGAGTTGAAGGCCATGGGGAGGCGATGGTCATTCTCTTGTTCGATTTCAATTGGTCAACATCTCAGTTTAATTATTTGACAGTGTAATATCAATTAATGATTTTCGGGTCTGTAATGTAACATGCGCTGTTTTGTGTTGAAGGGTTCTCTGAGATAGTATAGCCTGAGCACCTTCTAAACTCTATTGGACACCTTAGAATTTTGCTTAAAAAAGCTCCAGATCTAAAGATTCCAATCCCTATCTCCAGAAACCAATGTTTGTGTATTTGTTTTAGTTTGTTCTTGAGATGCAGATGACGCTGGTGAGACCGTGTTCATTCTCCATTTCTAGTTGCCCCAAGGGCAGTAAGATTCAACCACATAGTCTGGGACTGCAGTCACATGTAGGCCGGGACCCCCCCCCCCCCCCCCTGAAGGACATGAGTCAATCATTTGGGTTTCATCACATATAGAGAGTTTTGTTCAGTTTTGTGTCAATTTTGAGCCCTGGTGTCTATTTTGTTCAAATTGGTTTACTCATGTTTTCCTATCTTTTGTAAGAACTTCACCAACCTCTCTCACTACAGAGAATGCGCCTACAGGAACATCAGGTGAAACTTTTCTTTCAATGGTAAAGAAAATCATTCAATATCGCCCGTTTTACACCATCGCCCACACTGAAAATTAACTCCAGCACGCCTGGAATAATTACGTGATGGAGGCCCAATTTCAGGCTGACCTCAAGCCGCTCTGTTTGGTCACGAGCCTCTCGGGCAGGGCCAAGTCTGGACCCAAAAACGGTCAAGACTAACATCTACCGCAGGGAATTCTCATTATCACTGGTCACACAGACATCTTCAATGTTCAATGTTGACATGAAAATCAGGACCAAAAACCGTGACAAAACTGCTAAAACTAATAGACATGAAATGCACTTATTAAAGTATTATTTAATATTAAAGTGCGCGTGTACACATATTATACACATGCAATATTATATATGGATAATTAGTTGGACTTTGTGCATTTTTCTCACTGATACTGTTTTCGCAGATCCATCCCAGAATTCAAAGAGTAACATAACAGTCATCGCAGGTGCGGTAGTCGGAGTGGCGGTGGTTGTTCTTGCCGTGATTCTCATAGGTTTACTGATCAAGAAAAAATACAAACCAGCAGGTAAATATTGCAAAAAGTAACATATAAATACAATCATAGAATGGTTACAGCACGGAAGAAGGCTATTCGGCCCGTCGAGCCCGTGCCGGCTCTTTGCAAGAGCACTTCAGCTAGTTCCATTCCCCCGCCCTTTCCCCGTAGCCCTTCAAATTTTTATCTTTCAGGTATTTATCCAACTCCCTTTTGAAAGCCACGATTGAATCTGCCTCCACCACCCTTTCAGGCAGTGCATTCCATCACCTAACCACTCGCTGTGTAAAACAGTTTTCCTCATGTCACCTTTGGTTCTTTTGCCAATCACCTTAAATCTGTGTCCTCTGGTTCTCGACCCTTCTGCCAATGGGAACAGTTTCTCTCTATCTACTCTGTCCAGACCCCTCATGATTTTGAACACCTCTATCAAATCTCCTCTCAATCTTCTCTGCTCCAAGGAGAACAACCCCAGCTTCTCCAGTCTATCCACATAACTGAAGTCCCTCATCCCTGGAAACATTTTTGTAAATCTTTTCTGCACTTTCTCTAAGGCCTTCACATCCTTCCTAAAGTGCGGTGCCCAGAATTGGACACAATACTCCAGTTGGGGCCGAACCAGTGTTTTATAAATGTTCATCATAATTTCCATGCTTTTGTACTCTATACCTCTATTCATGAAGCCCAGGATCCCGTAAGGTTTACTAACTGCTTTCTCAACCTGCCCTGCCACCTTCAATGATTTTTGCACATATACCCCCAGGTCTCCCTGTTCATGCACCCCCTTTAGGATTGTACCCTATAGTTTATATTTCCTCGCCTCATTCTTTCTACCAAAATGTATCACTTCGCACTTTTCTGCGTTAAATTTCATCTGCCACGTGTCCCCCCATCCTGTCTATATCCTCTTGAAGTCTATCACTATCCTTCTCACTGTTCACTGTACTTCCAAGTTTTGTGTCATCTGCAAATTTTGAAATCGTGCCCTGTACACCCACGTCCAAGTCATTAATATATATCAAGAAAATCAGTGAACGTCAACCGCATTGCCCTCAACAACACTCTCTGTTACTTCATCAAAACATTCAATCAAGTTGGTTAAACATGATTTGTCTTTAACAAATCTGTGCTGGCTTTCCTTAATTAATCCACACTTGTCCAAGTCACTGTTAATTTTGTCCCTGATTATTGTTTCTAAAAGCATCCCCACTACCGAGGTTAAACTGACTGGCCTATAGTTGCTGGGTTTATCTTTACACACTTTTTTGAACAATGGTGTAACATTTCAGTTCTCCAGTTCCTCTGGCACCACCCCCGTTTCTAAGGAGGATTGGAAGATTATGGCCAGTACCTCTGCGATTTCTTCCTTCACTTCACTCAGCGTCCTTGGATGCATCCCATCCGGTCCTGGTGACTAACCTACTTTAAGTACAGCCAGCATTTCTAGTACCTCGTCTTTATCAATTTTTATCCCATCCAGTATCTCCTCTACCTCCTCCTTCACTATGTCTATGGCAGCGTCTTCTTCCTTGGTGAAGACAGATGGAATGTACTCATTTAGTACCTCAGCCATACCATCTGCCTCCATGCACAGGTCTCCTTTTTGGTCCCTAATCGGCCCCAACCCATCTCTTACTGCCCGTTTACTATTTATATGCCTATAGAAGACTTTTGGATTACCTTTTATGTTAGTGCCATTTAATTCTCATACCCTCTCTTTGCCCCTCTTATTTTTTTTACTTCTCTGAACTTTCTATATTTAGCCTGATTCTCAGATGTATTCTAACATCTGTCATACGCGCTCTTTTTCTGCTTCATCTTACTCTCTATCTCTTTCGTTATCCAGGGAGCTCTGACTTTAGTTGCCCTACCTTTCACCCTAGTGGGAAAGAATCTCGACTGTACCCGAACTATTTCCTCTAAAAAAGGCAGCCCAATAGCTGCATTGCCTACAAGTATTTCAACTCTGGCCCAGAGTGTAAAATGGGTGGGATGGAATTGGCCGCCAATGATACACCCAGCTAGATTTTCCCGTCCATTGGCCTCAACTGACAGGAAAATCGGGCGTGGTGTATAATGGGTGGCTAATTCGCTATTTCCCATTTCAGACGATCAGCCCAAGTTAATATTACCCACATCTCCAGGCATTTGCTCATCTTGCTGATCGAAAGGGAGATCTGACCATAACCAATGCGGTGACTCATCGTCTATGTTTCACCTCCTTTGGCTGAGGTGGTTAACACTGGTTCAATACTTTCCCACGGTAGCAAGGATGAGAACAGTAACTCACACACTGACCGCATCAATAACTGCGCTTGACTGTGATCTTACATGCGGCTTAGCACAGTTGGGCGCTAACTTGCTGAAACACAAACAGAAATTTGTGTCTACTGTCAATGTAGATGATTCCTGTATCTCCTTAAAACTATAGACATTTAAATTGCAGCTAACAAGCAACAGGACCATGCATTATAAAACAGGTGAACAGCAATATTTACAGATTTATGTGTCCTTCAGTCCCTCTGTCACAATGATATTATATATAGCATTAGAATTTAATCCCAATATGTAAAACAACCCAGAAACTGAAAATATTGTTAGTTTTAAGAATTAACGATTATATTACATGGAGTGTACAGCACACAAACAGGCCATTTGGTCTAACAGGTCTATGCCGATGTTTATGCTGCACACGAGCCACATCCCACCCTACTTGATCTAACCCTATCTGCACATTCTTGCAATTCTTTCTTCCTCATGTACACATCCAGCTTACCCCTAAATGCATCGATGCTATTCGCCTCAACTACTCCATGTGGTAGGGAGTTCCATATTCTCGCCCCTCTCTGGGTAAAAATGTCTCCCCTGAATTCCCCATTGGATTTTTTGGTGACTATCTTATATTTATGGCCCTGGATTTTGGTCAAGAGGGGCCGGCAACACTCACACCGAGGAATTACTAGGTTATGATCATCTCCAGCAAGAATAAGCCCAAAAGTTCGTTTGATTTTTTTTTTATCTGCTTCCTGCCACTGGACTCACTCTCCTCTCGACTCACTATCCACCCCCTCTAGCACTTGCGCACAGTGGCTGAAGTATGAGCTGTGTACTTGGTGCAGTGCAGAACCTCACCAAGCTTACTTGTCGTCACCTTCTCGCGCCATATACTCGCCCACTGAGATGCACCAGAGGAGCAGGATGATGTCAGCCGCGGCTCAGTGGGGAGCACCTTTGCTTCTGAGTCAGAAGGATGTGGGTTCAGGTCCCACTACAAAGACTTCAACACAAAAATCTAGATTGAAACTACCAGCGCCAGTACTGCGGAAGGGTTACGGATAACTAAAGAAAGGGTAGGGCCTATTAGAGATCATGAGGGTAATCTGTGTGTGGAGGCGGGAGACGTCGGTAGGGTTCTTAATGAATACTTTGCGTCTGTTTTCACAAAGGAGAGGGGGAAGCAGACATTGCTATCGGGGGGGGAGGAGTGTGAAATTTTAGATTAAATAAACATAGTGAGAGAGGAAGCAGCTTTAAAAGTGGATAAATCCCCCCGGCCTGGATGAAATGTATCCCAGGCTGTTAAGTGAAGCAAAAGAGGAAATAGCAGAGGCCCTGACAATCATTTTTCAATCCTCTCTGGCTTCAGGTGTGGTGTGGAGGACTGGAGGACTGCTAATATGGTACCCTTGTTTAAAAAGGGAGAAAAGGGTAGACCGAGTAATTACAGGCCAGTCAGCCTAACCTCGGTGGTGGGAAAATTAATGGGAAGAATTCTGAAGGACAGGATAAATCTTCAGTTAGAAAGACACGGATTAGTCAAGGATAGTCAGCACGGATTTGTTGAGGGAAGGTCGTGTCTGACAAACCTGATTGCATTTTTTGAGGAGGTAACAAGGAGGGTAGATGAGGGTAGTGCATTTGATGTAGTGTATATGGATTTTAGCAAGGCTTTTGATACGGTTCCACGTGGCAGACTGGTCACGAAGTTAAAAGCCCATGGGATCCAGGACAAAGTGTCAAGTTGGATTCAAAACTGGTTCGGAGACAGGAAGCAGAAGTTAATGGTTCATGGGTGTTTTTGTGACTGGAAGGCTGTTTCCAGTAGGGTTCCACAGGGCTCAGTACTAGGTCCCTTGCTTTTTGTGGTATATATCAACAATCTTGACTTGAATATAGGGGGTATGATTAAGAAGTTTGCAGATTATGCTAAAATCGGCTGTGTGGTTGATACTGAAGAAGGAAGCTGTATACTGCAGGAAGATATCAATAAATTGGTCAGGTGGGCAGAACAATGGCAAATGGAATTCAATCCGGAGAAGTGTGAGGTAATGCATTTGGGGAGGGCTAACAGGGAAAGGGAATACACATTTTTGGTAGGACACTGAGTAGTGTAGAGGAACAAAGGGACCTTGGAGTGCATGTCCACAAATCCCTGAAGGTGGCAGGCCAAGTAGATAAGGTGGTTAAGAAGGCATACGGAATGCTTGCCATTGTTAGCCGTGGCATAGAATACCAAAGAAGGTGGGTTATGCTTCAACTGTATAAAACACTAGTTAGGCCTCAGCTAGAGTACTGCGTGCAGTTGTGGTCACCACATTACAGGAAAGATGTGATTGCACTAGAGAGGGTACAGAGGAGATTTACAAGGATGTTGCCGGGAGTAGAGAATCTTAGCTATGAGGAAAGACTGGATAGGCTGGGTCTGTTTTCCTTGGAACAGAGGAGGCTCAGGGGAGACCTTATTGAGGTGAATAAAATTATGAGGGGCATAGATCAAGTGGATAGAAAGGTCCTAGTTCCCTTAGCAGAGGGGTCAAAAACCCGGGGAGCACAGATTTAAAGTAATTGGTGGAAGGTTTAGAGGGGATTTGAGGGGAAATTTCTTCACCCAGAGGGTTGTGGGGTCTGGAACTCACTGCCTGAAAGGGTGGTAGAGGCAGGAACCCTAACCACATTTAAAAAGTACTTGGATGTGCACTTGGGATGCTCTAACCTGCAGGGCTACGGAACAAGAGCTGGGAATTGGGATTAGGCTGGATAGCTCTTTGTTGGCCGGCGTGGTGACGATGGGCCGAAATGGCCTCCTTCTCTACTGTAACTTTCTATGATTCTATGATATAGCACATGAATCTCAATGGGACGGTAGAATCCATTAGTAATAATCAAAAGCACTATTTATCAACAGCGTTGCGTTAGCAGACACGCTTCATAGAGACATAGACTCTATTTTAAGATAAAATATGGAATTTTGGAGGTAAATCACCAGTCAGTCAGTACCTATAGAGAAAAAGGGCAGATACATCTGTAGAGTCTTCATCAGAATTAATGAGCTGGGCCATATGGGATACTTGCCTTCTTTAGCCGAGGCATAGAATATAAGAGCAGGGAGGTTATTATGGAGCTGTACAAAACGCTAGTTAAAGCCACAGCTGGAATACTGCGTGCAGTTCTGGTCGCCACACTATAGGAAGGATGTGATTGCATTGGAGAGGGTGCAGAGGAGATTCAGCAGGATGTTACCTGGGCTGGAGCTTTTCAGCTATGAAGAGAGACTGGTCAGGCTGGGTTTGTTTTCCTTAGAGCAGAGAAGGCTGAGGGGGGACCTGATCGAGGTGTACACAATTATGAGGGGCGTAGATAGAAAGGAACTTTTCCCCTTAGTAGAGGGGTCAATAACCAGGGGGCATAGTTTCAAGGTGAGGGGCAGGAGGTTTAGAGGGGATTTGAGGAAAAACTTTTTCACCCAGAGAGTGGTTGGAATCTGGAACTCACTGCCTGAAAGGGCGGTAGAGGCAGGAACTCTCAACATTCCAGAAGCATTTAGATGAGCACTTGAAACGCCATAGCCTACAAGGCTACGGACCAAGTGCTGGAAAATGGGATTAGAATAGACGGGGCTTGATGGCCGGCGCAGACATGATGGGCCGAAGGGCCTCTTTCTGTGCTGTATGACTCTATGACAATATCAGTATATTTAATGGCATTTTTCAGGCAGAACTGTAAACATGAATTTGCAATGATTCAACTCTCCTACTTTATCCTTTCAGAGGGACCCTACATCAACGTTCCTCCTCAAAGGAAGAAAACTGAGCAGGTAAATCCAATTAATAATTTGTCTCTTAAAGCTTTACTTTTGAAAGTGGACAGCCATGTCGACAAACTGAATCATGTGCTTCCAATCTTTGACTGAAACCGAGTCCCTAACCAGAAACTCGCACTCGAATCACAGATTCAGGCAATAGCTTACCAAATCTTTGCACCTTTAACTTAAACGAGTTGACTTCTTAGTTACAATGCCGGACAAGGCAACTGTATAAACCGCAGAGAAGCGCCTCCGCGCTATTATTTCAGACAGTTATATCCGGCCTATACCACGTACATCAAATGTTCCGATGCCTTTGAATCATTTCTCAGTAATTCCTTACAGACGATGCATTAATTTCTCTGTTACTTTCTGTCGAAAGAACTGCTGATTGTGTTTATTTCTGTAATTTTGAGATCAATGTACTTTGGACACATTTCTACCCGCCTCTTTCCACGTGTATATCACCAGTGGTCTTTGCTCTTCTGTCGATGCTGATCTCTCAATGCTCCTGTACTTAACTTTATTAACTTTATGTTCCAGGATGAATCTGATTTGAACTCCACTTACATGGTAAGTGTATGCAACAGTCATACGGTTTCCAGCACAACCTCGTTTTATCTCTGAATTATCGAGTGATCAGGAATGCTCACTTAATTCACAATCTTCTCACAGGGTTTGAAGTTAGAGGAGCAATCGGTTTACAGCCAACTGCAGAGGTATGTTTCATACACTGTTTAATTAATAGTCGGTCTGTCTATCTATCTATCTATCTATGTATCTATCTATCTATCCAGCTCTCTTATCTTCACCATCTGAACTGCTTATGAATGTCCATTCAAAGAAATTCTTACTGGTTTCCTATTAAAATAACTATTGCACTGTGTCCATTTATTTTACACATATTGATCCTCTGGCCGTTACACATCTAACTCATTTATCTTTTTCAGATAAGGAGCTCGTATGTCTTCTGGGAATATTAGAACAAGCACAACTTATCCACACCCGGAGAGTGTTCCATCCTCCACTGGGTGCTGCTACTACTCATGCTTTATGTGGGCTCCCTTATGGAAATTACGTTCTGAGGGACATTATATATATATCAGCGCTTATGTTAGAAAAATAGTAAGAAAACGTTTTGAGTTAAAATCTTGCTGATAATGCAGCTTTTAGGATATTTCCTCAACTTGAGCTCATCCAGAACTCTGCCGCCCGAATCCTAATTCACGTCAAGTCCCGTTCACCCATCACCCCCTGCACTCGCTGTACTTCATTGGCTCCCAATCCGGCAATGCCACGATTTCAAAATTCTCATCCTTCTTTTCCAATTCCTCCATGGCACCGCCCCTGCTTATCAGTGTAACATCCTCCAACCCTCCGAGATCTCTGCGCTCCTTAATCTGGCCTCTTGCTTATCCCCAATTTTCTTCGTTCACCATGGACGGCCGTGCCTTCAGCTCCTGAGAAATTAAGCTGTGGAATTCCCCTCCCCAAAACCCTCCCCCTTTCTACCTCACTCTCCTCCTTTAAGATGCTCTTGAAAACCTAAGTCTTTGACAAAGCATTTGGACACCTGTCATAATATCTCTTACGTGGCCCAGTGTCAAATTTTGTTTGAAGCGCTTTGGGAGGTTTAATTACATTAAAGGCGCTATATGTGTGCAAGTTGTTGTTGTTTTTGTTGTTTTGCCTTCTGAATTATATTAATATACAGCTTTAATGTTTGTATACATTCCTACAGCAAAAATGCAGAGACTGCACGCAAGAGATGTAATGGTTTGTACATGATGCTCTGGAATAATCAATTATATATTAAACCGATGTACAGCCTCCACATTCTAATTGTACTGCACCAGTAGGGGGCTCTGTGAGGTAATGCTCTGTGACACAGAATATAGTGGGGTGTAAACAAACTGTATGTGACAGCCCACTACTGAGGCCTCAATTGTGCAGAGCCGCAACCAGTAACGAAGGAATCGTAATATGGGCCGCCAAGTATCATTCCCGAGAGGAAATAATGTCCTCCCAAAATATGGTGTAGCTCTCACTTAAAGTGACAACTCGCGTAGAAATAAATCTCACAATATATAAATCACCCAATCCCAAGAGCGTCAATCTGAACCCTTCCAGTAAATACTGAACTTAGTTTAAGTGGCAATCAGTGCAAGAACAAACCTCACTGATTGGACAAACCATGGAATGCAAACTACACCTACCCGAGATGTAGCTTGTCAAGTGACAACGCCTGCCCACTGAAATGGAAATCATCTCGCTCAAACTCCCCAAAACTCACCCCCACTGTGACACAAATAGGTCAGTGCTGCCTCCTGAATACAACAATGCCCACCTCAAATTATTCACATCGCTGGCCTCCACCCACTGTCCACTGACGGCACAATCACCTGCGAAACTTTTGTCTTTCATCGTAGCTTCGAAATTAACGGGTCAGATATTAGAGTGGCCAGACTTAACGCCTTTCGATGACGCTGCTTTGAAAGCCACGATATCGTAGTTTTTAACTAATTTCTTTACAAGGCGTTCTGGAATCTTGAACACCCCCGATTTGAATCGCTCCAACATTGGTGGCCCTGCCTTCAGCTGCCAAAGACCTAAGCACTGCAATTCCCTCCCTAAACCTCTCCGCCTCTCTACGGCCGGGAAATCGGACCCGTTTGCGCCGGCGTTTCAGGCCGGTTTGGAAGAAAAATGGGCTAAAATTGGAGAGAGCTGGAAACCTGCCAGTGCCACTGCAGGTCAGAGTTCACGGCCGCCGAAATTAACGGCACTGGCAGGAACGCAATATTGGTGCTGGCTGCTAATTAACATTATCCCAGCGCTAAACTTACCGTGCAAGGCCGCCTTTCCTGGCGGTAGTCTCAGCAGGAAGCCCAATTATGCGTCGCCATAGCGTCATTGCAGCTAGAACAGCCTTTTCTTAAAGCAAGACTGTCATTTTAGAATCAGTGCCATTCCTTAAAGGGGAACTGCCTTCTAAAATAAAAATCATTTAAAAATCAACCGTTTTTTTCGCTTATAGCTCAACTACCTTCTGAAAAAGATAAACATTAAAACGTATTCTCAAATGCCAGTCTTCAGCTGTTAAAAATGAATTGCCTCCCGAACCTTAAAAAATGGAATAAGGGCTTCAGCACGAACACAAATGGCTCCGCAAGCCAGGGAAGGGCATGCAGGGTCTTGCAGGCAGTACTCCAGCTTTGTGCAGGGCTTCAACACTGAACATAGGAACAGGGGTAGGACATTCAGCCCCTCGAGCCTGTTCCACCATTCGATGAGATTATGGCTGATCTACGACCTAACTCTATATACCTGCCTTTGACCCATATACCTTAATACCTTTGGTTAACATAAAGCTATCAATCTCCGATTTCAAATTAACAATAGATCTAGTATCAATCGCCCTTTGTGGAAAAGAGTTCCAACTTCTCCCACCCTTTGTACTTAGAAGTGTTTCCGAATTTCACTCCTGAAAGGTCTGGCTCTAATTTTTAGACTATACCCCCTCGTCCTAGAATCCCCAAGCAAAGGAAATAGTGTCTCTCTATCTACCCTATCTGTTTCCCTTAATATCCTGAAAACTTCGATCAGATCACCCCTTACCCTTCTAAATTCTAGGAAATACAACCCTAATTTATGTAATCTCTCCTCGTAACTTAACCCTTGAAGTTCGGGTATCATTCTGGTAAAGCTATGCTGCACTCCCTCCTAGGCCAATATATCTTTCCTAAGATGTGGTTCCCAGAACTGCTCACAGTACTCCAGGTGTGGTCTAACCAGGGCTTTGTATAGATACAGCATAACTTCTACCCCCTGTATTCTAGTCCTCTAGATATAAAGGCCAGCATTCCATTAGACTTTTTGATTATTTTCTGTACCTGTTCATGACATTTTAACGATCTATGTACCTGAACCCCCAAGTCTCTTTGGATATCTACTGCTTTTAGCTTTTTACCATTTAGAAAGTACCCTGTTCTATCCTTTTAGGTCCAAAGTGCATGAAATCATATTTGCTTACATTGAAATCCATTTGCCACAGTTTTGACCCCTCACATAATCTATTAATATCCCTTTGTAATTTTATGCTTTCATCTACACGGCCTACAATGCCACCTATCTTTGTGTTATCGGCAAATCTGGATATACTGCAAGAGAGTTCCTCTACCCATAGGGGCCAGGAGGCCCTCCAGAATGAAGGGTGTCGGACCAGATCACCGAGGCCGTCATTGCCACCAGTGTCACCCTCAAGACCTGACTCCAGTGCCAAAAAACCTTCATGACCTCAGACCAGTGGTCAAGTTCATTGAATGCAAATTCAAAAGGCATCTACTAGCAACTGCACCACTAGCCTCACACACTTCTCAATGCAGGACAACCGCCCCCCTCCCCGCCATCACTCATCTACCAATGAACTTTACCAAACACGAGGCACATCTCGCATTCCTAGCTTCACCTCACCCCCTTGGAGGAGACGGTGTTAGTCATTCTTGGTAGGGGCACATTGCTGAGGGCTTAGCCAGAGGCGGGGCTGCAAGGAAACAAGATGCTGGTATCGTCATATGTTATCCTCCTTCTCGCATGCAACTCTTGCTTTCCCGCCCTGCCCTCACCACAACTCCACCCTTATGCCTTCCTCATTGCACACACCCAAGAAATGCAGCCTGCCCAGCCAGTGGGTGTCCAAGAAGAGGGGGAGGAGAGTGAAGAAGAAGAATAAGAAACACCGTTGATCGATTTCACACTCCTAGCCACCAGCTCCTCAAGGTCGACCTGCAAAGCCATTTGAAGTGTCCCCCACTGAAAGTCAGCAGGTATGCTGCAGGCTGGGGGAGCACCACGTGACATCAGTAGGATAGGCAAAGGCACACACAAGACAGTCACTCGGGGAATGCATAAGGGTGATTAGTTAATTTCTTGATGTCATATTGGATGGATAGATGTATAAAGTTGGATTGGAAAGTTTGATTTGTGGTGGCTTTTATTTCAGCATTGTGGCCAAGAGGACGGTGTGATGGTCAGTAACAGAGGGATGCTCAGGAGTGGGACAAATGTTGAAAGGGGAATTGGGGTAGTGTTCACTCATATCGCTGGTGGATGATTCAATCCCGTACGTCCCAGCCAGAAAGGGGCTGTCTGGGTTGCCTCCTTCCCTATGCTTCCTCCTCATCGGCTTCCTCCTGCTCTGCTTTTTCCTCTTCTGCTTTTTCCACTTCTGCTTCCTTCTCTTCCACTTCCTGCTTCTCGTCTTCCTCCACCTCCTCCTCCCTCTGCGAGCAGCTTGTCCCCTTGGCTGCAACTAAAGAGCCCAGGGTTGGGAGCAAGTGGTGTTCTCAGAGGCCGTCCTTTAAGAGCCAAAGCATTGCAAAAGCCCAGCAGCACTCCCTGCACTTCCTTCACACTTTAACTACTTTTTAAATATATTGCACAAAGCCACTGCCCCAATAAAATGTAAAGAAACCAGTACAAATGCAAAAATCTAAACTTACATGAAAGTTGACTCAATCTTCCAGAGTGCAGCGCGGCCCGAGCTGTCGAACGATGGGGCCTTTTCTCTGCTGCGATGTATTCTCCGGAAGGTGGGGCTATTGGCACTGAACCCTTTCCCCACCCCCTGAACCACATCCCCACCCCTGAACCCTTTCCCCACCCACTGAACCCTTTCCTCACCGCCTGAACCCCTTCCCCTCCCCCTGAACCCCTTCCCCACCCCCTGAACCCCTTCCCCACCCCCTGAACCCCTTCCCCTCCCCTGAACCCCTTTCTTGAACTCCTTCCCCTTCCCTCAACCGTTTCCCCACTGTCTGAACCCCCTCCCCTCCCCTGAACACCCTGCCCCTCCCCCTGAACCCCGTCCCCACCCCCTGAACCCCTTCCCCTCCACTGAACCCGCTTCCCCAGTCCCTGACCCTTTCCCCTCCCCCTGAACCCTTTCCCCACCCCCTTCACCACTTCCCCACCCTGTTGATGTCTCTCTGTACTCACTCACTGTACTAAGTCACACCTCTCACTGTCTCCCTCTGCTGGTGTCTCTCTGTTTCACTGTATCTAACCTGTGCTGTACCTGCCCTGGGAGTGTTTGATGGGACAGTGTAGAGGGAGCTTTACTCTGTATCTAACCTGTGCTGTACCTGCCCTGGGAGTGTTTGATGGGACAGTGTAGAGGGAGCTTTACTCTGTAACTAACCTGTGCTGTACCTGACGTAATCTAATCGAGGGGTTCAAGTGGAACAAAAGATACCCGGGAATATGTTACAGGCTGGAATCAAATCGAGTAGTCGGACAACAATGGCAGCCGAGGGAGGTGGTGGAGAGGTAAAATTGAACGGGAAATGTTGTCATAGCAATTCACAATATTGAATGTTGACAGAAGTGTGAACAAAAAAATCATGGAAACAGGAAGCAAAGTGTGTTGGCAAGAAATACGTGTCCGCTGCACGACATTTTAATAATATAAAGATATTATCCTGATTTACTGCACGGAGTTTAAGAGCACAATTTCTTTTATTTGTTGTCCGGATGTGGGCGTATCTGGCAAGGCCATCATTTATTGCCCATCCCTAGTCGCCCCTTGAGAAGGTGGTGGTGAGCCACCTTCTTGAACCGCTGCAGGCCGTGAGGGGAAAGTGCCCCCACAGTGCTGTTAGGGAGGGAGTTCCAGGATTTTGACCCAGCGACGATGAAGGAACGTCTGATATATTTCCAAGTCAGGATGGTGTGTGTGACTTGGAAGCGGTGGTGTTCCCATGCGCCCGCTGCCCCTGCCTTTCTAGATGGCGGGTTTGGGAGGTGCTGCCGAAGAAGCCTTACATTAATAACCTGCGATTTAATTTTCCAAATGGCGGTGATGCAAAAACCAAAGTATATGAAGATGGGGGTAAATGTTGATTTAGAAACAGGAGGAAAAGAATGACAATGAAGTGGGGGGGGGGGAGGAAATTCATCTTATTAGCTTGTGTTAGCTGTGGCTCAGTGGGGACCACTCTCGCCTCTGACTCAGAAGGTTGTGGGTTTAAGTCCCACTCCAGGGACTTGTAGCATATAAATGTAGGCTGACATGCCAGTGCAGTGCTGAGCGATTGCTGCACTGTCGGAGGTGCCATCTTTTGGTTGAGACGTTAAACCGAGGCCCCGTCTGCTCTCTCAGGTGGACGCGAAAGATCCCATGGCACGAAGAAGAGCAGGGGCATTATCCCCGGTGTCATGGCCAATGTTTATCCCACAATCAACATAACAAAAACAGATGATCTGATCATTATCACATTGCTGTTTGTGGGAGCTTGCTGTGCACAAATTGGCTGCCGTCTTTCCTACATTACAACAGTGACTACACATCCAAAAGTACTTCATTGGCTGTAAAGCGCTTTGAGACGTCTGGTGGGCGTGAAAGGCGCTATATAAATGCAAGTCTTTCTTTTATTCTGAAAATGATTGCATTGCCTCTAATCCGATGGGACACAGGCGGAACGTTTGTTGGCGGGGCGAGGTGCGCCGGCCGGCGGGTTTAGCGCGGGGACGCGGGACCGGAAGGAAGATGGCGGAGCCAATGTGAGGGGGAAAAGCGGCTTCTTGTTGTTTAAAAGAGGAAGAAAACCAGGTTTAAAAAACCCGCCGGAGCCGCGGAGAAAGAGCCGCCCTGGGAGTGGGCACCCGCTAGCCGCCGATAAGGCCCCGGAGTTGGGGTAAGTGGGGCCGGAGAGGCGCCGGGAGCGGGAATGAGTGGGCGGGCTGGGCCCTGGAGACTAGGCCCAGGTCCCCCTCCTCTCCCCTCCCCCAGCCTCAGGCCCCAAATTTTTTTAGCTCATTTTAACCCCTCTTTAATTTTATTGTAACTTATTTGATTTAAAAAAATATGATTTTAATCTCTTAAATATAAATTTAGTTTCTATTTTTTAAAATCTATCCTTATTGAAAGAAAGAAAGACTTGCATTTCTATAGCACTTTTCACGACCACTGGACGTCTCAAAGCGCTTTACAGTCAATTAAATTTGAACTGTAGTCAATGTTGTAATGTGGGAAATGCGGCAGCCAATTTGTGCACAGCAAGCTCCCACAAACAGCAATGTGATAATGACCAGATAATCTGTTTTTGTTATGTTGGTTGAGGGATAAATATTGGCCAAGACACTGGGGATAATTCCCCGACTCTTCTTCGAAATAGTGCCGCGGGCTCTTTTACGTCCACCTGAGAGAGCAGACGGGGCCTCGGTTTAACGTCTCATCTGAAAGACGGCACCTCTGACAGTGCAGCAATCCCTCAGCACGGCACTCGAGTGTCAGCCTAGATTTATATGCTGCAAGACCCTGGAGTGGAACTTGAACCCTCAACCTTTTGACTCAGAGACGAGTGTGCTACCCACTGAGCCACAGATGACACTTTTAGTTTTATTACTTTTAGATTTCATTAAAACGTTTCATCCACTTTAATCCGGGAAATTTATTTCCACTTTTTAATTGGCAAAAGAACCAAAGGCGACGTGAGGAAAGACTTTTTTACGCAGCAAGTGGTTAGGATCTGGAATTGACTGCCTGAAAGGGTGGTGGAGGCAGATTCAATCGTGGCTTTCAAAAGGGAATTGGATAAGTACCCGAAGGAAAAAGAATTTGCAGGGCTATGGGGAAAGGGCGGGGGAGTGGGACTAGCTGAAGTGCTCTTTCCAAGTTAGGATGATGTGTGACTTGGAGGGGAACTTGGAGGTGGTGGTGTTCCCATGCGCCTGCTGCCCTTGTCCTTCTAGGCGGTAGAGGTCGTGGGTTTGGGAGGTGCTGTCGAAGAAGCCTTGGCGAGTTGTTGCAGTGCATCTTGTAGATGGTACACACTGCAGCCACGGTGCACTGGTGGTGGAGGGAGTGAATGTTTAAGGTGGTGGATGGGGTGCCAATCAAGCGGGCTACTTTGTCTTGGATGGTGTCGAGCTTCTTGTGTGTTGTTGGAGCTGCACTCATCCAGGCAAGTGGGAGATGGGGACGCGGGGCGGGGGGGAAGGCTGTTTGACCGGGCAGGGTGGTTGGAGGTCGGAGTTCGTGTGATGATATCTCCAGGAATACCTGCAACCAGAGTTAGCAGCCCGAGTGAGCTGTGGGTCAGTGATCAGTGTGCGACGGGGACGGCGATGAATGGCGGACGGGATCAGGGCGTTTCTGGGTCGCGCTGTGACGTGACGCTGGGATTGTGACGGTTGAATTCTCACCTTTGCTCCGGTCTCTGATCCCCCCCAGACTCCCGGCCCCTCGGAAGGATGCATCTCACCGCTGCCCTCTGGATCAGTCATGGGCGAGTTTACCGTCGGATGGGGCTGGGACCCCGGTCCCGGATCGATATGTTGCGGAACCTTGTGACTGCGTTGGTGCGACACGAGAGGATTGAAACCACCCTGGCCCGGGCTGATGAGATGAGGTTTTACGCTGAGAAGGTAATCACTTCCTCCCTTCGAACACCCCGTTTATCTTGTTCCTTCCTGCCGTGTGCCCAGGCTGCTGTTACTCTGCTTTCCTCCAAATCAACAACGTGCATTTATATAGCGCCTTTCACGACCACTGGATGTCCCAAAGCGCTTTTCAGCCAATGAAGTACTTTTGAAGTGCAGTCACTGTTGTAATGTGGGAAACGCGGCAGCCAATTTGTGCACAGCAAGCTCCCACAAACTGCAATGTGACAATGACCAGATAATCTGTTTTATTGATATTGATTGAATAATAAATATTGGCCAGGACACCGGGGATAACTCCACTGTCGGAGGTGCTGCCTTTCGGATGAGACGTTAAACCGAGGCCCCGTCTGCTCTCTCAGGTGGACGTAAAAGATCCCGCGGCACTATTTCGAAGAAGAGCAGGGGAATTCTCCCCGGTGTCCTGGCCAATATTTATTCCTCAACCAACATCACTAGAAAACAGATTATCTGGCCATCATCACATTGCTGTTTGTGGGAGCTTGCTGTGTAGAAATTAGCTGCCGCGTTTCCTACATTACATCAGTGACTACACTTCAAAAATACTTCATTGGCTGTAAAGCGCTTTGGGATGTTTGGTCGTGAAAGGCGCTATATAAATGCAAGTCTTTCTTTTAAATGTACTGGGTCCAGTTCTGGACACAGAGACATAAGGGAGACATTCGACTACTAGGGGCATCACAGAGTAGAGCCACGAGCCCGATCCCCGGTACCAGAGGGACTGAGTTGTGTGGACAGACTTGGGCGATTCAACCTGGAAAAGAGGCTCCCCAAAAACTCCCTCCCAAACAGCACTGTGAGAGCGCCTTCACCACACGGACTGCAGCGCTTCAAGAAGGCAGCTCACCACCACCTTCTCAAGAGCAACTAGGGATGGGCAGTAAATGCTGGCCTTGCAGCAACGCCCACATCCCATGAATGCATTTTAAAAGAAAGTCCAGATCATCTGTTTTTAGTGATTATTGGTTGAGGGATAAATATTAGCCCAGGACACTTGGGATAACTTCTCCTGCTCTTTTTCCAATAGTGGCCACAGGGTCTTTTACGTCCACCTGAGAGGGCAGACGAGGCCTCGGTAAAACATCTTATTCGAAAGATGGTACCTCCAACAGTGCGGCGCTCCCTCAGTGCTGCCCCTCCGACCGTGCGGCACTCGCTCAGTGCTGCCCCTCCGACCGTGCGGCACTCGCTCAGTGCTGCCCCTCCGACAGTACTGCCCCTTCGACAGCGCGGCGCTCCCTCAGTGCTGCCCCTCCGACAGCGAGGCGCTCCCTCAGTACTGCCCCTCCGACAGCGCGGCGCTCCCTCAGTGCCGGCCCTCCGACAGTGCGGCGCTCCCTCAGTGCCGCCCCTCCGACAGTGCTGCGCTCCCTCAGTGCTGCCCCTCCTACAGTGTGGCGGCGCTCCCTCAGTACTGCCCTTCCGACAGTGCGGCGCTCCCTCAGTACTGACCCTCCATCAGTGCGGCGCTCCCTCAGTGCTGCCCCTCCGACAGTGCTGCGCTCCCTCAGTGCTGCCCCTCCGACAGTGCTGCGCTCCCTCAGTACTGCCCTTCCGACAGTGCTGCGCTCCCTCAGTACTGCGCTGAGTGTGTTGTCCTGGATTATGTGCTGAAGTTTCTGGAGTGAGACTCGAACCCACCACGTTCTGACTTGGAGGCGAGAGCGAGTGCTACCCACTGAGCCACAGAGGTGACTTGAGATACTGGGACTGTTTGCACTGGAGCAGAGAAGGCTAAGAGGAGATTTAATAGAGCTTTTTAAAATGATCGAGTTTTGATGGAGAGAAGAGGGACAATAAATTTCCTGTGCTCGGGGAGTCAGTGACGTGAGGCCATCAATTTAACGAGTGTTCTGAGAGGGATTAGTAGAAATTTCTGTACACAGAGGTGTTGAAGCACGGAATGCTCCCATAGAATCTCACAGCACAGAAGGAGGCCATTCGGCCCCTCGTGCCTGTGCCGGCTCTTTGAAGAGCTCTCCAATTAGTTCCCACTCCCCCTGCTCTTTCCCCAGAGCCCTGCAAATATCTCCTTTTCAAGTATTTATCCAATTCCCTTTTGCAAGTTACTATTGAATCTGCTTCCACCGCCCTTTCAGGCAGCGCATTCCAGATCACAACAACTCGCTGTGTAAAAACAATTCTCCTCATCTCCCCTCTGGTTCTTTTGCCAATTATCTTAACTCTGTGTCCTCTGGTTACCGACCCTCCTGCCAGTGGAAACAGTTTCTCCTCATTTACTCGATCAAAACCCCTCATGATTTTGAACGCCGCTCTTTACGAGAATGGTTCCAGGGATGAGGGACTTCAGTTATGTGGAGAGACTGGAGGAGCTGGGATTGTTCTCCTTAGAGCCGAGAGGGTTAAGGGGAAGATTGTATTCAAAATCGTAAATGGTTTTGAGAGTAAATGAGGAGAAACTGTTTCCAATGTCAGAAGGGTCGGTAACCAGAGGACACAGATTTAAGGTGATTGGCAAAAGAACCAGAGGGGAGATGAGGAAACATTTTATTTACACAGCGAGTTGTTGTGATCTGGAATGCGCTGCCTGAAAGGCTGGTGGAAGCAGATTCAATGATAACTTTCAAAAGGGAATCGGATAAATACTTGAAAAGGAAAGATTTTCCGGGCTCTGGGGAGAGAGCAGGGGAGTGGGTCCAAAGAGCCAGCACAGGCACGATGGGCCGAATGGCCTCCTCCTGCACTGTATCATTCTGTGATTCTGTTAAATCTGCCCTAAACCTTCTCTGCTCGAAGAACAATCCCAGCTTCTCCAATCCTCCACGTCACTGAAGCCATGGGGAGGAGGTTGAGGCAGAGACCATGGCCTCTGTGAAAGGGGGAATTTGGGATCAATATTTGTCGATGGAGAGAGCGGGGCAGTGGGATGGGTTTGGGGATTGCTCGCGTACAGAAGGAGGGCAGGCTTGAGGGGCCGACTGGCCTGTGTCTGTGCTGGGAAGGAGCCTGCGGGTTTGACTGATCTGCCCTTGCTTTCCAGCTGGTGGATTACGCCAAGCGAGGGGACACGGACCAGAAAGCCATGAAGATGGCCGACTTCTGGCTGACGGTCAGTATCTCTGGCGCGGGGCTGGGGGTGGGGGCCGCGGGGTCTTCGGGGTCGGCCTGTGTCGCCAGCGTCACTCCGCCACGCCCGCGATGTCGCCGCGCTGCCCATCGCAAAGCGCCTTGGCGACGCTGCAGTTTGACTGGGGCCCTCCCTGGGCTGTGGGAGACGGGAGCGTCGACCGGGCTTCCTGATCCCGACTGTGATCCAGTGACCTCCTTCGTCCTCCCCTCACCCCTTTCCACCCCCTCCTCCCTCCCGACGCGGTTTGAAAGGACGCGCCCGTGTGCGAATGGACTCACATGCTGCACCGGTTGTGATGGCCCACATGGTGGAACAGCCCGCTGGATGAAATGGGCACCTTGGCGTCAGATTCACAAACGTCCTTTCAGCTCTTCTCTTCTCACTCTTTTCCTGAATACCCGGTTGTGAGTGGTTTTTATCCAGAGCTCACTCTCCGACCCCCCCACCCCACCAGTCCTGCAACCCTGGGCTCCAGAGCTCACTCCCCGACCCCCCCACCCCACCAGTCCTGCAACCCTGGGCTCCAGAGCTCACTCCCCGACCCCCCACCCCACCAGTCCTGCAACCCTGGGCTCCAGAGCTCACTCCCCGAGCCCCCCACCCCACCAGTCCTGCAACCCTGGGCTCCAGAGCTCACTCCCCGAGCCCCCCACCCCACCAGTCCTGCAACCCTGGGCTCCAGAGCTCACTCCCCGACCCCCCCACCCCACCAGTCCTGCAACCCTGGGCTCCAGAGCTCACTCCCCGACCCCCCACCCCACCAGTCCTACAACCCTGGGCTCCAGAGCTCACTCCCCGACCCCCCACCCCACCAGAGCTGCAACCCTGGCCTCCAGGCTACTGACCAATCGGGCGGCTCCGCACAGAGCGGGAACTTTCAATCCACTGCACAGCAAGTCACTGATCCAACTCGCCCCGAGTGAGCCTTTGATTGAAGAAAGAAAGACTTGCATTTCTATAGCGCCTTTCACTAACCTCAGGACGTCCCACAGCGCCTTACAGCCAATGAAGTACTTTTTTTTTTGAAGTGTAGTCACTGTTGTAATGTAGGAAACGCAGCAGCCAATTTGTGCACAGCAAGCTCCCACAAACAGAAATGTGATCATGACAACACGGTGGCATAGTGGTTAGCACTGGTGTCTCACAGCGCCAGGGACACGGGTTCGAATCTGACCTCGGGTGACTGTCTGTGTGGAGTTTGCACATTCTCCCCGTGTCTGCGTGGGTTTCCTCCGGGTGCTCCGGTTTCCTCCCACAGTCCAAAAATGTGCGGGTTAGGTTGATTTGGCTATGATAAATTGACCCTTAGTGTTAGTGGGGTGTTAAATATGTGGGGTTATGGGGATAGGATGGGATATGTTAGGGGGAATTAAATACGCGGGGGTAGGGTGGGATATGTGTACTGTGGGGATTAAAGCAGGGACAGGGTACTGGATTTGGATGATCAGCCATGATCGTATTGAATGGTGGAGCAGGCTCGACGGGCCGAATGGCCTACTCCTGCTCCTAGATTCTATGTTTCTATGTTTATGTTTCTATGACCAGATGTTGGTTGAGGGATAAATATTGGCCTCAGGACAGTGGGGAGAACTCCCCAGCTCCTCTTCAAAATAGTGGCCGCGGGATCTTTTACATCCACCTGAGAGGGCAGACCTCAGTTTTAACCTCTCATGTGAAAGGTGACACCTCCGACAGTGAATCGCTCCGACTGAATCGCTCCGACAGTGCGGCGCTCCCTCAGTACTGCCCCTCCGGCAGTGCAGCGATCCCTCGGTACTGCCCCTCCGGCAGTGCAGCGATCCCTCGGTACTGCCCCTCCGGCAGTGCAGTGATCCCTCGGCGCCCCCCCTCCGACAGTGCGGCACTCCCTCAGTACTGCCCCTCCGACAGTGCGGCGCTCCCTCAGCACTGCCACTCCGACAGTGCGGCGCTCCCTCAGCACTGCCACTCCGACAGTGCGGCGCTCCCTCAGTACTGCCCCTCCGACAGTGCGGCGCTCCCTCAGTACTGCCCCTCCGACAGTGCGGCGCTCCCTCAGTACTGCCCCTCCGACAGTGCGGTCCTCCCTCAGTATTGCCCCTCCGACTGTGCGGCGCTCCCTCAGCACTGCACTGGGAGTGTCGGCCTGGTTTATGTGCTCAAGTCTCTGGAGTGGGGCTCGAACCCACGACCTTCTGACTCGGAGGCGAGAGTGAGCCGTAACTGAGAAGGGAGAGTTCTTATTGGGCCCGGTTGGGGGGAGGGGCAGAGTGGAATATTTCTGGGAATAAACCTCTTTTTCTGTTTGTTTCAGGAGAAAGATCTCATCCCGAAGCTCTTCCAGGTCCTGGCTCCGCGATTCCAGGACCACCGGGGGAGTTCCGTGCGGATGATGCAGATTCCCACCCGGGAGAACTTGGACCGGGCCAAGATGGCGGTCATCGAGTACCGGCGCAACCCGCTGCCGCCCCTCCTCGCGCGGCGGCAAGGGGCCAACGAGAAGACCCTGCTCAACCAGCTGCTGAAGGGGTACAGGGAGGAGGGGGCCGGGGGCAGGGCCTCGGGCTCTTGCTTCTTTTAATCTAATACTATCCTTAACTTCTTCAGTTGGCGATCACACAACGCTTCCTCGCTCTCGGCCGGTCGAGCTCCGAGCTAGGCTGCACTCGGAGATTGAGTAGATTGGGCCTATACTCTCTGGAGTTTAGAAGAATGAGAGGTGAACTCATTGAAACATGTAAGATTCTGAGGGAGATTGACAGGGTAGATGCTGAGACGTTGCTTCCCCTGGCTGGAGAGTCTAGAACTAGGAGGCACAGTCTCAGGATAAGGGGTCGGCCATTTAAGACTGAGATGAGGAGGAATTTCTTCACTCAGAGGGTTGTGAATCTTTAGAATTCTCCACCCCAAAGGGCTGTGGATGCTGAGTCGTTGAGTATATCCAAGGCTGAGATCGATAGATTTTTGGACTCTAGGGGAATCAAGGGATCTGGAGATCGGGTGGGAAAGTGGAGTTGAGGTCGAAGATCAGCCATGAAAAAGGCGGGAGATCTTATAACATTTTGCACCCTGGGACATTTTACTACATTAAAGGCGCTATATAAATGTAAGTTGTTGTTGTTTGTATCTAATCATTTGCAGAGCGCTCTTTCTCACTATTATTTTGCACAATTACTTTGAGGCTATTGATGAAAATGACCGGAGTTCTGTCGTAGGAAATAGTGCAGTAATTAATGATTATTCATCATACTTTATAATATATATTTATATATAATTCATAAGACGATAGTCATTTCCTCAAACTCCCCGCCAATAGTGTTACTCGGAGTGAGGTGACGCCAGTTGTAACCGAGTGAAACATTCGCTGTTACTTTGAGTTTTGTTCAGTGTTTCTTTGACACGAAAACTCACCGTCCTGTTGGGGTATTTCCAAGCTCGGGTTCCAGCGTCGCTTTTGTGCCGGTGACATCCGATTCTTCTGGGCTCTTGTGTTTACACCCTCCGTTTACTCAGCACTGTCTGTATTTGGGGAGTGGTGTTCCGGGACCCCGGGCTTGGCCACTGATGCCCATTGCTGACTTTATTTGGTTGTATTTAGTGAACTTAAGGCAGTGATCAAATGCTCGACCTAAATCGCTCACATTTCACTTTAGTTTAAAATGACATCGGAGGCCCGTCAGTTGCACTGATCTTTCAGAATTTATTCGGACGGTATATCATTTCCTGCCGTTGTATTACACAACCGTCTCGCCGCTTTAACACCGCCTCAGACTTACAAAGCACTATTTTGTGCCCTCGACCGCTATCTATAACCGGCTGGAGGCTAAAATATATTAGCGTTAAATAAACTGCTCAATGACAATTAATCAGATCACAATTTGCTTGTTTAATAATGTTTGAATAACTCTGTACATCAACATAGATTTTACTTGGACAATGTAGACACAGATCAATCAGTTTGCATATAAATATTTTAAATATAATGCAGAATAATACAAATTAAAGCACATTTCGGCATATGGAGCCTGAGTCAAATAAATTACACATTTCAACACATCCAACTGTTCAATTTTCAAAGTCAGCTTCTGCTTAAACTTTTGTCGACACTTTCTTAAACTTTGAAAACTATCAATAACAGCATTTTACTGAACATCTGTTCACAAAATCTAATGGGAAACAATTATTCAGTCGCTATATTTATTAACACAGTATATTTTGTGATAGGCACCTTTACCAACGCAGATGTAACCAGGCTGCATAAAGACAGCATCGATCCCAGCGATCTCTCACCATCAGAATAAAGGGGCTGTGACAGCTCGGTGGGACAAAGCCTCACGGAGATTAAACACATTCTGCAGATGCTGCAGTTTATATCAGAGGGAACATTTTGGAATCCCAGTCGGAAGATACAATTTCAGAGCGAGTGGATCAGACATTAGGCTACAGCAACATAGCCCCAAATCTCCAACCCTCACTGGGAGTGAGGAATTGTGGAATTTACCCTTATATTCCATCTTAATCCACACACAAATATCATAAAGAGTGAAAGGTAAGAAGTATAAATATTAGTAATCTTTGAGATAACTAGTGGTTATTCAAGGCCATTCAAATAGAAAGAAATATTCAAACTTAGGCAAATTATAAATTGGTTACCGTTCTCTTCATTATGTTTCAGAACATTTTCTCAGGTGAACTTTGAAAGCTGCTGAATCCTGGAAGACATTCCCACAATGACGGCAGGTTTCAAAGCACGTGTGAGCATTCAGCTGATAGTTGTAAGCAAAACTCTTTCCACATTCAGTACATTTATACGGTGTCTCTCCTGTGTGGATCCGCTGGTGTCTCTGGAGGTCCCCTGCAAGTGTGAAACTCTTTCCACATTCAGTACATTTATACGGTCTCTCTCCTGTGTGGATCATCTGGTGGATCTGGAGGTGCCCTGCCTGTGTGAAACTCTTTCCACATTCAGTATATTTATACAGCCTCTCTCCTGTGTGGATCCGTTGGTGGCTCTGGAGGTCCCCTGGCTCTGTGAAACTCTTTCCACATTCAGTACATTTATACAGCCTCTCTCCTGTGTGGATCCGCTGGTGTCTCTGGAGCTCCCCTCCCTGTGTGAAACTCTTTCTACATTCAGTACATTTATGCAGCCTCTCTCCTGTGTGGATCCGCTGGTGCAGGTGAAGTTCTCCTGATTTTTTTAATTCTCTCCTCTGGACAGAGAGTGTGAATGACCCCTGCCCACCTTTGTGTTGCAAAAGATATTTTGTGCTGGGAGGAGAAGATTTTCCTGCTGAAATCTGTCCACAGGATTCAGGATGTCTTCTGGCGTGCTTCTGATGAAAATCTGCAGTGGTGAAATCAACATTGCAATGAGGGCAAGGATGAGACTCATCTCGGTGCACTTGTTGCCCTGCTGGAGAAGGAAGTAAGAGAAATTGTCAGTTTAATCCAGCATCTAGAAGTCTCTTTTGGAAGTACAATTTAGGATTATTTCAGTATTAGAGGAGGGCTCTTAAGATGTTATTATTGAGAATTTCGAGTCTCTTCCAGTGAAAGAGGTGGGTTAGGGGAGAAATCATAAATAGGGCATGCAAATTTAAAGATTACTCTCCAATGTTTCATGCTTCATGCATTCAGTCCTTGAAATTCTCCAAGGAACAAGGTTCACATCAATACTTTTTTACGAATTGTTATAAACCAGTGTGAAAATCAGCTTTGTTAAAACAGGGGAAAGAAAATTAAACAGCACGTGTTGAATAAAAGAGATGGGGAACTGGCTGGGAGTTGCCAGTGACCCCAACAGTGCAATGAAGCTCATTGTATCTTTATAAATGCTCAATTATTCAGCTTGAGCTACTCCAAGTAAGTTTTCTAATAACATCAATATTCCAAATATATATATTTATAAAACCCATGAAATGGATACTGACTATATAATAAGTAGTCGATCTTACCTGGCATTGGGCAGTCTCAAGTCAAGCAAGGTTAGAGAATGGGGGAATGACTGGACCAAGGTGTGGAAGAGAGAATGAGAGAGGGGAAATGGGAGATCATAAGACTACCTTGACAGAGGGTGGGGCAACAATGACTGAGTGGGCAGGTTAAGCTGCCTCAGAGTTCATGGGGAACTGTCTCAATCAGTGGTGTGGGGAGAAAAACAACCTCCGTGAGAGATTGGGGGAACATTGCTTCTGATGGGGTGCAGGGGTGCAACATTGTCTGAACAGAGATGTGGGGAACAATGTCTCAGTAGGGGTGGGGGGTGTAACACTGCCTCAATGGAGGTGTGGGGAACAATGTCTCAGTAGAGGTGGGGGTGGGGGTGTAACACTGACTCAGCAGGCAGATTGGTGTTAGAAAATATCACTTTTGAGTCAATATGTGTAAACCTCACTAGATGTGGGTGAGGGGGGCAGTATTTTTGTGAAATATGATAACCTCTGTCAGCCTTGGCTCAGTATTTAGCCTCTCACCTCCGAGTCCGAGGTTGTGGGTTCATGGCCCACTCCAGAGACTTGAGCACAGAATCCAGGCTGACCCTGCAGTGCTGTACTGAGGGAGTGCTGCACTGGCGAAGGTGCCGTCTTTCAAACCGCGCTAAACCGTAACCTTGGCCCGGGATTTCTGGTGGGTAATCACAGTGAATGAACAGCGTTACCCCTTTGAAACTGGCCACAACTTCAGGATTTAGCACATGCGCATCCTAACGCAGAAACCCTGAAGTTGTGGTCAGTCAGTCAGGGCTCGAACACTGGCTGTGCTGTGGACACCCGCCCCTCCCTACACCCCCCGCCCAGAGCCGGTAATCAGTGTCATCAGGGAAATCAGTCAAACTGACAAACTTCGGCTTTTCTGTTGTAAAATCACTGTTAAATACCACATTAAAAGTCAGACCTTGTTGGATTAGGTGTAACTCGGGTTTTAACAGCGTATTGACTGCTGACCAAACGTTATGGCCTGAAAAACTAATTTTAATTTTGTAGAGTGTCAAACTTCTCTATTTAAATAAAAATTACAATTTTTAAGAAACTTTAACAATTTTTTTTTAAAGTTTGTTGATATTTGTTTGCGGTTTGCCTTTTCCCCATGTGAGAGCCCCAATCTTTGTTTTGCTCTCTGTTACATTTTTAAAAAGTGAGAATAAAAGGAGCTGTTCACTTAAGACTTGCATTTATATAGCGCCTTTCATGACCAGCGGACCTCCCAATGTGCTTTACAGCCAATGAAGTACTTTTTGAAGTGTAGTCACTGTTGTAATGTAGGAAATGCAGCAGCCAATTTTCACACAACATGATCCCACAGACAGCAATGTGATAATGACCAGATGATCTGTTTTAGTGATGTTGATTGAGGGATAAATATTGGCCAGGACACCGGGGATAACTCCCCTGCTCTTCTTTGAAATAGTGGCCATGGGATCTTTTACATCCACCTGAGAAAGCAGATGAGGCCTCGGTTTAACGTCTCAATCAAAATCCGGCCCCTCCGACAGTGCAGCACTCCCTCAGTACTGCACTGGAGGGCCGGCCTAGATTGTTGTGCTCCAGTCTCTGGAGTGGGACTTGAACCCACAACATTCAGACCCAGAGGCGAGGGTGCTACCAACTGTCTGAGAATCCTGCATTCCCATTGGCAGCTCAGACAGCTTGTTGACGTCACAGCAGCTCGTGCTGCAGAATTCCCAGTAAACTACACTGATCCCAATTGAATGTCGGAAAAGACGAATTTCTTGCCACAGAGATGGCGAGGTTCGTGCGGGTAGCTTTCTTCGTGGCCAGCGGCAAACACCTTTACTTCACCGCCGACCGCAAATTACGGTCCCTTGTCTGCCTGTTCAGATGGACAAGGATAATCCCATGGCACAATATGAAGAGCAGGGAGTTTTCCTGGTGTCCTGGGCAACATTTATCCCCCAACCAACACCACTGAGACAGATTACCAGACCATTTATCTCATTGCTGTTTATGGGATCTTGCTGTGTGCAAAGTGTGCTGCTGCATTTGCCGATATATCAATAGTGATTGCTCTTCTAAAAGTAATTCATTGGTGCTAAAGAACTTTGGGACATCCCGAGTACATCAAAAGCTCTTTTTTTCTTGCGCTGAAAAGTAGCAGGATGATTTTTAAGGGAGCAGTTCCTGACCTCAGTGTCTATTCTACTGTGGGTAACAACCTCTGTCTCAGAGACAACAGTGAGACCAACTGAGGATAATTGACAAACCAAAGAGTCACTGTAGAGGGATCAGGAGAGGGGACACTTACTGAATTCACCCCTTCCCAGTCCAAGAGTACTAAGGGCAAATATACCACCTCACCTACTGTCCAGGTAGCGATACTGGGAACCGTTAAAGCAGATACAAAACTTAGTTGCACCTCAAGCTTTCATCTGCTCTCTATCCTCTATTACAACATAAAAGTCACAGTCAGTCAATTATCATAGAATCATACTGCACAGTAGGAGGCCATTTGGGCCATCATGTCTGTGCCGGCTCTGTGCAGAGCTATCCAATTAGTGCCACTTCCCTGCTCTTTCCCCACAGCCCTGCAATTCTTTCCTTTTCAAGTATATATCCAATTCCCTTTTGAAAGTTACTATTGAAGCTGCTTTCAGCACTCTTTCAGGCAGTCCGTTGCAGATCATAACAACTCGCTGTGTAAAAAGATTTCTCCTCATCTCCCCCCTGAGTTTTATGTCAATTATCTGTGGCCTGTGGTTACCAACCCTCCTGACAGTGGAATCAGTTTCTCTTGATCTCCTCTTATCAAAAACCCACGTAATTGTGAACACTTCTATTAAAAATGCCCTTAACCTTCCCTTCTCTAGACAGAACATTCCCAGCTTCTTTAGTCTCGAGACATAACTGAAGTCCCCCATCCATGCTACCATTCTGGTAAATCTCCTCTGCACCCTCTCCAAGGCTTTGACATCTGTTCTAACGTGTGGTGCCCAGAATTGGACACAATACTCCAGCTGAGGCCAAAACAGTGATTTATAAAGGTTTACCATCATTTCATTTGTTCTCCATGCCTCTATTGATAAAGCTGAGGGTCCCAAATAATTTATTAATAGCCTGAACAATATGTCCTGTCACCTTCAAAGATTTGAGTATGTGAATCCCCAGGTCTCTGTTCCTGCACCCACTTTAAAATTTTATCATTTAATTTATATTGCCTCTCCTCATTTTTCATTCCAAAATTATTCACTTCACACTGCACTGCATTAAATTTCATCGGCCGTGTGTCTTCCCATTTCAGCAGTTTATCTACATCTTCCTGAACTCTTCTACTATCCTCTTCACTGTTTACTACATTTCCAAGCTTTGTCTCATCTGCAAACTTTGACATTATGCCCCCAATACCCAAGTCCAGATCATTAATATATATCAGAAAGAGCAGGGGTCCTAATACCGACCCCTGGGGGATACCACTGTATACTTCCCTCCAGTCTCATAAACAACCATTCAGCACTGCTCTCTGCTTTCTGTCTTTTAGCCAATTTCATATCAATGCTACTACTGCCCCTTTGATCCCATGGGCTTCAATTTTGCTAACAAGTCTATTATGTGGCACTTTATCAAACACCTTTGAGACTGTAACAGAAAACAAATGATACTTTGGCTACAGTTCACAATTTTGGTCAGAATCCTTACATTTTGGTTCTTGTTTTACCACCCACATTGTGGTCCATTTGATACCGAGTTCCTTGGCATATTCATCACCATACCAGACCAGCAGCTCGCACCGGGCAGGAACAGGCTTGCAGGTCCTGTAATAAATGTTGCCGCAGTGTTGAAAGGCTACAAGGTTCTGCTCCTCCTCCTTTCTGGCACAGTTAACAAACCTGGAACATAACATACAAATACTTCAGCGGCCAAAAATAAATTAAAATTTTAAAATGAATACAGAATGAAAAGCAGATTAGCATAATGTGTTAGAATGAGAGAACATGTCCCCTGTCATGGCCGAATTTCAACTTTAAACATACTGTCAGGAGAGGACACTCAGTGGGGACCAATCACTTCAGTGAAGATACGAAAGATAATGGCCCCAATATTTCCAGGGAGGGAGCGGGGGGAGTGTGTGGCGGGGGGCGGGGGATGTGCAGCGACCCGGAAATATGGGTTTCCGGAGTTCCTGCTGAATTTAACGCCGAGAGCTGATTAAAAATTTTGGCTCAGTTTCCCGGCCACAGCCACCCAGAATGAGAGGCTGACTGGCTGTTGGGTGGGATATTGTCCTGGATCGATCAAATGAAATGGGACAAATGATCTTCTTCATCCGTTACCATATTGTGAGGATCACAAGATAGTATCAGTCTTCCCTCACCTCATCCAATTTGATGTAGATTCATCCTTCGCATCAATGTATTCAAAATCCTTGTTGGATTTGCTGATCTGCAGAAAGGTATTTTGATAAAAAGACTGGATTAATCATTTTAAAAGCAACTTTATCTTTATTTTAACCTGTCATCAGGCTTAACACGTATTGCAAGGTTCTAATACATAGCCTCCCACATCTTTTAGTAAAAATTGACCATCCTCTTACCTGTTTTCTGTGATTATACCTTTACATCAGAGAGTCCAGATCAACACGATGGCTGGGACTGAAATGATGTAACATAGGAGCTCGAAAAATAGAATAATGGTGCTGAACAGTTTCAGGAAGCTTTGTGAAGTCGGGAAAGGTCCCTGAATTACTGTATTGTCAGAGCGCCCAGGATTTGGCAACTACTGTACAATTCATTCTCAAACTAGGAATGATGAGAGTTGGCTGAGGTGACACCAGACTCACCTTTGTTCATAAATACAATGACAGCAGGCTCTGGGAATCTCCTGGAACTGCTTTAATAGGATAATACCTGAATTAGAACAGCAGGACCAGATTAATCAGAATATGAACAAAGTACAAGGGACTGGAATGTAGGCACATTCTTAGTTGACCTTGGCTCCAGCACAAAGCCATTGGATAAAAATGATAACAGCTACAAGGCCATCCATTACCAACAGGCTCTATTCCTCAAAAACAAAGAGTGGGGAATCAAGCTAAGAATGAAATAGACAGAGGCCTAGAAATTGGATAAGGCCTAAAAACAGGCGCGGGCAGCGTGATGTGCCCACGCCTGTTCAAAGTAGTGCAGGAACCACGCAAAATCTGTGCTGCCTGCTCATTATAATGATTGTAATGCTGATCTCAGCACTAAACACGCTGCTGATTGGCTGAGCGCTGATTCGGGGGGCCAATATCGGGTGCAGTCTCCTGGCCAATAACCTTTGTCCTCGGCTCTCTGCACTAATACAGGGGAAGTGCTTTCTTGCAGAAACACCTCATTGTCATTGTGGAGAAAGCCAAGGCCCAACAGCCAAGAGAAACGGCAAGCAGAGTTTCTGAGGTTGCCGGTTTGGCTGCAGGAGGCGGCAGAGTTCTGTGAGCACCTCCTTGGTGAAGCAGAGCCTCCGAATACACTGCTCCTGGCTTAAGCGCAGATAGGAGAAGTGCTCTTGGAAGACCCTAGGCTCGTGAGGCCTCCTGCTGAGAGCTCTCCTCCCTCTGTGAGCATCTTGTCCTCTTCTTCACTGCCTCCGCTCCATCTCCCTGAATATTGGAGATGATTCCTTTAAATAGCATTGCTGGGAGGTCCTACTTTTTTTTTATTCGTTCATGGGATGTGGGCGTCGCTGGCAATGCCAGCATTTATTGCCCATCCCTAGTTGCCCTTGAGAAGGTGGTGGTGAGCCGCCGCCTTGAACCGCGTAGTGAAGGTACTCCCACAGTGCTGTTGGGGAGGGAGTTCCAGGATTTTGACCCAGCAACGATGAAGGAACGGCGATAAACTTCCAAGTCAGGATGGTGTGTGACTTGGAGGGGAAGTTGGAGGTGGTGGTGTTCCCATGCGCCTGCTGCCCTTGTCCTTCTAGGGGGTAGAGGTCGAGGGTTTGGGAGGTGCTGCCGAAGAAGCCTTGGCGAGTTGCTGCAGTGCATCTTGTAGATGGTACACACTGCAGCCGCGGTATGCCAGTGGTGGAGGGGGTGAATGTTTAAGGTGATGGATGGGGTGCCAATCAAGCGGGCTGCTTTGTCTTGGATGGTGTTAAGCTTCTTGAGTGTTGTTGGAGCTGCACTAATCCAGGCAAGTGGAGAGTATTGTGCCTTGTAGATGGTGGAAAGGCTTTGGGGAGTCAGGAGGTGAGACACTCACTGCAGAATACCCAGCCTCTGACCTGTTTTTGTTGCCACAGTATTTATGTGGCTGGTCCAGATAAGTTTCTGGTCAATGGTGACCCCCAGGATATTGATGGTGGGGGATTCGGCAATGGTAATGCCATTGGATGTCAAGGGGTGGTGATTAGATGCTCGCTTTTTGGAGATAGTTATTGCCTGGCACTTGTGTGACGCGAATGTTACCTGCCACTTATCAGCCCAAGTCTGAATGTCTTCCAAGTCTTGCTGCATGCGGGCATGGACTGCTTCATTATCTGAGCAGTTGCAAATGGCACTGAACAATTTGCAGTCATCAGGGAACATCCCCACTTCTGGCCTTATGATGGAGTGATGGTCATTGATGAAGCAGCTGAAGATGGTGGGATGAGGACACTGCCCTGAGGGACTCCTGCAGCGATGTCCTGGGGCTGTGATGATTGACCTCCACCCACCACAACCATCTTCCTTTGTGCTAGGTATGACTAGGGCTCCTTGATGCCACACTCAGTCAAATGCTGCCTTGATGTCAAAGGCAGTCACTCTCACCTCACTCTGGAATTCAGCTCTTGTATCCATGTTTGGACCAAGGCTGTAATGAGGTCAGGAGCTGAGAGGTCCTGGCAGAACCCAAACTGGGCATCAGTGAGTAGGTTATTGGTGAGTAAATGCCGCATGATAGCACTGTCGATGACACCTTCCATCACTTTACTGATGATTGAGAGTAGACTGATGGGGCGGTGATTGGCCGGATTGGATTTGTCCTGCTTTTTGTGGACAGGACATACCTGGGCAGTTTTCCACATTGTCGGATAGATGCCAGTGTTATAGCTGTACTGGAACAGCTTGGCGAGAGGCGCGGCTAGTTCTGGAACACAAGTCTTCAGCACGATAGCCGGGATGTTGTCAGGGTCCATAGCCTTTGCTGTATCCAGTGCGCTCAGCCGTTTCTTGATATCATGTGGAGTGAATCGAATTGGCTGAAGACTGGCTTCTGTGATGGTGGGGACCTCAGGAGTAGGCCGATATGGATCATCCGCTTGGCACTTCTGGCTGATGATGGTTGCAAACGCTTCAGCTTTGTCTTTTGCAATCACGTGCTGGGCTCCACCACCATTGAGGATGGGGATATTCATGGAGCCTCCTCCTCCTCTTAGTTGTTTTCATGGTCCACCACCATTCACGACTGGATGTGGCAGGACTGCAGATGTTTGATCTGATCCGTTGATTGTGGGATCGCTTAGCTCTGTCTATAACCTGCTGCTTCCACTTTTAGCATGCATGCAGTCCTGTGTTGCAGCTTCCCCAGGTTGGCACCGCATTTTTAGGTACGCCTGGTGCTGATCCTGGCATGCTCTTCTACACTCCCTATTGAACCAGGGTTGGTCCCCTGGCTTGATGGTAATGGTAGAGTGAGAGATATGCCAGGCCATGAGGTTACAGATTGTGGTGGAATACAATTCTGTTGCTGCTGATGGCCCACAGCACCCCATGGATGTCCAGTTTTGAGCTACTAGAGCTGTTCTGAATCTCTCCCATGTAGTGCCACACACCACGATGGAGGGTGTCCTCAGTGTGAAGACAGGACTTCATTTCCACAATGACTGTGCGGTGGTCACTGCTACCAATGCTGTCATGGACAGATGCTTCTGCGACAGGTAGATTGGTGAGGACGAGGTCAAGTAGGTTTTTCCCTTGTGTTGGTTCTCTCGCCACCAGTCGCAGGCCCGAAATGGCATCTACGTCCTTCAGGACTCGGCCAGTAGTAGTGCTACCGAGCCACTCTTGGTGATGGACAGTGAAGTCCCCCACCCAGAGTACATTCTGTGCCCTTGCTACTCTCAGTGCTTCTTCCAAGTGGTGTTCAACATGCAGGAATACTGATTCATCAGCTGAGGGAGGGTGGTAGGTGGTAATCAGCAGGTTTCCTTGCCCATGCGGAGTCAATGTTGAGGACTCCCAGGGCTACTCCTTCCCGACTGTACACCACGATGCCACCACCCCTGGTGGGTATGTCCTGCCTCTGGGACATGACATACCGAGGGATGGTGATGGAGGAGTTTGGGACATTGGCTGAAAGGTATGATTCTGTGAGTATGGCTATGTCAGGCTGTTGCTTGATTAGTCTGTGTGACAGCTCCCAATTTTGGCACAAGTCACCAGTTGTTTGTGAGGAGGACTTTTCAGGGTCAACTGGGCTGGTTGTGCCATTGTCGTGTCCGTAGACAGTGCCGAGGTCGATGCCGGGTGGTCCATCTGGTTTTATTCTGATTGTTTTTCGTCGTGGTTTGTTACAACTGAGTGGCTTGCTAGGTCATTTCAGAGTGCAGTTAAGAGTCAACCACATTGCTGTGGGTCTGGAGTCACATATAGGCCAGACCAGGTAAGGATGGCAGATTTCCTTCCTGCAAGGTCATTAGTGAACCAGATGGGCTTTTACGACAATTTGATAGTTTCATGTCACCATTACTGATACTAACTTTTTATTCCAAATTTATTTAATTAACTGAATTTAAATTCCCCAGCTGCCGTGGTGGGATTTGAACTCACGTTTGTTAGTCCACGCCTCTGGATTACTAGTCCAGTAACATAACCACTATGCTACCATTGCTGAACGCATGGTCAGTTTGCCATGATTAAGAGAGGGGGCAAAATGGAGTGGCAATGTCGAAAATGGCAGATATTGCGTCAAATCAGCATTGCACAATCATTGACGTCACGATCTGCCTCATCTATATATCTGGAGCGAGCGCAGGCAACAACAGCAGTACCGACCTTCCCAAAATGGTGGCGGCCACAGGACGCAGCGGAAGCGTGGCCACTGCCATTTTATCAGCATAAAGCAGCCTTAACGGCCGGCGCGAGACCTCCGGATTTGGCTGCCACAGAGTTCAGTATTTTCCTCAGTTGGTGGGGGGAGGAATTCTAGTGAGGGATTTGCCTCAGACAGGTTCTGGTGTGAGAATGCTGCCTCAGCTGGGGGCAGGGGGTGGCAGAGATTTAATATAAAGTTGGGGGGCGGTGGGAAAACTGCTTTGGCCTCAGCGCCGTGAGAGGATTTTTGTCTGTGCTATTTTTCTCTCAGCACTGAGACTATCAGCTGTGGGGAAGGCGCTGTGAACTTTGATACACCTTTGGTCTCAGTGGGGTGAATTGTAACTGTTTCCTCTGTGGTGGTGTTTGGTGGGTTTCAGTCAGATAGAGGCATGTTTGCTTTCTCACTTCCTGATGGTGGTGAGTCATGTTCGGGTAGTTCTGTGGCTGCTCCCAGCCCTACAATAAACACACCCACTAATCCATTCTTCATTTGTGAACATTTCCATGTGTTGACAGGCTAGTTGAACACAAGAGGAATCACAGCAAAGACTAATTATGTCTTCACTCGCTGTCTACTTACTAGTAGGACTCACTGATTAACAAACAGGAATGGGAACCTTGGATTATTTATAGAAAATAAATTCAAATAAGTCCTGAACTTTTATTTTATAAAATAAGGAACTTGCTAACGACAGTAGTCACTTACCGCCCATGAATACCCACTGACAGCAGCTGTTTCTTCATTTGATACGACTCCTTCATAGGGTCCAAAGTGAACGCCTTTGGGAATAACCAGCCCTCCATTCCATACACAAAGACCAGCTTATCGAATTTTTGAAGTCGCTATGCTGAGACCCTCCGGAAGGGTTAAACGTGCTCTGTCTGGCTGACTGAATTCCACCACCGTGTCCTTTATGAACACTGGAGGACCATGCACAGGGCATTCTTCAATAAAAAATGTCTCGCAGTCTTCACAAACTAACATAAAATACAAATTAAAAATGGATCAGGATCGCAGTTCATTATTCAGTGATCATTGAGGTGAAGGGGGCTAGTACTGAGAAAGGATAGATTACCTATCGTAGATGTGATCTTCCTCATTGTTTGATTGCAATTCAGTCTGCACAGACAAGTATGATATTTCTGTGATCTATCAGCTGGGGAAAACACTTGGGGCATCTTCCCTCTATGAAAATTGCACCCAGTGCCAGTCAGATCTTCCCCCACTCTGTTGTATACAAGGGCTTGTTCTGGGTGACATGTTCAGTTGTTTACTCCAAGAAGGCAGCACAGACCTCAATTTACAACAGCAATGCATAAACTGTCAACAGTATCTCCGAGCTGTGCCACACCAGATCAGATTAGGAATGGGCAGGAAGGGAATTTTGCACAAGGAGGCTGAATTTATTAACGATTTAGACTTTGGAATCAAAAACACAATTTCCAAATTGCGGATGACAGTAAATTGGGGGGACAGTCAATACTGAGGAGGACTGCAACAAATTACAGGAGGACATTAATAAACTTGCAGAATGGGCATATAATTGTCAAATGAAGTTCAACACAGATAAATGTGAGGTATTACATTTTGGTAGGAAGAATAGGGAGGTCACTTTCTACTTGGAGGGTGCGAGTCTAGGTGGGGTAGAGGAACAAAGACACAGGTTAGCAAGGCAAATCAAGCACTAGGGTTTATTTCTAGAGGCATAGAATTGAAAAGTAGAGAAGTTATGCTGAACCTGAATCGAACCTTGGTTAGACCACACTCAGAGTACTGCGTACAGTTCTGGTTGCCATATTATAAAAAGGATATCGAGGCGCTGGAGAGGGGGCATGCACTGGTTGGGCCGTATGGCCTGTTTCTGTGCCGTATATCCTATGTAATGTAATCCTATGAATTACTTCCTATAGGTTATAGCTTCCTCATTCTTACAATGAACTTTAACCTGCATATCCAGTTAGAAAAGTCCCTCTAAATCATCACTCAAGTTGCTCTTGGGGGCACTGCCACTTCTCAAATTTGCCCTTTCAGTTATGTCATCATCTTCTCCCCACACCCCTTCTCAAACCATGCTGATTCCCAACTTAATTCTGGCTGCATCATTAATTCTTCGGAGATGGTCATTGCTTGTCATTCGTAAGTTTGAATGTTAGCTGCCGCCTGTCAGCCCAAGCCTGGATGTTGTCCAGCTCCTGCTGTAGGCTGGCGTAGGATGCTTCAATATCAAGGGTTTGCTATTCCCTATACTCGGGCCATTAGTTTATGATTACTGAAAGTCCTATTCTATTTTATTATAAGATTCCAGAATTATTATCAATAGTTTGGGGATCATATTTGTGATTGTTTTTCCTCAATGAAAAAGAACAATCGGTGCCTGTTTGTGGGCAAACACAGGCCTGCTCTCCTGTCCCACCACTCTGACATGCTGCATTGCTCCACCAATCACCTGGCCTACCAAGGCCCCTATGTCATCGAGCCAAAATACCCAATAAATTATTCCTGCCCTGAGGAAATGGATAGATTACTTTGCACATACACAGGTAATCATCGTCACAAAGTTCCCTTTCTTCAGTGTAAATTTTTCTCTCTCTGTTTCTCAAACTGTATCTTCTGCTTTCAGTATCTGTGGTTATTTCTTCATTTGCTGACCCCAAGATCTTTCGAGTGCAGACAACTGTGGAATAAATTAAAAAGATCATGACCAAAAATTGAACCAATTAATTGTAACATTCTTGCATGTAAGGTTTGTTTTTGGTTGAACAGGAGATGCTGAAGATATTTATATAATAATGCAAGACACTGTGTTAATCTGATTTGAATGACTACAGTAGTGGTTATATTATCAACATAGAGCATCTCTTGTTCATTTAAAAAAACGCAATTATTCAAAATAGCAATACTTTACTGAAATCCTTTATTCCAGAACAAATACCTTTGTTGAATTCACTACGAGTTTCACTTTCACAAACCAAGGTATTCGTTTCTCTGTTGATCTTTTGAGCTGAAACTGTCTCTTCCAGCGCTGAGGCAGTGTCTTCGTAGAAGCCGCTGAAACCTTCATCTTTATCCTCTTCTGAATGGGACGCCATCTGTGATGGGGCTTTTTGGTTCTGAAATGCAGAATGTGACGGTAAAACTGTATCTCACCGCTCCTGAATTAAAGAATAGCTGCCTCAAGACTGCCTGTTTTACTAAAGAGATTATGTACAAGTCAACGTGTTTGTCTATTTTTCTTCTTCAATCCTTTTTTTAGAATATTTAACAAAACAAAGCTACCCAACTACACATTGGATAAATGCAGTCACTCGCCACACTGAGCCAAACATATCAGAAAGTTCCCATGTTTGATATTGTACTCTTGTGTTGAGTTCACTGATCTCAGCAAATCTGGTAAACTTCATACAATTAACCTCAGCACCCTTTTGCAAGGGAGGGAATAAAATTAGCCAGGATTCCCAATGATTGCTAACTAATCAACATTTCTGGAAAGGTTTGTGTGCATGGACAGGATTCAACTTCTCCAACAATGAAGAACCTAACACATGAAGAACAGCAATTTAGCAAATACCAACAGAGCTGTCCATTAAGTCAGCAAAGACTAAGGAAACATATCTATTCATGAAACAGTGCCTTCAGGAAAATGGGAGAGGAGGAGATTCGACACAGTTTTACTACTTCACCTCTGGTCTTCCCACACCACACACAATCCCGAAAAGAGAGGTAATATTTGACAGTGCCTAAAAACTAACAGTGAATTCCAGCTGATGTACACAAGCAACTGGAATCAATGATCTTCATTCTGTGGAACATGGAATTATCTTTCCTAACTTTGGCACATCCACTCCACCAGCTGTACACATGAATTTAGAATACAAAAAGAGAATGAGAGATAAGGTATTGATTGTATGAAGAAGTACCTATCAGCGACGATACTTGCTTTCCCCATTTTCTCCTTGCTCTCCTGAACGAATTGAATTGCAGTTCTAAAGGTGCTAATTGTCCTCCTGTGCCTTGTCCAAGTGTCTGGATAGCAAGTATTGGCAGACAACTCAAGATTCAGGAGGCTCCAAATCACAGCTTGATCATGGTCTCCTCTAACACTACACACACATCCTTTTTCAGCAGAGCTCAAATCACAGCAATCAAGAGCAGGGAACCTGGCTATTTTATTTCTGGGAACCCTGAAGCCCAGTGGAGTTGCCCCACTGCCAAATCTCAGCACAGAGCAAGAATCAGACTTCAATTTGTCTTGGCTTTTTCTACCAAACATGGAGAAAATTACTTTCGATTCAAACCACTTTGTGCACAGAACATTCTTCTTCAAGTAAACGCTAACTGCTCATTCGAATAGGAGAAATAAGCAATTAAGAATATAAATACAAATAGAGTCAAGTTGCCAGGGACCGTGGGCTGGTAATTGGGCATACATGTGGCAGCGATAAAAAGAAAAATTGATTGCTGGAAATCTGAGATAAAGACAGAAAATGCTGGAACTGTGTAGCAGGGCAATTTGTGTCTGAAGGAGAAAGACTGGTTAATGTTTGGGTGGGATCCTGTATCAAGATATCTTTCAGATGGCGACAGGCCTGCTGTGTATAGGGAACGGTAGCATAGTAGTTATGTTACTGGACTAATAATCCACGGGTGAGCAATAATGATCCACAGATATGAGTTCAAATCCCACTACGGCAGCTGTGGAATTTAAATTCAGTTGATTAAATAAATCTGGGCAAATAAATAAAAAGCTAGTATCAGTAACGGTGACCATGAAACTACTGCATTGTCATAAAAACCCAACTGGTTCACTAATATCCTTTAGCGAAGGAAATCTGCTGTCCTTACCTGGTCTGGCCTATATGTGACTCCAGACCCACAGCAATGTGGTTGACTCTTAACTGCCCTCTGAAATGGCCAAACCAGCCATTCAGTTGTTAGTGATGGGCAATAAATGCTGGCCACATCCCGAGAATTAATTTAAAAAAAGAATATCGAGCAGGTGGTTTCCATCTCGATTTATTACTCTGATAAGAATTTCTGTTCACACTGAATTACCTTTCTGGTATTCTCGTTCTTAGTCTTCTTGGTATCTTCATTCTTAAAGAGAGGCTTAAAGATTCTCACCTCTTGGAAAAAAGAGTAAGACATCAGTGCTGATTGAGATAATCTCAGATTTCAGTTTATTTATGTTAACAGCATGACGATTCTAAAAATATCTCGTTTATTCAGGCCCAAAAAAGAATCAACACATTATGCAGATAAAAAGTAGAAAAGAAAACTTACACAAGTATAAGGTCAAATGTGATCAGACAATTTACTTATCTCTCCAGCTCTCCAAAACTTCAAAGTAACTGCCTCCTGACAAAATATATGTACTAGCTGCTGGACAAACTGGTTATAATCAGGGTGATAAAAAAGCACATTTAATACTTTAACAAAGAAAACACATTCAATTTACTTGGTGGGTTTTTCACAAGAAGTTTAGGCGTCCACTCCTCATCCGAGTCACTAGAAACATACACACGGGGTTGGCGCCCACTGCTAGGTCTTGACATGAACGCTGGCTTTGGTACATTCAATCCTGTGAAAATTAAAATATTCCACTCATCTACAGTTGATAATTGCCTGTATTTAATTTGATTTAACTTACTGACGTAAGGCATCTGTTGAATCGAACCATTTTAGAATAATATCAGGTAAGAGCAGCACAGAGGCTTTCCTTTCATCAATGGCATCTGGATTTAAATCCAGCCCAGACTGATCAGACAAAAAGGAGCTTTTATGTTATGCTGGGGAGCTGGGAGCACAGCACTCAGACCCATGCCCTCTAAGAGACCTGTTCTCCCAGTTTTTTATGCCACTGATCCCTATTGGACCCATTGGAGAGTCCAAAGGAAGGAGATTTACATTTGTGACAGCTGACGGTCACTCTCAGTACCGAGGGAAAGGAAGGTCCTTGATGGCATCTGAGATGTAGAGCTTTCCTCCCTTATTCCAACATTTACTGTTTTTATTCTTCATTTAGTCTTTAATGACAATCATTTAGTAGTTTTGCACAAAGACTGGTGGAAAAGCCACACAGGTACAATAGGAGGTGTTCTGATAGTCAGGTGAGATCAGGATCAGCTGCGCTGTCCCCCACATCACATGACTACCAACACTCAGACAGGATCTTTTTCAAGGCAATTAAATTAATATTCAGTGAATCACAGGTTGGGGGTGTGGTATTTCCTGATATGTGTTCCTAATGTGTGCCAGCAGCGGTGAAATGGAAAATCCCAACCAAAATGTCTAACCACATATGAGGAGAATATCCACTTGGGTGTAATATTGGAAGAATTGTATACCAGTACGAATCAGAGTATTCAGGAGAGGAAAGGATAAATGTTGAAAGCGAGAAAATAATTGATATTGTACAAACCTATTGCAAGCATGGTTTCATAGTTCTGCTGCACTTTCTTATAATGGATGTCGACCCATTCACTTAGCTCTGCCCAATCATCTTTGGAAAGATAAACGGCAATGTCTTTCAGCTTCTCTAGAATCTGGAGACATAAAATGAATGTAATTTCTGATACATCCAGTCATTTTATCTGTAATCTTCACAAACTAGAGCTCTACAAATGTAAGATTAGCTACCCTGTCAGATCTGCCAATCTTTAAAAGAATATCCTCCACACCACTTGAATGGGCCGGCACAGCCAGCCTTTATTGGGAGCCATCAATATCTGGCAGCATGATGTTGAACTGTCTTGAAGGAAAGTTGTCTCAAGACCTTCTACAATCAGTGTTGGTGCTACCATGCTCCAGAGGATGTCTGGAAAGGCAAAACAAAATGGCTAAAAATGCTCCCACACACCAGCCCATTTCTAAATTATTCTTCCTCACCTGCTTTATGCTCACATGTAACATTCCATAGCCAATTGTAGACAAAAAACTGACAGCAGGTTTTTTGGTACTGCTGTTTTTGAGCCAGTTGTTCAAGGACACCCATAGTGAATGCCTCCGATTCCTCCCCCTCAGTGTGACATTATCCACACTCACCCGAACGTCATAGTCGAGATCAGTCTGGTAACTTCAAGGAACACAGCAAAAGACCATTCAGCAAGCTTCACCATGTTGTTAACTATGGTAGATCTACTCTTTTAACCTCATTTTCCCAACATTCTCCATTCAATTAATATTCATACAACCCAAGAATCTATCCACTTTTAAATACCTGAATTAAATCTGCATTAATGGCCTCCTGTGGTAGTGCATTTCACATTCCCACATTTTCCTTTAAGAATGTTTTCCTGGATTTAATTTTCAACAGCTTAGTTCTAATTTTAATTTGATGTCCCTTGATTACAGATTTCACTATGAGAAAAATCACTCTTGGAAATCATCATCTTGTCAATTCCCTTTTTAATTTTTACTCAGGATGTGGTCAATGCTAACAAGACCATCATTAATGCCCATCCCTATTTGCCTTGAGAAGATGGTGGTGGACCTTCTTGTTAAACACCTCGATCAGATCACTCCTCATGCTTTGGGAGGTTTGCTCAGTCTCTGATCAGACCTAAGGTGCTAAATGGAACAGGAAAGGCAAATCCACAGCAGCACTTTAAGTTAAATTGTAACTACAAGATTAGGATAAACCTGGTAAACGAGAAGTTCAAATCTAAGGTTACAGAAAGAATTAACAGTACCTGAAATGGTCACCTGGGGAGGGTAGTAGAGGCAAAAAAACAAAATGAATTAATTTAAGCAGTTAGATATTGTGATAAGGAATCTTAAGTTTCTACTGGAAGGATAAGTTCGATGGGCCAAATGGTCTCACTGCTCAATATTAATGTTAGTGATCCAATCTAAACACTGGGGAACTCAGCCACTCCCTACTGACAGTATTAATGTGATTGGTATCTTTTGGGACTGAGCAGCTGAATCTTCCCCATCTCAAGTTGCAAACAATACATTTCTCCAGCATTTTCTTTCTGGTTTCCATTTGAAATCTGCCATCATCTCACCTCGGATTTCCTCTTCTCAGACATGGCCTTGCCCTCTTCAGTATCTTCCCTGTCACTCTGAGTTTTGCCCATCCCTTCCTGAGGTTGGCCACCTTATTTACTCAACTTTTCCCTCCAATTTTTGTGCCCTTCTCGATCCCTCAGTCTTTTCAATGGTTTTGCCCCCGGGTCGATTATTTCTTCCTTTTTTGTCACCTGACGGGGCTAAAATGAAGCACAATCTGAGTGAAAGACTTTGCTGTCAGCAGCAGTGTTTAGTTTATGTGGCACTAATATCTGAAGCGGTCTTTTCTTCTGACTTTCCCTCAGACTAAGACGACCTGAGTCTCTTTCTCACTAAAAGTAACCCTGCCAGCTCCTGGTTTCTCCTCAGGATATTTTTGTTCCTTTTCTCGTCAGAAAAAAATTGTGACCGGATTTTTATTTTTTTGAGCTGCAATCCGTCAGCATTTACCCTAAAAGTGTGAAATGACTGAGAATGTGCTTTCCCCGGCCCGCCCTGTGAAAGGCCCGCGCAGCCGCACACCTCCTTCCCCCTCCTGCAGCCTCCCGCTTTCTGCCCGTTGCCCGGCGACGCCGCCTCTATTTATAGCGCCCGCCTCCCGCCCTTTGTCGTTGGGCCTTGTTTCAAAGGGCGCGCGCTCGGCCTCCCTGGGCGCGTGAGGCGGGCTGTCTCCTCACGCCGGCGCTCGCGCCCTGAACAACCCTCAGCCGCAGCGCTCTGATTGGCGGCAGCGCCGCTCACGTGTCGCCCTTCTAACGGCCCCGCCCCGGGGGGAGGCGGGCGCTATAAATAGAGGCGGCGTCGCCGGGCAACGGGCAGAAAGCGGGAGGCTGCAGGAGGGGGAAGGAGGTGTGCGGCTGCGCGGGCCTTTCACAGGGCGGGCCGGGGAAAGCACATTCTCAGTCATTTCACACTTTTACGGCAAATGCTGACGGATTGCAGCTCAAAAAAAAAAATCCGGTCACAAATTATTTCTGACGAGAAAAGGAACAAAAATATCCTGAGGAGAAACCAGGAGCTGGCAGGGTTACTTTTAGTGAGAAAGAGACTCAGGTCGTCTTAGTCTGAGGGAAAGTCAGAAGAAAAGACCGCTTCAGATATTAGTGCCACATAAACTAAACACTGCTGCTGACAGCAAAGTCTTTCACTCAGATTGTGCTTCATTTTAGCCCCGTCAGGTGACAAAAAAAGGAAGAAATAATCGACCCGGGGGCAAAACCATTGAAAAGACTGAGGGATCGAGAAGGGCACAAAAATTGGAGGGAAAAGTTGAGTAAATAAGGTGGCCAACCTCAGGAAGGGATGGGCAAAACTCAGAGTGACAGGGAAGATACTGAAGAGGGCAAGGCCATGTCTGAGAAGAGGAAATCCGAGGTGAGATGATGGCAGATTTCAAATGGAAACCAGAAAGAAAATGCTGGAGAAATGTATTGTTTGCAACTTGAGATGGGGAAGATTCAGCTGCTCAGTCCCAAAAGATACCAATCACATTAATACTGTCAGTAGGGAGTGGCTGAGTTCCCCAGTGTTTAGATTGGATCACTAACATTAATATTGAGCAGTGAGACCATTTGGCCCATCGAACTTATCCTTCCAGTAGAAACTTAAGATTCCCTTATCACAATATCTAACTGCTTAAATTAATTCATTTTTTTGCCTCTACTACCCTCTCCAGGCGACCATTTCAGGGACTGTTAATTCTTTCTGTGACCTTAGTTCTGAACTTCTCTTTTACCAGGTTTATCCTAGTCTGTAGTTACAATTTATCTGAAAGTACTGCTGTGGATTTGCCTTTCCTGTTCCATTTAGCACCTTAGGTCTGATCAGAGACTGAGCAAACCTCCCAAAACATGAGGAGTGATCTGATCGAGGTGTTTAAAAAGAAGGTCCACCACCATCTTCTCAAGGCAACTAGGGATGGGCATTAAAGATGGTCTTGTTAGCATTGACCACATCCTGAGTAAAAATTAGTAAGCGAATTGAGAAGATAGCCTATTTCAAAGAATGATTTTTCTAATGGGGAATCTGTAATAAAGGGACATCAATTGAAAATGAGGACTAACTGTTAAAAAGTGAATCCAGGAAAAAAAATATTAATGCAAAATGTCTGAATGTGAAAAGCACTACCAGAGGAGGCCATTGATGCAGATTTAATTCAGCTATTTAAAAGGAGATAGATACTTTGGTTGTAGAGATATTAAGTGAATTGAGAAAGTGGGGAAAATGAGGTTAAAAGAGCAGATCTACCATAGTTAACAACATGGTGAAGCTTGCTGAATGGTCTTTTGCCGTGTTTCTTGAAGTTACCAGACTGATCTCGACTATGACGTTCGGGTGATTGTGGATAATGTCACACTGAGGGGGAGGAATCAGAGGCATTCACTATGGGTGTCCTTGAACAACTAGCTCAAAAACAGCAGCACCAAAAAACCTGCTGTTAGCTTAATTTAGAAATGGGCTGGTGTGTGGTATCATTTTTAGCCATTTTGTTTTGCCTTTCCAGACATTCTCTGGAGCATGCTAGCCACAACACTGATTGTAGAAGGTCTTGAGACAACTTTCCTTCAAGACATTTCAACATCATGCTGCCAGATATTGATGGCTCCCAATAAAGGCTGGCTGTGCCGGCCCATTCAAGTGGTGTGGAGGATATTCTTTTAAAGATTGGCAGATCTGACAGGGTAGCTAATCTTACATTTGTAGTTTGTGAAGATTACAGATAAAATGCCTAGATGTATCAGAAATTACATTCATTTTATGTCTTCAGATTCTAGAGAAGCTGAAAGACATTGCCGTTTATCTTTCGAAAGATGATTGGGCAGAGCTAAGTGAATGGGTCGACATCCGTTATAGGAAAGTGCAGCAGAACTATGAAACCAGCCTTGCAATAGGTTTGTACAAAATCAGTTATTTTCTTGCTTTCCACATTTCTCCCTTCCTCTCCTGAACACTCTGATTCGTACTGGCATACAATTCTTCCAATATTACACCCAAGTGGATATTCTCCTCATATGTGGTTAGATATTTTGGCTGGGATTTTCCATTTCACCGCTGCTGGCACACATTAGGAGCGCATATCAGGAAATACAGCACCCCCAACCTGTGATTCACTGAATATTAATTGAATTGCCTTGAAAAAGATCCTGTCTGAGTGTTGGTAGTCGTGTGATGTGGGGACAGCGCAGCTGATCCTGATCTCACCTGACTATCAGAACACCTCCTATTGTACCAGTGTGGCTTTTCCACAACTCTTGTGCAAAACGACTAAATTATTGTCATTAAAACTAAATGAAGAATAAAACCAGTGAATATTGGAATAAGGGAGGAAAGCTCTACATCTCAGATGCCATCAAGGACCTTCCTTTCCCTCGGTACTGAGAGAGACCGTCAGCTGTCACAAATGTAAATCTCCTTCCTTTGGACTCTCCAATGGGTCCAATAGGGATCAGTGGCATAAAAAACTGGGAGAACAGGTCTCTTAGAGGGCATGGGTCTGAGTGCTGTGCTTCCCAGCTCCCGAGCATAACATAAAAGCTCCTTTTTGTCTGATCAGTCTGGGCTGGATTTAAATTCAGATGCCAGTGATGAAAGGAAAGCCTCTGTGCTGCTCTTACCTGATATTATTCTAAAATGGTTCGATTCAACAGATGCCTTACATCAGTAAGTTAAATCAAATTAAATACAGGCAATTATCAGATGTAAATGATTTGAATATTTTAATTTTCACAGGATTGAATGTACCAAAGCCAGAATTCATATCAAGATCTAGCAGTGGGCGCCAACCCCGTGTGTATGTTTCTAGTGACTCGGATGAGGAGTGGACGCCTAAACTTCTTGTGAAAAACCCACCAAGTAAATTGAATGTGTTTTCTTTGTTAAAGTATTAAATGTGCTTTTTTAACACCCTGATTATAACCAGTTTGTCCAGCAGCTAGTACATATATTTTGTCAGGAGGCAGTTACATGAAGTTTTGGAGAGCTGGAGAGATAAGTAAATTGTCTGATCACATTTTCCCTTATACTTGTGTAAGTTTTCTTTTCTACTTTTTACCTGCATAATGTGTTGATTCTTTTTTGGGTTGAATAAACTATAGATATTTTTAGAATCGTCATGCTGTTAACATAAATAAACTGAAATCTGAGATTACCTCAATCAGCACTGATGTCCTTTTTTTCCAAGAGGTGAGATTCTTAAAGCCTCTCTTTAAGAATGAAGATACCAAGAAGACTCAGAACGAGAATACCAGAAAGGTAATTCAAAGTGAACAGAAATTTTTATCAGACTAACATGTCAAGATGGAAACAATCTGCTAGATAATCACAGCAGGCCTGTCAGCATCTGAAGGATATATCGATACAAGTTCCCACCCAAACATTAACCAGTCTTTCTCCTTCAGACACGAATTGAGCTGCTACACACTTCCAGCATTTTCTGTCTTTATCTCAGATTTGTAGATAATTTCTCTTTTTCATTCTGCTGCATGAGAGCCCAATTTGCAGTCCATGGGCCCTGGCAACTTGGTTCTATTTGTATTTATATTTCATACTTGGTTACGTGTCCTTGAAATTCATGGCCTGGAGAGTTGGAAAGGTCTGTTCGTGCTGTTGGTGGATAAATCCTACACCAGCATCCCAAAATCTGTTAAAATCCGCAGCTTGAAATATCTGCAAATTAATGGACATCAATTTTATATGTTGCCCATGAGGCTCCATAATATGGATCTAGTTGGTTCATGAAGACAAACCTCCTTGGTCACTGCTGCTGTTCTAACATCTCAAGGTTTCTCTTCCTGTCGCTGTCGTCAAAAATTGCAATTCTGATGTTGGGAACTAGATATGAGAAACACAATGTCCAGTGACGCAGGGCTGAAGAAACGACCGGCCTTAATTATGGTAACAAGCATGGCAGATACTTTAAATGAAATTGTATCTGCTTCTAGATCCTCCATTTAATTCCTCTCGTGGGCTCTTGTTTCTGACTAACCTTCTGTAGCTATGATGCTTCATGAACGAGCAATTAGCTTTTACTTCAAGAAGAATGTTCTCTGTGCAAAGTGGTTTCAATCTAAAGTAATTCTCTCCATGTGTGGTACAAAAAGCCAAGACAAATTCAATTTTGATTCCTGCTCTGTGCTGAGATTTGGCAGTGGGGCAACTCCACTGGGCTTCAGAGTTCTCAGAAATAAAATTAGTCAGGGTCCCTGCTCTTGATTGCTGTGTTTTGAGCTCTGCTGAAAAAGAATGTGTGTGTAGTGTTAGAGGAGACCTTCATCAAGCTGTGCTTTGGTGCCTCCTGAATCTTGAGTTGCCTGTCAATACGTGTTATCCAGACACATGGACAAGGCACAGGAGGACAATTAGCACCTATAGAACTGTAATTCAATTCCTTCAGGAGAGCAAGGAGAAAATGGGAAAAGCAAGTATCGTAGCTGATAGGTACTTATTCATACAGTTAATACCTTGTCTCTCATTCTGTTTTTGTATTCTAAATTCCTGTGTACAGCCTTCACAAACACAGCTGGTGGAGTGGATGTGCTAACGTTAGGAAAGATAATTCCATGTCCCACAGAATGAAGATCATTGTTTCCAGTTGCTTGTGTACATCAGCTGGAATTCAATGTTAGTTTTGAGGCACTGTCAAATATTACCTCTCTTTTAGGGATTGATTGTGATGTGGGAAGCCCGGGAGGTGAAGGAGTGAAAATATGTCAAATCTCCTCTCCTATTTTCCTGAAGGCACTGATTCATGAGTAGATATGTTTCCTTAGTCTGTGCTGACTCAATGGGCAGCCCTGTTGGTATTTGCTAAATGGCTGTTCTTCATGTGTTAGGCTCTCATTGTTGGAGAAGGTCAATCCTGTTTTCATATACACGCACACAGACCTTTCCAGAAGTGATGATTAGTTAGCAATCATTGGGAATCCTGGCTAATTTTATATCCTCCCTTGCAAAAGGGTGCTGAGGTTAATTTAATAGGTTTACCACATTTGCTGAGATCAGTATCAGCACAGTACAGTATCAAACAAGGGAACTATCTGTTATGTGTGGCTCAGTACTACACTGGGGAGCAACTGCATTTCCCCAGTTAGGTAATTGGGTAGCTCTGTTTATTAAATATCCTACAATCACTAATGGAGAGGAACAATAGACAACTGCTTTGACATGAAATGCAGGGAGTCCTGAGACAACTATTGTCTACTTCAGGTGCTGTGAGGTACATTTTCACTCTCACATTCTGCATTTCAGAACCAAAAAGCCCCGTCACAGATTGTGACCCATTTCAAAGCGGCTGAAGATGAAGTTTTCCGAGGCTTCACTGAGGAAACTGCTTCAGCTAAGGAAGAGACAGTTTCACTTCAAAAGATCAGAATAGAAACGAGTACCTTGGTCTGTGAAAGTGAAGCTCGTCGTGAATCCAATAAAGGTATTTGTCCTGGAATAAAGGATCTCAGTAATGTAATTCTATTTTGAATAATTGAGGGTATTTTAATGAGCAAGAGATGCTCTATGTTGATAGTTCCACCACAACAGTAGTCATTCAAATCAGATTAACACAATATCTTGCTTAATTATGTCAATAAAGAAAGAAAGACTTGCATTTATATAGCGCCTTTCATGACCACCGGACGTCCCACAGCGCTTTACAGCCAATTAATTACTTTTTGAAGTGCAGTCACTGTCATAATGTTGGAAGCGCAGCATCCAATTTGCGCACAGCAAGCTCCCACAAACAGCAATATGATAATGACCTGATAATCTGTTTTTTTATGTTGACTGAGGGATAAATATTGGCCAGGACACTGGGGATAACTCCCCTGCTCTTTTTCTAAATAATGCCATGAGATGTTTTACGTCCACCTGAGAGAGCAGACGAGGCCTCGGTTTAACGTCTCATCTGAACGACGGCACCTCAGAATCACAGAATCCCCACAGTACAGATAGAGGCCATTTCGGCCCATCGAGCCTGCACCGACACATATCCCACCCTATCCCCGTAACCCCACGTATTTAATCCCCCTAACACTAAGGGTCAATTTATCATAGCCAAATCAACCTAACCCGCACTTCTTTTGGACTGTGGGAGGAAACCGGAGCACCCGGAGGAAACCCACGCAGACACGGGGAGAATGTGCAAACTCCACACAGACAGTCACCCGCGGCCGGATTCGAACCCCGGTTCCTGGCGCTGTGAGGCAACAGTGCTAACCACTATGCCACCGTGTTGCCCTCCGACAGGGCAGCATTCCCTCAGTACTGCACTGGAGTGTCTGCCTTGATTTTTGTGCTCAAGTCCCTGGAGTGGGTCTTGAACCCACAACCTTGTGACTCAGAGTGAGAGTGCTACCCACGGAGCCACGTATCTTCAGCATCTTCTGTGCAACAAAAAACAAGCCATACATGCAAGAATATTACAATTAATTGGTTCAATTTTTGTTCATGATCTTTTCGATTTATTCCACAGTTGTCTGTACTGGAAAGATCTTGGGGTCAGCAAATGAGGAAACAACCAAAGAGACTGAAAGCAGAAGATACTTTTTGAGAAATAGAGAGAGAAAAGTTTACACTGAAGAAAGGGAACTTTGTGACGATGATTACCTGTGTATGTGCAAAGTAACCTATCAATTTCCTCAGGGCAGGAATAATTATTGGGAGTTTTGGTGTGATGACACAGGGGCCTTGGTAGGCCTGGGGATTGGTGGAGCAATACAGCATGTCAGAGTGGTGGGACAGGAGAGCAGGCTTGTGTTTGCCCACAAACCGGCACCGATTGTTCTTTTTCTTTGAGGAAAAACAATCACAAATATGATCCCCAAATATTGATAATAATTCTGGAATCTTCTAATGAAATATTATATGACTTCCAGTATCTTGTAAACTAATGGCCCCTGATTATAGGGAATAGCAGCCCCTTGTCTAAGATATTGAAGCATCCTATACCAGCCTACAACAGGCTGACAAGTGGCAGCTAACATTCAAACTTATGAATGGCAAGCAATGACCATCTCCAAAGAATTGACGATGCAGCTAGAAATAAATTGGGAGTCAGCATGGTTTGGGAAGGGGTGTGGGGAGAAGATGATGACATAACTGAAAGGGCAAAGTTAAGAAGTGGCACTGTCCCCAAGAGTGATTGGCCTGATGGCTTAGAGGGACTTTTCTAACTGGATAGGCTGATTGAACTTCATTCAAAGAATGAGGAAGCTTTCACCTATTGGAAGCAAGGTCCAATTGTCTATTATATGTATGATCTTCACCATTCTTTGAAATACAGCCTCCTTGTGCAAAATTCCCTTCCTCTCTACTCCTGATCTTATCTGGTGTGCCACAACTTGGAGATACTTTTGCCAGTTTTAGCATTGAGATCAGAACTGCCTTTTTGGAATAAAGAACCAAACATGTCGCCCAGAACAAGCCCTTGTAGACAACAGGGTGGGGGAAGATCTGACTGGCATTGGGTGTAATTTTCATAAAGTGAAGGTGCCCCAAGTGATTTCCCCAGCTGATAGATCACGGAAATATTGTACTTGTGTGTGCAGACTGAATTGCAATCAAACAATGAGGAAGATCAAAGCTATGATAGGTAATCTATCTTTCTCAGTGCAAACACCCTTCACCTTCATGAACACTGAATATTGAACTGAGATCCTGATCCATCTTTAATTTGTATTTTATGTTAGTTTGTGAAGACTGCGAGACATTTTTTATCGAAGAATGCCCTGTGCATGGTCCTCCAGTGTTCATAAAGGACACGGTGGTCGAATTCAGTCAGCCAGACAGAGCACGTTTAACCCTTCCGGAGGGTCTCAGCATAGCGACTTCAAAAATTCGAAAAGCTGGTCTTGGTGTTTGGAATGAAGGGCAGGTTATTCCCAAAGGCGTTCACTTTGGACCCTATGAAGGAGTCGTATCAAATGAAGAAGCAGAGGCTGTCAGTGGGTATTCATGGGCGGTAAGTGACTCCTGTTGTTATCAAGTTCCTTATTTTATAAAATTAAAAATGTTCAGGACTTATTTGAAATGATTTTCTATAAATTATCCAAGGATCCCATTCCTGTTTGCTAATCAGTGAGTCCTTCTGGTAAGTAGACAGCGAGTGAAGACAGAATTAGTCTTTGCTGTGATGCCTCTTGTGTTCAACAAGCCTGTCAACACATGGAAATGTTCACAAATGAAGAATGGATTACTGGGTGTGTTTATTGTAGGGCTGGCAGCAGCCACGGAACTACCCAAACATGACTCACCACCATCAGGAAGTGAGAAAGCAAGCATGCCTCTATCTGACTGAAACCCACCAAACACCACCACAGAGGAAACAGTTACAATTCACCCCACTGAGACCAAAGGTGTATCAAAGTTCACAGCGCCTTCCCCACAGCTGATAGTGTCAGTGCTGAGAGAAAAATCACACAGACAAAAATCCTCTCACGGCGATGAGGCCAAATTAATCTCCCCACCGCCCCCCCCAACTAATTATTAAATCTCTGCCACCCCCTGCCCCCAGCTGAGGCAGCATTCTCACACCAGAACCTGTCTGAGGCAAATCCCTCACTAGAATTCCTCCCCCCGCCAACTGAGGAAAATATTGAACTCTGTGGCAGCCAAATCAGAAGGTCTGTTGAGGCTGGTTTATGCTGAAAAAATGGCTGCGATTTTGGGAAGTTCGACCTGCTGTCGTTGCCTGCGCTCGCTCCAGATATTTAGATGAGGCAGATCGTGACGTCAGTAAGTGTGCAACGCTGATTTGATGCAATATCTGCCATTTTCGACGTTGCCGTTCCATTTTGCGTCCTCTCCTCATCACGACCAGCTGACCGTGCGTTCAGCAGCAGGAAGGAGCCCCAGCAGCGCTATTTAAAGGATCATCACCTACTTTAAACTGACTTGCTTTTTGATTTGTCCTGGCTCTGGCTAAGTTTGTGCAACTGTTTGGAGCTTTCTACATTTATTTAAAGTTGTTGAGGTGACAGGGAGTGTTGCTGCAAGTGGAGAACGCCTTGCTTCTCATTTAAAGGCTTCTGCTCACACCACTTGCTCCCAGTCATGGGGTCTCTAATTGCTGTCACCCTCGTGCTCGAGTATGACAGGGAGATGGAGCAGAGGCAGCGAAGAAGAGGACAAGATGCTCGCAGAGGGAGGTGGTGGAGGGACAGGAGGGCTCTCAGCAGGAGGCCTTACCCACCTAGGGTCTTCCAAGAGCACTTCTCCTACCTGCACTTAAGCCAGGAGCAGTGTATTGGGCGGCTCTGCTTCACCAATGAGCTGGTCACAGAACTCTGGCCACCTCCTGCAACCAAACCTCCAGCCTCAGAGCAGGACGACCGTGATGCTCAATTCTGTCTCCACCAGATCCGTCATTCCTGGAGTAGGAGACATAGCTAACATCTCCCAGTTTGCTGTCCATCGCTGCATCCGGGAGGTCACAAAGGCTCTCTACTCCAGTAGAAGGGACATCATTGACTTCTCTCAGAACAGAGAGATGTCGGATGACCGCGCATGTGGCTTTTGCCAGGATAGCGGCTTCCTCATGGTGCAGGGCGCCATCGAATGCACACACACGTGACTTTGCGGGCACTGCATACCAACCCTGAGAGGTTCCGTAACCGCAAAGGCTACCACTCACTTTATGAGCAGTTGATTTACAAGGGCTATCCGCTCTGCACCTGGCTGACGAGTGCCCTCCACAACTCCACCACTGGTGGCCAGCACGCATATAATGACAGCCACGTGGCCACGAGGAGCCTCATCGAGCAGATCATTGGAGTGCTCAAGCAACAGTACCGCTGCCTTGACTGCTTGGGAGGAGCCCTCCAGTACACGCCGGAGAAGGTGTCCCATTTCGTGGTGCCCTGCTGCATGGTCCACAACTTGGCCACACAAGGCCGCAGCCCTTGCCACCACAGGGTTTGGGACCACCTCAGGACCAAGAGGTGGAGGAGGAAGGGAGAAGGCAGGCAGCACATCCCCATTCCGGACTTGCTGCCTGTGAACGCCTCATCAGACGCTGGTTCCAGTGAGTGAAACTCCAGCTTCCCGTTGCTCACCACTTCCCCATCTTACCATTCCCCTGTCACAGAACATCACAGCGTCCTCCTGGGCACAAAGCTGAAATCAGAGCCACCACAAAACACACATTCCAAACATAATTTATAAATTCACGAAATTCAAATCAAAAGAACAAAGTCAACTAATCACCCTTGTGCAATCCCTTAGTGTCTGTCTTTCATGTACCTTTTCCTACTCTAGTGCTCCTACGAAGTGCTCCCCCAGTGGCTGCAGCATGGCTGGTGGAAGGCTGCTGACTTTCAGTGGTGGAGACGACAGATGGCCTTGCAGGACGACCTCGATCAGCTCTTGCCCTAGAAGGCCTGGCTGTAGACTGCACCACCTTGGCATGGGCAGCAGCAGTCTGAGCTGGCTGGATGACAGGCAGCTGCAAGGGCTCTGGCAGAGTGGCACTAGTGGGAGTACAAATGATGTCATCCTGAGAGAGGACAGCAGGTTTTTGCTCCATGGATCCACTGCCACTCCCCCGGGGTTCTAATTCAGGTATTATCCTATTAAAGGAGTTCCAGGAGATTCCCAGAGCCTGCTGTCATTGTATTTATGAACAAAGGTGAGGCAGGTGTCACCTCAACCAACTCTCATCATTCCTAGTTTCAGAATGCATTGAACAGTAGTTGCCAAATCCTGGGCGCTCTGACAATACAGTAATTCAGGGACCTTTCCGACTTTACAAAGCTTCCTGAAACTGTTCAGCACCATTATTCTATTATTGGAGCTCCTATGTTACATCATTTCAGTCCCAGCCATCGTGTTGATCTGGGCCCTCTTATGCAAAGGTATAATCACAGAAAACAGGTAAGAGGATGGTCAATTTTTACTAAAAGAAGTGGGAGGCTATGTACTAGAACCTTGCAATACGTGTTAAGCCTTATGACAGGCTAAAATAAAGAGAAAGTTGCTTTTAAAATGTTTGTTAATCCAGTCTTTTTATCAAAATACCTTTCTGCAGATTGTCAAATCCAACAAGGATTTTGAATACATTGATGCGAAGGATGAATCTACATCAAATTGGATGAGGTGAGGGAAGACTGATACCATATTGTGAGGATCACAAGATAGTAACGGATGAAGAAGATCATTTGTCCCATTTCATTTGATCGATCCAGGACAATATCCCACCCAACAGCCAGTCAGCCTCTCATTCTGGGTGGCTGTGGCCGGGAAACTGAGCCAACATTTTTAATCAGCTCTAGGTGTTAAATTCAGCAGGAACTACGGGAAACCCATATTACTGGGTCGCTGCACCTTCCCCGCCCCCCGCCAGACACTCCCCCCACTCCCTCCCTGGAAATATTGGGGCCATTATCTTTCGTATCTTCACTGAAGTGATTGGTCCCCACTGAGTGTCCTCTCCTGACAGTATGTTTGAAGTTGAAATTGTCCATGACAGGGGACATGTTCTCTCATTCTAACTCACTATACTAATATGCTTTACATTCTGTATTCATTTTACAATTTTAACTTATTTTTGGCCACTTAAGTATTTGTTTGTTATGTTCCAGGTTTGTTAACTGTGCCAGAAAGGAGGAGGAGCAGAACCTTGTAGCCTTTCAACACTGCGGCAAAATTTATTACAGGACCTGCAAGCCTGTTCCTGCCCGGTGCGAGCTGCTGGTCTGGTATGGTGATGAATATGCCAAGGAACTCGGTATCAAATGGACCACAATGTGGGTGGCAAAACAAGAACCAAAATGTAAGGATTCTGACCAAAATTGTGAACTGTTGCCAAAGTATCATTTGTTTTCTGTTACAGTCTCAAAGGTGTTTGATAAAGTGTGACGCAATAGACTCGTTAGCAAAATTGAAGCCCATGGGATCAAAGGGGGAATGTTAGCGTTGATTCAAAATTGGCCATGAGACAGAAAGCAGAGAGCAGTGCTGAATGGTTGTTTATGAGACTGGAGGGAAGTATACAGTGGTATCCCCCAGGGGTCGGTATTAGGACCCCTGCTCTTTCTGATATATATTAATGATCTGGACTTGGGTATTGGGGCATAATGTCAAAGTTTGCAGATGAGACAAAGCTTGGAAATGTAGTAAACAGTGAAGAGGATAGTAGAAGAGTTCAGGAAGATGTAGATAAACTGATGAAATGGGAAGACACACGGCCGATGAAATTTAATGCAGAGCAGTGTGAAGTGAATAATTTTGCAAGGAAACTGAGGAGAGGCAATATAAATTAAATGATAAAATTTTAAAGTGGGTGCAGGAACAGAGACCTGGGGATTCACATACTCAAATCTTTGAAGGTGACAGGACATATTGTTAAGGCTATTAATAAATCATTTGGGACCCTAGGCTTTATCAATAGAGGCATGGAGAACCAATGCAAATTATGGTAAACCTTTATAAATCACTGTTTAGGCCTCAGCTGGAGTATTGTGTCCAAATCTGTGCACTACACTTTAGAAGGAATGTCAAAGCCTTAGAGAGGTTGCAAAGGAGATTTAGCACAATCATTCCAGAATCTGCCCCACTCTCTCTCTCTCTCTCTGCCCCTCTCTCTCTCTCTCTCTGCCCCACTCTCTCTCTCTCTCTGCCCCAGTCTCTCTCTCTCTCTCTGCTCCACTCTCTCTCTCTCTCTCTCCCCCCTCTCTCTCTTTCTACCCCTTTCTCTCTCTCTCTTGGCCCCTCTCTCTCTGCCCCACTCTCTCTCTCTCTCTCTGCCCCAGTCTCTCTCTATCTTTGCCCCACTCTCTCCCTCTGAACCCCTCTCTCTCTCTGGGATTGGGGGCGGGGCTGGGAGTGGAGCGGGGCTGTGCCTGCAGGCGGGGCTTGGACTGGGGGTGGGGGGGTGTTGCTGGGCCTGGGGGCGTGGCTGGTACTGGGGGCGGGGCTGGGGCAGGGCTTTTACTGGGGGCGGGGCTGTATCTGGGGTGGGACTGGGGGGCGGGTCAGAGACTGGGGGCTGTGAGCGAGGCTGGGACTGCCCTTTAAATCTCCACACACTATTGATGATTCCCCCTCACCACTTCTTTCACTGGAGGAGGCTCTAAATTCACAATATTAACATCCAAAGAGCCCTGCATTAACACTGAAATAACCACCAATTGTACTTCCAAAAGAAACTTCTAGATGATTCATTACACTGACAATTTCTCTTTCTTCCTTCTCCAGCAGGGCAACAAGTGCACCGAGATGAGTCTTGTCCTTGCCCTCATTGCAATGCTGCTTTTGCCACTGCAGATTTTCTTCAGAAACACATCATAAGACATCCAGAATCCTGTGGACAAATTTCAGCAGGACAATCTCCTCCTTCCAGCAAAAAGTATCTTGCACAACGCAAAAATGGGCAGGGATCGTTCACACAATCTGTCCACAGGAGAGAATGCATAAAATCAGGAGATTTTCACCAAGACCAGCGGATCCACACAGGAGAGAGGCCGCATAAATGTGCTGAATGTGGAAAGAGTTTCACACGGGCAGGGAACCTCCACAAACACCAGCGGATCCACACAGGAGAGAGGCCGTATAAATGTACTGAATGTGGAAAGAGTTTCACACGGGCAGGGGACCTCCACAAACACCAGCGGATCCACACAGGAGAGAGGCCACATCAATGTGCTGAATGTGGAAAGAGTTTCACACAGGCAGTGCACCTCCAGAGACACCAGCGGATCCACACAGGAGAGAGGCCGTATAAATGTGCTGAATGTGGAAAGAGTTTCACACAGGCAGGGCACCTTCACAAACACCAGCGGATCCACACAGGAGAGAGGCCGTATAAATGTGCTGAATGTGGAAAGAGTTTCACAGGGTCAGGGGACCTCCAGAGACACCAGCGGATCCACACAGGAGAGAGGCCGTATAACTGTACTGAATGTGGAAAGAGTTTCACACAGGCAGGGAGCCTCCATACACATCAGCGGATCCACACAGGAGAGAGGCCGTATAAATGTATTGAATTTGGAAAGAGTTTTGTTTACAACTATCAGTTGAAAGCTCACACATGCTTTGAAACCTGCCGTCATTGTAGGAAAGTCTTCCAGGATTCAGCAGCTTTCAAAGTTCACCTGAGAAAATGTTCCGAAACATAATGAAGAGAACAGTAACTAATTTATAATTTGACTAAGTTTAAATATTTCTTTCGATTTGAATGGCCTTCAATAACCACTAGTTATCTCAAAGATTACTAATATTTATAATTCTTACCTTTCACTTTTTATGATATTTTTGTGTCTATTAAGATGGAATATAAGGGTAAATTCCACAATTCCTCACTCCCAGTGAGGGTTGGAGATTCGGGGCTATGTTGCTGTAGCCTAATGTCTGATCCTCTCGCTCTGAAATTGCATCTTCCGACTGGGATTTCAAAATGTTCCCTCTGATATAAACTGCAGAATGTGTTTAATCTCCGTGAATCTTTGTCCCACTGAGCTGTCACAGCCCCTTTATTCTGATGGTGAGAGATCGCTGGGATCGATGCTGTCTTTATGCAGCCTGGTTACATCTGCGTTGGTAAAGGTGCCTATCACAAAATATACTGTGTTAATAAATATAGCGACTGAAAAATTGTTTCCCATGAGATTTCGTGAACAGATGTTCTGTAAAATGCAGTTATTGTAGTTTTCAAAGTTTAAGAAAGTGTCGATGAGTTTAAGCAGAAGCTGAATTTGAAAATTGAAAAGTTGGATGTGTTGAAACGTGTAATTTATTTGACACAGGCTCGACAGGCTGAAATGTGCTTTAATTTGTATTATTCTGTGTTGTATTTAAAATATTTATATGCAAACTGATTGATCTGTGTCTACATTGTCCAAGTAAAATCTATGTTGATGTACAGAGTTATTCAAACATTATTAAACTAGCAAATTGTGATCTGATTAATTGTCATTGAGCAGTTCATTTAATGCTGTGCACAAATTGGCTGCTGCGTTTCCCACATTACAACAGTGACTACACGTCCAAAAGTGCTTCATTGGCTGTAAAGCGCATAGAGACGTCCGGTGGTCGTGAAAGGCGCGACATAAATGCAACTATTTTTTTTAAATTCTGAAAATGATTGAATTGCCTCTGATCCGAGGGGAGTCAGGCGGAACGTTTGTTGGCGGGGCGAGGTGCGCCGGCCGGCGGGTTTAGCGCGGGGACGCGGGACCGGAAGGAAGATGGCGGCGCACATGTGAGGGGGGAAAAGCGGCTTCTTGTTGTTTAAAAGAGGAAGAAAAACCGGATTTAAAAAAAACCCGCCGGAGCCGCGGAGAAAGAGGCGCCCTGGGAGTGGACACCCGCTAGCCGCCGATAAGGCCCCGGAGTTGGGGTAAGTGGGGCCGGAGAGGCGCCGGGAACGGGAATGAGTGGGCGGGCTGGGCCCTGGAGACTCGGCCCAGGTCCCCCTGCTCTCCCCTCCCCCAGCCTCAGGCCCAGGAACAACAAACAGCCCAGTTAAACCTGAGCAGCACTTTCACATTCCACTCAAACTTCTCATTCACTTCAACCTCTTACACTTAAAAAAAAATTAGCTCATTTTAACCCCTCTTTAATTTTATTTGATTTAAAAAAAAATGATTTTAATCTCTTAAATGTAAATTTATTCTATATTTTAAATTTAACCTGATTATTACTTTTAGATTTCATTAAAGCGTTTCGTCCACTTTAATCCGGGAAATTTATTTCCACTTTTTAATTGGCGAAAGAACCAAAGGCGACGTGAGGAAAGACTTTTTTACGCAGCGAGTGGTTAGGATCTGGATTCACTGCCTGAAAGGGTGGTGGAGGCAGATTCAATTGTGGTTTTCAAAAGGGAATTGGATACGTACTCGAAGGAAAAATAATTTGCAGGGCTATGGGGAAAGGGCGGGGGAGTATGACTAGCTGAAGTGCTCTTTCCAAGTTAGGATGATGTGTGACTTGGAGGGGAACTTGGAGGTGGTGGTGTTCCCATGCGCCTGCTGCCCTTGTTCTTCTAGGCGGAAGAGGTTGCGGGTTTGGGAGGTGCTGTCGAAGAAGCCTTGGCGAGTTGTTGCAGTGCATCTTGTATATGGTACAAACTGCAGCCACGGTACGCCGGTGGTGGAGTGAGTGAATGTTCAAGGTGGTGGATGGGGTGCCAATCAAGCTGGCTACTTTGTCTTGGACGGTGTCGAGCTTCTTGTGTGTTGTTGGAGCTGCACTCATCCAGGCAAGTGTGAGATGGGGACGCGGGGCGGGGGAGAAGGCTGTTTGACCGGGCGGGGTGGTTGGAGGTCGGAGTTCATGTGATGATATCTCCAGGAATACCTGCAACCAGAGTTAGCAGCCCGATTGAGCTGTGGGTCAGTGATTAGTGTGGGACAGGGTCCGGGGGGTCGGTGATCAGTGTGAGACGGGGATGGTGATGAATGGCGGATGGGATCAGGGCATTTCTGGGTCGCGCTGTGACGTGATGCTGGGATTGTGACGGTTGAATTCTCACCTTTGCTCCGGTCTCTGATCCTCCGCCCCCCCAGACTCCCGGCCCCTTGGAAGGATGCATCTCACCGCTGCCCTCTGGATCAGTCATGGGCGAGTTTACCGTCGGATAGGGCTGGGACCCTGGTCCCAGATCGATATGTTGCGGAACCTTGTGACAGCGTTGGTGCGACACGAGAGGTTCGAAACCACCCTGGCCCGGGCTGATGAGATGAGGTTTTACGCTGAGAAGGTAATCACTTCCTCCCTTCGAACACCCCGTTTATCTTGTTCCTTCCTGCCGTGTGCCCAGGCTGCTGTTACTCTGCTTTCCTCCAAATCAACAACGTGCATTTATATAGCGCCTTTCACGTCCGCCGGATGTCCCAAAGCGCATCTCAACCAATGAAGTACTTTTGAAGTGCAGTCACTGTTGTAATGTAGGAAACGCAGCAGCCAATTTGTGCACAGCAAGCTCCCACAAACTGCAATGTAACAATGACCAGATAATCTGTTTTATTGATATTGATTGAATAATAAATATTGGCCAGGACACCGGGGATAACTCCACTGTCGGAGGTGCTGCCTTTCAGATGAGACGTTAAACCGAGGCCCCGTCTGCTCTCTCAGGTGGACGTAAAAGATCCTGCGGCACTATTTCGAAGAAGAGCAGGGGAGTTCTCCCCGGTGTACTGGACAATATTTGTTTCTCAACCAACATCACTAGAAAACAGATTATCTGGCCATCATCACATTGCTGTTTGTGGGAGCTTGCTGTGTAGAAATTAGCTGCCGCGTTTCGTACATTACATCAGTGACTACACTTCAAAAATACTTCATTGGCTGTAAAGCGCTTTGGGATGTTTGGTCGTGAAAGGCGCTATATAAATGCAAGTCTTTCTTTTAAATGTACTGGGTCCAGTTCTGGACACAGACATAAGGGAGACATTCGACTACTAGGGGCATCACAGAGTAGAGCCACGAGCCCGATCCCCGGTACCAGAGGGACTGAGTTGTGTGGACAGACTTGGGCGATTCAACCTGGAAAAGAGGCTCCCCAAAAACTCCCTCCCAAACAGCACTGTGAGAGCGCCTTCACCACACGGACTGCAGCGCTTCAAGAAGGCAGCTCACCACCACCTTCTCAAGAGCAACTAGGGATGGGCAGTAAATGCTGGCCTTGCAGCAATGCCCACATCCCATGAATACATTTTAAAAGAAAGTCCAGATCATCTGTCTTCAGTGATTATTGGTTGAGGGATAAATATTAGCCCAGGACACTTGGGATAACTTCTCCTGCTCTCTTTCCAATAGTGGCCGCAGGGTCTTTTACGTCCACCTGAGAGGGCAGACGAGGCCTCGGTATAACGTCTTATTCGAAAGATGGTACCTCCGACAGTGCGGCGCTCCCTCAGTGCTGCCCCTCCGACAGTGCGGCGCTCCCTCAGTGCTGCCCCTCCGACAGTGCGGCACTCGCTCAGTGCTGCCCCTCCGACAGTGCGGCACTCGCTCAGTGCTGCCCCTCCGACAGTACTGCCCCTTCGACAGCGCGGCGCTCCCTCAGTGCTGCCCCTCCGACAGTGCCGCCCCTCCGACAGCGCGGCGCTCCCTCAGTGCCGCCCCTCCGACAGCGCGGCGCTCCCTCAGTGCCGCCCCTCCGACAGTGCGGCGCTCCCTCAGTGCCGCCCCCTCCGACAATGCGGCGCTCCCTCAGTGCCGCCCCTCCGACAGTGCGGTGCTCCCTCAGTGTCGCCCCTCCGACAGTGCGGCGCTCCCTCAGTGCTGCCCCTCCGACAGTGCTGCGCTCCCTCAGTACTGCCCCTCCGACAGTGCTGCGCCCCTCCGACAATGCTGCCCCTCCGACAGTGCAGCGCTCCCTCAGTGCTGCCCCTCCGACAGTGCTGCGCTCCCTCAGTACTGTCCCTTCTACAGTGCGGCGCTCCCTCAGTACTGCCCTTCCGACAGTGCGGCGCTCCCTCAGTACTGACCCTCCATCAGTGCGGCGCTCCCTCAGTACTGCCCCTCCGACAGTGCTGCGCCCCTCCGACAGTGCAGCGCTCCCTCAGTGCTGCCCCTCCGACAGCGCGGCGCTCCCTCAGTGCTGCCCCTCCGACAGTGCTGCCCCTCCGACAGTGCTGCGCTCCCTCAGTGCTGCCCCTCCGACAGTGCTGCGCTCCCTCAGTACTGCCCCTCCGACAGTGCTGCACTCCCTCACTGCTGCGCTGGGAGTGTCGGCCTGGATTATGTGCTGAAGTTTCTGGAGTGAGACTCGAACCCACCACGTTCTGACTCGGAGGCGAGAGCGAGTGCTACCCACTGAGTCACAGAGGTGACTTGAATACTGGGACTATTTACACTGGAGCAGAGAAGGCTAAGAGGAGATTTAATCGAGCTTTTTAAAATGATCGAGTTTTGATGGAGTGAATAGGGACAATAAATTTCCTCTGCTCGGGGAGTCAGTGACGTGAGGCCTTCAATTTAACGAGTGTTCTGAGAGGGATTAGTAGAAATTTCTGTACACAGAGGTGTTGAAGCACGGAATGCTCCATAGAATCTCTCAGCACAGAAGGAGGCCATTCGGCCCCTCGTGCCTGTGCTGGCTCTTTGAAGAGCTCTCCAATTAGTATCCACTCCCCCCTGCTCTTTCCCCAGAGCCCTGCAAATATCTCCTTTTCAAGTATTTATCCGATTCCCTTTTCAAGTTATTATTGAATCTGCTTCCACCGCCCTTTCAGGCAGCGCATTCCAGATCACAACAACTCGCTGTGTAAAAAATAATCTCCTCATCTCCCCTCTGGTTCTTTTGCCAATTATCTTAACTCTGTGTCCTCTGGTTACCGACCCTCCTGCCAGTGGAAACAGTTTCTCCTCATTTACTCGATCAAAACCCCTCATGATTTTGAACGCCACTCTTTACGAGAATGGTTCCAGGGATGAGGGACTTCAGTTATGTGGAGAGACTGGAGGAGCTGGGATTGTTCTCCTCCGAGCCGAGAGGGTTAAGGGGAAGATTGTATTGAAAACCGTAAATGGTTTTGAGAGTAAATGAGGAGAAACTGTTTCCAATGGCAGAAGGGTCGGTAACCAGAGGACACAGACTTAAGGTGATTGGCAAAAGAACCAGAGGGGAGATGAGGAAACATTTTATTTACACAGCGAGTTGTTGTGATCTGGAATGCGCTGCCTGAAAGGCGGTGGAAGCAGATTCAATAATAACTTTCAAAAGAGAATCGGATAAATACTTGAAAAGGAAAGATTTTCCGGACTCTGGGGAAGAGCAGGGGAGTGGGTCCAAAGAGCCAGCACAGGCACGATGGGCCGAATGGCCTCCTCCTGCACTGTATCATTCTGTGATTCTGTTAAATCTGCCCTAAACCTTCTCTGCTCGAAGAACAATCCCAGCTTCTCCAATCCTCCACGTCACTGAAGCCATGGGGCGGAGGTTGAGGCAGAGACCAGGGCCTCTGTGAAAGGGGGAATTTGGGATCAATATTTGTCGATGGAGAGAGCGGGGCAGTGGGATGAGTTTGGGGATAGCTCGCGTACAGAAGGAGGGCAGGCTTGAGGGGCCGACTGGCCTGTGTCTGTGCTGGGAAGGAGCCTGCGGGTTTGACTGATCTGCCCTTGCTTTCCAGCTGGTGGATTACGCCAAGCGAGGGGACACGGACCAGAAAGCCATGAAGATGGCCGACTTCTGGCTGACGGTCAGTATCTCTGGCGCGGGGCTGGGGGTGGGGGGGTGGGGGCCGTGGGGTCTTCGGGGTCGGCCTGTGTCGCCAGCGTCACTCCGCCACGCCCGCGTTGTCGCCACGCTGCCCATCGCAAAGCGCCTTGGCGACGCTGCAGTTTGACCGGGGCCCTCCCTGGGCTGTGGGAGACGGGAGCGTCGACCGGGCTTCCTGATCCCGACTGCGATCCAGTGACCTCCTTCGTCCTCCCCTCACCCCTTTCCACCCCCCTCCTCCCTCCCGACGCGGTTTGAAAGGCCGCGCCCGTGTGCGAATGGACACACATGCTGCACCGTTTGCGATGGCCCACATGGTGGAACAGCCCGCTGGATGAAATGGGCACCTTGGCGTCAGATTTACAAACGTCCTTTCGGCGCTTCTCTTCTCACTCTTGTCCGACATACCCGGTTGTGAGTGGTTTTTGTCCAGAGCTCACTCCCCGACCCCCCCCACCCCACCAGTCCTACAACCCTGGGCTCCAGAGCTCACTCCCCCACCGCCCCCCCACCAGTCCTGCAACCCTGGGCTCCAGAGCTCACTCCCCGACCCCCCCTCCCCCACCCCACCAGTCCTGCAACCCTGGGCTCCAGAGCTCACTCCCTGACCCCCCACCCCACCAGTCCTGCAACCCTGGGCTCCAGAGCTCACTCCCCGATGCCCCCCCCCCACCCCACCAGTCCTGCAACCCTGGGCTCCAGAGCTCACTCCCTGACCCCCCACCCCACCAGTCCTGCAACCCTGGGCTCCAGAGCTCACTCCCCCCCACCCCACCAGTCCTGCAACCCTGGGCTCCAGAGCTCACTCCCCGAACCCCCCCCACACCACCAGTCCTGCAACCCTGGGCTCCAGAGCTCACTCCCCGACCCCCCACCCCACCAGTCCTGCAACCCTGGGCTCCAGAGCTCACTCCCCGACCCCCCACCCCACCAGTCCTGCAACCCTGGGCTCCAGAGCTCACTCCCCGACCCCCCACCCCACCAGTCCTGCAACCCTGGGCTCCAGAGCTCACTCCCCGACCCCCCCATCCCACCAGTCCTGCAACCCTGGGCTCCAGAGCTCACTCCCCGACCCCGCACCCCACCAGTCCTGCAACCCTGGGCTCCAGAGCTCACTCCCCGACCCCCCCACCCCACCAGTCCAGCAACCCTGGGCTCCAGGCTACTGACCAATCGGACGGCTCCGCACAGAGCGGAAACTTTCAATCCACTGCACAGCAAGTCACTGATCCAACTCGTCCAGAGTGAGCCTCTGATTGAAGAAAGAAAGACTTGCATTTCTATAGCGCCTTTCACTACCTCAGGACGTCCCACAGCGCCTTACAGCCAATTAAGTATTTTTTTTGAAGTGTAGTCACTGTTGTAGTGTAGGAAACGCGGCAGCCAATTTGTGCACAGCAAGCTCCCACAAACCGCAATGCGATCATGACCAGATGTTGGTTGAGGGATAAATATTGGCCTCAGGACGGTGGGGAGAACTCCACAGCTCCTCTTCAAAATAGTGGCCGCGGGATCTTTTACATCCACCTGAGAGGGCAGACCTCAGTTTTAACCTCTCATCTGAAAGGTGACACCTCCGACAGTGAATCACTCCGACAGTGCAGCGCTCCCTCAGTACTGCCCCTCCAACAGTACAGCGCTGGCTCAGTACTGCCCCTCTGACAGTGCAGCGCTCCCTCAGTGCCGCCCCTCTGACAGTGCAGCGCTCCCTCAGTACCGCCCGTCCGACAGTGCGGCACTCCCTCAGTACGGCCCCTCCGACAGTGCAGCGCTCCCTAAATACTGCCCCCTCCGACAGTGCAGCGCTCCCTCAGTACTGCCCCTCCGACAGTGCGGCGCTCCCTCAGTACCGCCCTTCCGACAGTGCAGCGCTCCGTCAGTACTGCCCCTCCGACAGTGCGGCGCTCTCTCGGTACTGCCACTCCTACAGTGCAGCGCTCCCTCGGTATTGCCCCCTCCGACAGTACGGTGCTGCCTCAGTATTGCCCCTCCGACAGTGCGGCGCTCCCTCAGTATTGCCCCTCCGTCAGTGCGGTGCTCCCTCAGTACTGCCCCTCATACAGTGCAGCGCTCCCTCAGTACTGCCCCTCCGACAGTGCGGCGCACCCTCAGTACTGCCCCTCCATCTTTGCAGCGCTCCGTCAGTACTGCCCTTCCGACAGTGCAGCGCTCCCTCAGTTCCGCCCCTCCGATAGTGCGGCGCTCCCTCAGTACTGCCCCTCCTACAGTGCAGCGCTTGCTCAGTACTGCCCCTCCGACAGTGCGGCCCTCCCTCAGTACCGCCCCTCCGACAGTGCGGCGTTCCCTCAATCCTGCCCCCTCCGACAGTGCAGCGCTCCCTCGGTACTGCCCCCTCCGACAGTATGGCGCTCCCTCAGTATTGCCCCTCCGACAGTGCGGCGCTCCCTCAGTACTGTCCCTCTGACAGTAAAGCGCTCGCTCAGTACTGCCCCCTCCGACAGTGCAGCGGTCGCTCAGTACTGCCCCTTCCGACAGTACGGCGCTCCCTCAGTACTGACCCTCTGATAGTGCAGCGCTCCCTCAGTACTGCCCCCTCCGACAGTGCAGCGCTCCCTCAGTACTGCCCCCTCCGACAGTACGGCGCTCCCTCAGTACTGCCCCTCCGACTGAGCGGCGCTCCCTCAGTACTGCCCCTCCAACAGTGCGGCGCTCCCTCAGTACTGACCCTCCGACTGAGCGGCGCTCCCTCAGTACTGACCCTCCGACAGTGCGGCGCTCCCTCAGTACTGCCCCTCCGACAGTGCAGCGGAGCAGTGCTGCCCCTCCGACATGGCAGCGCTCCCTCAGTACTGCCCCCTCTGACATAGCAGCGCTCCCAAAATACTGCCCCCTTCGACAGTGCGGCACTCACTCAGTATTGACACTGCTGCACTTCCTCAGTACTGCCCCTCCGACAGAGCGGTGCTCCCTCAGTACTGCCCCTCCTACAGTGCGCGCTCCCTCAGTACCGCCCCTCCGACAGTGCGGCGCTCCGTCAGTACTGCCCCTGTGACAGTGCAGCGCTCCCTCAGTACTGCCCCCTCCGACAGTGCAGCGCTCCCTCAGTTTTGCCCCTCCGACAGTGCGGCACTCCCTCAGTACTGCCCCTCCTACAGTGCGGCGCTCCCTCAGAATTGCCCCTCCGATAGTGCAGCGCTCCCTCAGTACTGCCCCTGACAGTGCAGCGCTCCCTCAGTGTTGCCCCTCCGACAGCAAAGCGCTTGCTCAGTACTGCCCCTCCTACAGTGCAATGCTCCCTCAGTATTGCCCCTACTACAGTGCGGCGCTCGCTCAGTACTGCCCCTCCGACAATACAGCGCTCCCTCAGTATTGCCCCTCCGACAGTGCGGCGCTCCGTCAGTACTGCCCCTGCGACAGTGCAGCGCTCCCTCAGTACTGCCCCCTCCGACAGTGCGGCACTCCCTCAGTACTGCCCCTCCTACAGTGCGGCGCTCCCTCAGAATTGCCCCTCCGATAGTGCAGCGCTCCCTCAGTACTGCCCCTGACAGTGCAGCGCTCCCTCAGTGTTGCCCCTCCGACAGCAAAGCGCTTGCTCAGTACTGCCCCTCCTACAGTGCAATGCTCCCTCAGTATTGCCCCTACTACAGTGCGGCGCTCGCTCAGTACTGCCCCTCCGACAATACAGCGCTCCCTCAGTATTGCCCCTCCGACAGTGCGGTGCTCCCTCAGTATTGCCCCTACTGCAGTGCAGCGCTCCCTCAGTGTTGCCCCTCCGACAGCAAAGCGCTTGCTCAGTACTGCCCCTCCTACAGTGCAATGCTCCCTCAGTATTGCCCCTACTACAGTGCAGCGCTCGCTCAGTACTGCCCCGCCTACAGTGCGGCGCTTCTTCAGTACTGTCCCTCCGACAGAGCTGCACTCCCTCAGTACAGCCCCTCCGACAGTGCAGCGCTTCCTCAGTACTGCCCCTCCGACAGAGCGGCGCTCCCTCAGTATTGCCCCTCCGACAGTGCGGCGCTCCCTCAGTATTGCCCCTCTGACAGTGGAGCGCTCCCTCAGTACTGCTCCTCCGACAGTGCAGCGCTCCCTCAATACTGCCCCCTCCGACAGTGCGGCGCTCCCTCAGTACTGCCCCTCCGACAGTGCGGCGCTCCCTCAGTACTGCCCCTACTACAGTGCGGCGCTCGCTCAGTACTGCCCCTCCGACAATGCAGCGCTCCCTCAGTATTGCCCCTCCGACAGTGCGGTGCTCCCTCAGTACTGCCCCTCCTACAGTGCGGCGCTTCTTCAGTACTGCCCCTCCGACAGAGCTGCACTCCCTCAGTACTGCCCCTCCGACAGTGCAGCGCTTCCTCAGTACTGCCCCTCCGACAAAGCGGCACTCCCTCAGTACCGCCCCTCCGACGGTGGAGTGCTTCCTCAGTACTGCCCTTCCGACGGTGTAGCGAACCCTCAGCACTGCCCCTCCAACAGTGGAGCGCTCCCTCAGTACTATCCCTCCGACAGAGCAGCGCTCCCTCAGTACTGCCCCTCCCTGAATGTATGCAGCCATGTGCTTGCCTGATGTGCCTCCCATAGTTGAATAGCCCTTAATGTATGCAGCCATGTGCTTGCCTGATGTGCCTCCCATAATTGAATAGCCCTTGATGTATGCAGCCATGTGCTTCCCTGATGTGCCTCCCATAGTTGAATAGCCCTTGATGTATGCAGCCATGTGCTTCCCTGATGTGCCTCCCACAGTTGAATAGCCCTTAATGTATGCAGCCATGTGCTTGATTGATGTGCCTCCCATAGTTGAATAGTACTTAATGTAAGCAGCCATGTGCTTGCCTGATGTGCCTCCCATAGTTAAATAGCCATTAATGTATGCAGCCATGTGCTTGCCTGATGTGCCTCCCATAGTTGAATAGCCCTTAATGTATGCAGCTATGAGCTTGCCTGCTTTGCCTCCCATAGTTGAATAGCACTTAATGTAAGCAGCCATATGTTTGCCTGATGTGCCTCCCATAGTTGAATAGCACTTAATATATGCAGCCATGTGCTTGCCTGATGTGCCTCCCATAGTTGAATAGCCCTTAATGTATGCAGCCATGTGCTTGATTGATGTGCCTCCCATAGTTGAATAGTACTTAATGTAAGCAGCCATGTGCTTGCCTGATGTGCCTCCCATAGTTGAATAGCACTTAATGTAAGCAGACATGAGCTTGCCTGATGTGCCTCCCATAGTTGAATAGTACTTAATGTAAGCAGCCATGTGCTTGCCTGATGTGCCTCCCATAGTTAAATAGCCCTTAATGTATGCAGCCATGTGCTTGCCTGATGTGCCTCCCATAGTTGAATAGCACTTAATGTAAGCAGCCATGTGCTTGCCTGATGTGCCTCCCATAGTTGAATAGTACTTAATGTAAGCAGCCATGTGCTTGCCTGATGTGCCTCCCATAGTTAAATAGCCATTAATGTATGCAGCCATGTGCTTGCCTGATGTGCCTCCCATAGTTGAATAGCCCTTAATGTATGCAGCTATGAGCTTGCCTGCTTTGCCTCCCATAGTTGAATAGCACTTAATGTAAGCAGCCATATGTTTGCCTGATGTGCCTCCCATAGTTGAATAGCACTTAATATATGCAGCCATGTGCTTGCCTGATGTGCCTCCCATAGTTGAATAGCCCTTAATGTATGCAGCCATGTGCTTGATTGATGTGCCTCCCATAGTTGAATAGTACTTAATGTAAGCAGCCATGTGCTTGCCTGATGTGCCTCCCATAGTTGAATAGCACTTAATGTAAGCAGACATGAGCTTGCCTGATGTGCCTCCCATAGTTGAATAGTACTTAATGTAAGCAGCCATGTGCTTGCCTGATGTGCCTCCCATAGTTAAATAGCCCTTAATGTATGCAGCCATGTGCTTGCCTGATGTGCCTCCCATAGTTGAATAGTACTTAATGTAAGCAGCCATGTGCTTGCCTGATGTGCCTCCCATAGTTAAATAGCCCTTAATGTATGCAGCCATGTGCTTGCCTGATGTGCCTCCCATAGTTGAATAGTACTTAATGTAAGCAGCCATGTGCTTGCCTGATGTGCCTCCCATAGTTGAATAGCACTTAATGTAAGCAGCCATGTGCTTGCCTGATGTGCCTCCCATAGTTGAATAGTACTTAATGTAAGCAGCCATGTGCTTGCCTGATGTGCCTCCCATAGTTGAATAGCACTTAATGTAAGCAGCCATGTGCTTGCCTGATGTGCCTCCCATAGTTGAATAGTACTTAATGTAAGCAGCCATGTGCTTGCCTGATGTGCCTCCCATAGTTAAATAGCCCTTAATGTATGCAGCCATGTGCTTGCCTGATGTGCCTCCCATAGTTGAATAGTACTTAATGTAAGCAGCCATGTGCTTGCCTGATGTGCCTCCCATAGTTGAATAGCACTTAATGTAAGCAGCCATGTGCTTGCCTGATGTGCCTCCCATAGTTGAATAGTACTTAATGTAAGCAGCCATGTGCTTGCCTGATGTGCCTCCCATAGTTGAATAGCACTTAATGTAAGCAGACATCAGCTTGCCTGATGTGCCTCCCATAGTTGAATAGTACTTAATGTAAGCAGCCATGTGCTTGCCTGATGTGCCTCCCATAGTTAAATAGCCCTTAATGTAAGCAGCCATTTGCTTGCCTGATGTGCCTCACATATTTGAATAGCACGGGTTCGAATCTGGCCTCGGGTGACTGTCTGTGTGGAGTTTGCACATTCTCCCCGTGTCTGCGTGGGTTTCCTCCGGGTGCTCCGGTTTCCTCCCACAGTCCAAAAATGTGCGGGTTAGGTTGATTTGGCTATGATAAATTGACCCTTAGTGTTAGTGGGGGATTAAATATGTGGGGTTACGGGGATAGAATGGGATATGTTAGGGGGAATTAAATACGTGGGGTTACGGGGATAGGGTGGGATATGTGTCGGTGCAGGCTCGATGGGGATTCTGTGTGAGAAAGCAGGGACAGGGTACTGGATTTGGATGATCAGCCATGATCGTATTGAATGGTGGAGCAGGCTCGACGGGCCGAATGGCCTACTCCTGCTCCTAGTTTCTATGTTTCTATGTTTCCTAGTTTCTATGTTAATGTAAGCAGCCATGAGCTTGCCTGATGTGCCTCCCATAGTTAAATAGCCCTTAATGTATGCAGCCATGTGCTTGCCTGATGTGCCTCCCATAGTTGAATAGTACTTAATGTAAGCAGCCATGTGCTTGCCTGATGTGCCTCACATATTTGAATAGCACTTAATGTAAGCAGCCATGAGCTTGCCTGCTGTGCCTCCCATAGTTGAATAGCCCGAATGTATGCAAGGTGTGGAATGTGCGAGTGTGTTTTATGAGCTGGCCATAGGTCTTGGATGAGTGCTGGGAATTTGGGGTATTTAAACCCTCTGGGCACAGAGTGAAGTTGAGATGGAGGGATGTAGAGATATTGAAAAGCAGCCACTCACCCTCACCACCCGAGTGAGGTCGTTGAACTTCTTACGACATTGGGTGTGGGTCCTCGGCACCAGGCTGCTCGAGGAGACGAGCTGAGCCACCTCCCTCCAGACTCTTCTGTATTCACGGGGCAATGGCCTCCTGCCACTCTGTGGGTAGAGCAGTGCCTGTCGCCGCTCCACAGCGCCAACCAGAGCCACCAAGGCCTGGTCGCTGAAGCGCTGAGCTCTTTCCCTGGGCCTATCCATTAGTGGTTGCAGCCCAATTGCTTTAGAGGTCTCTCCAGAACGAGATTCAAGGCTGCAATGAGCAGGGTGTGGCTGGCCAGCAACATGGAGCCTCCCCTTTAAGAACTGGCCGGTGCCAGTCTGTCTGTGTTCCATTGCTAACTGACGTCACCTGAACTTCGGTAGCGCTCTGAGGAAGCGCCTCGCTCCTCGACGTTAGCGCCTTAAGAGAGGTGTGTAGCGCCTGATTAACGCTCAAATCACCTCCAGGGGCGATAGAGGCCAATTTTGCAGTCGGAGGTGATAATTAGCGCCAGGCGCTAAACTTTGCGCCCGGCCGATAATAGCGCTCCAAATGGGGCGATACCGAATTTCTCCCCCATAAGATTCTGAGGGGGATTGTCAGGGTAGATGCTGAGAGATTGTTTCCCCTGGATGGGGAGTCTAGAACTAGGGGAATAGTCTCAGGATAAGGGGCCGGCATTTTAAGACTGAGATGAGGAGGAATTTCTTCACTCAGAGGGTTGTGAATCTTTGGAATTCTCTGCCCCAAAGTGCTGTGGATGCTCAGTTGTTGAGTATATTCAAGGCTGAGATCGATAGATTTTAGGACTCCAGAGGAATTAAGGGATATGGGGATCGGGCAGGAAAGTGGAGTTGAGTTTGAAGATCAGCCATGATGTTATTGAATGGTGGAGCAGGCTCGAGGGGCCGTGTGGTCGACTCCTGCTCCTAGTTCTTATGTTCTTAACATAGTGGGTGAGATCAGGTAACTCAGCACAGGACAGTGATGATGCCTGGGCCCTTCCTGCTCCACCTTGGGCTCAGTAACACGCAGTATGATCAACTAACAGCACATGGCAGTGCTGGAACCAGGGTCCTTCCTGCTCTGTTTGGAGCTCAGTACCAGACTGGGTGATATCAGCTGAAGCAGCTCCGTCCGCGGATCGAACCTGGGCCACTTTCTGCTGTGTTTGTGTCTCAGTACAACAGCGGGTGGGACCAGCTAATTCAGAACAGGCCGGGAACGGAGCCTGGGCCTTTCCTGCTCTGTGTGGCTCAGGAATTAAACATGTATGGCAGAGCCACACCGCACAACATAATGCACTTCTGTTGATGGCTGAAGCCTGCTCACTCACTCGTGGTGCTCCTAAATTTGGCCTCTTGATCTTTAGAGTAATGCAAATAAATTCTGTTGTCAGCCTGAGTGTGTTTATTTCTGGTGTGCGAAGTCATTGATTACACAAAGAGAAACTGGTGTAGTCAATATCTCTACAAGGCAAACATCGCAAGCCATGCAAATAGCTGAATCCAAGGGGTGCAGTCCTTCTATACCATGTATAAAGAAAATAAATTGCTCAACCTGCTCAGGCCCAATCGATCGCTGTGGATGTTGTGATAAAATCACATTTCAATAGAGGATTTCACAACAAAACGAACAGATTTCCTGGCCCTTACAATAGATCATTAGAGACATCCAGCAGAGGAATTCCACCTCACTCCTGTCACTCTACTATCAGAGGGACATTGCTGTTACTGATTGCAGCATTCGTGGTGCGAGGGTCCTGGGGTTGCGAGCACTGACAGGGGCACTGTCCCCACCAGATTGCAGGTACTGGGAGGGGCTTTTCTGGTGGAAAGCAGTAACATGGAGTAAAAGGAGTATTGCATCCAGTTCTGGTCACCACACTTTAGGAAGGATGTGAAGGCCCTTGAGAGGGTGCAGAGGAGATTTACCAGAATGGTTCCAGGGATGGGGGATCTTAGCTACAAGGACAGGTTGGAGAAGCTGGATTTGTTTTCATTAGAGCAAAGGAGGTTGAGGGGTGATTTGATCGAGGTGTACAAGATTATGACGGTTTGAATAGGCTAGACGGGGAAAGGCTGTCCCCACTAGTTGATGGTACAAGGACTAGGGGACACAGATTTAAGGTTTTGGGCAAGAGATACAGTGGGGATGTGAGGAAAAACTTCTTTACGCAGCGAGTGGTGAGGACCTGGAACTCGCTGCTGACGGAAGTGGTGGAAGCGGAGACACTCAATGTTTTCAAGGGGAGACTGGATAGGCACTTGAGGGAAATAAACTTGCAGGGCTACGGGGATAGAGCGGGGGAATGGGACTGACTCGATTGCTCTACAGAGAGCCGGCGCGGACTCGATGGGCCGAATGGCCTCCTTCTGTGCCATTATGACTCTGACTCTATGTAAACCACACTGATCGTCTGCAGTGAGCAGTGGGGAGCAGAGTTAATGATATTCATCTTTTGGTTCCTGAATCATCAATTCAAGCAGAGGTGGTGTCAATGTGTGCCCAGACTGCTCACACTTGTCTGATATAATCAAGTTCGGTAACTTTCTTATGATAGGAGGTTAAGGCAGAAATGCCCGTCCATTGGCCCATTGAGTCTGTGCCGGTAAAGAGTAGCCTGGTTCCAGCTGGACAAAGAGCAGGGAGTTTACCTGTGGACGATCTTGGTTTCTGCCATTTGAGCACCTGAAACCCCCCCATCACACCTTGGAGGGAACCTGAGCCTTGAACCTTACCAAGTCTCGCGTAAGGTAAGTAACTCGGGTGTGTCCGTGTGAGGGCTGGTGTGAAAGCCAGGCAACTGGAACCTGTATCAGTCCACATTTGTCAGTAATTTTGTTTGGAAGTGCTTAAGCTCGGTGATGGGTTTACACAGATGTCGAGCTCCGACAAAACAAAACACGTCTTTGTAACAGAGCGGAAGTCGTGTTACTGTTCCAAAACTCGGCTGCCCGTGTCCTAACTCGCACCAAGTCCCGTTCGCCCATCACCCCTGTGCTCGCTGACCTACATTGGCTCCTGGTTAAGCAGCACCTCGATTTCAAAATTCTCATCCTTGTTTTCAAATCCCTCCATGGCCTCGACCCTCCCAATCTCTGTAATCTCCTTCAGCCCCACAAATCCCTGAGATATCTGCGCTCCTCTAATTCTGCCCTCTTGAGGATCCCTGATTATAATCGCTCAACCTTTGGTGGCCGTGCCCTCTGTTGTCCAGGCCCTAAGCTCTGGAATTCCCTGCCTGAACCTGTCCACCTCGCTACCTCTCTCCTCCTTTAAGACACTCCTTATAACCTACCTCTTTGACCAAGCTTTTGGTCACCTGCCCTAATTTATCCTTATGTGGAGCGGTGTCAAATTTTTTTGTCTTAAAATATTCCTGTGCAACACCTTGGGATGTTTTACTACGTTAAAGGCGCTTTATAAATACAAGTTGTTGTTGTTCTTGCCAAAATACTTTTTTCCATCCTATGTCCTTGGGGGCAGAAATTCAGTATCGCCCCGTTTGGGGCGCGATTATCGGCCGGGCGGAAAGTTTAGCGCCTGGCGCTAATTATCGCCTCCGACTTCAAACTTGGCTTTTATCGCCCCTGGAGGTGATTGGAGCGCTAAATCAGGGGCTGCACACCTGTCTTAAGGCGCAAAGGCCGAGCAGCGAGGCGCTAAGTCAGAGCGCGGGCGCAGCGCAGGTGATGTCAGTTAGCGATGGAACACAGACACACTGGCAGTTCTTAAAGGGGACGGTCGATCTTGCTCTCCAGCCACACCCTGCTCATTGGAGCCTTGAATCTCGGCCTGGAGAGTCCTGTGACTGCATTTTCCAGCCAAGGACGATGGAGAGGGTGAGAGAACGAGCTCAGCGCTTCAGCGAGCGGGCCTTGGAGGCTCTGGTTGGCGCGGTGGAGCACACAAGTTCTATACTCTACCCTGAGAGTGGCAGGAGGCCTTTGCCGCGTGACTACGGAAGAGTGTGGAGGGAGGTGGCTCAGCACGTCTCCTGCAGGAGCATGGTGCCCAGGACCCATACTCAATGTCGCAAAATGTTCAACGACCTCACTCGGGTCGTCAGGGTGAGTGGCTTTTTTTCAATACCTCTCCATCCTCCATCTCAACCTCACTCTATGGGCAGAGGGTCTTAAAACCCCAATGCCCAACACTCATCCAACACCTATGGCCCTCTCATGAAACACACACGCACATTCCACACTTTGCATACAATAAGGGCTATTCAACTATGGGAGGCACATCAGGCAAGACCATGGCTGTATATTTACTCAGACGCCGTCCTTTTTCTTGCAGGCCAAGCTCTCTCATAATAGGAGACAGCAGCAACGGACGGGTGGAGGGCGGCCTCAGTTGCAACCCCTCAGCGATCTTGAGGCGCGCGTCCACAGGATTGTGGCAAGGATGATACCAGAAATGCGAGGGTAGACCTATCAGGAAACGATGAACAGGCTGGGTCTCCTTTCTCTTGAAAACAGGTGAGCTGGTAGAGATATTTAAAATTATGAAAGGTTTTGATAGAGTAGACACAGTATTTGTTTCCACTTGTGGTGAAGAGCAATGCTAGTGGGTATCAATATAAGATAGACACCAATAAATCAAATACGGAATTTAGAAGAAACTTCTTTACCCAGAGAGTGGTGAGAATGTGGAGCTCACTACCATAGGGAGACGTTGAGGCGAATAGTATAGATACATTTAAGGGGAAGCTAGATAAGCATATGAAGGAGAAGGGCATAGAGGGTTATGCTGACAAAGTTAGATGAGGAAGGATTGGAGGAGACGTAAGTGTAGCATAAACGCCGGCATGGACAGGTTGGCCCAAATGGCCTCTTCCTGTGCTGTTTATTCTATGTAATTCTATGTAATACACAGTGAATGAAGGTGAAGACATGTCGCTTAAACTGCCATCAATGCACAGCCGCACAATCAGCCTCAGTAGTCTCAAACATTGTGAAAAGATTCAGAATCCATGTCAATCTTTTTTTAAAAAGACACATCAGTTAGTAAACTGAGGGTTAAACAGAGAATTTCACCAGTGTTCTCTTGTAAAAAGGGGAAGTTGGGTATGAGGAAACTTCACGATTGACATTCAGTTAACGATAGCAATCTAAACAATGACTCACATCCTGGTGTTTGTTTCTAGCCATTTCTTTTAAACATATTTTTTATTTGAGCGGTGAGAACTGATGCCATAATTGAGTCAAAGGCAGTGAGCATTTACCAAGCTAGCTGGGGAAAGCAGGCTGAAATGAAGGGTTAGCATTTATAGAGTGTCTCAGCAACTCCTGTCAAGGTGCTACACAGCCCCCATGTATCGTTTTTGAAGAGTGGTCATTGATTTGATGTCGATAAGCAGGGCAGCCATTTTGCTGACAGCAAGACCCAACACACAGGAAATGAGGGAAGCGGCCAGTTGATTGGTTCAGAATGCATATTAACTTCTAAAAGGCAATTGGACACGTGCTTGAAGGGCACTAATTTGCAGGGTTATGGGTGAAAAGCTGGGATGTGTCACTAAATTGGACAGTTCTTTAAAAGAACCGGCACATCCACGACAGGCCGAGTGGCCTCCTTCTGTGCTGTGAGATTCTATGATTCTTTGTACATCATTGGACTCCAAATTGAATCTTCAAAATGGCGCCCTGCAGGAAACAGACAGGGGCTCTGGTCGCCCACCTAACTGCCCTTACCCACAATGTGGGTATCAGAAAGCCGGCAGAAACTTGGTGCTCAGTAATCCTACTCCACTTTCAGGCGCCGACCAGCTCGGCCTCACTTTCGGCTACTGTTGAAATAGGGACCTGTGTTTGCTATTTTCACACTGTCCTTAGCCTAGTTAGTATAACGACTGAAATAAAAACAGAAAATGCTGGAAATACTCAGCAGGTCAGGCAGCATCAGTGGAGAGAGAAACAGAGTTAACGTTTCAGGTCGATGACCCTTCGTCAGAGCTGGTATGACGACTGCCCTGATACAATGGTCTGTGCGGAAACGGACAGGTGGGAGGGAAAGGGAAGGACCGGATTGGGGGCTCCCATTAGAATGAAACTGACGGGAATGGCACAGAAGCAGATTGCTTGGTTTCACACATTTGCCAACTGGCGCAGGAGAAAACTAAGTGTAGAAGACTTCAAATCCATTATGTGAGGACAGTTTTACAATTTCATTGTAAATAATGAGCATAGGAACCCTCCTGTTATGTGTATAATATAACCAACACATGGCGGAGCAGGGAGAGGGAGATTTCTCCCTGTGGGTTGTGTGTAGCAAAATCCTAAAGTCTTCATTAGAAACACGTTTCCCACTTTGCACCACCCAGTGCCCACTCAGCAATGACTCTGCCCATTTTACAGTAAAGCAGCGTTAATTCTAACTGGCAATAACTCAGAGATTCTCAACCCGGAGCCGTGCAAACAGTGACAGGCGTTAATTCATGGCAACATCCGACTAGTTTGTTTTAACCTCGGCGTAGACGGTGGTGGCTTCTGCTGATCGCGTGACACCTTTTCCGGGTTTGCCGAGTGCATCCAGGTTAATTGTTGCATAATTGTCCTCATTATTCTGCACCTGAAGAACAGGAAGGTGGGTTGAATATTTGGGTCATCTGCAAATTCAAGTGAAACTTTCTCGTTTAAGTGGAACTCATTTTTGTTTCAAACTTTTAGCTAAATTATTATTAGATTACCAATGGAACGGCAACAAGGCAATCGGAACATTTCACGGGCCCTGATGTACTGTCAGATTATTTTGGAAGTTAAAACAGCAACTTGATATCATAGAATCATGGAATGATACCACACAGAAGGAGGCTATTCGGCCCATCGTGCTTGTGCCAGCTTCACATTCGCCTTCAAATATTTATCCAATTCCCTTCTGAATGTTATTATTGAATCTGCTCCCGCCATCCGTTCAGGTAATGCATTCCAGATCACAATAACTCACTGCATAAAAAAACATTCTCTTCATCTTGCCTCTGGTTCTTTTGAAAATTAACTTAAAACTGACACTTCTGCCACTGGAAACAGTTTTTCCTTATTTATTCTATCAAAACCCTGCATCATTTTCAACACCCCTTTAAAACTCCCCTTAGCCTTCTCTGCTCTGAGGATAACAACCCTAGATTCTCCAGTCTCTCCATGTAACTGAAGGCCCTCATTCCTGGTACCATTCTAGTAAATATCCTCTGCACCCTCTCCAAGGCATTGACATCCTTCCTGAAGTGTGGTGCCCGGAATTGGCCACAATACACCAGCTGAGGCCGAACCAATGTTTTATAAACGTTCAGCATAACCTCCTTGCTTTTGTATTCCTCTATTAATAAAGCCAAGGGTCCCATGTGCTTTTTTAACAGCCTTCTCAACTTGTCCTGCCACCTTCAAAGGTTTGTGTACATTCACCCCCAGGTCTCATTTGATGCACTGCGCGTCCCTTCTCAGAAAACCCGCAGCAGGTCTCAGTGAAATCCGAATCAGTTTTCTCACGACTTTGCTGAAATAGTGAAACTATATCTTCACAACGCCATTTATCACATCCATACGCGTAGTGAGGAGCGGAATTCTTAACCGACAATGTCCCAGTGAAAATACTCTTCTGTCAGTCGAATGCTTTATCATGAAAATTATTGATTTAAAACTGGGCTTTGAATTGAGACAAAGGGATTGCTGGCGCAGGAACAAGCCCCAAACAGGATAAACACAGCCTGACAATCATTATTACCAAATAAACCACTGGATAACCCACATCAGCACAGTTACACCGCTGGTATACACACTTATCACATTGAAATTGCGATTCTATGTACGTATGGGGGTTTGTGGAGTGGATGAAAGGAGGCAGATTTGACCTAATTCAGATTTCCGCACTGAAGGAGATATTAGCCTTGAAGCTGCAGAACTTGGAGTGAGAGACTTTTCTACAATTGAGTGTTAATGTGTAGCGCAGTGGCTGTTGTTGATGGTAAGTTCTCTGAGTGTTAATATAAGTACTGTAATTAGGTAGGGGAGACTAGAGATAGAGACTGTAGAATGAGTCAGCTCTAATTTGGAGATTGGTGCCTTATTGTATATAGTTATCGGCAGTTTAGACTTTTATCTTGTTTACTACAGCTTGTTTTTCAAAAATATTACGTAATACACATTAACCAGGGGTTAAAAGGGTTACCACCGGATATGAAATGCCCTGGATGGAGATTAGAATCTTCTTCCAAACTTTTCATAAAATATTCAGGTTGAGGGTCTGTATGATGAGCTTTATGGTTTGTGAACGGTGAGTGGTTGCTCGGATATTATCGTGAACTCTGTAGGGTGCAACCATGACCAGTTAGTGCTGGCTTAACTTTTTTTTTACAGAGTTAATTCTTGCTTTAGAAGGTGGATGGGTTGACTGGATCCATCCAACACTATCTGAAATCCCTTATTTCCAAGGTCCATTCATTTCCCCTGCTTTTCTATCTCACCCCACCCCACTTTCACCATTGATAATCAGCAAGTTTTATTACAGTAATAATATATATATAAATAAATGGAAAAAAAACTTACCGGAGCCGAATTTTGATCTGTTGTCACAAAAAGAAGAGAGACAATAAATATTGGTCAATGTATTGGAACCCAGCACAGAACAAATCTAGGTTTTGATATTGCACCTTGTCTAAGTCTAAACAGACATACCGCTAACAAAGCTTTGGGTTAATTTCTAGAGGAATAGAATTGAAAAGCATAGAGGCTTTGTAAAAATTGTATAGAACCTTGCTTACACCAAACTTGGAGTACTGTGCACATTTTTGGTCTCCATATTATAAAAAGGATAGGGAGGCACTGGGGAATGTAAAAAAAATAGATTTACAAGGGTGATACCAGAACTGAGAGGCGATAACTATATGGAAAGACATAACAGGCTCAGGATCCTTTCTCCAGAATAGAGAAAGCTGATGGGTGACCTGATACAGGTCTTTAAAATTATGCAAGAGCTTTGATAGGGTAGATGTAGAAAATATGTTCTCACTTGTGGGGGAGACCAAAATCCAGGGCCATAAATATAAGATAGTCACCAAAAAATCCAATGGGGAATTCAGGGGAGACATTTTTACCCAGAGAGTGGCGAGAATATGGAACTCCCTACCACATGGAGTAGTTGAGGCGAATAGCATAGATGCATTTAGGGGTAAGCTGGATGTGTACATGAGGAAGAAAGAATTGCAAGAATGTGCAGATAGGGTTAGATCAAGTAGGGTGGGATGTGGCTCGTGTGCAGCATAAACATCGGCATAGACCTGTTAGACCAAATGGCCTGTTTGTGTGCTGTACACTCCATGTAATATAATCGTTAATTCTTAAAACTTTAACAATATTTTCAGTTTCTGGGTTGTTTTACATATTGGGATTAAATTCTAATGCTATATATAATATCATTGTGACAGAGGGACTGAAGGACACATAAATCTGTAAATATTGCTGTTCACCTGTTTTATAATGCATGGTCCTGTTGCTTGTTAGCTGCAATTTAAATGTCTATAGTTTTAAGGAGATACAGGAATCATCTACATTGACAGTAGACACAAATTTCTGTTTGTGTTTCAGCAAGTTAGCGCCCAACTGTGCTAAGCCGCAGGTAAGATCACAGTCAAGCGCAGTTATTGATGCGGTCAGTGTGTGAGTTTCTGTTCTCATCCTTGCTACCGTAGGAAAGTATTGAACCAGTGTTAACCACCTCAACCAAAGGAGGTGAAACATAGACGATGAGTCACCGCATTGGTTATGGTCAGATCTCCCTTTCGATCAGCAAGATGAGCAAATGCCTGGAGATGTGGGTAATATTAACTTGGGCTGATAGTCTGAAATGGGAAATAGCGAATTAGCCACCCATTATACACCACGCCCGATTTTCCTGTCAGTTGAGGCCAATGGACGGGAAAATCTAGCTGGGTGTATCATTGGCGGCCAATTCCATACCACCCATTTTACACTCTGGGCCAGAGTTGAAATACTTGTAGGCAATGCAGCTATTGGGCTGCCTTTTTTAGAGGAAATAGTTCGGGTACAGTCGAGATTCTTTCCCACTAGGGTGAAAGGTAGGGCAACTAAAGTCAGAGCTCCCTGGATAACGAAAGAGATAGAAAGTAAGATGAAGCAGAAAAAGAGCGCGTATGACAGATGTTAGAATACATCTGAGAATCAGGCTAAATATAGAAAGTTCAGAGAAGTGAAAAAGAAAATAAGAGGGGCAAAGAGAGGGTATGAGAATAAAATGGCACTAACATAAAAGGTAATCCAAAAGTCTTCTATAGGCATATAAATAGTAAACGGGCAGTAAGAGAAGGGGTGAGGCCGATTAGGGACCAAAAAGGAGACCTATGCATGGAGGCAGATGGTATGGCTGAGGTACTAAATGAGTACATTCCATCTGTCTTCACCAAGGAAGAAGACGCTGCCATAGACATAGTGAAGGAGGAGGTAGAGGAGATACTGGATGGGATAAAAATTGATAAAGACGAGGTACTAGAAAGGCTGGCTGTACTTAAAGTAGATAAGTCACCAGGACCGGATGGGATGCATCCTAGGACGCTGAGTGAAGTGAAGGAAGAAATCGCGGAGGTACTGGCCATAATCTTCCAATCCTCCTTAGAAACGGGGGTGGTGCCAGAGGAACTGGAGAACTGCAATGTTACACCATTGTTCAAAAAAGTGTGTAAAGATAAACCCAGCAACTATAGGCCAGTCAGTTTAACCTCGGTAGTGGGGATGCTTTTAGAAACAATAATCAGGGACAAAATTAACAGTGACTTGGACAAGTGTGGATTAATTAAGGAAAGCCAGCACAGATTTGTTAAAGGCAAATCATGTTTAACCAACTTGATCGAATTTTTTGATGAGGTAACAGAGAGTGTTGATGAGGGCAATGCGGTTGACGTTCACTGATTTTCTTGATATATATTAATGACTTGGACGTGGGTGTACAGGGCACAATTTCAAAATTTGCAGATGACACAAAACTTGGAAGTACAGTGAACAGTGAGAAGGATAGTGATAGACTTCAAGAGGATATAGACAGGATGGGGGGACACGTGGCAGATGAAATTTAACGCAGAAAAGTGCGAAGTGATACATTTTGGTAGAAAGAATGAGGTGAGGAAATATAAACTATAGGGTACAATCCTAAAGGGGTTGCATGAACAGGGAGACCTGGGGGTATATGTGCACAAATCGTTGAAGGTGGCAGGGCAGGTTGAGAAAGCAGTTAATAAACCTTACGGGATCCTGGGCTTCATGAATAGAGGTATAGAGTACAAAAGCGTGGAAATTATGATGAACCTTTATAAAACACTGGTTCGGCCCCAACTGGAGTATTGTGTCCAATTCTGGGCACCGCACTTTAGGAAGGATGTGAAGGCCTTAGAGAAGGTGCAGAAAAGATTTACAAGAATGGTTCCAGGGATGAGGGACTTCAGTTACGTGGATAGACTGGAGAAGCTGGGGTTGTTCTCCTTGGAGCAGAGAAAATTGAGAGGAGATTTGATAGAGGTGTTCAAGATCATGAGGGGTCTGGACAGAGTAGATAGAGAGAAACTGTTCCCATTGGCGGAAGGGTCGAGAACCAGAGGACACAGATGTAAGGTGATTGGCAGAAGAACCAAAGGTGACATGAGGAAAACTGTTTTACACAGCGAGTGGTTAGGTGCTGGAATGCACTGCCTGAAAGGGTGGTGGAGGCAGATTCAATCGTGGCATTCAAAAGGGAGTTGGATAAATACCTGAAAGATAGAAATTTGAAGGGCTACGGGGAAAGGGCGGGGGAGTGGGACTAGCTGAACTGCTCTTGCAAAGAGCCGGCACGGGTTCGACGGGCCGAATAGCCTTCTTCCGTGCTGTAACCATTCTATGATTGTATTTATATGTTACTTTTTGCAATATTTACCTGCTGGTTTGTATTTTTTCTTGATCAGTAAACCTATGAGAATCACGGCAAGAACAACCACCGCCACTCCGACTACCGCACCTGCGATGACTGTTATGTTACTCTTTGAATTCTGGGATGGATCTGCGAAAACAGTATCAGTGAGAAAAATGCACAAAGTCCAACTAATTATCCATATATAATATTGCATGTGTATAATATGTGTACACGCGCACTTTAATATTAAATAATACTTTAATAAGTGCATTTCATGTCTATTAGTTTTAGCAGTTTTGTCACGGTTTTTGGCCCTGATTTTCATGTCAACATTGAACATTGAAGATGTCTGTGTGACCAGTGATAATGAGAATTCCCTGCGGTAGATGTTAGTCTTGACCGTTTTTGGGTCCAGACTTGGCCCTGCCCGAGAGGCTCGTGACCAAACAGAGCGGCTTGAGGTCAGCCTGAAATTGGGCCTCCATCACGTAATTATTCCAGGCGTGCTGGAGTTAATTTTCAGTGTGGGCGATGGTGTAAAACGGGCGATATTGAATGATTTTCTTTACCATTGAAAGAAAAGTTTCACCTGATGTTCCTGTAGGCGCATTCTCTGTAGTGAGAGAGGTTGGTGAAGTTCCTACAAAAGATAGGAAAACATGAGTAAACCAATTTGAACAAAATAGACACCGGGGCTCAAAATTGACAAAACTGAACAAAACTCTCTATATGTGATGAAACCCAAATGATTGACTCATGTCCTTCAGGGGGGGAGGGTCCCGGCCTACATGTGACTGCAGTCCCAGACTATGTGGTTGAATCTTACTGCCCTTGGGGCAACTAGGAATGGGAATGAACACGGTCTTACCAGCGTCATCTGCATCTCAAGAACAAACTGAAACAAATACACAAACATTGGTTTCTGGAGATAGGGATTGGAATCTTTGGATCTGGAGCTTTTTTAAGCAAAATTCTAAGGTGTCCAATAGAGTTTAGAAGGTGCTCAGGCTATACTATCTCAGAGAACCCTTCAACACAAAACAGCGCATGTTACATTACAGACCCGAAAATCATTCATTGATATTACACTGTCAAATAATTAAACTGAGATGTTGACCAATTGAAATCGAACAAGAGAATGACCATCGCCTCCCCATGGCCTTCAACTCACCACCATTTCCCAGCCGCCTGGTAGCATCCTGGGAGTCATCACTGACCAGAAGCTTAAACAGACCACTGTCGATCCAGGAGGAGGGCAGAGGCTGGGTACTGTGCGGTATTTTGGATCACCTCCTGACTCCTCAAAGCTGTTTCTCCCTCCTCATTGCTCAAGTGCGGAGTGCAATGGAATACTCACCAGGCGGCCGGATGTGTGCAGCCACAACACCACTCGGGCAGCTCAGCACCACCCAGGACAGAGCCGGCTGCCAACTCCACTATTCTAACAGTGGAACTGGGGAGATATTGATATCAATCATCGCGGGCAAATGGAAGTATTGTTTGAGATGCGGACTAACCTGATATCTCCAAGAGACGGCTATAAGAACAAGACTCTCCATTCTTCAATCTTACAGTATATGTGTAGCGTCCCGCATCGGGGAGTTTAAAATTGCTGATGTTTAAACTTCTGAAATCGAACTTGTGCCGCTTGTCTTCATGAATCAGCATGCTGTTCAGTTTCCATTGGATTTCAATCCCTTTCCCAGTTACTCGGGTATTTTCAATGCTCCAATCTATACTGTTGAAATAGGACAGCCCGGGCATCTCACAGGTCAGGTACACGGAGCTTCCATGAGGAATCGGGCCTGAAGGGGTCACAGACACTGTGGAAAGAAGATAACTGGTTGAACTGATAAAAGCCACCCTAGATTAAATCGTGGCACCACCTTAAATTCATGCTCGAACCTCATTAAAATGATTCATGTGCAGCCAGTGCATCTCCCGCTGTTCCGTGGCATTACTTCTGTTTTGTGATGGGGTGGAAAATCGGACGTCTCTGATGCCCCTTAAAGGCAGTGAGAAACTCTTAATGGGAAGATGCACTGTGGCTAAAGGCAGCGGGAAACGATGTCAAAGAGATAACATTCATGCAAAAGATCCAGTCAGGGCACCAAGTTTCTCCAATATAACGTTAGGGGGCACTGATGCAGGTGGTGGACAGGAGGAGGGACATCCTGTCCCCCTCAGGGGTAGAAGAACGTCCAGGCAGCAGCTCCACCGCCAGTGAGGAGAGGTCACTGAAGAGGTGAATACCCGGAACGTATTTTCCAGGACATGGCTGGAATGTTGAAAGAAGTTCAATGACCTCACCAGAGTTGTCAAGGTAACAATACTGATCTCTTTCTCTCTGCTCACACCTCCATCACTCAGAATACTCACAATAACCCCTCACGCGCTACCCCTCACACTACTACAATCACTACACCAAACTCCACTCCACCTTCTTCTCTCACTCACAGAGTCAACTTTATTGCAATCCTCACTTCCCTACACTTCACATCTTACACACTGCATACCAACGATTCTACCAAGATATGCGCATTCTCTAGACACCTCGCAGGACTGTCACTAACACACTCCCTTCATTTTTGGAGGAGTATTTCCTGCACAACCTGTTCCAGGAGGCTGCCATTGGAGAGCATGACCCCGCTCCATACTTTTTTGCCTGGGGAAGTAACCATGTTGGCCATCACGGGCAGGTGGGGGAGAGTCGCGGTTGTGGCGACAGGTAACACTGGAGGAAACGATGAGCAGAGTATTTTCCACATCTTATGCCCCTTTTCCCTTCTTACTTTTATCTCGCCCTACACATGCTGCATAACAAACTGTAGCAGTTTTCACCAGACATTTCTTCCTCTACTTTGCCTTCACAGTAAATGTTAACTCTTGTGCTTCCCTTTCATTTTAGCTTTAGGAAAATTGGAGATACCTCTGTCACTTCAGGAAGAGGAGGGCAGCCATGAAGAAGCACCATCACTTGATCTGACCCTAGAAAGCAGCAGCTCAGATACTGACACTATGCATACTTTAGAACAGGGCTAGAGGAGGGGTCTTCACATGGTGAATCACCGGGCACAAGTGCGCAGAGGCGAGGGCAGGAAGATAGGATGTCAGAGGTGCCAGCTCGCTAGAAGGCGAGATCAAAGACTGGCTCTTCTGTAGAGGTCTGAAATGCTCAATTCGAGGGGCCAGGCTCCAAGGAAGGCTGATGGGAATGTTACAGGACATGCTGGCTGCAATGGTTTGGCTACATTTGGAGTGTGGTATGCAATTTTAGGTGCCCCATTAGAGAAAGGGCCTAAAAGCCTCAAAGAGTAGACCACCTAGATTCACCAAGGAAAGTGAAAACTGTGAGGAGAGAAAAAGAAATATATTGAGATACTGGGGTTCACTTTTAATGCAGCAGGGAAAGGAAATATGAGATTGAATAGTCTTTTTAATTATGACGAGCTTTATTTGGGTAAATGGGGTAAGACCACTTGTTCTGGTTGGAGAATTAATGGCCAGGGGTCATAGGTCTAAAATTGTAATTATCAGAATGTGGTGAGAGGGTACGAGAACTATCTTCAGACAGAGAGTTGTTGGAGCAGCGAATGCTTTTCCATGGAGTGGTTGAGGCAGACATTATTGTTAAGGGAAAAGTGGATAACTATTGAAAGCCAGGGAAGATACAGGTCTACACGAAGAGAGCTGGGCAGTGGGATTAGTGTTGGATTGCAGTGGCAAAGAGCTGGCAGAAACAGAATTGGCCCAAATGGCCTCCCCGTGTGCTGTGAAGGATTCTGTTTCTTCAGCACATGGATCTGTCCCACCTAGCTTTGTATCATCAGCAAACTTGGATACATTACACTTGGTCCCTTCATCTAGGTCATTAATATAGATTGCAAATAGCTGAGGCCCCAACACTGATCCTTGCGGCACCCCACTAGTTACAGCCTGCCAACCTGAAAAAGATCCGTTTATCCCTACTCTCTGTTTTCTGTCCGTTAACCAATCCTTTATCCATGCTACTATATTACCCCCAACCCCATGAGCCCTAATCTTGTGTAATAACCTTTTATGTGGCACCTTATCGAATGCCTTTTGGAAATCCAAATATACTACATCCACTGGTTCCCCTTTACCTATCCTGCTAGTTACATCCTCAAAAAACTCTAATAAATTTGTCAAATGCAATTTCCCTTTCAAAAAACCATGTTGACTCTTCCTAAGCATGTTATGATTTTCTAAGTGACTGAATACCACTTCCTTAACAATGGATTCCAGCATTTTCCCGACGACTGATGTCAGACTAACTGGCCTGCAGTTCCCTGTTTTTTCTCTCCCTCCTTTCTTGAATAGCAATGTTACATTTGCGACCTTACAATCTGCTGGGACCATTCCAGAATCTAGGGAATTTTGGAAGATCAAAACCAATGCATCCACTATCTCTTCAGCCACCTCTTTTAGAACCCTAGGATGTAGGCCGTCAGGTCCAGGGGATTTGTCGGCTTTTAGTCCCATTAGTTTCTCTAGTACTTTTTCTCTACTTATATTAATTAAGTTAAGTTCCTCACCCTCATTAGACCCTTGGTTCCCCACCATTTTTGGTATGCTTTTTGTGTCTTCTACTGTGAAGAGAGATACAAAATATTTGTTTAACATTTCTGCCATTTCCTTATTCCCCATAATAATTTCTCCTGTCTCAGCCTCTAAGGGACCAACGTTTACTTTTGCTACTCTTTTCCTTTTTACATACTTGTAGAAACTCTTACAATCTGCTTTCATATTTCTTGCTAGTTTTCTCTCATTCTATTTTTTCCCTTTATATCAATATTTTTGGTCAACCTTTGCTGGTTTCTGAAACTCTCCCAATCCTCAGGTTTATTATTATTCTTTGCTACATTATAAGCTTCTTCTTTCAATCTAATGCTATCCTTAGCTTCTTTAGTTAGCCACGGTTGGATCACTTTTCCCGTGGAGTTTTTGTTTCTCAATGGAATGTATTTTTGTTGAGAATTATGAAATATTTCCTTAAATGCTAGCCACTGCTTATCTACCACCATACATTTTTCCAATCTACCTTAGCCAACTCGCCCCTCATACCTATGTAATTGGCTTTATTTAAGTTTAAGACTCTAGTTTCGGACTTAGGTAAGACACTCTCAAAATTAACGTGAAATTCTATCATATTATGTTCACTCTGCCCCAGAGGATCCTTTACTATGAGATTGCTAATTAACCCTGTCTCATTACTCAATACAAGATCTAAAATAACCTGTTCCCTGGTTGGTTCCATGACATATTATTCTAGGAAATTGTCCCGAATGCATTCCATGAACTCGTCCTCCAGACTACCTTTGCCAATTTGATTTGTCCGGTCTATAGGAAGATTAAAGTCCCCCAAGATTATTGCATTACCTTTGTTGCAAGCTCCTACTATTTCTTGATTAATATTCTGTCCAATGGTATAGCTACTGTTAGGCCTATATACTACTCCTACCAGTGTTTTCTGCCCCTTGTTATTCCTTATCTCCACCCATACTGATTCTACTTCATGATCTTCCGAGCCGAGATCCTTTCTCGCTACTGTCCTTATGTCATTCTTTATTATCAGGGCTACTCCCCCTCCTTTTCCATTCTGCCTGTCTTTTCAAAACGTCAAGTACCCTGGAACATTTAGTTCCCAACCTTGGCCACCTTGCAACCATGTCTCTGTAATGGCTATTAGATCAAACCCATTTATCTCTATTTGTGCCACTAGTTCGTCTATCTTGTTAAGTATACTTCGTGCATTCAGATAAAGAGCCTTTAATTTTTTTTACCATTATTCCCTGCTTTGACCTTATTCTCCGCTGCACTGCTACCATTAAACTCTGTCCCTTCCTGTCACACTCTGCTTATTTTTACCCAAATCGCTGCACTGCTCTATTGCCTTGACCTTTCTCTTTAGATTTCTAAATTTCCCCTCACCTGACCCCCTCCCCCTTTTTTTAGTTTAAAGCCCGAAGGAGGCCTCAAATTAGCAAATTCAAAGAGCCCAACGCCTGTTTCAGGCATGGGCAAAGGACACCTCTAGTCTGTTCTTACCCAATATCTCAGGCGGCTAAATTCCAGTCGCAAATGTATCAACGCTTCCTGCCCGCCATATTGGGACCTTACTAGTCTGAGCCTGTGGGCTGGAAATTCATCTTAAACGACAACGTAGAACGTGTGGTAATGTATTGTCCGCCTGTTATACTCGCCGCCCGATATTCAGTTCCACTGAAGACAATTTCTACCCCAATGAGATTTGAGCAGAAGTGCTGAGGGACAGATCCGGAAATGGATCTGATCTTTACCAGTTGAGACTTTACTGCGGGATTTCCCATAGTTTTCACAATAAAGATAAATAAATTGCTGAGAATTTACATTTACTGAACAAAAAAGTGTTTTAGAGGCATACAATAACCTGCCCAGCAAGAAAGCAACACTGCTTTAATGCTACGTTTTTCCACATAACAAATTGTCAAAATGTTGGCATTTAAAGACACGGAATTTAACGGAACATTGGCGCATATACGAAAAATGGTGAAACAGTTTGTGTCAGAGACTATCATACACATATAACTACACCATAAACTGCTTTCAGTAACTCACCATTAATCACTATGAGGCGGATTTCCATCCTCTCTCCTTGTGTCCAGAATACAGCGAACACTCGTAATTTCCGGCATCTTCCATTGTCGCCGTGAACAAAAGAGAATAATTCCCCGTCCTGAAACCCTCAGTCTCAGCCAGTGTTATATGCGGGAACCGCGGGGAGCTGCACTGAGGGTTTTTGTTGTCATTGCACAAAGTTCCATCCCACTTGTTTCCTGAGGCAGGTTGAAATATCCACTGAATCAAATCAATTTGAGTCGGAGACCGGGAGAAACAAGGCAGCAAAACCGGACTGGACCCGTTCGAAAGAACCAGTTCCGGAATATCTCCATCCCCCGCGGTACCTGCACAGGGAGCAAAGTGTGATATTAAACCGGACTGTATGAGGTTGGATAAATATCCACCTTTACCCACAAACTCTGTTCCCTGGGCACCAACACCATCCCTCTCCCTGGACACTGTCTGAGTCTGAAGCTGACTTTTCGCAACCTTGGCGTCCTATTGGACCCTGAGCTGAGTTTCCCGCCCCATATTCTCACCATCATCAAGGCCGCCAACATCCACCTCCGTAACATTACTCGACTCCGCCCTGCCTCACCTCATCTGCTGCTGAAACCGTCACCCAGGCCTTTGTTACCTCCAAACCCATTTATTCCAATGCTCCCCTGGCCGGCCTCTAACTCTCAGAAAACTTAATATGCTATAGTAGAGGCACTCAGCTCATCGATGTGACATTACTCTGTCCAATAATTAAACGGAGTCTTTACACCAATAAAAAACAAGGAGAAAGAGGTCAATGTTCAGTTAAAATAGTGGACGGATTAACGCCAAACAAACAGGTAAACGTGACGGTGTTAAACTTGACGCAATAATTTCCTGCTTTCAAATTTCCCGCTGCTTTCCCAGCCCCGGCCCTGCCTTCCAGAGGGGCCTTTGTTTTGTTGCTCTCACATATTTGGAGCAATGCGCCGCCCCACCGGTGAATTGCTGCCCTTTTGATGGAAGGATCCAAATTCCCGGGCAAATTTCGACTTGTTTGCACCGCCCCCCCGCCACCAACCCCCCTCCCCACACTCGCATCGAGCGGATCCCAGTGTCTCCTCATCCGGTTTATTTCTTTAGTCGTTGCTCATTCAACCATCTGTTACACTTTGTGCTTCACTGTGAGCCTTTCAGCTGCAGAGAGCTGTGTCCTGTGTGGTCAGAGGAGGCGGAACTAAGGGGCTGACAGTAGCTTGGTGTCAGCTCCCCTCCCCCAGCCCTGGCCGCTATGTTACCCCGATGCTATCTTACAATTAATGTTGATGTGTTATCACATAATGCGATTCCACTCGCATGAGAATAGCGGGTCTGGGCTCGAACCAGGAAGCAGGACTATTGGCTGAAAATGTTACATAGAATTACATAGAATGTACAGCAGAGAAACAGGCCATTCGGCCCAACCAGACCATGCGGGCGGTTATGCTTCACTTGAGCCTTCTCCCATCCTTCCTCATCTAAGTGTATCAGCATAACCCTCTATTCCCTTCTCCCTCATATTCTTATCTAGCCTCCCCTTAAATGCATCTAGACTCAATCACTCCCTGCGGTAGCGAGTTCCACATGCTCACCACTCTCTGGGTAAAGAAGTTACTTCCTTAAATCCATCTCGACACCATTTTTTCCTTTTTTCAGTAAATATTGCAGAGCCTCCCGGACTCAGATCGCTTTGCACAATGTGCGGCCTTGTCCAACGTGAACTGAAACATTTCAGATCATTCTATCTATGTTAATATTTAAATTATAAATTGCCGCCGCATTGCACTGAACGGAGCCCGGAACTACAGCGACCCGATACAGCGATTGCACACTGAAGACAGCAGTATCACGGGAGCTCTGAAACTGTGTCTTAACATAAGAACATAAGAAATAGGAGCAGGAGGCGGCCATTTGGCCCCTAAAACCTGCTCCGCAATTTAATAAGATCATGGCTGATCTGATCTTCGGCTCAGCTCCACTTCCCTGCCCGCTCCCCATAATCCTTCACTCCCTTATTGTTCAAAAATCTGTCTATCTCCACCTTAAATATATTCAATGAACCCAGCCTCCACAGCTCTCTGGGGCAGAGAATTCCACAGATTTATGACCCTCTGAGAGCAGAAATACCTCCTCATCTCAGTTTTAAATGGGCGACCCCTTATTCTGAAACTTTGCCCCCTAGTTCTAGATTCCCCCATGAGGGGAAACATCTTCTCTGCATCTACCTTGTCGAGCCCCCTCAGTATCTTATATGTTTCAATAAGATCACCTCTCATTCTTCTTAACTCCAATGAGTATAGGCCCAACCTGCTCAACCTAACTGGTCTATAGTTTCCTGATTTCTGTCTCCCACCCTTCTTAAATAGGGACGTTACATTTGCGGTTTTCCAATCCGCTGGGACCTCTCCAGAATCCAGGGAATTTTGGTAGATTGCAACCAAAGCATCCACTTTCTCTGCAGCCACTTCTTTTAAGACCCTAGGATGTAGGCCGTCAGGTCCAGGGGACTTGTCCACCTTTAGTCACATTATTTTACCGAGTACTTTTTCTTTAGTGATAGTGATTGTTTTAAGTTCCCCCTCCCTATAGCCCCTTGATTATGTGTTATTGGATGGTTTTAGTGTCTTCTACCGTGAAGACTGATACAAAATATTTGTTCAAAGTCTCTGCCATTTCCCTGTTCCCCATTATTAATTCCCCAGTCTCATCTCTAAGGGACCAATGTTTACTTTAGCTACTCTCTTCCTTTTTATATACCTGTAGAAGCTCTTACTATCTGTTTTTATATTTCTTGCTAGTTTACTCTCATAATCCATCTTCTCTCTCTTTATTACTTTTTTAGTCGTCCTTTGCTGTTTTTTAAAAATGTCCCAATCCTCTGGCCTTCCACTAATCTTGGCAACATTGTATGCCTTTGTTTTCAATTTGATACCATCCTTTACTTCCTTAGTTAGCCACGGGTGGTTCTCCCTTCTCTTAAAGTCTTTCCTTCTCACTGGAATATATTTTTGTTGAGAGTTATGAAATATCTCCTTAAATGTCTACCATTGCTTATCAACCGTCTTACCCTTTAATCTATTTTCCCAGTCCACTTTAGCCAACTCTGCCTTCATACCTTTGTAATTGCCTTTATTTAAGATCAGGACACTGGTTTGAGACCCAACTTTCTCACCCTCCAATTGAATTTGAAATTCAACCATGCTATGATCACTCTTTCCTAAAGGATCCTTTACTATGAGATAATTTATTAATCCTGTCTCATTACACAGTACCAGATCTAAGATAGGCTGCTCCCTGGTTGGTTCCACAATGTATTGTTCTAGGAAACCATCTCTGGTACACTCTATGAACTCTTCCTCGAGGCTGCCTTGGCCAATTTGATTTGTCCAATCAATAGGAAGATTACAATCGCCCATGATTGTTGCTGTACCTTTCTTACAAGCCTCCATTATTTCTTGATTTATACTCTGTCCAACAGTGTAGCTGCTGTTAGGGGGCCTATAGACTACACCCACCAGTGACTTATTTCCCTTATTATTTCTTATCTCCACCCAAACTGATTCTACATCTTGCTCTTCTGAGCCAATATAATTTCTCACTACTGCACTGATCTCATCCTTTATTAACAGAGCTACCCACCTCCTTTTCCTTTCTGTCTATCCTTCCGAAATGTCAAATACCCCTGAATATTCAGTTCGCAGCCTTGGTCACCTTGCAACCACGTCTCTGTAATGGCAATCAGATCATACCCATTTATATCTATTTGTGCCGTCAACTCATCTATCTTGTTATGAATGCTGTGCATTCAGATAAAGAGCTTTTAATTTTGTCTTTTTACTATTTTTCTGTGCTTTGACCCCACTTTCTGATGCACTCTTATTTTTATACGTTCTGTCCCTTCCTGTCACACTCTGGCGACCATTACCCCCATCAATACCCTGCTCTATTGCCTTCTCCTTTCTCTTTGAATTTTTAATTCCCGCTCACCTGATCCCTCCCCTCCCCCCCCCCACCCCCGCAATATTTAGTTTAAAGCCCTCTCTGCAGTCTTGTCTTTTGTCGAATACTGTTGCTCATTCTCGTGTTTCAACATCAGACGATCACCGAGCGGGAGCAAGTGAATCTAACATGGGGACTGATGGCCATTTCTGTGCATAACTTATGGTAGTTTGCGTTGCTGATCCATTATTAACGATGGTGTTGTTTTAGTAAACTTAGCGAATAAGGGAAATGGCGTTTTCATGAAATGTTTGTGCCTCGCGCGGTTTCAAACGCCACTTCCAAACCGATCCTCAGTCTTATCCAGCAGGTGATATCGTCAGTCATTGTTACATTCAAAATAACTTCGACATGAATTTGATAATTCACAGTCCACTTTGAAATGCAGCTACCGTTTTGAGACCTCAACACGGAAGCATTAGACCGATGGGGACAGATATACCCACACAAGCAACAGTGCTAGAGACTATGATTGTCAATACACAACTGAAAATAAATTGAATTTGATTTTAAATCATACCTGGATTTAGAACGGCGAGTAGAAGGGAGACCTCGAGAATGGAACACTTCATCCTTGCTGCTGTTGAGTTTAAACTAAACGCAGAGAAATGACCGAGCGTGTCAGTTAGCAAAGCAAGAGGAAGTTCTCGTTTCCTTCTGTTAAAAATATATATCAGGCTCGGTCATGTGATTATTGGTTAGCATTGCCTCAGTCACTAACTGGAATCCCATTGTTTCGACATCAAGACTTGGCTTCGCCATCATAGGAGTAGACAACATTCACGGTGCTTAATTCCTAGATTATCACCGTCTCGAACAAGAATAAGCCCAACGACCATCCCTGGCCCTCAACAGCACCAACATTGTCGAATGACCCAACAACATCTTGAAAGACAAAATTGCGGCGAAGCTTAACTGTATCAAGCGTAACAACACAGTGACTAAAGAGCAGGGCAGAGGCTGGGTACTCTGCGAGGATTGACTCACCACTTTTCCCCTCAATGTCTCTCCACCATTTACAAAGCACAGTTTAGGAGCATGATGTATACTTCCCACTCACTTGAATAGATGCAGCCCCCACAGCCCACACAATGTTCAAAACAATAAAGCACCAAAACGTTTTTTTCGTCTGCGCCTGTGCCACTGGACTCAATATCCACTGCCCCTACCACAGGCACACTGCACCTTGAAAGGGGAAAGGTAAAGGATAAAGTTAGTGTGGAGTAGTGTTGCATGACGGGGGCTTGGTTCTATACAGACAATGGTCAAGGAGAGCAGGGAGCAACATTACCAGACATAATGACAGGACTAACCACACGCAAACGCTGCAAGAAACTAAAAATGTTCTGGTCAACAGACGTGGCGAAAGAGCTGATGTTGCAAGATAGCGTAGCTGTGCAGACGGATAACCGCAATAGGAACCACATGACTTAGGCAGCTGACAATGAGTGGACCACAATAGACATGGGCCCAGAAATTCCGATCGCAGGTCTCCCGCGGGCGGAGGGCTGCGATCTGGAAAAATCTGCGCCAAGACCGGAGGGCTCCCGGTAGGCGAAGAGTTCCGGTGCTGGGCCTCTCCAAACTGCCGGTGTGCAGCGCCCACGTGTCCCAGAGGTGCGGGCAGTTCGCAGCGTCCCTGGGATCACGTGGGCCATGGGAAGCCAATCAGAGAAGGAAGACCTGTCAAATATATGAATAGAGATCACCCCCAAAACATAAATAAATTTAAAAAAAACATCACATTTTTAAAATGACTTTAAATTACAATAAATTAAGTATTTTAAACAAAAATTTTATTTTTTGAAAAAAATAATTAAAGTTTTTAACAGGGCTAAAAATAAACTTACCTTTCTTTAAAGTTTTTTTAAATGATAAATCAGTGGAATTTTTTTTTTCTTTTTTTCAACTCTTATCCTGGTAAAACCGGGCCTTACACCTGCTTTTACCAGGCGCCATTTGGATGAATCAATATCTGACAACGGCTGTAACAATTTGGAGAAGCTTGGATTAGACAGAGCAAGCTGTCTCCCCACGCGGGCGAATAAAGACTGCTTGAACTCTCAATATCACACTTGTATTGAGTATTTCAAATTACTCCACAACAATATGTTGCGGAACCTTGTGACAGCGTTGGTGCGACACGAGAGGATTGAAACCACCCTGGCCCGGGCTGATGAGATGAGGTTTTACGCTGAGAAGGTAATCACTTCCTCCCTTCGAACACCCCGTTTATCTTGTTCCTTCCTGCCGTGTGCCCAGGCTGCTGTTACTCTGCTTTCCTCCAAATCAACAACGTGCATTTATATAGCGCCTTTCACGACCACCGGACGTCCCAAAGCGCTTTTCAGCCAATGAAGTAATTTTGAAGTGTAGTCACTGTTGTAATGTAGGAAACGCGGCAGGCAATTTGCGCACAGCAAGCTCCCACAAACTGCAATGTGACAATGACCAGATAATCTGTTTTACTGATAGTGATTGAGCGATAAATATTGGCCAGGACACCGGGGATAACTCCACTGTCGGAGGTGCTGCCTTTCTGATGAGACGTTAAACCGAGGCCCCGTCTGCTCTCTCAGGTGGACGTAAAAGATCCCGCGGCACTATTTTGAAGAAGAGCAGGGGAATTCTCCCCGGTGTCCTGGACAATATTTATCCCTCAATCAGCAACACTAAAACAGATTATCTGGTCATTATCATATTGCTGTTTGCGGGAGCTTGCTGTGTACAAATTAGCTGCCGCGTTTCCCACATTACAACAGTGACTACACTTCAAAAATATTTCATTCGCTGTAAATCACTTTGGGATGTTTGGTGGTAGTGAAAGGCGCTATATTAATGCAAATCTTTCTTTTAAATGTACTGGGTCCAGTTCTGGACACAGAGACATAAGGGAGACATTCGACTACTAGGTGCATCACAGAGTGGAGCCACGAGACCGGTCCCCGGTGCCAGAGGGACTGAGTTGTGTGGAGAGACTTGGGCGATTCAACCTGGAAAGTAGACTTCCTAAAAGTGGTCGTATTGAGGAATTAAACAAACAATGTTTCCTGGGATGTGAACATCACTGGCAAGGCCGGTATTTATTGCCTATCCCTAGTTGCCCTTGAGAAGGTGGAGGTGAGTCGCCTTCTTGAACCGCTGAAGTCCCTGTGGTGATGGTACTCCCACAGTGCTGTTAGGGATGGAGTTCCAGGATTTTGACCCAGCGATGATGGAAAAATGGCCGATGTATCTCCCAAGTCAGGATAGAACAACAGTGATTGCACTTCTAAAAGTAATTCATTGGCTCTAAAGGACTTTGAGACATCCCGAGTACATCAAAAGCACTATATGAGTGCAATTCATTCTTAAGCTGAAAAGTAGCAAGATGGTTTTTAAGGGAGCTGTTCCTGACCTCAGTGTCTATTCTACTGTGGGTAACAACCATTGTCTCAGAGACAACAGTGAGACCAACTGAGGATAATTGACACACCAAAGAGTCACTGTAGAGGGATCAGGAGAGGAGACACTTACTGAATTCATCCCTTCCCAGTCCAAGAGTACTAAGGGAAACTATACCACCTCATCTACTGACCAGGTAGGGATACTGGGAACCGTTAAAGCAGATACAAAACTTAGTTGCACCTCAAGCTTTCATCTGCTCGCTATCCTCTATTAGAACATAAAAGTCACAGTCAGTCAATTATCATAGAATCATACTGCACAGTAGGAGGCCATTTGGGCCATCATGTCTGTGCCGGCTCTGTGCAGAGCTATCCAATTAGTACCACTTCCCTGCTCTTTCCCATAGCCCTGCAATTTTTTCCTTTTCAAGTATATATCCAACTCCCTACTGAAAGTTATTATTGAAGCTGCTGCCAGCACCCTTTCAGGCAGTCCGTTGCAGATCATAACAACTCCCTACGTAAAAAGATTTTTCCTCATCTCTCCTGACTTTTTATCTTTGTCCTCTGGTTACCGACCCTGTCTCTATCTACTCTGATCAAAACCCCACATAATTTTGAACACCTCTATTAAAAATGCCCTTAACCTGCTCTGCTCTAAGGAGAACAACCCCAGCTTCTTTAGTCTCTATACATAACATAAGAACATAAGAGTTCTGACGAAGGGTCATCGACCTGAAACGTTAACTCTGTTTCTCTCTCCACAGATGCTGTCTGACCTGCTGAGTACATAACATAACAACATAAGAATTAGGAGCAGGAGTCGGCCATACGGCCCCTCGAGCCTGCTCCACCATTCAATAATATCATGACTGATCTTCGACCTTAACTCCACTTTCCCGCCCGATCTCAGCCTTGAATAGACTCAATGACTCAGCATCCACAGCCCTTTGGGGCAGAGAATTCTAAAGATTCACAACCCTCTGAGTGAAGAAATTCCTCCTCATCTCAGTCTTAAATGGCCGACCCCTTATCCAGAGACTATGCCCCCTAGTTCTAGACTCTCCAGCCAGGGGAAACAGCCTCTCAGCATCTACCCTACAATCCTCCTCAGAATCTTATGTTTCAATGAGATCACCTCTCATTCTTATAAACTCCAGAGAGTTTAGGCCAAACCGACTCAATCTCTACTCATCGGATAACCCTCACATCCCAGGAATCAATCCAGTGAACCTTTGTTGCACGGCCTCTAAGGCAAGTATATCCTTCCTCAGTTAAGGTGACCAAAACTATGCACAGTACTCCAGGTGTGGTCTCACCAAAGCCCTGTACAACAGCAGCAAGACTTCCTCACTCGAACCCCCTTGCACAGTGCCGCGGGATCTTTTACGTCCACCTGAGAGAGCAGACGGGGCCTCGGTTTAACGTCTCATCCGAAAGGCAGCACCTCCGACAGTGGAGTTATCCCCGGTGTCCTGGCCAATATTTATCGCTCAATCAATATCAGTAAAACAGATTATCTGGTCATTGTCACATTGCAGTTTGTGGGAGTTTGCTGTGCGTTTCCTACATTACAACAGTGACTGCACTTCAAAAGTACTTCATTGGCTGAAAAGTGCTTTGGAACGTCCGGTGGTCGTGAAAGGCGCTATATAAATGCACGTTGTTGATTTGGAGGAAAGCAGAGTAACAGCAGCCTGGGCACACGGCAGGAAGGAACAAGATAAATGGGGTGTTCGCAGGGAGGAAGTGATTACCTTCTCAGCGTAAAACCTCATCTCATCAGCCCGGGCCAGGGTGGTTTCCATCCTCTCGTGTCGCACCAACGCTGTCACAAGGTTCTGCAACATATTGTGGAGTAATTTTAAATACTGAAAACAAGTCTGATATTGAGAGTTCAAGCAGTCTTTATTCGCCCGCGTGGGGAGACAGCCTGCTCTGTCTAATCCAAGCTTCTCGAAATTGTTACAGCTGTTGTCAGATATTGATTCATCCAAATGGCCATTGTTCCCGCCACTTTTCTAAAACATTCTATGTTGCAACATCGTTTGTCCCAGTTCCTGTTAATACCAGGTGGCTGTCAGTGCATCCTTGCCCTAATTTTGAGAATTGTGTCTATTGTGGTCCACTCATTGTCAGCTGCCTAAGTCATGTGGTTCCTATTGCGGTTATCCGTCTGCACAGCTACGCTATCTTGCAACATCAGCTCTTTCGCCACGTCTGTTGACCAGAACATTTTTAGTTTCTTGCAGCGTTTGCCTGTGGTTAGTCCCGTCATTATGTCTGGTAATGTTGCTCCCTTTTCTCCTTGACCATTGTCTGTATAGAACCAAGCCCCCGTCATGCAACACTACTCTACACTAACTTTATTCTTTACCTTTCCCCTTTCAAGGTGCAGTGTGCATGTGGTAGGGGCAGTGGATATTGAGTCCAGTGGCACAGGCGTTTTGGTGCTTCATTGTTTTGAACATTGTGTGGGCTGTGGGGGCTGCATCTATTCAAGTGAGTGGGAAGTATACATCATGCTCCTAAACTGTGCTTTGTAAATGGTGGAGAGACATTGAGGGGAAAAGTGGTGAGTCAATCCTCGCAGAGTACCCAGCCTCTGCCCTGCTCTTTAGTCACTGTGTTGTTACGCTTGATACAGTTAAGCTTCGCCGCAATTTTGTCTTTCAAGATGTTGTTGGGTCATTCGACAATGTTGGTGCTGTTGAGGGCCAGGGATGGTCGTTGGGCTTATTCTTGTTCGAGACGGTGATAATCTAGGAATTAAGCTCCGTGAATGTTGTCCACCCCTATGATGGCGAAACCAAGTCTTGATGTCGAAACAATGGGATTCCAGTTAGTGGCTGAGGCAATGCTAACTAATAATCATGGGACCGAGCCTGATATATATTTTTAACAGAAGGAAACGAGAACTTCCTCTTGCTTTGCTAACTGACACGCTCGGTCATTTCTCTCCGTTTAGTTTAAACTCAACAGCAGCAAGGATGAAGTGTTCCATTCTCGAGGTCTCCCTTCTACTCGCCGTTCTAAATCCAGGTATGATTTAAAATCAAATTCAATTTTATTTTCAGTTGTGTATTGACAATCATAGTCTCCAGCACTGTTGCTTGTGTGGATATATCTGTCCCCATCGGTCTAATGCTTCCGTGTTGAGGTCTCAAAACTGTAGCTACATTTCAAAGTGGATTGTGAATTATCAAATTCATCTCGAAGTTATTTTGAATGTAACAATGACTGACGATATCACCTGCTGGATCGGTGTAGAAGTGGCCTTTGAAACAGCGCGAGGCACAAACATTTCATGACATCGCCATTTCCCTTATTCGCTAAGTTTGCTAAAACAACACCATCATTAACAATGGATCAGCAACGCAAACTACCATAAGTTATGCACAGAAATGGCCAACAGTCCCCATGTTAGATTCACTTGCTCCCGCTGGGTGATCGTCTGCTGTTGAAACAGGAGAATGAGCAACAGTATTCGACAAAAGACAAGACTGCAGAGAGGGCTTTAAACTAAATAATGGGGGGGAGGGATCAGGTGAGCGGGAATTAAAAAATTCAAAGAGAAAGGAGAAGGCAATAGAGCAGGGTATTGATGGGGGTAATGGTCGCCAGAGTGTGACAGGAAGGGACAGAACGTATAAAAATAAGAATGCATCAGAAAGTGGGGTCAAAGCACAGAAAAATAGTAAAAAGACAAAATTAAAAGCTCTTTATCTGAATGCACAGCATTCGTAACAAGATAGATGAGTTGACGGCACAAATAGATATAAATGGGTATGATCTGATTGCCATTACAGAGACGTGGTTGCAAGGTGACCAAGGCTGCGAACTGAATATTCAGGGGAATTTGACATTTCGGAAGGATAGACAGAAAGGAAAAGGAGGTGGGTAGCTCTGTTAATAAAGGATGAGATCAGTGCAGAAGTGAGAAATTATATTGGCTCAGAAGAGCAAGATTTAGAATCAGTTTGGGTGGAGATAAGAAATAATAAGGGAAATAAGTCACTGGTGGGCGTAGTCTATAGGCCCCCTAACAGTAGCTACACTGTTGGACAGAGTATAAATCAAGAAATAATGGAGGCTTGTAAGAAAGGTGCAGCAACAATCATGGGCGATGTTAATCTTCCTATTGATTGGACAAATCAAATTGGCCAAGGCAGCCTCCAGGAAGAGTTCATAGAGTGTACCAGAGATAGTTTCCTAGAACAATACATTGTGGAACCAACCAGGGAGCAGTCTATTTTAGATCTGGTACTGTGTAATGAGACAGGATTAATAAATTATCTCATAGTAAAGGATCCTTTAGGAAAGAGTGATCATAGCATGGTTGAATTTCAAAATCAATTGGAGGGTGAGAAAGTTGGTTCTCAAACCAGTGTCCTGATCTTAAATAAAGGCAATTACAAAGGTATGAAGGCAGAGTTGGCTAAAGTTGACTGGGGAAATAGATTAAAGGGTAAGACGGTTGATAAGCAATGGTAGACATTTAAGGAGATATTTCATAACTCTCAACAAAAATATATTCCAGTGAGAAGGAAAGACTTTAAGAGAAGGGAGAACCACCCGTGGCTAACTGAGGAAGTAAAGGATGGTATCAAATTGAAAACAAAGGCATACAATGTTGCCAAGATTAGTGGAAGGCCAGAGGATTGGGACATTTTAAAAAAACAGCAAAGGACGACTAAAAAAGTAATAAAGAGAGAAGATGGATTATGAGGGTAAACTAGCAAGAAATATAAAAACAGATAGTAAGAGCTAAGAGCTTCTACAGGTATATAAAAAGGAAGAGAGTAGCTAAAGTAAACATTGGTCCCTTAGAGAATGAGACTGGGGAATTAATAATGGGGAACAGGGAAAAGGGCAGAGACTTTGAACAAATATTTTGTATCAGTCTTCACGGTAGAAAACACTAAAACCATCCCAATAACACATAATCAAGGGGCTATAGGGAGGTGGAACTTAAAACAATCATTATCACTAAAGAAAAAGTACTCGGTACAATAATGGGACTAAAGGTGGACAAGTCCCCTGGACCTGACGGCCTACATCCTAGGCTGTTAAAATAAGTGGCTGCAGAGAAAGTGGATGCTTTGGTTGCAATCTACCACAATTCCCTGGATTCTGGAGTGGTCCCAGCGGATTGGAAAACCGCAAATGTAACGTCCCTATTTAAGAAGGGTGGGAGAAAGTAAGCAGGAAACTATAGACCAGTTAGGTTGAGCAGGTTGGGCCTATACTCATTGGAGTTAAGAAGAATGAGAGGTGATCTTATTGAAACATATAAGATACTGAGGGGGCTCGACAAGGTAGATGCAGAGAAGATGTTTCCCCTCATGGGGGAATCTAGAACTAGGGGGCATAGTTTCAGAATATAAAACTGAGATGAGGAGGTATTTCTTCTCTCAGAGGGTTGTAAATCTGTACAATTCTCTGCCCCAGAGAGCTGTGGAGGCTGGGTCAATGAATATATTTAAGGTGGAGATAGACAGATTTTTGAACAATAAGGGAGTGAAGGATTATGGGGAGCGGGCAGGGAAGTGGAGCTGAACCGAAGATCAGATCAGCCATGATCTCATTAAATTGTGGAGCAGGCTTTAGGGGCCAAATGGCCTACACCTGCTCCTATTTCTTATGTTCTTATGTTAAGACACAGTTTCAGAGCTCCCGTGATACTGCTGTCTTCAGTGTGCAATCGCTGCATCGGGTCGCTGTAGTTCCGGGCTCCGTTCAGTGAAATGTGGGGGCAATTTATAATTTAAATATTGACATAGATAGAATGATCTGAAATGTTTCAGTTCACGTTGGACAAGGCCGCACATTGTGCAAAGCGATCTGAGTCCGGGAGGCTCTGCAATATTTACTGAACAAAGGAAAAAATGGCATCAAGATGGATTTAAGGAAGTAACTTCTTTACCCAGAGAGTGGTGAGCATGTGGAACTCGCTACCGCAGGGAGTGATTGAGTCTAGATGCATTTAAGGGGAGGCTAGATAAGAATATGAGGGAGAAGGGAACAGAGAGTTATGCTGATACACTTAGATGAGGAAGGATGGGAGAAGGCTCAAGTGAAGCATAACCGCCCGCATGGTCTGGTTGGGCCGAATGGCCTGTTTCTCTGCTGTACATTCTATGTAATTCTATGTAACATTTTCAGCCAATAGTCCTGCTTCCTGGTTCGAGCCCAGACCCGCTATTCTCATGCGAGTGGAATCGCATTATGTGATAACACATCAACATTAATTATAAGATAGCATCGGGGTAACATAGCGGCCAGGGGCATTTCCGAGGCAGAGTTAACGCGTTCACTAATGCTAAATAACGCAGATTAAAATATTTGTTCAGAAGTATTAAATTATAACTTCGTCTCCGTTGTACTAAGAAAAATATTCCTTTTGAATCGCTGTAGGATCCAATCACATCTGACGTTACGTTTGAAAACATCTCCCTGTTTGCGCAGATCTGACCTTGAGCGGGCTGGGGGAGGGGAGCAGACACCAAGATAATGTCAGCCTCTATGTTCCGCCTCCTCTGACCACACAGGACACAGCTCTCTGCAGCTGAAAGGCTCACAGTGAAGCACAAAGTGTAAGAGATGGTTAAATGAACAACGACTAAAGAAATAAACCAGATAAGGAGACACTAGGATCCGCTCGATGCTGGCTTGTGTGTGTGTGTGTGGGGGGGGGGGGGGGGGGGGGGGCGGTGCAAACAAGGCGAAACTTGCCCCGGGAATCTGGATCCTTCCATCAAACGGACAGCACTTCACCGGCGGGGCGGCGCATTGCTCCAAATATGTGAGAGCAGCAAAACAAAGGTCCCTCTGGAAGGCAGCGCCGGGGCTGCGAAAGCATCGGGAAATTTGCAAGCTGCAAATTATTGTGTCAAGTTTAACACCGTCACGTTTACCCTGTTTGTTTGGCGTTAATCCGTCCACTATGTTAACTGAACATTGATCTCTTTTTCTGCTTTTTTTTTAACTGTCTAACGACTCTGTTTAATTATTGGACAGAGTAATGTCACATCGCTGAGCTGAGCGCCTCTACTATAACATAGGCTGCTGTAAATCTTCTGAGAGTTAGAGGCAGCCAGGAGAGCATTGGAATAGTCGAGTCTGGAGGTAACAAAAGCATGGGTGAGGATTTCAACATCTGATGAGATGAGACAGGGGCGGAGCTGGGTGATGGAACGGAGGTGGATGTTGGCGGCCTTGGCGATGGTGATGATATGGGGTCGGAAACTCAGCTCAGGGTCAAATAGGACGCCAAGGTTGCGAACGGTCAGCGTCAGACTCAGGCAGTGGCCAGGGAGAGGGATGAAGTCGGTGGATAGGGAACGGAGTTTGAGGGTAAAGGTGGATATTTATCCAGCTGTGTCCGGTCCGGTTTAATATCACACTTTACTCCCTGCGCAGGTACCGCTGAGGATGGAGATCATGAAGATATTCCGGAAGTGATTTTTTCGAACGGGTCCAGTCTGGTTTTGCTACCTTGTTCCGCGCAGTCTCACACCCACATTACACAGATTCAGTGGATATTTGAACCTGCCTCAGGAAACAATAGGAGCAGAATTTGTACTATTGATGACAGCTCCCCTCAGTGCAGCTCCCCGCGGTTCCCGCATATAACACTGGCTGAGACTGATGGTTTCAGGACGGGGAATTACTCTCTTTTGTTCACAGCGACAAAGGAAGATGCCGGAAATTACAACTGTTTTCTGTATTCTGAACACCTGAATAAAAGGATGGAATTCCGCCTCATAGTGATTAATGGTGAGTTACTGAAACCAGTTTATGGTGTAGTTATATGTGTGTGAAAGTCTCTGACACAAACTGTTTCACCATTTTCCGTATTTGCGCTAATGTTCCGTTAAACACCGGTTCATTAAATACCAGAATTGTGGTCATTTGTTACGTGGAAAAACGTAGCTTTAAAACAGTGTCGCTTTCCTCCAGACCAGGTTATTGTACGCCTCTAAATCCCTTTCTGTACCCTAAATGTAAACACTCAGCAATTGACTCATCTTTATTGTGAAAACTAGAAGAAATCCCGCAGTAAAGTCTCAACCGGTAAACATCGGTTCCATTTCGGGAACCTTCCCTCAGCACTTCTGCTCAATACTCACTCGGGTAGACATTTACTTCAATGGAGCTGAATATCGGGCGGCGGGTGTAACAGGCGGCCAATACATTACCACACGTTCTACGCTGTGGTTTAAGATGAATTTCCAGCCCACAGGCTCAGACTAGTAAGGTCCCAATATGGCGGGCAGGAAACGTGTGTACATTTGCGACTGGAAGTGCGCCGCCTGACATATTGGGTGAGAATGAACTAGGAGCGTCCTTGACCCATGCCTAATTTGAGGCCCACTTCTGTACGATGGGTTTACCACGATGCAGACAGGTCCCTCCCCAGATGCCCTCTTGGAATCCAGCTCTAGGGATTGCCTGCTACAAAGAAGCAAACTAATGTAAGACCCCATATTAAAGGGCCCCATTGCACCTCCCGACGCCCCCTCCCCGTCACTCCATTCCGACCTGCTGATCCCGGCACCCCAACATTGAACCCCGCAAATCTTGATCCAGGCCCTGATCCCTGACTCAGCTCAATCCCTGATCCCTGGCTCAGACCTCTATCGTCGACCTCCAACCACGGCTGTGACCCCGATCCCCGACACATGCCCCGATTCTCGACCCCGGCCCCAATCTCAGACCCCTGAAACAGGCCATGTTCCCCGAACGCCGAATCCTGTCCCAAAACACGACCGTGACCCCAGCCTCATCCCCGACCCCTGAAGCTTGACCAAGGCACGGATTCCCGAACCTGGTTTTCACCGGCGAGCTGCCTCTGGACGCCCAGCATGTGCCTGCAGCACATTGGTCTCACATTGATGAGGACCAAGGCCAGATGGGTCTACCTGTTTAGAGGTTGTGCCTGTCCTGATAGAGTAGTTATTATGCACTGTGTAATATTGGTGAGTATGAGGAGAAGGAGCCAAAGTGGTTTGGCGAATTGATTTCAGGAGAGTGAAGGGAAGCGGGGAGGATGTATCGTGGGTATTTTGAAAAACTTTGTTGGTAGTGGTAGAGCGGTGAGCAGAAGGGAAGAGCGGTATCGATACCTTGACAACTCTCGTGAGGTAATTGAACTACTTTCAGCGTGGCAGTCATGTGCTGAGATGTACGTTCCTTGCCTTGATCTCTTCAGCGACCTCTCTTCACTGGCGGTGGAGGTGTTTGGGGAACTGGATGTCCCTCCTCCCGTCCACTGTCTGCATTAGTGACACCAACTTGACTTTGGAGAACCTTGGGCCCCTAACTGGATCGCTTTCAGCAATAATATCCCTCTGACAATGTTTCCCGCTGTCTGTAGCCAAAGTGCTCCTCCCCTTTAAGAGTTGCTGACGGCCTTTAAGGGGCGTGAGACACACTCGTTTTCCAGACATAATCCTAAACATGAAAAATGCCACTGAATAGCGGGGGAAGGGCTGGAGTACGTGAATCATTTTAAAGAGGTCGAGCACGAATGTAAGGTGGTGCCTGGGACTATATGACGTGGCGTGTGCAGCATGTGCGCCTGCTCCCTCTGCGCACGTATTCGGCTGCGATTGCAGATCTCGGCCACAATTTAATCAATGGTGGCATTTATCAGTTTAACCGGTTTTCCTCTTCCCACAGTGTCTGTGACCCCAGCCGGCCCGATTCCCCTGGGAACCTCCGTAAATCTGACCTGTGAGATGTCCGACCCGTCATATTTCAACAGTATGAATTGGAGCATTGAAAATACCCAAGTAACTGGGAAAGGGATTGAAATCCAATGGAAACTGAACAACACGCTGATTCATAAAGACAAGCGGCACAAGTTCGATTTCAGGAGCTTAATCATCAACAATTTCCAACTCCCCGATGCGGGACTCTACACATATACTGTAAGAATGAAGAATGGGAAGTCTTGCTCTTATAGTCATCTCTTGGAGATATCAGGTTAGCCCACATCACAAACAATAATTCCATTTGCCCGCGATGATTGATGTCAATATCTCCCCGTTATCACTTCATCTAGGTCATTAATATAGTTTGTAAATAGCTGAGGCCCCAACACTGATCCTTGCGGCACCCCACTAGCTACAGCCTGCCAATCTGGAAAAGATCCGTTTATCCCTACTCTCTGTTTTCTGTCCGTTAACCAATCCTCTATCCATGCTACTATATTACCCCCAACCCCATGAGCCCTAATCTTGTGTAATAACCTTTTATGTGGCACCTTATCGAATGCCTTTTGGAAATCCAAGTATACTACATCCATTGGTTCACCTTTATCTACCCTGCTAGTTACATCCTCAAAAAACTCGAATAAATTTGTCAAACACGATTTCCCTTTCATAAAATCATGTTGACTCTGCCTAATCATGTTATGACTTGATACCACTTCCTTAACAATGGATTCCAGCATTTTCCCGACGACTGATGTCAGGCTAACTGGCCTGTAATTCCCTGTTTTTTCTCTCCCTCCTTTCTTGAATAGTGGTGTTACATTTGCGACCTTCCAATCCGCTGGGACCATTCCAGCATCTAGGGAATTTTGGAAGATCAAAACCAATGCATCCACTATCTCTTCAGCCACTTCTTTTAGAACCCTAGGATGTAGGCCGTCAAGTCCAGGGGATTTGTTAACTTTTAGTCCCATTAATTTCTCTAGTACTTTTTCTCTACTTATATTAATTACGTTAAGTTCCTCACCCTCATTAGACCCTTGGATCCCCACCATTTTTGGTATGCTTTTTGTGTCTTCTACTGCGAAGACAGATACAAAGTATTTGTTTAACGTTTCTGCCATTTCCTTATTCCCCATAATAATTTCTCCTAACTCAGCCTCTAAGAGACCAACATTTACTTTTGCTACACTTTTCCTTTTTACCTACTTGTAGAAACTCTTACAATATGCTTTCATATTTCTTGCTAGTTTTCTCACATATTCTATTTTTTCCCTTTATATCAGTATTTTTGGTCAACCTTTGCTGGTTTCTGAAACTCTCCCAATCCTCAGGTTTATTATTATTCTTTGCAACATTATAAGCTTCTTCTTTTAATCTAATGCTCTTCTTAATTTCTTTAGTTAGCCACGGTTGGATCACTTTTCCCGTGGAGTTTTTGTTTCTCAATGGAATGTATTTTTGTTGAGAAATATCAAATATTTCTTTAAATGCTAGCCACTGCTTATCTACCACCATACCTTTTAATCTGTTTTCCAATCTACCTTAGCCAACTCGCCCCTCATACCTATGTAATTGGCTTTATTTAAGTTTAAGACTCTCGTTTCGGACTTAGGCAAGTCACTCTCAAAATTAATTTGTAATTCTATCATATTATGATCAGTCTACCCCAGAGGATCCTTTACTATGAGATTACTAATTAACCCTGTCTCATTACGCAAAACAATATCTAAAATAGGCTGTTCACTGGTTGGTTCCATGATGTATTGTTCTAGGAAACTGTCCCGAATGCAGTCCATGAACTCGTCCTCCAGACTACCTTTGCCAATTTGATTTGTCCAGTCTAATATGAAGATTAAAGTCCCCCAAGATTATTGCATTATCTTTGTTGCATGCTCCTACTATTTCTTGATTAATATTCTGTCCAACGGTATAGCTACTGTTAGGGGGCCTATATACTACTCCTACCAGTGTTTTCTGCCCCTTGTTTTTCTTTATCTCCACCCATACTGATTCAACTTCCTGATCTTCTGAGCCGAGTTCCTTTCTTGCTACTGTCCTTATGTCATCCTTTATTATCAGGGCTACTCCCCCTCCTTTTCCATTCTGCCTGTCTTTTCGAAACATTAAGTACCCTGGAACATTTAGTTCTCAACCTTGGCCACCTTGCAACCATGTCTCTGTAATAGCTATTAGATCAAACCCATTTATCTCTAGTTGTGCCATTAGTTCATCTATCTTTTTAGGAATACTTCGTGCATTCAGATAAAGAGCCTTTAATTTAAATGTTTTACCATTATTCCCTGCTTTGACCTTATTCTCTGCTGCACTGCTACCATTAAACTCTCTGTCCCTTCCTGTCACACTCTGCTTATTTTTACCCAAATCGCTACACTGCTCTATTGCCTTGACCTTTCTCTTTAGATTTCTAAATTTCCCCTCACCTGACCTCTCCCTCGCCCCCTTTTTTAGCTTAAAGTCCTATCTACAGCCCTAGTTACTCGATTCGCCAGGACGCTGGTCCCAGCCCAGTTTAAGTGGAGCCCATACCGACGCAGCAGCTCCCTCTTTCCCCAGTACTGGTGCCAGTGCCCCATGAATTGAAACCCCTTTTCCCCACACCACTCTTTGAGCCACGCATTTAACTCTCTGATCTGCTAGACCCTATGCCAATTTGCACGTGGCTCAGGTAGCAATCCAAAGATTACTACCCTTGTCGCTCTGCTTACTAATTTAGACCCTAGCCCCTCAAACTCCCTCAGCAGAACCTCATTCTAAGGATGCTTCCCCACCCATTCAAAGTTCTTCTCCAGCTATGAGGAGTTATCCTTAAACCTGGCACCGGGCAGGCAACACAGCCTTCGTGACTCTCTTTCGCAGCTGCAGAGAACAGTATCTATCCCCTTGACTATACTGTCCTTTACTACTACCACCTTCCTTCCTTCTCCCCCCAACTTGGATGGCCCCCTGTACCACAGTGCCGTGCTCAGTTTGCCCATCCTCCCTGCAGTCCTTTTCCTCATCCATACAGGTAGAAAGTACCTCGTACCTGTTGGACAATGTCCAGGGCTGAGGCTCCACCATCACTACGTCCTGGGTCCCCATAACTTCCGGTCTCACAGTCACACCCTCCTGTCCCTGACCACTGACGAACTCTAAAGTACTACTTAACCGAAAGGGTGTGACTGCCTCCTGGAACAAAGTGTCCAGGTAACTCTCCCCCTCCCTGATGTATCGCAATGTCTGCAGCTCGTACTCCAGCTCAACAATTCTGAGATGAAGTTCCTCGAGTTGCAGACACTTACTGCAGATGTGGTTGCTCGGGATCGCGATGCTCTCCACAGACTCCCACATGCTGCAGTTACGACACACCAGCTGCCCTGCCATCTCTAACCTTGTTTTATTTATTAATTAATGAGTTAAAATTTTTATTCAATCGATATTTTAGGTTTATTGTTTGATTATTTTATTTAGATTAAGTTATTAATGTAATAAGTACTAGCAAGTTACAGTTTCTCAGCTCTTAATTTAACCCCCTTCCCTAACATAGAGAACAAAAAGTACTGTAACGCGCATCAACCAATCACCTACCTGCTCCCTTGTGACGTCACTCTTGATGTTTTTTAATCGGAGCCTCGCCGCTGCCGCTGTTTTAATTCAGGTCCGCTCTCGGGCCGCTCTTTATCCTCTCGCCGCTGCCGCTGTTTTAATTCAGGTCCGCTCTCGGGCCGCTCTTTATCCTCTCGCCGCTGCCGCTGTTTTAATTCAGGTCCGCTCTCGGGCCGCTCTTTATCCTCTCGCCGCTGCCGCTGTTTTAATTCAGGTCCGCTCTCGGGCCGCTCTTTATCCTCTCGCCGCTGCCGCTGTTTTAATTCAGGTCCGCTCTCGGGCCGCTCTTTATCCTCTCGCCGCTGCCGCTGTTTTAATTCAGGTCCGCTCTCGGGCCGCTCTTTATCCTCTCGCCGCTGCCGCTGCTGGGTGTGGGCTTAAGACCTATAAGACTCTCCGGCCTCATCGGCTGGAATAAAGATGTTTACGGCCATGGAAAGAATAGACACGTGGCGGCCCGTCAGACTCATAATCCGACGCCGACGAATCCTTCCGCTACGACATACGATGCTACTCGGGAAGAGTGGGGAAAATCTCGTTTGTTTCTAATAAGTTTTCATCCAAAGTCAGTCTGTAAAAACCCACATCAAAACTGGTGGAATCACCGGAGATAAGCTTCAAGCACGAGCCTTATTTCATCCTTTACTGCTACAATCTGTAAAGTGCAGCATTTGATCAGAAAGAGAATGCAGTTCAATTTTAACCTGACAGTGTAAATTTTAGATGATGCATATAGAAGTTGCAATATTTAGTTGAAGCATAAGGCCTTCCATTATTAGCTGTCTCTGCAGACACCCCCCAAGCACACCCCCCACCCCACCCCCCATGGTGCTGCTCACCAAGTGTCAGTGGATACAGTGGGAAAGGACGCTGGGATGATGAAACGCCACCGACTGGCTGCAAAATGCAACTACAGCATCTCGGCACGTCCTCACACTGAGAATTCACATTCTAACTTGACACAGACACAATCCACTCTTAAATGTTGAAATAAGAAGGTTAAAAATCGCGATAAAAGAAACAAAGATTACGGACAGGAAGTCCACACTTACACAATGTTTGGACTCATTTCGATACAGACAGTTCTTATTTTCTCTGTATTCGCACGTTGTTTTCTCAGATCCAACCAAGGCTTCGAAGAGAATTCCAATCATCACAGGTGCAACAGTCGGTCTGGCGGTGTTAGTTCTTGCCACGATTCTCATTGTTGTGCTGATCAAGAAAAAACACAAGTCAGCAAAAGAAAAAGAGGAATCCGGCAAGTACTGTTTGACATTTTCAGTTACGGCGAGGTTCCTCTACCTATTCCATGGATCAATTTTACACAATTGTAGCGTCCAGTCTCCCACTCCCTCTCTTTCAAATATTCTAATCTCTCTCTCTCTCTCCCGCTGACGATCTATCTCTCTAGATTAATCTCTCTAGATTTATCTCTATCGATCACTCTATCTATCTATTATCTATCTATCTATCTCTCTATCTATCTCTCTATCTATCTATCTATCTATCTATCTATTTCTCTGTCTATATACTTCTCTATCTACATAGCTAACTCTCTATCTATCTATTGATCTTTTTATCTATCGTTATGTTATTCCTAGTTTTACTTTCTTACCTAGTCTTAATATTTTATGAAGGACATAAAGTGACCATACAATTGAGAGTTATCCACGCATTGAGCGAACTTTGCAAGAAAAAAATCAAAACAAGTTTCTGCAAACAGGGCTTAGAACTTTTCTATTTAATGTTTAACTGTTTCTTAAAGTGAGGTTTCTTCGTTGCCTCCTTCCCAATGGCTATCGATCAATCTTGGCTTCACAATCTCAGTGTGATGAACATTGGTGAGAAATGTTAAATTGATGGTGATAACAGTGTCACACTCAAATCTTGAACAAAGGAACAACATGTTTGTACACAATGGCTTGTGTAGTCACTGCTGTACTGTAGGAAACGACGCCGCCAATATATGCACAGCAAGCTCCCACAAACAGCAATGAAATAAACATAAGTGTTGGGAAAGACACCTCGAGAACGTCCCTGCTCTTCTTTCGGTAGTGCCGTGGGGTCTTTGACGTTTACCTGAAAGGGCAGAGAGGGCCACGGTTTAATGTCTCATGTGAAGGATGGCACCTCGGACAGTGCAGCGCTCCCTCAGTACTGCACTGGGAATGTGAGCCCAGATGATGTGCTCACGTCGCTGGAGTGGGATTCGAATCGACAACCGTGTGTCTCAGGGTGAGAGTACTACCACAGAATCAATGCTAATGCCTCACCTCAGCATCAATCGTTAGCACTCGACCCTCCCCGCAGAGTCAGATATCTAACACATGAATCTCAATGGGACAGTAGAATCCATCAGTAATAATCAAAAGCACTATTGGTCAATAGCGTTGCGTTAGCAGACACGCTTCATAGAGGCGTAGACTCTATTTTAAGATAAAGTAGGGAATGCTGGAGGTAAACCGCCAGTCAGTCAGTATCTATAGAGAGAAAGGGCAGAGAGAGCTGTAGAATCATCATCAGAATTAATGAGCTGGGCAACATCAGTATATTTTATGGCATTTTTCAGGCAGCACTGCAAACATGAATTTGCAATGATTCAACTCTCCTACTTTATCCTTTCAGAGGGACCCTACATCAACGTTCCTCCTCAAAGGAAGAAAACTGAGCAGGTGAATCCAATTGATAATTTGTCTCTTAAAGCTTTCCTTTTGAAAGTGGACAGCCATGTCGACAAACTGAATCGTGTGCTTCCAATCTTTGACTGAAACCGAGTCCCTAACCAGAAACTCGCACTCGAATCACAGTTTCAGGCAATAGCTTACCAACTCTTAGCGCATTTAACTTAAACGAGTTGACTTCTTAGTTACAATACCGGACAAGGCAACTGTATAAACCGCGGTGAAGCGCCTCCGCGCTATTATTTCAGACAGTTATATCCGGCCTATACCACGTACATCAATTGTTCCGATGCCTTTGAATCATTTCTCAGTAATTCCTTACAGACGGTGCATTAATTCTCTGTTATTTTCTGTCGAAAGAACTGCTGATTGTGTTTATTTCTGTAATTTTGAGATCAATGTACTTTGGACACACATCTACCCGCCTCTTTCCACGTGTATATCACCAGTGGTCTTTGCTCCTTATCATCATCTATCTATCTATCCGTCTATCTGTCTATCTATCTATCATCTGTAAGTCCTTCATAGTATTACTTATCTTCATCATCTGAACTGCATATGAATGTCCATTCAAAGCAATTCTTGCTGGTTTCCTATTAAAATAACTATTGCACTGTGTCCATTTATTTTACACATATTGATCCTCTGGCCGTTACACATCTAACTCATTTATCTTTTTCAGATAAGGAGCTCGTATGTCTTCTGGGAATGTTAGAACAAGCACAACTTATCCACACCCGGAGAGTGTTCCATCCTCCACTGGGTGCTGCTACTACTCATGCTTTATGTGGGCTCCCTTATGGAAATTACGTTCTGAGGGACATTATATATATATCAGCGCTTATGTTAGAAAAATAGTAAGAAAACGTTTTGAGTTAAAATCTTGCTGATAATGCATCTTTTAGGATATTTCATCAACTTGAGCTCATCCAGAACTCTGCCGCCCGAATCCTAATTCACGTCAAGTCCCGTTCACCCATCACCCCCTGCACTCGCTGTACTTCATTGGCTCCCAATCCGGCAATGCCACGATTTCAAAATTCTCATCCTTCTTTTCCAATTCCTCCATGGCACCGCCCCTGCTTATCAGTGTAACATCCTCCAACCCTCCGAGATCTCGGCACTCCTTAATCTGGCCTCTTGCTTATCCCCAATTTTCTTCGTTCACCATGGACGGCCGTGCCTTCAGCTCCTGAGAAATTAAGCTGTGGAATTCCCCTCCCCAAAACCCTCCCCCTTTCTACCTCACTCTCCTCCTTTAAGATGCTCTTGAAAACCTAAGTCTTTGACAAAGCATTTGGACACCTGTCATAATATCTCCTACGTGGCCCAGTGTCAAATTTTATTGGGAGGTTTAATTACATTAAAGGCGCTATATGTGTGCAAGTTGTTGTTGTTTTTCTTGTTTTGCCTTCTGAATTATATTAATATACAGCTTTAATGTTTGTATACATTCCTACAGCAAAAATGCAGAGACTGCACGCCAGAGATGTAATGGTTTGTACATGATGCTCTGGAATAATCAATTATATATTAAACCGATGTACAGCCTCCACATTCTAATTGTACTGCACCAGTAGGGGGCTCTGTGAGGTAATGCTCTGTGACACAGAATATAGTGGGGTGTAAACAAACTGTATGTGACAGCCCACTACTGAGGCCTCAATTGTGCAGAGCCGCAACCAGTAACGAAGGAATCGTAATATGGGCCGCCAAGTATCATTCCCGAGAGGAAATAATGTCCTCCCAAAATATGGTGTAGCTCTCACTTAAAGTGACAACTCGCGCAGAAATAAATCTCACAATATATAAATCACCCAATCCCAAGAGCGTCAATCTGAACCCTTCCAGTAAATACTGAACTTAGTTTAAGTGGCAATCAGTGCAAGAACAAACCTCACTGATTGGACAAACCATGGAATGCAAACTACACCTACCCGAGATGTAGCTTGTCAAGTGACAACGCCTGCCCACTGAAATGGAAATCATCCAGCTCAAACTCCCCAAAACTCACCCCCACTGTGACACAAATAGGTCAGTGCTGCCTCCTGAATACAACAATGCCCACCTCAAATTATTCACATCGCTGGCCTCCACCCACTGTCCACTGACGGCACAATCACCTGCGAAACTTTTGTCTTTCATCGTAGCTTCGAAATTAACGGGTCAGATATTAGAGTGGCCAGACTTAACGCCTTTCGATGACGCTGCTTTGAAAGCCACGATATCATAGTTTTTAACTAATTTCTTTACAAGGCGTTCTGGAATCTTGAACACCCCCGATTTGAATCGCTCCAACATTGGTGGCCCTGCCTTCAGCTGCCAAAGACCTAAGCACTGCAATTCCCTCCCTAAACCTCTCCGCCTCTCCACGGCCGGGAAATCGGACCCGTTTGCGCCGGCGTTTCAGGCCGGTTTGGAAGAAAAATGGGCTAAAATTGGAGAGAGCTGGAAACCTGCCAGTGCCACTGCAGGTCAGAGTTCACGGCCGCCGAAATTAACGGCACTGGCAGGAACGCAATATTGGTGCTGGCTGCTAATTAACATTATCCCAGCGCTAAACTTACCGTGCAAGGCCGCCTTTCCTGGCGGTAGTCTCAGCAGGAAGCCCAATTATGCGTCGCCATAGCGTCATTGCAGCTAGAACAGCCTTTTCTTAAAGCAAGACTGTCATTTTAGAATCAGTGCCATTCCTTAAAGGGGAACTGCCTTCTAAAATAAAAATCATTTAAAAATCAACCGTTTTTTTCGCTTATAGCTCAACTACCTTCTGAAAAAGATAAACATTAAAACGTATTCTCAAATGCCAGTCTTCAGCTGTTAAAAATGAATTGCCTCCCGAACCTTAAAAAATGGAATAAGGGCTTCAGCACGAACACAAATGGCTCCGCAAGCCAGGGAAGGGCATGCAGGGTCTTGCAGGCAGTACTCCAGCTTTGTGCAGGGCTTCAACACTGAACATAGGAACAGGGGTAGGACATTCAGCCCCTCGAGCCTGTTCCACCATTCGATGAGATTATGGCTGATCTACGACCTAACTCTATATACCTGCCTTTGACCCATATACCTTAATACCTTTGGTTAACATAAAGCTATCAATCTCCGATTTCAAATTAACAATAGATCTAGTATCAATTGCCCTTTGTGGAAAAGAGTTCCAACTTCTCCCACCCTTTGTACTTAGAAGTGTTTCCTAATTTCACTCCTGAAAGGTCTGGCTCTAATTTTTAGACTATACCCCCTCGTCCTAGAATCCCCAAGCAAAGGAAATAGTGTCTCTCTATCTACCCTATCTGTTTCCCTTAATATCCTGAAAACTTCGATCAGATCACCCCTTACCCTTCTAAATTCTAGGAAATACAACCCTAATTTATGTAATCTCTCCTCGTAACTTAACCCTTGAAGTTCGGGTATCATTCTGGTAAAGCTATGCTGCACTCCCTCCTAGGCCAATATATCTTTCCTAAGATGTGGTTCCCAGAACTGCTCACAGTACTCCAGGTGTGGTCTAACCAGGGCTTTGTATAGATACAGCATAACTTCTACCCCCTGTATTCTAGTCCTCTAGATATAAAGGCCAGCATTCCATTAGACTTTTTGATTATTTTCTGTACCTGTTCATGACATTTGAACGATCTATGTACCTGAACCCCCAAGTCTCTTTGGATATCTACTGCTTTTAGCTTTTTACCATTTAGAAAGTAGCCTGTTCTATCCTTTTTAGGTCCAAAGTGCATGAAATCATATTTGCTTACATTGAAATCCATTTGCCACAGTTTTGACCCCTCACATAATCTATTAATATCCCTTTGTAATTTTATGCTTTCATCTACACGGCCTACAATGCCACCTATCTTTGTGTTATCGGCAAATCTGGATATACTGCAAAAGAGTTCCTCTACCCATAGGGGCCAGGAGGCCCTCCAGAATGAAGGGTGTCGGACCAGATCACCGAGGCCGTCATTGCCACCAGTGTCACCCTCAAGACCTGACTCCAGTGCCAAAAAACCTTCATGACCTCAGACCAGTGGTCAAGTTCATTGAAAGCAAATTCAAAAGGCATCTACTGGCAACTGCACCACTAGCCTCACACATTTCTCAATGCAGTAGAACCGCCACCCCCCCACCCCCCGCCATCACTCACCTACCAATGAACTTTACCAAACACGAGGCACATCTCGCATTCCTAGCTTCACCTCACCCCCTTGGAGGAGACGGTGTTAGTCATTCTTGGCAGGGGCACATTGCTGAGGGCTTAGCCAGCGGCGAGGCTGCAAGGAAACAAGATGCTGGTATCGTCATATGTTATCCTCCTTCTCGCATGCAACTCTTGCTTTCCCGCCCTGCCCTCACCACAACTCCACCCTTATGCCTTCCTCATTGCACACACCCAAGAAATGCAGCCTGCCCAGCCAGTGGGTGTCCAAGAAGAGGGGGAGGAGAGTGAAGAAGAAGAATAAGAAACACCGTCGATCGATTTCACACTCCTAGCCACCAGCTCCTCAAGGTCGACCTGCAAAGCCATTTGAAGTGTCCCCCACTGAAAGTCAGCAGGTATGCTGCAGGCTGGGGGAGCACCACGTGACATCAGTAGGATAGGCAAAGGCACACACAAGACAGTCACTCGGGGAATGCATAAGGGTGATTAGTTAATTTCTTGATGTCATATTGGATGGATAGATGTATAAAGTTGGATTGGAAAGTTTGATTTGTGGTGGCTTTTATTTCAGCATTGTGGCCAAGAGGACGGTGTGATGGTCAGTAACAGAGGGATGCTCAGGAGTGGGACAAATGTTGAAAGGGGAATTGGGGTAGTGTTCACTCATATCGCTGGTGGATGATTCAATCCCGTACGTCCCAGCCAGAAAGGGGCTGTCTGGGTTGCCTCCTTCCCTATGCTTCCTCCTCATCGGCTTCCTCCTGCTCTGCTTTTTCCTCTTCTGCTTTTTCCACTTCTGCTTCCTTCTCTTCCACTTCCTGCTTCTCGTCTTCCTCCACCTCCTCCTCCCTCTGCGAGCAGCTTGTCCCCTTGGCTGCAACTAAAGAGCCCAGGGTTGGGAGCAAGTGGTGTTCTCAGAGGCCGTCCTTTAAGAGCCAAAGCATTGCAAAAGCCCAGCAGCACTCCCTGCACTTCCTTCACACTTTAACTACTTTTTAAATATATTGCACAAAGCCACTGCCCCAATAAAATGTAAAGAAACCAGTACAAATGCAAAAATCTAAACTTACATGAAAGTTGACTCAATCTTCCAGAGTGCAGCGCGGCCCGAGCTGTCGAACGATGGGGCCTTTTCTCTGCTGCGATGTATTCTCCGGAAGGTGGGGCTATTGGCACTGAACCCTTTCCGCACCCCCTGAACCACATCCCCACCCCTGAACCCCTTCCCCACCCCCTGAACCCTTTCCCCACCGCCTGAACCCCTTCCCCTCCCCTGAACCCCTTCCCCACTGCCTGAACCCCTTCCCCACCCCTGAACCCCTTCCCCTTCCCTGAACCCCTTCCCCACCCCTGAACCGTTTCCCCACTGCCTGAACCCCTTCCCCTCCCCTGAACCCCCTTCCCCACCCCTGAACCCCTTCCCCTCCACTGAACCCTCCTTCCCCACTCCCTGAACCCTTTCCCCACCCCCTTCATCACTTCCCCACCCTGTTGGTGTCTCTCTGTATCACTCACTGTACTCAGTCACACCTCTCACTATCTCCCTCTGCTGGTGTCTCTCTGTTTCACTGTATCTAACCTGTGCTGTGCCTGCCCTGGGAGTGTTTGATGGGACAGTGTAGAGGGAGCTTTACTCTGTATCTAACCCGTGCTGTACCTGCCCTGGGAGTGTTTGATGGGACAGTGTAGAGGGTGCTTTACTCTGTATCTAACCCGTGCTGTACCTGCCCTGGGAGTGTTTGATGGGACAGTGTAGAGGGAGCTTTACTCTGTATCTAACCCGTGCTGTACCTGCCCTGGGAGTGTTTGATGGGACAGTGTAGAGGGAGCTTTACTCTGTATCTAACCCGTGCTGTACCTGCCCTGGGAGTGTTTGATGGGACAGTGTAGAGGGAGCTTTACTCTGTAACTAACCTGTGCTGTGCCTGACGTAATCTAATCGAGGGGTTCAAGTGGAACAAAAGATACCCGGGAATATGTTACAGGCTGGAATCCAATCGAGTAGTCGGACAACAATGGCAGCCGAGGGAGGTGGTGGAGAGGTAAAATTGAACGGGAAATGTTGTCATAGCAATTCACAATATTGAATGTTGACAGAAGTGTGACCAAAAAAATCATGGAAACAGGAAGCAAAGTGTGTTGGCAAGAAATACGTGTCCGCTGCGCGACATTTTAATAATATAAAGATATTATCCTGATTTACTGCACGGAGTTTAAGAGCACAATTTCTTTTATTTGTTGTCGGGATGTGGGCGTATCTGGCAAGGCCAGCATTTATTGCCCATCCCTAGTCGCCCCTTGAGAAGGTGGTGGTGAGCCACCTTCTTGAACCGCTGCAGGCCGTGAGGGGAAAGTGCTCCCACAGTGCTGTTAGGGAGGGAGTTCCAGGATTTTGACCCAGCGACGATGAAGGAACGTCTGATATATTTCCAAGTCAGGATGGTGTGTGTGACTTGGAAGCGGTGGTGTTCCCATGCGCCCGCTGCCCCTGCCTTTCTAGATGGCGGGTTTGGGAGGTGCTGCCGAAGAAGCCTTACATTAATAACCTGCGATTTAATTTTCCAAATGGCAGTGATGCAAAAACCAAAGTATATGAAGATGGGGGTAAATGTTGATTTAGAAACAGGAGGAAAAGAATGACAATGAAGTGGGGGGGGGGAGGAAATTCATCTTATTAGATTGTGTTAGCTGTGGCTCAGTGGGGACCACTCTCGCCTCTGACTCAGAAGGTTGTGGGTTTAAGTCCCACTCCAGGGACTTGTAGCATATAAATGTAGGCTGACATGCCAGTGCAGTGCTGAGCGATTGCTGCACTGTCGGAGGTGCCATCTTTTGGTTGAGACGTTAAACCGAGGCCCCGTCTGCTCTCTCAGGTGGACGCGAAAGATCCCATGGCACGAAGAAGAGCAGGGGCATTATCCCCGGTGTCATGGCCAATGTTTATCCCACAATCAACATAACAAAAACAGATGATCTGATCATTATCACATTGCTGTTTGTGGGAGCTTGCTGTGCACAAATTGGCTGCCGTCTTTCCAACATTACAACAGTGACTACACATCCAAAAGTACTTCATTGGCTGTAAAGCGCTTTGAGACGTCTGGTGGGCGTGAAAGGCGCTATATAAATGCAAGTCTTTCTTTTGATTCTGAAAATGATTGCATTGCCTCTAATCCGATGGGACAGAGGCGGAACGTTTGTTGGCGGGGCGAGGTGCGCCGGCCGGCGGGTTTAGCGCGGGGACGCGGGACCGGAAGGAAGATGGCGGAGCCAATGTGAGGGGGAAAAGCAGCTTCTTGTTGTTTAAAAGAGGAAGAAAACCGGGTTTAAAAAACCCGCCGGAGCCGCGGAGAAAGAGCCGCCCTGGGAGTGGGCACCCGCTAGCCGCCGATAAGGCCCCGGAGTTGGGGTAAGTGGGGCCGGAGAGGCGCCGGGAGCGGGAATGAGTGGGCGGGCTGGGCCCTGGAGACTAGGCCCAGGTCCCCCGGCCTCTCCCCTCCCCCAGCCTCAGGCTCCAAAATTTTTTAGCTCATTTTAACCCCTCTTTAATTTTATTGTAACTTATTTGATTTAAAAAAATATGATTTTAATCTCTTAAATATAAATTTAGTTTCTATTTTTTAAAATCTATCCTTATTGAAAGAAAGAAAGACTTGCATTTCTATAGCGCTTTTCACGACCACCGGACGTCTCAAAGCGCTTTACAGTCAATTAAATTTGAACTGTAGTCAATGTTGTAATGTGGGAAATGCGGCAGCCAATTTGTGCACAGCAAGCTCCCACAAACAGCAATGTGATAATGACCAGATAATCTGTTTTTGTTATGTTGGTTGAGGGATAAATATTGGCCAAGACACTGGGGATAATTCCCCGACTCTTCGAAATAGTGCCGCGGGCTCTTTTACGTCCACCTGAGAGAGCAGACGGGGCCTCGGTTTAACGTCTCATCTGAAAGACGGCACCTCTGACAGTGCAGCAATCCCTCAGCACGGCACTCGAGTGTCAGCCTAGATTTATATGCTGCAAGACCCTGGAGTGGAACTTGAACCCTCAACCTTTTGACTCAGAGACGAGTGTGCTACCCACTGAGCCACAGATGACACTTTTAGTTTTATTACTTTTAGATTTCATTAAAACGTTTCATCCACTTTAATCCGGGAAATTTATTTCCACTTTTTAATTGGCAAAAGAACCAAAGGCGACGTGAGGAAAGACTTTTTTACGCAGCAAGTGGTTAGGATCTGGAATTCACTGCCTGAAAGGGTGGTGGAGGCAGATTCAATCGTGGCTTTCAAAAGGGAATTGGATAAGTACCCGAAGGAAAAATAATTTGCAGGGCTATGGGGAAAGGGCGGGGGAGTGGGACTAGCTGAAGTGCTCTTTCCAAGTTAGGATAGTGTGTGACTTGGAGGGGAACTTGGAGGTGGTGGTGTTCCCATGCACCTGCTGCCCTTGTCCTTCTAGGCGGTAGAGGTCGTGGGTTTGGGAGGTGCTGTCGAAGAAGCCTTGGCGAGTTGTTGCAGTGCATCTTGTAGATGGTACACACTGCAGCCACGGTGCGCCGGTGGTGGAGGGAGTGAATGTTCAAGGTGGCGGATAGGGTGCCAATCAAGCGGACTGCTTTGTCTTGGATGGTGTCGAGCTTCTTGTGTGTTGTTGGAGCTGCACTCATCCAGGCAAGTGGGAGATGGGGACGCGGGGCGAGGGGAAGGCTGTTTGACCGGGCAGGGTGGTTGGAGGTCGGAGTTCGTGTGATGATATCTCCAGGAATACCTGCAACCAGCGTTAGCAGCCCGAGTGAGCTGTGGGTCAGTGATCAGTGTGGGACGGGGTCCGAGGGTCAGTGATCAGTGTGGGACGGGGTCCGGGGGGGGGTGGTGATCAGCATGGGACGGGGTCCGGGGGTGGTCAGCATGGGACGGGGTCCGGGGGGTGGTCAGCATGGGACGGGGTCCGGAGGGGGGGGGGTGGTCAGCATGGGACGGGGTCCGGGGGGGGTGGTGGTCAGCATGGGACGGGATCCTGGGGGGGGTGGGGGGGGTGGGTGGTCAGCATGGGACGGGGTCCGGGGGGGGGGGGGTCAGCATGGGACGGGGTCCGGGGGGGGCGGTGGTGATCAGCATGGGACGGGGTCCGGGGGTGGGGCGGTGATCAGTGTGGGTCGGGGTCCGGGGGGTCGGTGATCAGTGTGAGACGGGGACGGCGATGAATGGCGGACGGGATCAGGGCGTTTCTGGGTTGCGCTGGGATTGTGACGGTTGAATTCTCACCTTTGCTCCGGTCTCTGATCTCCCCCAGACTCCCGGCCCCTCGGAAGGATGCATCTCACTGCTGCCCTCTGGATCAGTCATGGGCGAGTTTACCGTCGGATGGGGCTGGGACCCCGGTCCCGGATCGATATGTTGCGGAACCTTGTGACAGCGTTGGTGCGACACGAGAGGATTGAAACCACCCTGGCCCGGGCTGATGAGATGAGGTTTTACGCTGAGAAGGTAATCACTTCCTCCCTTCGAACACCCCGTTTATCTTGTTCCTTCCTGCCGTGTGCCCAGGCTGCTGTTACTCTGCTTTCCTCCAAATCAACAACGTGCATTTATATAGCGCCTTTCACGACCACCGGACGTCCCAAAGCGCTTTTCAGCCAATGAAGTACTTTTGAAGTGAAGTCACTGTTGTAATGTGGGAAACGCGGCAGGCAATTTGTGCACAGCAAGCTCCCACAAACTGCAATGTGACAATGACCAGATAATCTGTTTTAGTGACATTGATTGAGCCATAAATATTGGCCAGGGCACCGGGGATAACTCCACTGTCGGAGGTGCCGCCTTTCAGATGAGACGTTAAACCGAGGCCCCGTCTGCTCTCTCAGGTGGACGTAAAAGATCCCGCGGCACTATTTCGAAGAAGAGCAGGGGAATTCTCCTGGCCAATATTTATTCCTCAACCAACATCACTAGAAAACAGATTATCTGGCCATCATCACATTGCTGTTTGTGGGAGCTTGCTGTGTAGAAATTAGCTGCCGCGTTTCCTACATTACATCAGTGACTACACTTCAAAAATACTTCATTGGCTGTAAAGCGCTTTGGGATGTTTGGTCGTGAAAGGCGCTATATAAATGCAAGTCTTTCTTTTAAATGTACTGGGTCCAGTTCTGGACACAGAGACATAAGGGAGACATTCGACTACTAGGGGCATCACAGAGTAGAGCCACGAGCCCGATCCCCGGTACCAGAGGGACTGAGTTGTGTGGACAGACTTGGGCGATTCAACCTGGAAAAGAGGCTCCCCAAAAACTCCCTCCCAAACAGCACTGTGAGAGCGCCTTCACCACACGGACTGCAGCGCTTCAAGAAGGCAGCTCACCACCACCTTCTCAAGAGCAACTAGGGATGGGCAGTAAATGCTGGCCTTGCAGCAACGCCCACATCCCATGAATGCATTTTAAAAGAAAGTCCAGATCATCTGTTTTTAGTGATTATTGGTTGAGGGATAAATATTAGCCCAGGACACTTGGGATAACTTCTCCTGCTCTCTTTCCAATAGTGGCCGCAGGGTCTTTTACGTCCACCTGAGAGGGCAGACGAGGCCTCGGTATAACGTCTTATTCGAAAGATGGTACCTCCAACGGTGCGGCGCTCCCTCAGTGCTGCCCCTCCGACAGTGTGGCGCTCCTCAGTGCTGCCCCTCCGACAGTGCGGCGCTCCCTCAGTGCTGCCCCTCCGACAGTGCGGCGCTCGCTCAGTGCTGCCCCTCCGACAGTGCGGCGCTCCCTCAGTGCTGCCCCTCCGACAGTGCGGCGCTCCCTCAGTACTGCCCCTCCATCAGTGCGGCGCTCCCTCAGTACTGCCCCTCCGACAGCGCGGCGCTCCCTCAGTTGCTTGCCCCTCGACAGTGCGGCGCTCCCTCAGTGCCGCCCCTCCGACAGTGCGGCGCTCCCTCAGTGCCGCCCCTCGACAGTGCGGCGCTGCCCTCAGTGCCGCCCCTCCGACAGTGCGGCGCTCCCTCAGTGCCGCCCCTCCGACAGTGCGGCGCTCCTCAGTGCCGCCCCTCCGACAGTGCGGCGCTCCTCAGTGCCGCCCCTCCGACAGTGCGGCGCTCCCTCAGTGCCGCCCCTCGACAGTGCGGCGCTCCCTCAGTGCCGCCCTCCGACAGTGCGGCGCTCCCTCAGTACCCGCCCCTCGACAGTGCGGCGCTCCCTCAGTGCCGCCCCTCCGACAGTGCGGCGCTCCCTCAGTGCCGCCCCTCCGACAGTGCGGCGCTCCCTCAGTGCCGCCCCTCGACAGTGCGGCGCTCCCTCAGTGCCGCCCCTCCGACAGTGCGGCGCCCCCTCAGTGCAGCCCCTTCGACAATGCACCGCTCCTCAGTACCGCCCCTCCGACAGTGCGGCGCTCCCTCAGTACTGCCCCTCCGACAGTGCGGCGCTCCCTCAGTACTGCCCCTCCTACCGTGCAGCACTCGCTCAGTACTGACCCTCCATTAGTGCTGCGCTCCCTCAGTACTGCCTCTCCGACAGTGCGGCGCTCCCTCAGTGCTGCCCCTCTGACAGTGCTGCGCTCCCTCAGTGCTGCGCTGGGTGTGTTGTCCTGGATTATGTGCTGAAGTTTCTGGAGTGAGACTCGAACCCACCACGTTCTGACTCTGAGGCGAGAGCGAGTGCTACCCACAGAGCCACAGAGGTGACTGGAGATACTGGGACTATTTGCACTGGAGCAGAGAAGGCTAAGAGGAGATTTAATAGAGCTTTTTAAAATGATCGAGTTTTGATGGAGTGAATAGGGACAATAAATTTCCTGTGCTCGGGGAGTCAGTGACGTGAGGCCATCAATTTAACGAGTGTTCTGAGAGGGATTAGTAGAAATTTCTGTACACAGAGGTGTTGAAGCACGGAATGCTCCCATAGAATCTCACAGCACAGAAGGAGGCCATTCGGCCCCTCGTGCCTGTGCCGGCTCTTTGAAGAGCTCTCCAATTAGTTCCCACTCCCCCTGCTCTTTCCCCAGAGCCCTGCAAATATCTCCTTTTCAAGTATTTATCCAATTCCCTTTTCAAAGTTACTATTGAATCTGCTTCCACCGCCCTTTCAGGCAGCGCATTCCAGATCACAACAACTCGCTGTGTAAAAACAATTCTCCTCATCTCCCCTCTGGTTCTTTTGCCAATGATCTTAACTCTGTGTCCTCTGGTTACCGACCCTCCTGCCAGTGGAAACAGTTTCTCCTCATTTACTCGATCAAAACCCCTCATGATTTTGAACGCCGCTCTTTACGAGAATGGTTCCAGGGATGAGGGACTTCAGTTATGTGGAGAGACTGGAGGAGCTGGGATTGTTCTCCTTAGAGCAGAGAGGGTTAAGGGGAAGATTGTATTCAAAATCGTAAATGGTTTTGAGAGTAAATGAGGAGAAACTGTTTCCAATGTCAGAAGGGTCGGTAACCAGAGGACACAGATTTAAGGTGATTGGCAAAAGAACCAGAGGGGAGATGAGGAAACATTTTATTTACACAGCGAGTTGTTGTGATCTGGAATGCGCTGCCTGAAAGGGCAGTGGAAGCAGATTCAATAATAACTTTCAAAAGGGAATCGGATAAATACTTGAAAAGGAAAGATTTTCCGGGCTCTGGGGAAGAGCAGGGGAGTGGGTCCAAAGAGCCAGCACAGACACGATGGGCCGAATGGCCTCCTCCTGCACTGTATCATTCTGTGATTCTGTTAAATCTGCCCTAAACCTTCTCTGCTCGAAGAACAATCCCAGCTTCTCCAATCCTCCACGTCACTGAAGCCATGGGGAGGAGGTTGAGGCCGAGACCATGGCCTCTGTGAAAGGGGGAATTTGGGATCAATATTTGTCGATGGAGAGAGCGGGGCAGTGGGATGGGTTTGGGGATTGCTCGCGTACAGAAGGAGGGCAGGCTTGAGGGGCCGACTGGCCTGTGTCTGTGCTGGGAAGGAGCCTGCGGGTTTGACTGATCTGCCCTTGCTTTCCAGCTGGTGGATTACGCCAAGCGAGGGGACACGGACCAGAAAGCCATGAAGATGGCCGACTTCTGGCTGACGGTCAGTATCTCTGGCGCGGGGCTGGGGGTGGGGGCCGCGGGGTCTTCGGGGTCGGCCTGTGTCGCCAGCGTCACTCCGCCACGCCCGCGATGTCGCCGCGCTGCCCATCGCAAAGCGCCTTGGCGACGCTGCAGTTTGACTGGGGCCCTCCCTGGGCTGTGGGAGACGGGAGCGTCGACCGGGCTTCCTGATCCCGACTGCGATCCAGTGACCTCCTTCGTCCTCCCCTCGCCCCTTTCCACCCCCCTCCTCCCTCCCGACGCGGTTTGAAAGGCCGCGCCCGTGTGCGAATGGACACACATGCTGCACCGGTTGCGATGGCCCACATGGTGGAACAGCCCGCTGGATGAAATGGGCACCTTGGCGTCAGATTCACAAACGTCCTATCGGCTTTTCTCTTCTCACTCTTGTCCTGAATACCCGGTTGTGAGTGGTTTTTGTCCAGAGCTCACTCCCCGACCCCCCCACCCCACCAGTCCTGCAACCCTGGGCTCCAGAGCTCACTCCCCGACCCCCCCACCCCACCAGTCCTGCAACCCTGGGCTCCAGAGCTCACTCCCCGGCCCCCCAACCCCACCAGACCTGCAACCCTGGGCTCCAGAGCTCACTCCCCGGCCCCCCCAACCCCACCAGTCCTGCAACCCTGGGCTCCAGAGCTCACTCCCCGACCCCCCCCACCCCACCAGTCCTGCAACCCTGGGCTCCAGAGCTCACTCCCCGACCCCCCACCCCACCAGTCCTGCAACCCTGGGCTCCAGAGCTCACTCCCCGACCCCCCCACCCCACCAGTCCTGCAACCCTGGGCTCCAGGCTACTGACCAATCGGGCGGCTCCGCACAGAGCGGGAACTTTCAATCCACTGCACAGCAAGTCACTGATCCAACTCGCCCCGAGTGAGCCTTTGATTGAAGAAAGAAAGACTTGCATTTCTATAGCGCCTTTCACTACCTCAGGACGTCCCACAGCGCCTTACAGCCAATGAAGTACTTTTTTTTTGAAGTGTAGTCACTGTTGTAATGTAGGAAACGCGGCAGCCAATTTGTGCACAGCAAGCTCCCACAAACCGCAATGTGATCATGACCAGATGTTGTTTGAGGGATAAATATTAGCCTCAGGACGGTGGGGAGAACTCCCCAGCTCCTCTTCAAAATAGTGGCCGCGGGATCTTTTACATCCACCTGAGAGGGCAGACCTCAGTTTTAACCTCTCATCTGAAAGGTGACACCTCCGACAGTGAATCGCTCCGACAGTGCAGCGATCCCTCGGTACTGCCCCTCCGACAGTGTGGCGCTCCCTCGGTACTGCCCCTCCGACAGTGCGGCGCTCCCTCGGTATTGCCCCTCCGACAGCGCGGCACTCCCTCAGTACCGCCCCTCCGACAGTGCGGCGCTCCCTCGGTACTGCCCCTCCGACAGTGCGGCGCTCCCTCGGTACTGCCCCTCCGACAGTGTGGCACTCCCACGGTACCGCCCCTCCGACAGTGCGGGACTCCCACGGTACCGCCCCTCCGACAGCGCGGCACTCCCTCAGTACCGCCGCTCCGACAGTGCGGTACTCCCTCAGTACTGCCCCTCCGACAGTGCGGCGCTCCCTCAGTACTGCCCCTCCGACAGTGCAGCGCTCCCTCAGTACTGCCCCTCCGACAGTGCGGCGCTCCCTCAGTACTGCATTGGGAGTGTCGGCCTGGTTTATGTGCTCAAGTCTCCTGAGTGGGGCTTGAACCCACGACCTTCTGACTCGGAGGCGAGAGTGAGCTGTAACTGAGAAGGGAGAGTTCTTATTGGGCCCGGTTGGGGGGAAGGGCAGAGTGGAATATTTCTGGGAATAAACCTCTTTTTCTGTTTGTTTCAGGAGAAAGATCTCATCCCGAAGCTCTTCCAGGTCCTGGCTCCGCGATTCCAGGACCACCGGGGGAGTTCCGTGCGGATGATGCAGATTCCCACCCGGGAGAACTTGGACCGGGCCAAGATGGCGGTCATCGAGTACCGGCGCAACCCGCTGCCGCCCCTCCTCGCGCGGCGGCAAGGGGCCAACGAGAAGACCCTGCTCAACCAGCTGCTGAAGGGGTACAGGGAGGAGGGGGCCGGGGGCAGGGCCTCGGGCTCTTGCTTCTTTTAATCTAATACTATCCTTAACCTCTTCAGTTGGCGATCACACAACGCTTCCTCGCTCTCGGCCGGTCGAGCTCCGAGCTAGGCTGCACTCGGAGATTGAGTAGATTGGGCCTATACTCTCTGGAGTTTAGAAGAATGAGAGGTGAACTCATTGAAACATGTAAGATTCTGAGGGAGATTGACAGGGTAGATGCTGAGACGTTGCTTCCCCTGGCTGGAGAGTCTAGAACTAGGAGGCACAGTCTCAGGATAAGGGGTCGGCCATTTAAGACTGAGATGAGGAGCAATTTCTTCACTCAGAGGGTTGTGAATCTTTAGAATTCTCTGCCCCAAAGGGCTGTGGATGCTGAGTCGTTGAGTATATCCAAGGCTGAGATCGATAGATTTTTCAACTCATGGGGAATCAAGGGATATGGAGATCGGGTGGGAAAGTGGAGTTGAGGTCGAAGATCAGCCATGAAAAAGGCGGGGAGATCTTATAACATTTTGCACCCTGGGACATTTTACTACATTAAAGGCGCTATATAAATGTAAGTTGTTGTTGTTTGTATCTAATCATTTGCAGAGCGCTCTTTCTCAAAAAGGAAGAAATAATCGACCCGGGGGCAAAACCATTGAAAAGACTGAGGGGTCAATAACGGCACAAAAATTGGAGGGAAAAGTTGAGTAAATAAGGTGGCCAACCTCAGGAAGGGATGGGCAAAACTCAGAGTGACAGGGAAGATACTGAAGAGGGCAAGGCCATGTCTGAGAAGAGGAAATCGGAGGTGAGATGATGGGAGATTTCAAATGGAAACCAGAAAGAAAATGCTGGAGAAATGTATTGTTTGCAACTTGAGATGGGGAAGATTCAGCTGCTCAGTCCCAGAAGATACCAATCACATTAATACTGTCAGTAGGGAGTGGCTGAGTTCCCCAGTGTTTAGATTGATCACTAACATTAATATTGAGCAGTGAGACCATTTGGCCCATCGAACTTATCCTTCCAGTAGAAACTTTGAAACCCAGAGAGTGGTGAACCTGTGGAATTCTCTACCACAGAAGGCAGTTGAGGCCAATTCAGTAAATATATTCAAGAAGGAGTTAGATATATTTCTTAAGGCTAAAGGGATCAAGGGTTATGGGGAGAAAGCAGGGACAGGGTACTGAATTTGGATGATCAGCCATGATCTCATTAAATGGCGGAACAGGCTTGAGGGGCCGAATGGCCTACTGCTGCTCCTATCTTCTATGTTTCTATGTTAAGATTCCCTTATCACAATATCTGACTGCTTAAATTAATTTATTTTTGATTTTGCCTCTACTACCCTCCCCAGGTGACCATTTCAGCTACTGATAATTCTTTCTGTGACCTTAGTTCTGAATTTCTCTTTTACCAGATTTATCCTGGTCTTGTCGTTACAATTTAACTGAAAGTACTGCTGTGGATTTGCCTTTCCTGTTCCATTTAGCACATTAGGTCTGATCAGAGACTGAGCAAATCTCCCAAAACATGAGGAGTGATCTGATCGAGGTGTTTAAAAAGAAGGTCCACCACCAGCTTCTCAAGGCAACTAGGGATGGACATTAAAGATGGTCTTGTTAGCATTGACCACATCCTGTGTAATAATTAAAAAGGGAATTGACAAGAAAGATGATTTTCAACAGTCATTTTCTAATAGGGGAATCTGTAATAAAGGGACATCTATTTAAAATTAGAACTAAGCTGTTGAAAATTAAATCCAGGATAAATTCTTAATGCAAAATGTTGTGGGAATGTGAAACGCACTAACACAGGAGGCCATTGATGCAGATTTAATTGAAGTATTTGAAATGGGATAGATACATAAAGTGGGGAAAAATGAGGTTGAAAGTCTAGTCTACCATTGTAAATAACATGGTGAAGCTTGCTGAATGGTCTTTTGCTGTGTTCCTTGAAGTTACCAGACTGATCTCGACTATGACGTTCGGGTGAGTGTGGATAATGTCACACTGAGGGGGAGGAATCGGAGGCATTCACTATGGGTGTCCTTGAACAACTGGCTCAAAAACAGCGATACCAAAAAACCTGCTGTCAGTTGTTTGACTACAATTGGCTATGGAATGTCGCATGTGAGCAGAAAGAAGGTGAGGAAGAATAATTTAGAAATGGGCTGGTGTGTGGGAGCATTTTTAGTCGTTTTGTTTTGCCTTTCGAGACATCCTCTGGAGCATGGTAGCACCAACACTGATTGTAGAAGGTCTTGAGACAACTTTCCTTCAAGACATTTCAACATCATGCTGCCAGATATTGACGGCTCCCAATAAAGGCTGGCTGTGCCGGCCCATTCAAGTGGTGTGGAGGATATTCTTTTAAAGATTGGCAGATCTGACAGGGTAGCTAATCTTACATTTGTAGAGCTCTAGTTTGTGAAGATTACAGATAAAATGCCGAGATGTATCAGAAATTACTTTCATTTTATGTCTCCAGATTCTAGAGAAGCTGAAAGACATTGCCGTTTATCTTTCCAAAGATGATTGGGCAGAGCTAAGTGAATGGGTCGACATCCGTTATAAGAAAGTGCAGCAGAACTATGAAACCATGCTTGCAATAGGTTTGTACAATATCAATTATTTTCTTGCTTTCAACATTTCTCCCTTCCTCTCCTGAACACTCTGATTCGTACTGGCAAACAATTCTTCCAATATTACACCCAAGTGGATATTCTCCTCATATGTGGTTAGATATTTTGGTTGGGATTTTCCATTTCACCGCTGCTGGCACACATTAGGAACGCATATCAGGAAATACAGCACCCCCAATCTGTGATTCACTGAATATTCATTTATTGCCTTGAAAAAGATCCTGTCTGAGTGTTGGTAGTCATGTGATGTGGGGGACAGCGCAGCTGATCCTGATCTCACCTGACTATCAGAACACCTCCTATTGTACCTGTGTGGCTTTTCCACCACTCTTTGTGCAAAACTACTAAATGATTGTCATTAAAACTAAATGAAGAATAAAAACAGTAAATATTGGAATAAGGGAGGAAAGCTCTACATCTCAGATGCCATCAAGGACCTTCCTTTCCCTCGGTACTGAGAGTGACCGTCAGCTGTCACAAATGTAAATCTCCTTCCTTTGGACTCTCCAATGGGTCCAATAGGGATCAGTGGCATAAAAAACTGGGAGAACAGGTCTGTTAGAGGGCATGGGTCTGAGTGCTGTGCTCCCAGCTCCCCAGCATAACATAAAAGCTCCTTTTTGTCTGATCAGTCTGGGCTGGATTTAAATCCAGATGCCATTGATGAAAGGAAAGCCTCTGTGCTGCTCTTACCTGATATTATTCTAAAATGGTTCGATTCAACAGATGCCTTACGTCAGTAAGTTAAGTCAAATTAAATACAGGCAATTATCATTTGTAGAATATTTTAATTTTCACAGGATTGAATGTACCAAAGCCAGCGTTCATGTCAAGACCTAGCAGTGGGCGCCAACCCCGTGTGTATGTTTCTAGTGACTCGGATGAGGAGTGGACGCCTAAACTTCTTGTGAAAAACCCACCAAGTAAATTGAATGTGTTTTCTTTGTTAAAGTATTAAATGTGCTTTTTTATCACCCTGATTATAACCAGTTTGACCAGCAGCTAGTACATATATTTTGTCAGGAGGCAGTTACTTTGAAGTTTTGGAGAGCTGGAGAGATAAGTAAATTGTCTGATCACATTTGACCTTATACTTGTGTAAGTTTTCTTTTCTACTTTTTATCTGCATAATGTATTGATTCTTTTTTGGGCCTGAATAAACGAGATATTTTTAGAATCGTCATGCTGTTAACATAAATAAACTGAAATCTGAGATTACCTCAATCAGCACTGATGTCTTTTTTTTCCAAGAGGTGAGATTCTTTAAGCCTCTCTTTAAGAATGAAGATACCAAGAAGACTCAGAATGAGAATACCAGAAAGGTAATTCAAAGTGAACAGAAATTCTTATCAGACTAATATGTCAAGATGAAAATAATCTGCTAGATAATCACAGCAGGCCTGTCAGCATCTGAAGGATATATCGATACAAGTTCCCACCCAAACATTAACCAGTCTTTCTCCTTCAGACACGAATTGAGCTGCTACACACTTCCAGCATTTTCTGTCTTTATCTCAGATTTCTAGCAAAAATTTTTCTTTTTCATTCTGCTGCATGAGTGCCCAATTTACAGTCCATGGTCCCTGGCAACTTGGTTCTATTTGTATTTATATTTCATACTTGGTTACTTGTCCTTGAAATTCATGGCCTGGAGAGTTGGAAAGGTCTCTTAGCGCTGTTGGTGGATAAATCCTCCACCATCATCCCAAAATCTGTGAAAATCAGCAGCTTGAAATAACTGCAAATTAATGGACATCAATTTTATATGTTGCCCATGAGGCTCCATAATATGGATCTAGCTGGTTCATGAAGACAAAGCCCCTTGGTCACTGCTGCTGTACTAACATCTCAAGGTTTCTAGTTTTTCCTGTTGTTATAATCAAGAATTGCAATTCTCATGTTGGGAACTAGATATGAGAAACACAATTTCCAGTGACGCAGGGCTGCAGAAACATCCACCCTTAATTTTGGTGACAAGCATGGCAGATACTTTAAAGGAAATTGTATCTGCTTCTAGATCCTCCATTTATTTCCTCTCGTGGGCTCTTGTCTCTGACTAACCATCTATGATGCTTCATGAACGAGCAAATAGCTTTTACTTCAAGAAGAATGTTCTGTGTGCAAAGTGGTTTCAATCTAAAGTAATTCTCTCCATGTGTGCTACGACAAGCCAAGACAAATTCAAGTTTGATTCTTGGTCTGTGCTGAGATTTGGCAGTGGGGCAACTCCACTGTGCTTCAGGGTTCCCAGAAATAAAATAGCCCTGCTCTTGATTGCTATGTTTTGACCTCTGCTGAAAGTGTAAGAGTGTGTGTCGTGTTAGAGGAGACCATGATCAAGCTGTGCTTTGGTGCCTCCTGAATATTGAGGTGGCTGCCAATACTTGCAATCCAGACACTTGGACAAGGCACAGGAGGACAATTAGCACCGGAAGAAGTGTAATTCAATTCCTTCAGGAGAGCAAGGACAAAATGGGGAAAGCAAGTATCGTAGCTGATAGGTACTTATTCATACAGTTAATACCTTGTCTCTCATTTTGTTTTTGTATTCTAAATTCCTGTGTACAAACAGCTGGTGGAGTGGATGTGCCAAAGTTAGGAAAGATAATCCCATGTTCCACAGAATGAAGATCATTGTTTCCAGTTGCTTGTGTACATCAGCTGGAATTCAATGTTAGTTTTTAGGCACTGTCATATATTACCTCTCTTTTAGGGATTGTGTGTTGTGTGAGAAGACCAGAGGTGAAGTAGTAAAACTAGGTGTCGAATCTCTTCCTCTCCCATTTTCCTGAAGGCACTGATTCATGAGTAGATATGTTTCCTTAGTCTGTGCTGACTTAATGGGCAGCCCTGTTGGTATTTGCTAAATGGCTGTTCTTCATATGTTAGGCTCTCATTGTTGGAGAAGGTCAATCCTGTTTTCATATACACGCACACAGACCTTTCCAGAAGTGATGATTAGTTAGCAATCATTGGGAATCCTGGCTAATTTAATTCCCTTCCTTGCAAAAGGGTGCTGAGGTTAATTTAATAGGTTTACCACATTTGCTGAGATCAGTATCAGCACAGTACAGTATCAAACAAGGGAACTATCTGTTATGTGTTGCTCAGCACTACACTGGGGAGCAACTGCATTTCCCCAGTTGTGTAATTGGGTAGCTCTGTTTATTAAATATCCTACACTAACTAATGGAGAGGAACAATGGACAACTGCTTTGACTTGTAATGCAGAGAGTCCTGAGGCAGCTATTGTCTACTTCAGGTGCTGTGAGGTACATTTTCACTCACACATTCTGCATTTCAGAACCAAAAAGCCCCGTCACAGATTGTGTCCCATTTCGAAGCCGCTGAAGAGGAAGTTTTCCGAGGCTTCACTGAGGAAACTGCTTCAGCTAAGGAAGAGACAGTTTCAGTTCAAAAGATCAGAATAGAAACGAGTACCTTGGTTTGTGAAAGTGAAGCTCGTAGTGAATCCAATAAAGGTATTTGTCCTGGAATAAAGTATTTCAGTAATGTAATTCTATTTTGAATAATTGAGTGTATTTTAATGAGCAAGAGATGCTCTATGTTGATAGTTCCACCACAACAGTAGTCATTCAAATCAAATTAACGAAATATCGTGCATAATTATGTAAATAAATAAAGAAAGTTTTGCATTTATATAGCGTCTTTCATGACCACCGGATGTCCCAAAGTGCTTTACAGCCAATGAAGTACTTTTTGAAGCTAGTCACTATCGTAATGTAGGAAACACGGCAGCCAATTTGCGCACAGCAAGCTCCCACAAACAGCAATGTGCTAATGACCTGATAATCTGTTTTTTTATGTTCATTCAGGGATAAATATTGGCCAGGACATCGGGGAATTCTCCCCTGCTCCTCTTCGAAATAGTGCCATGAGATGTTTTACGTCCACCTAAGAGAGCAGACGAGGCCTCGGTTTAACGTCTCATCTGACAGACGGCACCTCCGACAGTGCAGCACTCCCTCAGCACTGCACTGGAGTGTTTGCCATGATTTTTGTGCTCAAGTCACTGGAGAGGGTCTTGAACCCACAACCTTGTGACTCAGAGTGAGAGTGCTACCCACGGAGCCACGTATCTTCAGCATCTCCTGTTCAACAAAAAACAAGCCTTACATGCAAGAATATTACAATTAATTGGTTCAATTTTTGTTCATGATCTTTTTGATTTATTCCACAGTTGTCTGTACCGGAAAGATCTTGGGGTCAGCAAATGAAGAAACAACCAAAGAGACTGAAAGTAGAAGGTGCTGTTTGAGCAATAGAGAGAGAAAAGTATACACTGAAGAAAGGGAACTTTGTGACGATGATTACCTGTGTATGTGCAAAGTAACCTATCCATTTCCTCAGGGCAGGAATAATTTATTGGGTGTTTTGGTGTGATGACACATGTCCTTGGTAGGCCAGGGGATTGGTGGAGCAGTGCAGCATGTCAGAGTGGTGGGACAGGAGTGCAGGCCTGTGTTTGCCCACAAACAGGCACCGATTGTTCTTTTTCATAAAGGCATAAGAATCACAAATATGATCACCAAACTATTGATAATAATTCTGGAATCATCATGAAATATTATATGACTTCCAGTAACTCGTAAACTAATGGCCCCTGATTATAGGGAATAGTAGCCACTTGTCTAAGATATTGAAGCATCCTATGCCAGCCTACAGCAGGACCTGGACAACATCCAGGCTTGGGCTGACATGTGGCAGCTAACATTCAAACTTATGCATGGCAAGCAATGACCATCTCCAAAGAATTGACGGTGCAGCCAGAATTAAGTTGGGAGTCAACATGGTTTGGGAAGGAGTGTGGGGAGAAGATGATGACATAACTGAAAGGGCAAAGTTGAGAAGTGGCAGTGTCCCCAAGAGTGATTGGCCTGATGGTTTAGAGGGACTTTTCTAACTGGATAGGCCAATTGAACTTCATTCAAAGAATGTGGAAGCTTTCACCTGTAGGAAGCAAAGTCCAAGGGGGATAAATTGAGTCGCGCCCCCGCGGCCGAAATTCACCGGTAGCGCCCCAAGACCCCTGCGTTAACATTGATACAACCACGAATTGTACTTCCAAAAGAAACTTCGAGATGTTTCATTACACTGACAATTTCTCTTTCTTCCTTCTCCAGCAGTTCACCAAGTGCACCGAGATGAGTCTCATCCTTGCCCACGTTGCAATGTTGATTTTACCACTGCAGAGTTTCTTCAGAAGCACATCAGAAGACATCCTGAATCCTGTGGACAAATTTCAGCAGGACAATCTTCTCCTCCAAAGCACAAAATATCTTTTATAACGCGAAAGTGGGCAGGGGTCATTCGCACAATCTGTCCAGAGGAGAGAATTTATAAAATCAGGTGATCTTCACCTACGCCAGCGTATCGACACAAAGAGGCCGTATAAATGTTCTGAATGTGGAAAGAGTTTCACACGGGCAGGGAACCTCCAGAGACACCAGCGCATCCACACAGGTGAGAGGCTGTATAAATGTACTAAATGTGGAGAGAGTTTCACAGTGTCACGGAACCTCCAGATACACCAGCAGATCCACACGTTTTAATGTACTGAATGTGGAGAGAGTTTCACACAGGCAGGGCACCTCCAGAGACACCAGCGAATCCACACAGGTGAGAGGCCGTATAAATGTACTAAATGTGAAAAGAGTTTCACAGTGTCACGGGACCGCTAGAGACACCAGCAGATCCACACGTATAAATGTACTGAATATGGAGACAGTTTTGCTTACATCTATCTGCTGAAAGCTCACACGTGCTTTGAAACCTGCCGTCATTGTGGGGAATTCTTCAAGAATTCAACAGCTTTCAAAGTTCACATGAGAAAATGTTCTGAAACATAATGAAGGAAACGGTAACCAATTAATTTTACTAAGTTTGAATATTTCTTTCTATTTGAATGGCCTTGAATACCCAGTAGTTATCTCAAACATTATTAGCATTTATACTTCATACCTTTCACTCTTTATAATAATATTTCTGTGTGGATAAAGATCCAATATAAGGGTAAATTCCCCAGGTGAGAGGCCGTGGCAAGTGCAATGGGGAAGTGCCAGAGTGGGTTTAGCGTGAGTACAGGTGGGCAGTAAGGGAGCAAGGACTGGAGACAGTTAGTAAGTTGATTGAAAGTGTAAAAGGCTCGTGTTGTGAGGGGCAAGTGGAATGAGAGAGGAGACAAAGCTGATGAACATACCATTGCTGTTCCCAAGGGGGTTGACCTCTCCAAAGGCCACGGCACCTATTACCTGGCTGGCAACGATCCTGTGCACCCGCGCCTCCAAATCTGTGAGGGTGTGTAGGTCAGCCGGTCCTCCTCCCGTGCATTGCTGCTCCCGCCTGTTATGAGAGAGCTTGGCCTGCAAGAAAAAGGATGGCGTCTGAGTGAATATGCAGCCATGTGTTGCCTGATGTGCCTCTCATAGTTGAATAGCCCTTAATGTATGCAGCCATGTGCTTGCCTGATGTGCCTCCCATAGTTGAATAGCCCTTAATGTATGCAGCCATGTGCTTGCCTGATGTGCCTCCCATAGTTGAATAGCCCTTAATGTAAGCAGCCATGAGCTTGCCTGCTGTGCCTCCCATAGTTGAATAGCCCTTAATGTAAGCAGCCATGTGCTTGCCTGATGTGACTCCCATAGTTGAATAGCCCTTAATGTATGCAGCCATGTGCTTGCCTGCTGTGCCTTCCATAGTTGAATAGCACTTAATGTAAGCAGCCATGAGCTTGCCTGCTTTGCCTCCCATAGTTGAATAGCACTTAATGTAAGCAGCCATGAGCTTGCCTGCTGTGCCTCCCATAGTTGAATAGCACTTAATGTAAGCAGCCATGTGCTTGCCTGATGTGCCTCCCATAGTTGAATAGCACTTAATGTAAGAATCCATGAGCTTGCCTGCTCTGCCTCCCATAGTTGAAGAGCCCGAATGTATGCAAGGTGTGGAATGTGCGAGTGTGTTTTATGAGATGGCCATTGGTCTTGGATGATTGTTGGGAATTTGGGGTTTTTAAACCCTCTGGTCACAGAGTGAGGTTGAGATGGCGGGATGTAGAGGTGTTGAAAAGCAGCCACTCACCCTCACCACCCGAGTGAGGTCGTTGAACTTCTTACGACATTGGGTGTGGGTCCTCGGCACCAGGCTCCTCGAGGAGACGTGCTGAGCCAACTCCCTCCAGACTCTTCTGTATTCACGGGGCAATGGCCTCCTGCCACTCTGTGGGTAGAGCAGTGCCCGTCGCCGCTCCACAGCACCAACCAGAGCCACCAAGGCCCGGTCGCTGAAGTGCTGAGCTCTTTCCCTGGGCCTATCCATTCGTGGTTCCAGCTCAATTGCTTTAGAGGTCTCTCCAGACCGAGATTCAAGGCTGCAATGAGCAGGGTGTGGCTGGCCAGCAACATGGACCCTCCCCTTTAGGAACTGGCCGGCGCCAGTCTGTCTGTGTTCCATTGCTAACTGACATCACCTGAGCTTCGGTAGCGCTCTGAGGTAGCGCCTAGCTCCTCAACGTTAGCGCCTTAAGAGAGGTGAGTAGCGCCTGATTTAGCGCTCAAATCCCCTCCAGGGGCGATAGAGGCCAATTTTGCAGTCGGAGGTGATAATTAGCACCGGGCGCTAATCCTTGCGCCTGGCCGATAATAGCGCTCCAAATGGGACGATACCGAATTTCTCCCCCATAAGATTCTGAGGGGGATTGTCAGGGTCGATGCTGAGAGATTGTTTCCCCTGGATGGGGAGTCTAGAACTAGGGGAATAGTCTCTGGATAAGGGGCCGGTATTTTAAGACTGAGATGAGGAGGAATTTCTTCACTCAGAGGGTTGTGAATCTTTGGAATTCTCTGCCCCAAAGTGCTGTGGATGCTCAATTGTTGAGTATATTCAAGGCTGAGTTCGATAGATTTTTGGACTCCAGAGGAATTAAGGGATATGGGGATCGGGCAGGAAAGTGGAGTTGAGTTTGAAGTACAGCCATGATGTTATTGAATGGTGGAGCAGGCTCGAGGGGCAGTCTGGCCGACTCCTGCTCCTAGTTCTTATGTTCTTATGTTCTTAACATAGTGGGTGAGATCAGGTAACTCAGCACAGGACAGGAATGATGCCTGGGCCCTTCCTGCTTCACCTTGGGCTCAGTAACACGCAGTATGATCAACTAACAGCACATGGCAGTGCTGGAACCAGGGTCCTTCCTGCTCTGTTTGGAGCTCAGTACCAGACTGGGTGATATCAGCTGAAGCAGCTCCGTCCGCGGATCGAACCTGGGCCACTTTCTGCTGTGTTTGTGTCTCAGTACAACAGCGGGTGGGACCAGCTAATTCAGTCCAGGCCGGGAACGGAGCCTGGGCCTTTCCTGCTCTGTGTGGCTCAGGAATTAAACATGTATGGCAGAGCCACACCGCACAACATAATGCACTTCTGTTGATGGCTGAAGGCTGCTCACTCACTCGTGGTGCTCCTAAATTTGGCCTCTTGATCTTCAGAGTAATGCAAATAAATTCTGTTGTCAGCCTGAGTGTGTTTATTTCTGGTGTGCGAAGTCATTGATTACACAAAGAGAAACTGGTGTCGTCAATATCTCTACAAGGCAAACATCGCAAGCCATGCAAATAGCTGAATCCAAGGGGTGCAGTCCTTCTATACCATGTATAAAGAAAATAAATTGCTCAACCTGCTCAGGCCCAATCGATCGCTGTGGATGTTGTGATAAAATCACATTTCAATAGAGGATTTCACAACAAAACGAACAGATTTCCTGGCCCTTACAATAGATCATTAGAGACATCCAGCAGAGGAATTCTACCTCACTCCTGTCACTCTGCTATCAGAGGGACATTGCTGTTACTGATTGCAGCATTCATGGTGCGAGGGTACTGGGGTTGCGAGCACTGACAGGGGCACTGTCCCCACCAGATTGCAGGTACTGGGAGGGGCTTTTCTGGTGGAAAGCAGTAACATGGAGTAAAAGGAGTATTGCGTCCAGTTCTGGTCACCACACTTTAGGAAGGATGTGAAGGCCCTTGAGAGGGTGCAGAGGAGATTTACCAGAATGGTTCCAGGGATGGGGGATCTTAGCTACAAGGACAGGTTGGAGAAGCTGGATTTGTTTTCATTAGAGCAAAGGAGGTTGAGGGGTGATTTGATCGAGGTGTACAAGATTATGACGGGTTTGGATAGGCTAGACGGGGAAAGGCTGTTCCCACTAGTTGATGGTACAAGGACTAGGGGACACAGATTTAAGGTTTTGGGCAAGAGATACAGGGGGGATGTGAGGAAAAACTTTTTTACGCAGCGAGTGGTGAGGACCTGGAACTCGCTGCCGACGGAAGTGGTGGAAACGGAGACACTCAATGTTTTCAAGGGGAGACTGGATAGGCACTTGAGGGAAATAAACTTGCAGGGCTACGGGGATAGAGCGGGGGAATGGGACTGACTGGATTGCTCTGCAGAGAGCCGGCGCGACTCGATGGGCTGAATGGCCTCCTTCTGTGCCGTTATGACTCTGACTCTATGTAAACCACACTGATCGTCTGCAGTGAGCAGTGGGGAGCAGAGTTAATGATATTCATCTTTTGGTTCCTGAATCATCAATTCAAGCAGAGGTGGTGTCAATGTGTGCCCAGACTGCTCACACTTGTCTGATATAATCAAGTTTGGTAACTGTCTTATGATAGGAGGTTAAGGCAGAAATGCCCGTCCATTGGCCCATTGAGTCTGTGCCGGTAAAGAGTAGCCCTGGTTCCAGCTGGACAAAGAGCAGGGAGTTTACCTGTGGACGGTCTTGGTTTCTGCCTTTGAGCACCTGAAAGCCCCCCATCACACCTTGGAGGGAACCTGAGCCTTGAACCTTCCCAAGTCTCGCGTAAGATAAGTAACTCGGGTGTGTCTGTGTGAGGGCTGGTGTGAAAGCCAGGCAACTGGAACCTGTATCAGTCCACATTTGTCAGTAATTTTGTTTGGAAGTGCTTAAGCTCGGTGATGGGTTTACACAGATGTAGAGCTCCGACAAAACAAAACACGTCTTTGTAACAGAGCGGAAGTCTTGTTACTGTTCCAAAACTCGGCTGCCCGTGTCCTAACTCGCACCAAGTCCCGTTCGCCCATCACCCCTGTGCTCGCTGACCTACATTGGCTCCCGGTTAAGCAGCACCTCGATTTCAAAATTCTCATCCTTGTTTTCAAATCCCTCCATGGCCTCGCCCCTCCCAATCTCTGTAATCTCCTTCAGCCCCACAACCCCCCGAGATATCTGTGCTCCTCTAATTCTCCCCTCTTGAGAATTCCTGATTATAATCGCTCCACCATTGGTGGCCGTGCCTTCTGTTGCCTCGGCCCTAAACTCTGGAATTCCCTGCCTAAACCTCTCCACCTCGCTACCTCTCTCCTCCTTTAAGACGCTCCTTAAAACCTACCTCTTTGACCAAGCTTTTGGTCACCTGCCCTAATTTATCATTATTTGGATCGGTGTCAAATTGTTTTGTCTTAAAATACTCCTGTGCAGCACCTTGGGACGTTTTACTACGTTAAAGGAGCTATATAAATACAAGTTGTTGTTGTTCTTGCCAAAATACTTTTTTCCGTCTTATGTCCTTGGGGGGGAGAAATTTGGTATCGCCCCGTTTGGGGCGCGATTATCGGCCGACGCAAAGGTTAGCGCCTGGCAGTAATTATCGCCCCTGACTGCAAACTTGGCTTTTATCGCCCCTGGAGGTGATTGGAGCGCTAAATCAGGTGCTGCACACCTGTCTTAAGGCGCAAAGGCCGAGGAGCGAGGTGCTAACTCAGAGCGCGGGCGCAGCGCAGGTGATGTCAGTTAGCGATGGAACACAGACACACTGGCGCCAGACAGTTCTTAAAGGGGAGGGTCGATCTTGCTCTCCAGCCACACCCTGCTCATTGGAGCCTTGAATCTCGGCCTGGAGAGACCTGTGACTGCATTTTCCAGCCAAGGACGATGGAGAGGGTGAGAGAACGAGCTCAGCGCTTCAGCGAGCGGGCCTTGGAGGCTCTGGTTGGTGCGGTGGAGCACAGAAGATCTATACTCTACCCTGAGAGTGGCAGGAGGCCTTTGCCGCACGACTACAGAAGAGTGTGGAGGGAGGTGGCTCAGCACGTCTCCTCAGGAGTATGGTGCCCAGGACCCATTCTCAATGTCGCAAAAAGTTCAACGACCTCACTCGGGTCGTCAGGGTGAGTGGATTTTTTTCAATACCTCTCCATCTCAACCTCACTCTATGGCCAGAGGGTCTTAAAACCCCAATGCCCAACACTCATCCAACACCTATGGCCCTCTCATGAAACACACACGCACATTCCACACTTTGCATACAGTAAGGGCTATTCAACTATGGGAGGCACATCAGGCAAGACCATGGCTGTATATTTACTCAGACGCCGTCCTTTTTCTTGCAGGCCAAGCTCTCTCATAATAGGAGACAGCAGCAACGGACGGGTGGAGGGCGGCCTCGGTTGCAACCCCTCATCGATCTTGAGGCGCGCGTCCACAGGATTGTGGCAAGGATGATACCAGAAATGCGAGGGTATACCTATCAGGAAACGATGAACAGGCTGGGTCTCCTTTCTCTTGAAAATAGAAGGCTGACAGGTGAGCTGGTAGAGATATTTAAAATTATGAAAGGTTTTGATAGAGTAGACACAGTATTTGTTTCCACTTGTGGTGAAGAGCAATGCTAGTGGGTATCAATATAAGATAGACACCAATAAATCAAATACGGAATTTAGAAGAAACTTCTTTACCCAGAGCGTGGTGAGAATGTGGAGCTCACTACCATAGGGAGACGTTGAGGCGAATAGTATGGATGCATTTAAGGGGAAGCTAGATAAGCATATGAAGGAGAAGGGCATAGAGGGTTATGCTGACAGAGTTAGATGAGGAAGGATTGGAGGAGACGCCAGTGTAGCATAAACGCCGGCATGGACAGGTTGGCCCAAATGGCCTCTTCCTGTGCTGTTTATTCTATGTAATTCTATGTAATACACAGTGAATGAAGGTGAAGACATGTCGCTTAAACTGCCATCAATGCACAGCCACACAATCAGCCTCCGTAGTCTCAAACATCGTGAAAAGATTCAGAATCCATGTCAATCTTTTTTTAAAAAGACACATCAGTTAGTAAACTGAGGGTTAAACAGAGAATTTCACCAGTGTTCTCTTGTAAAAAGGGGAAGTTGGGTATGAGGAAACTTCATGATTGACATTCAGTTAACGATAGCAATCTAAACAATGACTCACATCCTGGTGTTTGTTTCTGGCCATTTCTTTTAAACATATTTTTTATTTGAGCGGTGAGAACTGATGCCACAATTGAGTCAAAGGCGTTTAGCATTTACCAAGCTAGCTGGGGAAAGCAGGCTGAAATGAAGGGTTAGCATTTATAGAGTGTCTCAGCAACTCCTGTCAAGGTGCTACACAGCCCCCATGTATCGTTTTTGAAGAGTGGTCATTGATTTGATGTCGATAAGCAGGGCAGCCATTTTGCTGACAGCAAGACCCAACACACAGGAAATGAGGGAAGCGGCCAGTTGATTGGTTGAGAATGCATATTAACTTTCAAAAGGCAATTGGACACGTGCTTGAAGGGCACTAATTTGCAGGGTTATGGGTGAAATGCTGGGATGTGTCACTAAATTAGACAGTTCTTTAAAAGAACCGGCACATCCACGACAGGCCGAGTGGCCTCCTTCTGTGCTGTGAGATTCTATGATTCTTTGTACATCATTGGACTCCAAATTGAATCTTCAAAATGGCGCCCTGCAGGAAACAGACAGGGGCTCTGGTCGTCCACCTAACTGCCCTTACCCACAATGTGGGTATCAGAAAGCCGGCAGAAACTTGGTGCTCAGTAATCCTACTCCACTTTCAGGCGCCGACCAGCTCGGTCTCACTTTCGGCTACTGTTGAAATAGGGACCTGTGTTTGCTATTTTCACACTGTCCTTAGCCTAGTTAGTATAACGACTGAAATAAAAACAGAAAATGCTGGAAATACTCAGCAGGTCAGGCAGCATCAGTGGAGAGAGAAACAGAGTTAACGTTTCAGGTCGATGACCCTTCGTCAGAGCTGGTATGACGACTGCCCTGATACAATGGTCTGTGCGGAAACGGACAGGTGGGAGGGAAAGGGAAGGACCGGATTGGGGGCTCCCATTAGAATGAAACTGACGGGAATGGCACAGAAGCAGATTGCTTGGTTTCACACATTTGCCAACTGGCGCAGGAGAAAACTAAGTGTAGAAGACTTCAAATCCATTATGTGAGGACAGTTTTACAATTTCATTGTAAATAATGAACATAGGAACCCTCCTGTTATGTGTATAATATAACCAACACATGGCGGAGCAGGGAGAGGGAGATTTCTCCCTGTGGGTTGTGTGTAGCAAAATCCTAAAGTCTTCATTAGAAACACGTTTCCCACTTTGCACCACCCAGTGCCCACTCAGCAATGACTCTGCCCATTTTACAGTAAAGCAGCGTTAATTCTAACTGGCAATAACTCAGAGATTCTCAACCCGGAGCCGTGCAAACAGTGACAGGCGTTAATTCATGGCAACATCCGACTAGTTTGGTTTAACCTCGGCGTAGACGGTGGTGGCTTCTGCTGATCGCGTGACACCTTTTCCGGGTTTGCCGAGTGCATCCAGGTTAATTGTTGCATAATTGTCCTCATTATTCTGCACCTGAAGAACAGGGAGGTGGGTTGAATATTTGGGTCATCCGCAAATTCAAGTGAAACTTTCTCGTTTAAGTGGAACTCATTTTTGTTTCAAACTTTTAGTTAAATTATTATTAGATTACCAATGGAACGGCAACAAGGCAATCGGAACATTTCACGGGCCCTGATGTACTGTCAGATTATTTTGGAAGTTAAAACAGCAACTTGATATCATAGAATCATGGAATGATACCACACAGAAGGAGGCTATTCGGCCCATCGTGCTTGTGCCAGCTTCACATTCGCCTTCAAATATTTATCCAATTCCCTTCTGAATGTTATTATTGAATCTGCTCCCGCCATCCGTTCAGGTAATGCATTCCAGATCACAATAACTCACTGCATAAAAAAACATTCTCTTCATCTTGCCTCTGGTTCTTTTGAAAATTAACTTAAAACTGACACTTCTGCCACTGGAAACAGTTTTTCCTTATTTATTCTATCAAAATCCTGCATGATTTTCAACACCCCTTTAAAACTCCCCTTAGCCTTCTCTGCTCTGAGGATAACAACCCTAGATTCTCCAGTCTCTCCATGTAACTGAAGGCCCTCATTCCTGGTACCATTCTAGTAAATATCCTCTGCACCCTCTCCAAGGCATTGACATCCTTCCTGAAGTGTGGTGCCCGGAATTGGCCACAATACACCAGCTGAGGCCTAACCAATGCTTTATAAACGTTCAGCATAACCTCCTTGCTTTTGTATTCCTCTATTAATAAAGCCAAGGGTCCCATGTGCTTTAACAGCCTTCTCAACTTGTCCTGCCACCTTCAAAGGTTTGTGTACATTCACCCCCAGGTCTCATTTGATGCACTGCGCGTCCCTTCTCAGAAAACCCGCAGCAGGTCTCAGTGAAATCCGAATCAGTTTTCTCATGACTTTGCTGAAATAGTGAAACTATATCTTCACAACGCCATTTATCACATCCATACGCGTAGTGAGGAGCGGAATTCTTAACCGACAATGTCCCAGTGAAAACACTCTTCTGTCAGTCGAATGGTTCATCATGAAAATTATTGATTTAAAACTGGGCTTTGAATTGAGACAAAGGGATTGCTGGAGCAGGAACACGCCCCAAACAGGATAAACACAGCCTGACAATCATTATTACCAAATAAACCACTGGATAACCCACATCAGCACAGTTACACCGCTGGTATACACACTTATCACATTGAAATTGCGATTCTATGTACGTATGGGGGTTTGTGGAGTGGATGAAAGGAGGCAGATTTGACCTAATTCCGATTTCCGCACTGAAGGAGATATTAGCGTTGAAGCTGCAGAACTTGGAGTGAGAGACTTTTCTACAATTGAGTGTTAATGTGTAGCGCAGTGGCTGTTGTTGATGGTAAGTTCTCTGAGTGTTAATATAAGTACTGTAATTAGGTAGGGGAGACTAGAGATAGAGACTGTAGAATGAGTCAGCTCTAATTTGGAGATTGGTGCCTTATTGTATATAGTTATCGGCAGTTTAGACTTTTATCTTGTTTACTACAGCTTGTTTTTCAAAAATATTACGTAACACACTTTAAACAGGGGTTAAAAGGGTTACCACCGGATATGAAATGCCCTGGATGGAGATTAGAATCTTCTTCCAAACTTTTCATAAAATATTCAGGTTGAGGGTCTGTATGATGAGCTTTATGGTTTGTGAACGGTGAGTGGTTGCTCAGATATTATCGTGAACTCTGTAGAGTGCAACCATGACCAGTTAGTGCTGGCTTAACTTTTTTTTACAGAGTTAATTCTTGCTTTAGAAGGTGGATGGGTTGACTGGATCCATCCAACACTATCTGAAATTCCTTATTTCCAAGGTCCATTCATTTCCCCTGCTTTTCTATCTCACCCCACCCCCACTTTCACAATTGATAATCAGCAAGTTTTATTACAGTAATAATATGTATATAAATAAATGGAAAAAAAACTTACCGGAGCCGAATTTTGATCTGTTGTCACAAAAAGAAGAGAGACAATAAATATTGGTCAATATATTGGAACCCAGCACAGAACAAATCTAGGTTTTGATATTGCACCTTGTCTAAGTCTAAACAGAGGTCATGATGTGGAGATGCCGGCGTTGGACTGGGGTGGACAAAAATGAGAAGTCGCACAACACCAGGTTATAGTCCAACAGATTTATTTAAAATTACAAGCTTTCGGAGCGGTCGCCCCTTCTTCAGGTAGGGTAGCTGTGAGAGAATCTCCCAGAATTCACAATATAAACACAGAAAAAATGTATTCAAATCTTTCCCTACATCAAAGACACACTAAGAGCACAGCCAAGACAATGAGATGTGTCCCAGGGGTTCCAACGTGTCAAAACACCTGCTGGCTGCATATCCTCTCCATTTGGGTTTAAAAAAAAAACCTGGAAAGACCGGCCATGATGTCGGGTTCATGTCACGATACAGAACGTGACTTGACATCACGGCCGGTCTTTCCAGCTTTTTTTTTTAAACCCAAATGGAGAGGATATGCAGCCAGCAGGTGTTTTGACACGTTGGAACCCCTGGGACACATCTCATTGTCTTGGCTGTGCTCTTAGTGTGTCTTTGATGTAGGGAAAGATTTGAATAAATTTTTTCTGTGTTTATATTGTGAATTCTGGGAGATTCTCTCACAGCTACCCTACCTGAAGAAGGGGCGACAGCTCCGAAAGCTTGTAATTTTAAATAAATCTGTTGGACTATAACCTGGTGTTGTGCGACTTCTCATTTAAGTCTAAACAGACATACCGCTAACAAAGCTTTGCGTTAATTTCTGGAGGAATATAATTGAAAAGCATAGAGGCTTTGTAAAAATTGTATAGAACCTTGCTTACACCAAATTTGGAGTACTGTGCACATTTTTGGTCTCCATTTTATAAAAAGGATAGGGAGGCACTGGGGAATGTAAAAAAAATAGATTTACAAGGGTGATACCAGAACTGAGAGGCGATAACTATATGGAAAGACACAACAGGCTCAGGATCCTTTCTCCAGAATAGAGAAAGCTGATGGGTGACCTGATACAGGTCTTTAAAATTATGCAAGAGCTTTGATAGGGTAGATGTAGAAAATATGTTCTCACTTGTGGGGGAGACCAAAATCCAGGGCCATAAATATAAGATAGTCACCAAAAAATCCAATGGGGAATTCAGGGGAGACATTTTTACCCAGAGAGGGGCGAGAATATGGAACTCCCTACCACATGGAGTAGTTGAGGCGAATAGCATAGATGCATTTAGGGGTAAGCTGGATGTGTACATGAGGAAGAAAGAATTGCAAGAATGTGCAGATAGAGTTAGATCAAGTAGGGTGGGATGTGGCTCGTGTGCAGCATAAACATCGGCATAGACCTGTTAGACCAAATGGCCTGTTTGTGTGCTGTACACTCCATGTAATATAATCGTTAATTCTTAAAACTTTAACAATATTTTCAGTTTCTGGGTTGTTTTACATATTGGGATTAAATTCAAATGCTATATATATATCATTGTGACAGAGGGACTGAAGGACACACAAATCTGTAAATATTGCTGTTCACCTGTTTTATAATGCATGGTCCTGTTGCTTGTTAGCTGCAATTTAAATGTCTATAGTTTTAAGGAGATACAGGAATCATCTACATTGACAGTAGACACAAATTTCTGTTTGTGTTTCAGCAAGTTAGCGCCCAACTGTGCTAAGCCGCAGGTAAGATCACAGTCAAGCGCAGTTATTGATGCGGTCAGTGTGTGAGTTCCTGTTCTCATCCTTGCTACCGTGGGAAAGTATTGAACCAGTGTTAACCACCTCAACCAAAGGAGGTGAAACATAGACGATGAGTCACCGCATTGGCTATGGTCAGATCTCCCTTTCGATCAGCAAGATGAGCAAATGCCTGGAGATGTGGGTAATATTAACTTGGGCTGATAGTCTGAAATGGGAAATAGCGAATTAGCCACCCATTATACACCACGCCCGATTTTCCTGTCAGTTGAGGCCAATGGACGGGAAAATCTAGCTGGGTGTATCATTGGCGGCCAATTCCATACCACCCATTTTACACTCTGGGCCAGAGTTGAAATACTTGTAGGCAATGCAGCTATTGGGCTGCCTTTTTTAGAGGAAATAGTTCGGGTACAGTCGAGATTCTTTCCCACTAGGGTGAAAGGTAGGGCAACTAAAGTCAGAGCTCCCTGGATGACGAAAGAGATAAGAGTTAGATGAAGCAGAAAAAGAGCGCGTATGACAGATGTTAGAATACATCTGAGAATCAGGCTAAATATAGAAAGTTCAGAGAAGTAAAAAAGAAAATAAGAGGGGCAAAGAGAGGGTATGAGAATAAAATGGCACTAACATAAAAGGTAATCCAAAAGTCTTCTATAGGCATATAAATAGTAAACGGGCAGTAAGAGGAGGGGTGAGGCCGATTAGGGACCAAAAAGGAGACCTATGCATGGAGGCAGATGGTATGGCTGAGGTACTAAATGAGTACATTCCATCTGTCTTCACCAAGGAAGAAGACGCTGCCATAGACATAGTGAAGGAGGAGGTAGAGGAGATACTGGATGGGATAAAAATTGATAAAGACGAGGTACTAGAAAGGCTGGCTGTACTTAAAGTAGGTAAGTCACCAGGACCGGATGGGATGCATCCTAGGACGCTGAGTGAAGTGAAGGAAGAAATCGTGGAGGTACTGGCCATAATCTTCCAATCCTCCTTAGAAACGGGGGTGGTGCCAGAGGAACTGGAGAACTGCAATGTTACACCATTGTTCAAAAAAGTGTGTAAAGATAAACCCAGCAACTACAGGCCAGTCAGTTTATCCTCAGTAGTGGGGATGCTTTTAGAAACAATAATCAGGGACAAAATTAACAGTGACTTGGACAAGTGTGGATTAATTAAGGAAAGCCAGCACAGATTTGTTAAAGGCAAATCATGTTTAACCAACTTGATCGAATTTTTTGATGAGGTAACAGAGTGTTGATGAGGGCAATGCGGTTGACGTTCACTGATTTTCTTGATATATATTAATGACTTGGACGTGGGTGTACAGGGCACAATTTCAAAATTTGCAGATGACACAAAACTTGGAAGTACAGTGAACAGTGAGAAGGATAGTGATAGACTTCAAGAGGATATAGACAGGATGGGGGGACACGTGGCAGATGAAATTTAACGCAGAAAAGTGCGAAGTGATACATTTTGGTAGAAAGAATGAGGCGAGGAAATATAAACTATAGGGTACAATCCTAAAGGGGTTGCATGAACAGGGAGACCTGGGGGTATATGTGCACAAATCATTGAAGGTGGCAGGGCAGGTTGAGAAAGCAGTTAATAAACCTTACGGGATCCTGGGCTTCATGAATAGAGGTATAGAGTACAAAAGCGTGGAAATTATGATGAACCTTTATAAAACACTGGTTCGGCCCCAACTGGAGTATTGTGTCCAATTCTGGGCACCGCACTTTAGGAAGGATGTGAAGGCCTTAGAGAAGGTGCAGAAAAGATTTACAAGAATGGTTCCAGGGATGAGGGACTTCAGTTACGTGGATAGGCTGGAGAAGCTGGGGTTGTTCTCCTTGGAGCAGAGAAGATTGAGAGGAGATTTGATAGAGGTGTTCAAAATCATGAGGGGTCTGGACAGAGTAGATAGAGAGAAACTGTTCCCATTGGTGGAAGGGTCGAGAACCAGAGGACACAGATTTAAGGTGATTGGCAGAAGAACCAAAGGTGACATGAGGAAAACTGTTTTACACAGCGAGTGGTTAGGTGCTGGAATGCACTGCCTGAAAGGGTGGTGGAGGCAGATTCAATCGTGGCTTTCAAAAGGGAGTTGGATAAATACCTGAAAGATAAAAATTTGAAGGGCTACGGGGAAAGGGCGGAGGAGTGGGACTAGCTGAAGTGCTCTTGCAAAGAGCCGGCACGGGCTCGACGGGCCGAATAGCCTCCTTCCGTGCTGTAACCATTCTATGATTGTATTTATATGTTACTTTTTGCAATATTTACCTGCTGGTTTGTATTTTTTCTTGATCAGTAAACCTATGAGAATCACGGCAAGAACAACCACCGCCACTCCGACTACCGCACCTGCGATGACTGTTATGTTACTCTTTGAATTCTGGGATGGATCTGCGAAAACAGTATCAGTGAGAAAAATGCACAAAGTCCAACTAATTATCCATATATAATATTGCATGTGTATAATATGTGTACACGCGCACTTTAATATTAAATAATACTTTAATAAGTGCATTTCATGTCTTAGTTTTAGCACTTTTGTCACGGTTTTTGGTCCTGATTTTCATGTCAACATTGAACATTGAAGATGTCTGTGTGACCAGTGATAATGAGAATTCCCTGCGGTAGATGTTAGTCTTGACCGTTTTTGGGTCCAGACTTGGCCCTGCCCGAGAGGCTCGTGACCAAACAGAGCGGCTTGAGGTCAGCCTGAAATTGGGCCTCCATCACGTAATTATTCCAGGCGTGCTGGAGTTAATTTTCAGTGTGGGCGATGGTGTAAAACGGGCGATATTGAATGATTTTCTTTACCATTGAAAGAAAAGTTTCACCTGATGTTCCTGTAGGCGCATTCTCTGTAGTGAGAGAGGTTGGTGAAGTTCCTACAAAAGATAGGAAAACATGAGTAAACCAATTTGAACAAAATAGACACCAGGGCTCAAAATTGACACAAAACTGAACAAAACTCTCTATATGTGATGAAACCCAAATGATTGACTCATGTCCTTCAGGGAGGGTCCCGGCCTACATGTGACTGCAGTCCCAGACTATGTGGTTGAATCTTACTGCCCTTGGGGCAACTAGGAATGGGAATGAACACGGTCTTACCAGCGTCATCTGCATCTCAAGAACAAACTGAAACAAATACACAAACATTGGTTTCTGGAGATAGGGATTGGAATCTTTGGATCTGGAGCTTTTTTAAGCAAAATTCTAAGGTGTCCAATAGAGTTTAGAAGGTGCTCAGGCTATACTATCTCAGAGAACACTTCAACACAAAACAGCGCATGTTACATTACAGACCCGAAAATCATTAATTGATATTACACTGTCAAATAATTAAACTGAGATGTTGACCAATTGAAATCGAACAAGAGAATGACCATCGCCTCCCCATGGCCTTCAACTCACCACCATTTCCCAGCCGCCTGATAGCATCCTGGGAGTCATCACTGACCAGAAGCTTAAACAGACCACTGTCGATCCAGGAGGAGGGCAGAGGCTGGGTACAGTGCGGTACTTTGGATCACCTCCTGACTCCTCAAACCTGTTTCTCCCTCCTCATTGCTCAAGTGCGGAGTGCAATGGAATACTCACCAGGTGGCCAGATGTGTGCAGCCACAACACCACTCGGGCAGCTCAGCACCACCCAGGACAGAGCCGGCTGCCAACTCCACTATTCTAACAGTGGAACTGGGGAGATATTGATATCAATCATCACGGGCAAATGAAGGTATTGTTTGAGATGCGGACTAACCTGATATCTCCAAACGACGGCTATAAGAACAAGACTCTCCATTCGTCAATTTTATAGTATATGTGTAGCGTCCCACATCGGGGAGTTTAAAATTGCTGATGTTTAAACTTCTGAAATCGAACTTGTGCCGCTTTCCTTTATGAATCAGCTCGCTGTTCAGTTTCCATTGGATTTCAATCCCTTTCCCAGTTACTCGGGTATTTTCAATGCTCCAATCTATACTGTTGAAATAGGACAGCCCGGGCATCTCACAGGTCAGGTACACGGAGCTTCCATGAGGAATCGGGCCTGAAGGGGTCACAGACACTGTGGAAAGAAGATAACTGGTTGAACTGATAAAAGCCACCCTAGATTAAATCGTGGCACCACCTTAAATTCATGCTCGAACCTCATTAAAATGATTCATGTGCAGCCAGTGCATCTCCCGCTGTTCCGTGGCATTACTTCTGTTTTGTGATGGGGTGGAAAATCGGATGTCACTGATGCCCCTTAAAGGCAGTGAGAAACTCTTACTGGGAAGATGCACTGTGGCTAAAGGCAGCGGGAAACGATGTCAAAGAGATAACATTCATGCAAAAGATCCAGTCAGGGCACCAAGTTTCTCCAATATAACGTTAGAAACATAGAAGATAGGAGCAGGAGTAGGCCATTTGGCCCCTCGAGCCTGCTCCGCCATTCAATGCGATCATGGCTGATCATCCAAATTCAGTACCCTGTCCCTGCTTTCTCCCCATATCCCTTGATCCCCTTAGCCTTAAGAAATATATCTAACTCCTTCTTGAATATATTTAATGAATTGGACTCAACTGTCTTCTGCAGTAGAGAATTCCACAGGTTCACCACTCTCTGGGTGAAGAAATTCCTCCTCATCTCAGTCCTAAATGGCTTACCCCTTATCTTTAGACTGTGACCCCTGGTTCTGGACTCCCCCGCCATCAGGGGCACTGATGCAGGTGGTGAACAGGAGGAGGGACATCCTGTCCACCTCAGGGGTAGAAGAACGTCCAGGCAGCAGCTCCACCGCCAGTGAGGAGAGGTCACTGAAGAGGTGAATACCCGGAACGTATTTTCCAGGACGTGTCTGGAATGTTGAAAGAAGTTCAATGACCTCACCAGAGTTGTCAAGGTAACAATACTGATCTCTTTCTCTGCTCACACCTCCATCACTCAGAATACTCACAATAACCCCTCACGCGCTACCCCTCACACTACTACAATCACTACACCAAACTCCACTCCAGCCTTCTTCTCCCACTCACAGAGTCAACTTTATTGCAATCCTCACTTCCCTACACTTCACATCTTACACACTGCATACCAACGATTCTACCAAGATATGCTCATTCTCTAGACACCTCGCAGGACTGTCACTAACACACTCCCTTCATTTTTGGAGGAGTATTTCCTGCACAACCTGTTCCAGGAGGCTGCCATTGGAGAGCATGACCCCGCTCCATACTTTTTTGCCTGGGGAAGTAACCATGTTGGCCATCACGGGCAGGTGGGGGAGAGTCGTGGTTGTGGCGACAGGTAACACTGGAGGAAACGATGAGCAGAGTATTTTCCACATCTTATGCCCCTTTTCCCTTCTTACTTTTATCTCGCCCTACACATGCTGCATAACAAACTGTAGCAGTTTTCACCAGACATTTCTTCCTCTACTTTGCCTTCACAGTAAATGTTAACTCTTGTGCTTCCCTTTCATTTTAGCTTTAGGAAAATTGGAGATACCTCTGTCACTTCAGGAAGAGGAGGGCAGCCATGAAGAAGCACCATCACTTGATCTGACCCTAGAAAGCAGCAGCTCAGATACTGACACTATGCATACTTTAGAACAGGGCTAGAGGAGGGGTCTTCACATGGTGAATCACCGGGCACAAGTGCGCAGAGGCGAGGGCAGGAAGATAGGATGTCAGAGGTGCCAGCTCGCTAGAAGGCGAGATCAAAGACTGGCTCTTCTGTAGAGGTCTGAAATGCTCAATTCGAGGGGCCAGGCTCCAAGGAAGGCTGATGGGAATGTTACAGGACATGCTGGCTGCAATGGTTTGGCTACATTTGGAGTGTGGTATGCAATTTTAGGTGCCCCATTAGAGAAAGGGCCTAAAAGCCTCAAAGAGTAGACCACCTAGATTCACCAAGGAAAGTGAAAACTGTGAGGAGAGAAAAAGAAATATATTGAGATACTGGGGTTCACTTTTAATGCAGCAGGGAAAGCAAATATGAGATTGAATAGTCTTTTTAATTATGACGAGCTTTATTTGGGTAAATGGGGTAAGACCACTTGTTCTGGTTGGAGAATTAATGGCCAGGGGTCATAGGTCTAAAATTGTAATCATCAGAATGTGGTGAGAGGGTACGAGAACTATCTTCAGACAGAGAGTTGTTGGAGCAGCGAATGCTTTTCCATGGAGTGGTTGAGGCAGACATTATTGTTAAGGGAAAAGTGGATAACTATTGAAAGCCAGGGAAGATACAGATCTACAGAAAGAGAGCTGGGCAGTGGGATTAGTGTTGGATTGCAGTGGCAAAGAGCTGGCAGAAACAGAATTGGCCCAAATGGCCTCCCCGTGTGCTGTGAAGGATTCCGTTTCTTCAGCACATGGATCTGTCCCACCTAGCTTTGTATCATCAGCAAACTTGGATACATTACACTTGGTCCCTTCATCTAGGTCATTAATATAGATTGCAAATAGCTGAGGCCCCAACACTGATCCTTGCGGCACCCCACTAGTTACAGCCTGCCAACCTGAAAAAGATCCGTTTATCCCTACTCTCTGTTTTCTGTCCGTTAACCAATCCTTTATCCATGCTACTATATTACCCCCAACCCCATGAGCCCTAATCTTGTGTAATAACCTTTTATGTGGCACCTTATCGAATGCCTTTTGGAAATCCAAATATACTACATCCACTGGTTCCCCTTTACCTATCCTGCTAGTTACATCCTCAAAAAACTCGAATAAATTTGTCAAATGCAATTTCCCTTTCAAAAAACCATGTTGACTCTTCCTAAGCATGTTATGATTTTCTAAGTGACTGAATACCACTTCCTTAACAATGGATTCCAGCATTTTCCCGACGACTGATGTCAGACTAACTGGCCTGCAGTTCCCTGTTTTTTCTCTCCCTCCTTTCTTGAATAGCAATGTTACATTTGCGACCTTACAATCTGCTGGGACCATTCCAGAATCTAGGGAATTTTGGAAGATCAAAACCAATGCATCCACTATCTCTTCAGCCACCTCTTTTAGAACCCTAGGATGTAGGCCGTCAGGTCCAGGGGATTTGTCGGCTTTTAGTCCCATTAGTTTCTCTAGTACTTTTTCTCTACTTATATTAATTAAGTTAAGTTCCTCACCCTCATTAGACCCTTGGTTCCCCACCATTTTTGGTATGCTTTTTGTGTCTTCTACTGTGAAGAGATACACAAAATATTTGTTTAACATTTCTGTCATTTCCTTATTCCCCATAATAATTTCTCCTGTCTCAGCCTCTAAGGGACCAACGTTTACTTTTGCTACTCTTTTCCTTTTTACATACTTGTAGAAACTCTTACAATCTGCTTTCATATTTCTTGCTAGTTTTCTCTCATTCTATTTTTTCCCTTTATATCAATATTTTTGGTCAACCTTTGCTGGTTTCTGAAACTCTCCCAATCCTCAGGTTTATTATTATTCTTTGCTACATTATAAGCTTCTTCTTTCAATCTAATGCTATCCTTAGCTTCTTTAGTTAGCCACGGTTGGATCACTTTTCCCGTGGAGTTTTTGTTTCTCAATGGAATGTATTTTTGTTGAGAATTATGAAATATTTCCTTAAATGCTAGCCACTGCTTATCTACCGCCATACATTTTAATCTATTTTTCCAATCTACCTTAGCCAACTCGCCCCTCATACCTATATAATTGGCTTTACTTAAGTTTAAGACTCTAGTTTCGGACTTAGGTAAGTCACTCTCAAAATTAACGTGAAATTCTATCATATTATGTTCACTCTGCCCCAGAGGATCCTTTACTATGAGATTGCTAATTAACCCTGTCTCATTACTCAATACAAGATCTAAAATAACTTGTTCCCTGGTTGGTTCCATGACATATTATTCTAGGAAATTGTCCCGAATGCATTCCATGAACTCATCCTCCAGACTACCTTTGCCAATTTGATTTGTCCAGTCTATATGAAGATTAAAGTCCCCCAAGATTATTGCATTACCTTTGTTGCAAGCTCCGACTATTTCTTGATTAATATTCTGTCCAATGGTATAGCTACTGTTAGGCCTATATACTACTCCTACCAGTGTTTTCTGCCCCTTGTTATTCCTTATCTCCACCCATACTGATTCTACTTCATGATCTTCCGAGCCGAGATCCTTTCTCACTGCTGTCCTTATGTCATTCTTTATCAGGGCTACTCCCCCTCCTTTTCCATTCTGCCTGTCTTTTCAAAACGTCAAGTACCCTGGAACATTTAGTTCCCAACCTTGGCCACCTTGCAACCATGTCTCTGTAATGGCTATTAGATCAAACCCATTTATCTCTATTTGTGCCACTAGTTCGTCTATCTTGTTAAGTATACTTCGTGCATTCAGATAAAGAGCCTTTAATTTTTTTTACCATTATTCCCTGCTTTGACCTTATTCTCCGCTGCACTGCTACCATTAAACTCTGTCCCTTCCTGTCACACTCTGCTTATTTTTACCCAAATCGCTGCACTGCTCTATTGCCTTGACCTTTCTCTTTAGATTTCTAAATTTCCCCTCACCTGACCCCCTCCCCTTTTTTTAGTTTAAAGCCCGAAGGAGGCCTCAAATTAGCAAATTCAAAGAGCCCAACGCCTGTTTCAGGCATGGGCAAAGGACACCTCGAGTCTGTTCTTACCCAATATCTCAGGCAGCTAAATTCCAGTCGCAAATGTATCAACGCTTCCTGCCCGCCATATTGGGACCTTACTAGTCTGAGCCTGTGGGCTGGAAATTCATCTTAAACGACAACGTAGAACGTGTGGTAATGTATTGTCCGCCTGTTATACTCGCCGCCCGATATTCAGTTCCACTGAAGTCAATTTCTACCCCAATGAGATTTGAGCAGAAGTGCTGAGGGACAGATCCGGAAATGGATCTGATCTTTACCAGTTGCGACTTTACTGCGGGATTTCCCATAGTTTTCACAATAAAGATAAATAAATTGCTGAGAATTTACATTTACTGAACAAAAAAGTGTTTTAGAGGCATACAATAACCTGCCCAGCAAGAAAGCAACACTGCTTTAATGCTACGTTTTTCCACATAACAAATTGTCAAAATGTTGGCATTTAAAGACACGGAATTTAACGGAACATTGGCGCATATACGAAAAATGGTGAAACAGTTTGTGTCAGAGACTATCATACACATATAACTGCACCATAAACTGATTTCAGTAACTCACCATTAATTACTATGAGGCGGATTTCCATTATCTCGATGCCATTTTGTCCAGAATACAGCAAACAGTCGTAATTTCCGGCATCTTCCATTGTCGCTGTGAACAAAAGAGAATAATTCCCTGTCTTGAAACCCTCAGTCTCAGCCAGTGTTATATGCGGGAACTGCGGGGAGCTGCACTGCGGGTTTTTGTTGTCAATTCTACAAAGTTCCATCCACTTGTTTCCTGAGGCAGGTTGAAATATCCACTGAATGAAAAGAATTTGAGTCGGAGACCGGGAGAAACAAGGCAGCAAAACCGGACTGGACCCGTTCGAAAGAACCAGTTCCGGAATATCTCCATCCCCCGCGGTACCTGCACAGGGAGCAAAGTGTGATATTAAACCGGACTGTGTGATGTTGGATAAATATTCACCTTTACCCACAAACTCTGGTCCCTGGGCACCAACACCATTCCTGTCCCTGGCCACTGTCTGAGTCTGAAGCAGACTTTTCGCAACCTTGGCGTCCTATTGGACCCTGAGCTGAGTTTCCCGCCCCATATTCTCACCATCATCCACCTCCGTAACATTACTCGACTCCGCCCTGCCTCACCTCATCTGCTGCTGAAACCATCACCCAGGCCTTTGTTACCTCCAAACCCATTTATTCCAATGCTCCCCTGGCAGTCTCTAACTCTCAGAAAACTTAATATGGAAAAGTAGAGGCGCTCAGCTCATCGATGTGACATTACTCTGTCCAATAATTAAACGGAGTCTTTAGACCGATAAAAAAACCAAGGAGAAAGAGGTCAATGTTCAGTAAAAATAGTGGACGGATTAACGGCAAACAAACAGGTAAACGTGACGGTGTTAAACTTGACGCAATAATTTTGTGCTTTCAAATTTCCCGCTGCTTTCCCAGCCCCGGCCCTGCCTTCCAGAGGGGCCTTTGTTTTGTTGCTCTCACATATTTGGAGCAATGCGCCGCCCCACCGGTGAATTGCTGCCCTTTTGATGGAAGGATCCAAATTCCCGGGCAAATTTTGACCTGTTTGCACCGCCCCCCCCGCCACCAACCCTCCTCCCCACACTCGCATCGAGCGGATCCCAGTGTCTCCTCATCCGGTTTATTTCTTTAGTCGTTGCTCATTCAACCATCTGTTACACTCTGTGCTTCACTGTGAGCCTTTCAGCTGCAGAGAGCTGTGTCCTGTGTGGTCAGAGGAGGCGGAACTAAGGGGCTGACAGTAGCTTGGTGTCAGCTCCCCTCCCCCAGCCCTCTATGTTACCCCGATGCTATCTTACAATTAATGTTGATGTGTTATCACATAATGCGATTCCACTCGCATGAGAATAGCGGGTCTGGGCTCGAACCAGGAAGCAGGACTATTGGCTCAAAATGTTACATAGAATTACATAGAATGTACAGCAGAGAAACAGGCCATTCAGCCCAACCAGACCATGCGGGCGGTTATGCTTCACTTGAGCCTTCTCCCGTCCTTCCTCATCTAAGTGTATCAGCATAACCCTCTATTCCCTTCTCCCTCATATTCTTATCTAGCCTCCCCTTAAATGCATCTAGACTCAATCACTCCCTGTGGTAGCGAGTTCCACATGCTCACCACTCTCTGGGAAATGAAGTTACTTCCTTAAATCCATCTCGACACCATTTTTTCCTTTTTTCAGTAAATATTGCAGAGCCTCCCGGACTCAGATCGCTTTGCACAATGTGCGGCCTTGTCCAACGTGAACTGAAACATTTCAGATCATTCTATCTATGTCAATATTTAAATTATAAATTGCCCCCACATTTCACTGAACGGAGCCCGGAACTACAGCGACCCGATACAGTGATTGCACACTGAAGACAGCAGTATCACGGGAGCTCTGAAACTGTGTCTTAACATAAGAACATAAGAAATAGGAGCAGGAGTAGGCCATTTGGCCCCTCGAGCCTGCTCCGCAATTTAATGAGATCATGGCTGATGTGATCTTGGGTTCAGCTCCACTTCCCTGCCCGCTCCCAATAATCCCTCACTCCCTTATTGTTCAAAAATCTGTCTATCTCCACCTTAAATATATTCAATGACCCAGCCTCCACAGCTCTCTGGGGCAGAGAATTGTACAGATTTACAACCCTCTGAGAGAAGAAATACCTCCTCATCTCAGTTTTATATTCTGATACTATGCCCCCTAGTTCTAGATTCCCCCACGAGGGGAAACATCTTCTCTGCATCGACCTTGTCGAGCCCCCTCAGTATCTTATATGTTTCAATAAGATCACCTCTCATTCTTCTTAACTCCAATGAGTATAGGCCCAACCTGCTCAACCTAACTGGTCTATAGTTTCCCGATTTCTGTCTCCCACCCTTCTTAAATAGGGACATTACATTTGCGGTTTTCCCATCCGCTGGGATCTCTCCAGAATCCAGGGAATTTTGGTAGATTGCAACCAATGCATCTACTTTCTCTGCAGCCACTTCTTTTAAGACCCTAGGATGTAAGCCGTCAGGTCCAGGGGACTTGTCCACCTTTCGTCCTATTATTTTACCGAGTACTTTTTCTTTAATGATAGTGATTGTTTTAAGTTCCCCCTCCCTATAGCCCCTTGATTATGTGTTATTGGGATGGTTTTAGTGTCTTCTACCGTGAAGACTGATACAAAATATTTGTTCAAAGTCTCTGCCATTTCCCTGTTCCCCATTATTAATTCTCCAGTCTCATCCTCTAAGGGACCAATGTTTACTTTAGCTACTCTCTTCCTTTTTATATACCTGTAGAAGCTCTTGCTATCTTTTTTTATATTTCTTGCTAGTTTACTCTCATAATCCATCTTCTCTCTCTTTATTACTTTTTTAGTCGTCCTTTGCTGTTTTTTTAAAAATGTCCCAATCCTCTGGCCTTCCAATAATCTCGGCAACATTGTATGCCTTTGTTTTCAATTTGATACCATCCTTTACTTCCTTAGTTAGCCACGGGTGGGTCTCCCTTCTCTTAAAGTCTTTCCTTCTCACTGAAATATATTTTTGTTGAGAGTTATGAAATATCTCCTTAAATGTCTACCATTGCTTATCAACCGTCTTGCACTTTAATCTATTTTCCCAGTCCACCTTAGCCAACTTTTCCTTCATACCTTTGTAATTGCCTTTATTTAAGATCAGGACACTGGTTTGAGACCCAACTTTCTCACCCTCCAATTGAATTTGAAATTCAGCCATGCTATGATCACTCGTTCCTAAAGGATCCTTTATTCTGAGATAATTTATTAATCCTGTCTCATTACACAGTACCAGATCTAACATTGGCTGCTCCCTGGTTGGTTCCACAACGTATTGTTCTAGGAACCGGCTCTGGTACACTCTCTGAACTCTTCCTGGAGGCTGCCTTGGCCAATTTGATTTGTCCAATCAATAGGAAGATTACAATCGCCCATGATTGTTGCTGTACCTTTCTTACAAGCCTCCATTATTTCTTGATTTATACTCTGTCCAACAGTGTAGCTGCTGTTAGGGGGCCTATAGACTACACCCACCAGTGACTTATTTCCCTTATTATTTCTTATCTCCACCCAAACTGATTCTACATCTTGCTCTTCTGAGCCAATATCATTTCTCACTACTGCACTGATCTCATCCTTTATTAACAGAGCTACCCACCTCCTTTTCCTTTCTGTCTATCCTTCCGAAATGTCAAATACCCCTGAATATTCAATTCCCAGCCTTGGTCACCTTGCAACCACGTCTCTGTAATGGCAATCAGATCATACCCATTTATATCTATTTGTGCCGTCAACTCATCTATCTTGTTATGAATGCTGTGCATTCAGATAAAGAGCTTTTAATTTTGTCTTTTTACTATTTTTCTGTGCTTTGACCCCACTTTCTGATGCACTCTTATTTTTATACGTTCTGTCCCTTCCTGTCACACTCTGGCGACCATTACCCCCATCAATACCCTGCTCTATTGCCTTCTCCTTTCTCTTTGAATTTTTAAATTCCAGCTCACCTGATCCCTCCCCCCCAATATTTAGTTTAAAGCCCTCTCTACAGTCTTGTCTTTTGTCGAATACTGTTGCTCATTCTCGTGTTTCAACAGCAGACGATCACCCAGCGGAAGTTAGTGAATCTAACATGTGGATTGATGGCCATTTCAGGGCATAATTTATAGTAGTTTGCATTGCTGATCCATTATTAACGATGGTGTTGTGTTAATAAACTTAGCGATTAAGGGAAATGGCGGTGTCATGAAATGTTTGTGCCTCGCGCTGTTTCAAAGGCCGCTTCTACACTGATCCTCAGTCTTATCAAGCAAGTGATAGCCAGTTATTGTTAGGTTCAAAATAACTTCGAGATGAATTTGATAATCCTTGCTACGCGTTCGCCAGTACCGAACGGAATATAAGCACGGCCCACTTTGAAATGCAGCTACCGTTTTGAGACCTCGACACGGAAGCATTAGATCGATGGGCTCAGATATATCCACACAAGCAACAGTGCTAGAGACTATGATTGTCAATACTCAACTGAAAATAAAATTGAATTTGATTTTAAATCATACCTGGATTTAGAACGGCGAGTAGAAGGGAGACCTCGAGAATGGAACACTTCATCCTTGCTGCTGTTGAGTTTAAACTAAACGCAGAGAAATGACCGAGCGTGTCAGTTAGCAAAGCAAGAGGAAGTTCTGGTTTCCTTTTGTTAAAAATATATATCAGGCTCGGTCACGTGATTATTGGTTAGCATTTCCTCAGTCACTAACCGCAATCCAGTTGATTCAACATCAAGACTTGGCTTCGCCATCATAGGGGTAGACAACATTCACGGTGCTTAATTCCTAGATTATCACCGTCTCGAACAAGAATAAGCCCAAAGACCATCCCTGGCCCTCAACAGCACCAACATTGTCGAATGACCCAACAACATCTTGAAAGACAAAATTGCGGCGAAGCTTAACTGTATCAAGCGTAACAACACAGTGACTAAAGAGCAGGGCAGACAGAGGCTGGGTACTCTGCGAGGATTGACTCACCACTTTTCCCCTCAATGTGTCTCCACCATCTACAAAGCACTGTTTAGGAGCATGATGTATACTTCCCACTCACTTGAATAGGTGCAGCCACGAAAATGTTCAAATCAATGAAGCACCAAAAGGTTTTTTTGGTCTGCGCCCGTGCCACTGGACTCAATATCCACTGCCCCTACCACAGGCACACTGCACCTTGAAAGGGGAAAGGTACAGAATAAAGTTAGTGTAGAGTAGTGTTGCATGAAGGGGGCTTGGTTCCATACAGACAATGGTCAAGGAGAGCAGGGAGCAACATTACCAGACATAATGACAGGACTAACCACAGGCAAACGCTGCAAGAAACTAAAAATGTTCTGGTCAACAGACGTGGCGAAAGAGCTGATGTTGCAAGATAGCGTAGCTGTGCAGCTCCTATTTCTTATGTTCTTATGAGTTCTGCTGCACAGGATTCAGATGATGACCTCGATAGGGCAGCCTTCGGAAGAAGGGTGATGGGCATGCACACAGAAATGCTTGGTGCAATGGCAAGCCTGCCAGAGAGCCTCTTTTCAGTGTCAAGGATCATGGAGGAGTCCGGCTCCAATATTGCATGTGGATTCGCACGGAACTTGGAGCTGATGTTTTCCTTGATGGAAATGATGGGCAACTCCATTTGAGAACTTGTGGACCCAACCATGATGCTGAGTGTGATGGGCGATCTCGCAGTTTCCATTGCAGCACAGGTGAAAGTGACCCAGCCTCTCAGTGCTGCAGTGGAAGCCCAGGCTGCTCTCCTGCAGTCTCAGTTTGCTGCCACGCTAGCTCAGACTAGTCCCATCTTAGCTGGGTTTACGAGTGTGGAAAGGGGCTTGCAGGGTGTCACAGCAGTCCAAAAATCTGTGCTCCAACAGATGGCTAGGAATGTTGATGAGCCACCCCGGGGGAGTGGCAGTGGATCCATGGAGTAAAAACCTGCTGTCCTCTCTCAGGATGACAGCATTCATACTCCCACCACTGCCACTCTGCCAGTGCCCCTGCAGCTGCCTGTCATCCAGCCAGCTCAGACTGCTGACGCCCATGCCAAGGTGGTGCAGTCTACAGCCGGGCCTTCTAGGGCAAAAGCTGATCGAGGTCGTCCTGCAAGGCCATCTGTCGTCTCCCCCACTGAAAGTCAGCAGCCTTCCACCAGCCATGCTGCAGCCACTGGGGGAGCACTCCGTGGGAGCACAAGAGTAGGAAAAGACAGACGAAAGACGGCCACTAAGGGATTGCACAAGAGTGATTAGTTGACTTTGTTCTTTTGATTTGAAGCCCACTATCCTGGCAAAGCCACATGCGCGGTCCTCCGACTTCTCTCTGTTCTGAGAGAAGTCAATGATGTCCCTTCTAGTGGAGTAGAGCCTCTGTGATCTCCCGGATGCAGCGATGGACAGCAAACCAGGAGATGTTAGCTATGTCTCCTACTCCAGGCAGGACGGCTCCGGTGGCGAAAGATTTGAGCCTCACGGTGACCTTCAGGGCCACTGGGAGAGCTCTCGTCATCCTGCTCTGAGGCTGGACGTTTGGTTACAGGAGGCGGCAGAGTTCTGTGAACACGTCATTGGTGAAGAGGAGCCGCCCAATACACTGCTCCTGGCTTAAGTGCAGTTGCCTGGATGAGTGCAGCTCCAACAACACTCAAGAAGCTCGACACCATCCAGGACAAAGCAGTCCGCTTGATTGGCACCCCATCCACCACCTTAAACATTCACTCCCTCCACCACTGGCGCACCGTGGCTGCAGTGTGTACCATCTACAAGATGCACTGCAGCAACTCGCCAAGGCTTCTTCGGCAGCACCTCCCAAACCCGCGACCTCTTCCAGCTAGAAGGACAAGGGCAGCAGGCGCATGGGAACACCACCACTTCCAAGTTCCCCTCCAAGTCACACACCATCCTGACTTTGAAATATATCGCCGATCCTTCATCGTCGCTGGGTCCAAATCCTGGAACTCCCTCCCTAACAGCACTGTGGGAGTACCATCACCACAGGGACTGCAGTGGTTCAAGAAGGCGGCTCACCACCACCTTCTCAAGGGCAACTAGGGATGGGCAATAAATGCTGGCATTGCCAGCGACGCCCTGATCCCATAAACGAATAAAAAAGGTAGAAGTGCTCTTGGAAGACTTTAGGTGGGTAAGGTCTCCTGCTGAGAGCCCTCCTGTCCCTCCTCCACCTCCCTCTGCGAGCATCTTGTCCTCTTCTTCACTGCCTCCGCTCCGAGGGCGACAGCAATTAGAGACCGCATGACTGGGAGCAAGTGGTGTGAGCAGAAGCCTTTAAATGAAGCAAGGCGTTCTCCACTTGCAGCAACACTCCCTGCCACCTCAACAACTTTAAATAAATGTAGAAAGCTCCAAACAGTTGCAGAAACTAAGCCAGAGCCAGGACAAATCAAAAAGCAAGTCAGCTGAAAGTTGGTGATGATCCTTTAAATAGCGCTGCTGGGGCTCCTTCCTGCTGCTGAACGCACGGTCAGCTGGTCGTGATGAGGAGAGGACACAAAATGGAGCGGCAACGTCAAAAATGGCAGATATTGCGTCAAATCAGCGTTGCACACTCACTGACATCGCGATCGGCCTCATCTAAATATCTGGAGCGAGCGCAGGCAACGGCAGCACGACCGACCTTCCCAAAATCGCAGTAATTTTTTCAGCATAAACCGGCCTTAACGGATGAGGCATGTTTGCTTTCTCACTTCCTGATGGTGGTGAGTCATGTTCGGGTAGTTCCGTGGCTGCTGCCAGCCCTACAATAAACACACCCACTAATCCATTCTTCATTTGTGAACATTTCCATGTGTTGACAGGCTAGTTGAACACAAGAGGCATCACAGCAAAGACTAATTCTGTCTTCACTCGCTGTCTACTTACCAGAAGGACTCACTGATTAGCAACCAGGAATGGGAACCTTGGATAATTTATAGAAAATAATTTCCAATAAGTCCTGAACTTTTATTTTATAAAATAAGGAACTTGATAACGACAGGAGTCACTTACCGCCCATGAATACCCACTGACAGCAGCTGCTTCTTCATTTGATACTACTCCTTCATAGGGTCCAAAGTGAACGCCTTTGGGAATAACCTGCCCTTCATTCCATACACCAAGACCAGCTTTTCGAATTTTTGAAGTCGCTATGCTGAGACCCTCCGGAAGGGTTAAACGTGCTCTGTCTGGCTGACTGAATTCCACCACCGTGTCCTTTATGAACACTGGAGGACCATGCACAGGGCATTCTTCAATAAAAAATGTCTCGCAGTCTTCACAAACTAACACATAAAATACAAATTAAAGATGGATCAGGATCTCAGTTCATTATTCAGTGATCATTGAGGTGATGGGGCTAGTACTGAGAAAGGATAGATTACCTATCGTAGATTTGATCTTCCTCATTGTTTGATTGCAATTCAGTCTGCACACACAAGTATGATATTTCCGTGATCTATCAGCTGGGGAAAACACTTGGGGCATCTTCCCTCTACGAAAATTACAACCAGTGCCAGTCAGATCTTCCCCCACTCTGTTGTATACAAGGGCTTGTTCTGGGCGACATGTTTGGTTCTTTACTCCAAGAAGGCAGTACTGACCACAATTAACAACAGCATTGCAAAAACTGTCAACAGTATCTCCAAGCTGTGCCGCACCAGATAAGATTAGGAGTGGGCAGGAAGGGAATTTTGCACAAGGAGGCTGAATTACTTCCTATAGCTTCCTCATTCTTTGAATGAATTTCAACCTGCATATCCAGTTTGAAAAGTCCCTCTAAAGCATCAGGCAAATCACGCTAGGGGACAGTGCCACTTCTCAAATTTGCCCTTTCAGTTATGCCATCATCTTCTCCCCACACCCCTTCTCAAACCATGTTGACTCCCAACTTAATTCTGGCTGCATCGTCAATTCTTTGGAGATGGTCATTGCTTGCCATTCATAAGTTTGAATGTCAGCTGCCGCTTGTCAGCCCAAGCCTGGATGTTGTCCAGGTCCTGCTGTAGGCTGGCATAGGATGCTTCAATATCTTAGACAAGGGGCTGCTATTCCCTGTAATCAGGGGCCATTAGTTTACGAGTTACTGAAAGTCATATTCTATTTTATTACAAGATTCCAGAATTATTATCAATAGTTTGGGGGATCATATTTGTGATTGTTTTCCCTCAATGATAAAGAACAATCGGTGCCTGTTTGTGGGCAAACACAGGCCTGCTCTCCTGTCCCACCACTCTGACATGCTGTATTGCTCCAACAATCCCCTGGCCTACCAAGGCCCCTGTGTCATCGAGCCAAAATACCCAATAAATTATTCCTGCCCTGAGGAAATGGATAGGTTACTTTGCACATACACAGGTAATCATCGTCACAAAGTTCCCTTTCTTCAGTGTAAACTTTTCTCTCTCTATTTCTCAAACCGTATCTTCTGCTTTCAGTCTCTTTGGTTGTTTCTTCATTTGCTGACCCCAAGATCTTTCCAGTACAGACAACTGTGGAATAAATCAAAAAGATCATGAACAAAAATTGAACCAATTAATTGTAACATTCTTGCATGTAAGGTTTGTTTTGGTTGAACCGGAGATGCTGAAGACATTTACATAATAATGCAAGACATTGTGTTAATCTGATTTGAATGACTACGGTAGTGGTCACGTAATCAACAGAGAGCATCTCTTGCTTATTAAAACACCCTCAATTATTCAAAATAGAAATACTTTTCTGAAACCCTTTATTCCAGGACAAATACCTTTATTGGATTCACTACGAGCTTCACTTTCACAAACCAAGCTACTCGTTTCTCTGCTGATCGTTTGAACTGAAACTATCTCTTCCAAAGCTGAGGCAGTGTCCACAGTGAAGCCGCTGAAAACTTCATCTTTATCCTCTTCTGAATGGGACACCATCTGTGATGGGGCTTTTTGGTTCTGAAATGCAGAATGTGACGGTAAAACTGTATCTCACCGCTCCTGAATTAAAGAATAGCTGCCTCAAGACTGCCTGTATTACTAAAGAGATTATGCACAAATCAAAATGTTTGTCTATTTTTCCTCTCCTTTCGTTGTTGTAGCATATTTAATAAACAACCTACCCAACTACTCATTGGATAAATGCAGTCGCTCCCCAGTGTAGTACTGAGCCACAATCAGAAAGTTCCCATATTTGATACTGTAGTCCTGTGTTGAGTCCGCTGATCTCAGCAAATGTGGTAAAATTAACACTATTAACATCAGCACCCATTTGCAATTAGCCTGGATTCCCAATGATTGCTGACTAATCATCACTTCTTGAAAGGTCTGTGTGCGTGTATATGAAAACAGGATTGACCTTCTCCAACAATGAGAGCCTAACACATGAAGAACAGCCATTTAGCAAATACCAACAGGGCTGCCCATTAAGTCAGCACAGACTAAGGAAACATATCAACTCATGAATCAGGGCCTTCAGGAAAATGGGAGAGGAGGAGATTCAACACATATTTTCACTCCTTCACCTCTGGTCTTCCCACACCACACACAATCCCTAAAGAGAGGTAATATTTGACAGTGCCTAAAAACTAACATTGAATTCCAGCTGATGTACACAAGCAACTGGAAACAATGATCTTCATTCTGTGCAACATGGAATTATCTTTCCTAACTTTAGCACATCCACTCCACCAGCTGTGTTTCTGAAGGCTGTACAGAGGCATTTAGAATACAACAGAACGAGAGATAAGGTATTGATTGTGTGAATAAGTACCTATCAGCGATGATACTTGCTTTCTCTGTTTTCTCCTTGCTCTCCTGAAAGAATTGAATTGGAGTTGGGGCTGGGGCTGGGGCTTGGGGGCTGGGCCTGGAGGCTCGGGGCCGTGCTGGGGCTTGGGATAGGTGCTGGGGCCTGGGGATGGGTGCTGGGGCCGGTGCTGGGGCTACAGCAGCAGCTGCAGGAATCGAGCACGTGGCTAGGCCTAACTTCCTGATACAAAGATAGGTGGGAAAGCAAGTTGTGAAGAGGACACAAAGAATCTGCAAAGGGATATAGATAGGCTAAGTGAGTGGGCAGAATTTTGGCAGACGAAGTATGATGTGGGAAAATGTGAGGTTATCCACTTTGGTAGGAAAAATAAAAAAGCAAATTATTATTTAAATGGAGATGGAGTATAAAAGTAGGGAAATCCTGCTACAACTGTACAGGGTATTGGTGAGACCACACCTGGAGTACTGCGTACAGTTTTGGTCTCCTTATTTAAGGAGGGATATACTTGCATTGGAGGCCGTTCAGATAATGGTCACTAGGTTGATTCCTGAGATGAAGGGGTTGTCTTATGAAGAAAGGTTGAGCAGGTTGGGCCTATACTCATTGGAGTTTAGAAGAATGAGAGGTGATCTTATTGAAACATATAAGATGCTGAGGGGGCTTGACAGGGTAGATGCAGAGAGGATGTTTCTCCTCATGGGGGAATCTAGAACTAGGGGGCATAGTTTCAGAATAAGGGGTCCCCCATTTAAAACGGAGATGAGGAGGAATTTCTTCTCTCAGAGGGTCGTGAATCTGTGGAATTCTCTACCTCAGAGAGCTGTGCAGGCTGGGTCATTGAATATATTTAAGGTGGAGATAGACAGATTTTTGAACGATAAGGGAGTCAAGGGTTATGCGGAGCGGGCAGGGAAGTGGAGTTTAGGCTAAGATCAGATCAGCCATCATCTTATTGAATGGCGGAGCAGGCTCGAGGGTCCAAATGGCCTATTCCTGCTCCTATTACTTATGTTCTTATGTTCATGTACCACATTGCGCATGCGCAGCCGGATCAAGTGCACATGCGCGGTACCAAACAGACGCGCATGCGCAAAGGGAGTCAACTGTCGCCGTGCAAATAATCACTTTGTCCTTTAAATGGACGTCCTGTGGATGATTCCCCTTCACCACTTCTTTCACTGGAGGAGGCTCTAAATTCACAAAATTAACATCTAAATAGCCCTGTGTTAACACTGAAATAACCACCAATTGTACTTCCAAAAGAAACTTCTAGATGTTTCATTACACTGACAATTTCTCTTTCTTCCTTCTCCAGCAGAACAACAAGTGCACCGAGATGAGTCTCCCCTTGCCCTCATTGCAATGTTGCTTTTACCACTGCAGATTTTCTTCAGAAGCACATCAGATCTGTCCACATCAGCTGATCCACACAGGAGAGAGGACGTATAAATGTACTGAAGGTGGAAAGAGTTTCACACTGTCAGGGAGCCTCAAGAACCACCAGCGGATCCACACAGGAGAGAGGCCGCATAAATGTACTGAATGTGGAAAGTTTCAGAGTCAGGGGCCTAGCAGAAACACCAGCGGATCCACACAGCAGAGAGGCCATATAAATGTACTGAATGTGGAAAGAGTTTCACAGTGTCAGGGACCCTCCACAACCTGCTAATTGTCCTCCTGTGCCTTGTCCAAGGGTCTGGATAGCAAGTGTTGGCAGGCAACTCAAGATTCAGGAGGCACCAAAGCACTACACATACATAAACATTCAGCAGAGCTCAAAACACAGCAATCAAGAGCAGGGAACCTGCTATTTTATTTCTGGGAACCCTGACGCCCAATGAAGTTGCCCCACTGCCAAATCTCAGCACAGACCAAGAATCAAACTTGAATTTGTCTTGGCTTGTCGTACCACACATGGAGAAAATTACTTTAGATTGAAACCAATTTGTACACAGAACATTCTTCTTGAAGTAAAAGCTATTTGATCGTTCATGAAGCATCATAGATGGTTAGTCAGAGACAAGAGCCCACGAGAGGAAATAAATGGAAGATCTAGAAGTAGATACAATTTCATTTAAAGTATCTGCCATGCTTGTCACCAAAAGTAGGGGTTGGTGTTTCTGCAGCCCTGCGTCACTGGAAATTTTGTTTCTCATATCTAGTTCCCAACATGAGAATTGCAATTCTTGATTATAACAACAGGAAAAACTAGAAACCTTGAGATGTTAGTACAGCAGCAGTGACCAAGGGGCTTTGTCTTCATGAACCAGCTAGATCCATATTATGGAGCCTCATGGGCAACATATAAAATTGATGTCCATTAATTTGCAGTTATTTCAAGCTGCTGATTTTCACAGATTTTGGGATGCTGGTTGAGGATTTATCCACCAACAGCGCTAAGAGACCTTTCCAACTCTCCAGCCCATGAATTTCAAGGACAAGTAACCAAGTATGAAATATAAATACAAATAGAACCAAGTTGCCAGGGACCATGGACTGTAAATTGGGCACTCATGCAGCAGAATGAAAAAGAAAAATTTGCTAGAAATCTGAGATAAAGACAGAAAATGCTGGAAGTGTGTAGCAGCTCAATCATGTCTGAAGGAGAAAGACTGGTTAATGTTTGGGTGGGAACTTGTATCGATATATCCTTCAGATGTTGACAGGCCTGCTGTGATTATCTAGCAGATTATTTTCATCTGGACATATTAGTCTGATAAGAATTTCTGTTCACTTTGAATTACCTTTCTGGTATTCTCATTCTGAGTCTTCTTGGTATCTTCATTCTTAAAGAGAGGCTTTAAGAATCTCACCTCTTGAAAAAAAAAGACATCAGTGCTGATTGAGGTAATCTCAGATTTCAGTTTATTTATGTTAACAGCATGACGATTCTAAAAATATCCAGTTTATTCAGGCCCAAAAAGGAATCAACACATTATGCAGATAAAATGTAGAAAAGAAAACTTACACAAGTATAAGGTCAAATGTGATCAGACAATTTACTTATCTCTCCAGCTCTCCAAAACTTCAAAGTAACTGCCTCCTGACAAAATATATGTACTAGCTGCTGGTCAAACTGGTTATAATCAGGGTGATAAAAAAGCACATTTAATACTTTAACAAAGAAAACACATTCAATTTACTTGGTGGGTTTTTCACAAGAAGTTTAGGCGTCCACTCCTCATCCGAGTCACTAGAAACATACACACGGGGTTGGCGCCCACTGCTAGGTCTTGACATGAACGCTGGCTTTGGTACATTCAATCCTGTGAAAATTAAAATATTCACTCATCTACAGTTGATAATTGCCTGTATTTAATTTGACTTAACTTACTGACGTAAGGAATCTGTTGAATCGAACCATTTTAGAATAATATCAGGTAAGAGCAGCACAGAGGCTTTCCTTTCATCAATGGCATCTGGATTTAAATCCAGCCCAGACTGATCAGACAAAAAGGAGCTTTTATGTTATGCTGGGGAGCTGGGAGCACAGCACTCAGACCCATGCCCTCTAAGAGACCTGTTCTCCCAGTTTTTTATGCCACTGATCCCTATTGGACCCATTGGAGAGTCCAAAGGAAGGAGATTTACATTTGTGACAGCTGACGGTCACTCTCAGTACCGAGGGAAAGGAAGGTCCTTGATGGCATCTGAGATGTAGAGCTTTCCTCCCTTATTCCAATATTTACTGTTTTTATTCTTCATTTAGTTTTAATGACAATCATTTAGTAGTTTTGCACAAAGAGTGGTGGAAAAGCCACACAGGTACAATAGGAGGTGTTCTGATAGTCAGGTGAGATCAGGATCAGCTGCGCTGTCCCCCACATCACAAGACTACCAACACTCAGACAGGATCTTTTTCAAGGCAATTAAATGAATATTCAGTGAATCACAGATTGGGGGTGCTGTATTTCCTGATATGCGCTCCTAATGTGTGCCAGCAGCGGTGAAATGGAAAATCCCAGCCAAAATATCTAACCACATATGAGGAGAATATCCACTTGGGTGTAATATTGGAAGAATTGTTTGCCAGTACGAATCAGAGTGTTCAGGAGAGGAAGGAGAAATGTTGAAAGCAAGAAAATAATTGATATTGTACAAACCTATTGCAAGCATGGTTTCATAGTTCTGCTGCACTTTCTTATAACGGATGTCGACCCATTCACTTAGCTCTGCCCAATCATCTTTGGAAAGATAAACGGCAATGTCTTTCAGCTTCTCTAGAATCTGGAGACATAAAATGAAAGTAATTTCTGATACATCTCGGCATTTTATCTGTAATCTTCACAAACTACAAATGTAAGATTAGCTACCCTGTCAGATCTGCCAATCTTTAAAAGAATATCCTCCACACCACTTGAATGGGCCGGCACAGCCAGCCTTTATTGGGAGCCGTCAATATCTGGCAGCATGATGTTGAAATGTCTTGCAGGAAAGTTGTCTCAAGACCTTCTACAATCAGTGTTGGTGCTACCATGCTCCAGAGGATGTCTGGAAAGGCAAAACAAAACGGCTAAAAATGCTCCCACACACCAGCCCATTTCTAAATTATTCTTCCTCACCTTCTTTCTGCTCACATGCAACATTCCATAGCCAATTGTAGTCAAACAACTGACAGCAGGTTTTTTGGTACTGCTGTTTTTGAGCCAGTTGTTCAAGGACACCCATAGTGAATGCCTCCGATTCCTCCCCCTCAGTGTGACATTATCCACACTCACCCGAACGTCATAGTCGAGATCAGTCTGGTAACTTCAAGGAACACAGCAAAAGACCATTCAGCAAGCTTCACAATGTTATTTACAATGGTAGACTAGACTTTCAAACTCATTTTTCCCCACTTTCAGTATCTATCCCATTTCAAATACTTCAATTAAATCTGCATCAATGGCCTCCTGTGTTAGTGCGTTTCACATTCCCACAACATTTTGCATTAAGAATTTATCCTGGATTTAATTTTCAACAGCTTAGTTCTAATTTTAAATAGATGTCCCTTTATTACAGATTCCCCTATTAGAAAATGACTGTTGAAAATCATCTTTCTTGTCAATTCCCTTTTTAATTATTACACAGGATGTGGTCAATGCTAACAAGACCATCTTTAATGCCCATCCCTAGTTGCCTTGAGAAGCTGGTGGTGGACTTTCTTTTTAAACACCTCGATCAGATCACTCCTCATGTTTTGGGAGATTTGCTCAGTCTCTGATCAGACCGAATGTGCTAAATGGAATAGGAAAGGCAAATCCACAGCAGTACTTTCAGTTAAATTGTAACGACAAGACCAGGATAAATCTGGTAAAAGAGAAATTCAGAACTAAGGTCACAGAAAGAATTATCAGTAGCTGAAATGGTCACCTGGGGAGGGTAGTAGAGGCAAAATCAAAAATAAATTAATTTAAGCAGTCAGATATTGTGATAAGGGAATCTTAACATAGAAACATAGAAGATAGGAGCAGCAGTAGGCCATTCGGCCCCTCAAGCCTGTTCCGCCATTTAATGAGATCATGGCTGATCATCCAAATTCAGTACCCTGTCCCTGCTTTCTCCCCATAACCCTTGATCCCTTTAGCCTTAAGAAATATATCTAACTCCTTCTTGAATATATTTACTGAACTGGCCTCAACTGCCATCTGTGGTAGAGAATTCCACAGGTTCACCACTCTCTGGGTTTCAAAGTTTCTACTGGAAGGATAAGTTCGATGGGCCAAATGGTCTCACTGCTCAATATTAATGTTAGTGATCCAATCTAAACACTGGGGAACTCAGCCACTCCCTACTGACAGTATTAATGTGATTGGTATCTTTTGGGACTGAGCAGCTGAATCTTCCCCATCTCAAGTTGCAAACAATACATTTCTCCAGCATTTTCTTTCTGGTTTCCATTTGAAATCTGCCATCATCTCACCTCGGATTTCCTCTTCTCAGACATGGCCTTGCCCTCTTCAGTATCTTCCCTGTCACTCTGAGTTTTGCCCATCCCTTCCTGAGGTTGGCCACCTTATTTACTCAACTTTTCCCTCCAATTTTTGTGCCCTTCTCGATCCCTCAGTCTTTTCAATGGTTTTGCCCCCGGGTGGATTATTTCTTCCTTTTTTTGTCACCTCACGGGGCTAAAATGAAGCACAATCTGAGTGAAAGACTTTCCTGTCAGCAGCAGTGTTTAGTTTATGTGGCACTAATATCTGAAGCGGTCTTTTTCTGACTTTCCCTCAGACTAAGACGACCTGAGTCTCTTTCTCACTAAAAGTAACCCTGCCAGCTCCTGGTTTTTCCTCAGGATATTTTTGTTCCTTTTCTCGTCAGAAATAATTTGTGACCGGATTTTTTTTTGAGCTGCAATCCGTCAGCATTTGCCGTAAAAGTGTGAAATGACTGAGAATGTGCTTTCCCCGGCCCGCCCTGTGAAAGGCCCGCGCAGCCGCACACCTCCTTCCCCCTCCTGCAGCCTCCCGCTTTCTGCCCGTTGCCCGGCGACGCCGCCTCTATTTATAGCGCCCGCCTCCCGCCCTTTGTCGTTGGGCCTTGTTTCAAAGGGCGCGCGCTCGGCCTCCCTGGGCGCGTGAGGCGGGCTGTCTCCTCACGCCGGCGCTCGCGCCCTGCTCAACCCTCAGCCGCAGCGCTCTGATTGGCGGCAGCGCCGCTCACGTGACGCCCTTCTAACGGCCCCGCCCCGGGGGGAGGCGGGCGCTATAAATAGAGGCGGCGTCGCCGGGCAACGGGCAGAAAGCGGGAGGCTGCAGGAGGGGGAAGGAGGTGTGCGGCTGCGCGGGCCTTTCACAGGGCGGGCCGGGGAAAGCACATTCTCAGTCATTTCACACTTTTACGGCAAATGCTGACGGATTGCAGCTCAAAAAAAAATCCGGTCACAAATTATTTCTGACGAGAAAAGGAACAAAAATATCCTGAGGAAAAACCAGGAGCTGGCAGGGTTACTTTTAGTGAGAAAGAGACTCAGGTCGTCTTAGTCTGAGGGAAAGTCAGAAGAAAAGACCGCTTCAGATATTAGTGCCACATAAACTAAACACTGCTGCTGACAGGAAAGTCTTTCACTCAGATTGTGCTTCATTTTAGCCCCGTGAGGTGACAAAAAAAGGAAGAAATAATCCACCCGGGGGCAAAACCATTGAAAAGACTGAGGGATCGAGAAGGGCACAAAAATTGGAGGGAAAAGTTGAGTAAATAAGGTGGCCAACCTCAGGAAGGGATGGGCAAAACTCAGAGTGACAGGGAAGATACTGAAGAGGGCAAGGCCATGTCTGAGAAGAGGAAATCCGAGGTGAGATGATGGCAGATTTCAAATGGAAACCAGAAAGAAAATGCTGGAGAAATGTATTGTTTGCAACTTGAGATGGGGAAGATTCAGCTGCTCAGTCCCAAAAGATACCAATCACATTAATACTGTCAGTAGGGAGTGGCTGAGTTCCCCAGTGTTTAGATTGGATCACTAACATTAATATTGAGCAGTGAGACCATTTGGCCCATCGAACTTATCCTTCCAGTAGAAACTTAAGATTCCCTTATCACAATATCTAACTGCTTAAATTAATTCATTTTTGTTTTTTTGCCTCTACTACCCTCCCCAGGTGTCCATTTCAGGTACTGTTAATTCTTTCTGTGACCTTAGTTCTGAACTTCTCTTTTACCAGGTTTATCCTAGTCTTGTAGTTACAATTTATCTTAAAGTACTGCTGTGGATTTGCCTTTCCTATTCCATTTAGCACCTTAGGTCTGACCAGAGACTGAGCAAACCTCCCAAAACATGAGGAGTGATCTGATCGATGTGTTTAAAAAGAAGGTCCACCACCATCTTCTCAAGGCAACTAGGGATGGGCATTAAAGATGGTCTTGTTAGCATTGACCACATCCTGAGTAAAAATTAAAAAGGGAATTGACAAGATAGCTGATTTCCAAGAGTGATTTTTCTAATAGGGAATAAAGGGACATATATTTAAAATTAAAACTAAGCTTTTTAAAAGTTAATCCAGGATAACATTTTTAATAGAAAATGTTGTGGGAATGTGAAATGCACTACAACAGGAGGCCATTGATGTAGATTTAATTCAGGTATTTAAAAGTGGATAGATTCTTGGGTTGTATGGATATTAATTGAATGGAGAATGTTGGGAAAAATGAGGTTAAAAGAGTAGATCTACCACAGTTAACAACATGGTGAAGTTTGCTGAATGGTCTTTTGCTGTGTTCCTTGAAGTTACCAGACTGATCTCGACTATGATGTTCGGGTGAGTGTGGATAATGTCACACTGAGGGGGAGGAATCAGAGGCATTCACTATGGGTGTCCTTGAACAACTGGCTCAAAAACAGCAGTACAAAAAAAACCTGCTGTCAGTTGTTTGACTACAGTTGGCTATGGAATGTTGCATGTGAGCAGAAAGAAGGTGAGGAAGAATAATTTAGAAATGGGCTGGTGTGTGGGAGCATTTTTAGCCATTTTGTTTTGCCTTCCCAGACACCCTCGGGTGTCCCGACACTGATGGTAGAAGGTCTTGAGACAACTTTCCTTCAAGACATTTCAACATCATGCTGCCACGATACTGATGGCTCCCAATAAAGGCTGGCTGTGCCGGCCCATTCAAGTGGTGTGGAGGATATTCTTTTAAAGATTGGCAGATCTGACAGGGTAGCTAATCTTACATTTGTAGAGCTCTAGTTTGTGAAGATTACAGATAAAATGCCGAGATGTATCAGAAATTACATTCATTTTATGTCTCCAGATTCTAGAGAAGCTGAAAGACATTGCCGTTTATCTTTCCAAAGATGATTGGGCAGAGCTAAGTGAATGGGTCGACATCCGTTATAAGAAAGTGCAGCAGAACTATGAAACCATGCTTGCAATAGGTTTGTACAAAATCAATTATTTTCTTGCTTTAAACATTTATCTCTTCCTCTCCTGAACACTCTGATTCGTACTGGCATACAATTCTTCCAATATTACACCCAAGTGGATATTCTCCTCATATGTGGTTAGATATTTTGGTTGTAATTTTCCATTTCACCTCTGCTGGCACACATTAGGAGCGCATATCAGGAAATACCACACCCCCAACCTGTGATTCACTGAATATTCATTTAATTGCCTTGAAAAAGATCCTGTCTGAGTGTTGGTAGTCGTGTGATGTGGGGGACAGCGCAGCTGATCCTGATCTCACCTGACTATCAGAACACCTCCTATTGTACCTGTGTGGCTTTTCCCCCACTCTTTGTGCAAAACGACTAAATGATTGTCATTAAAGACTAAATGAAGAATAAAAACAGTAAATATTGGAATAAGGGAGGAAAGCTCTACATCTCAGATGCCATCAAGGACCTTCCTTTCCCTCGGTACTGAGAGTGCCCGTCAGCTGTCACAAATGTAAATCTCCTTCCTTTGGACTCTCCAATGGGTCCAATAGGGATCAGTGGCATAAAAAAACTGGGAGAACAGGTCTCTTAGAGGGCATGGGTCTGAGTGCTGTGCTCCCAGCTCCCCAGCATAACATAAAAGCTCCTTTTTGTCTGATCAGTCTGGGCTGGATTTAAATCCAGATGCCATTGATGAAAGGAAAGCCTCTGTGCTGCTCTTACCTGATATTATTCTAAAATGGTTCGATTCAACAGATGCCTTACGTCAGTAAGTTAAGTCAAATTAAATACAGGCAATTATCAACTGTAGATGAGTGGAATATTTTAATTTTCACAGGATTGAATGTACCAAAGCCAGAGTTCATGTCAAGACCTAGCAGTGGGCGCCAACCCCGTGTGTATGTTTCTAGTGACTCGGATGAGGAGTGGACGCCTAAACTTCTTGTGAAAAACCCACCAAGTAAATTGAATGTGTTTTCTTTGTTAAAGTATTAAATGTGCTTTTTTATCACCCTGATTATAACCAGTTTGACCAGCAGCTAGTACATATATTTTGTCAGGAGGCAGTTACTTTGAAGTTTTGGAGAGCTGGAGAGATAAGTAAATTGTCTGATCACATTTTCCCTTATACTTGTGTAAGTTTTCTTTTCTATGTTTTATCTGCATAATGTGTTGATTCTTTTTTGGGCCTGAATAAACTAGATATTTTTAGAATCGTCATGCTGTTAACATAAATAAACTGAAATCTGAGATTACCTCAATCAGCACTGATGTCTTTTTTTTCCAAGAGGTGAGATTCTTTAAGCCTCTCTTTAAGAATGAAGATACCAAGAAGACTAGAAAGTGAATACCAGAAAGGTAATTCAAAGTGAACAGAAATTCTTATCAGACTAATATGTCAAGATGAAAATAATCTGCTAGATAATCACAGCAGGCCTGTCAACATCTGAAGGATATATCGATACAAGTTCCCACCCAAACATTAACCAGTCTTTCTCCTTCAGACACGAATTGAGCTGCTACACACTTCCAGCATTTTCTGTCTTTATCTCAGATTTCTAGCAAATTTTTCTTTTTCATTCTGCTGCATGAGAGCCCAATTTACAGTCCATGGTCCCTGGCAACTTGGTTCTATTTGTATTTATATTTCATACTTGGTTACTTGTCCTTGAAATTCATGGGCTGGAGAGTTGGAAAGGTCTCTTAGCGCTGTTGGTGGATAAATCCTCACCAGCATCCCAAAATCTGTGAAAATCAGCAGCTTGAAATAACTGCAAATTAATGGACATCAATTTTATATGTTGCCCATGAGGCTCCATAATATGGATCTAGCTGGTTCATGAAGACAAAGCCCCTTGGTCACTGCTGCTGTACTAACATCTCAAGGTTTCTAGTTTTTCCTGTTGTTATAATCAAGAATTGCAATTCTGATGTTGGGAACTAGATATGAGAAACAAAATTTCCAGTGACGCAGGGCTGCAGAAACACCAACCCCTACTTTTGGTGACAAGCATGGCAGATACTTTAAATGAAATTGTATCTACTTCTAGATCTTCCATTTATTTCCTCTCGTGGGCTCTTGTCTCTGACTAACCATCTATGATGCTTCATGAACGATCAAATAGCTTTTACTTCAAGAAGAATGTTCTGTGTACAAATTGGTTTCAATCTAAAGTAATTTTCTCCATGTGTGGTACGACAAGCCAAGACAAATTCAAGTTTGATTCTTGGTCTGTGCTGAGATTTGGCAGTGGGGCAACTTCATTGGGCTTCAGGGTTCCCAGAAATAAAATAGCAGGTTCCCTGCTCTTGATTGCTGTGTTTTGAGCTCTGCTGAATGTTTATGTATGTGTAGTGCTTTGGTGCCTCCTGAATCTTGAGTTGCCTGCCAACACTTGCTATCCAGACCCTTGGACAAGGCACAGGAGGACAATTAGCAGGTTGTGGAGGGTCCCTGACACTGTGAAACTCTTTCCACATTCAGTACATTTATATGGCCTCTCTGCTGTGTGGATCCGCTGGTGTTTCTGGAAGGCCCCTGACTCTGAAACTTTCCACATTCAGTACATTTATGCGGCCTCTCTCCTGTGTGGATCCGCTGGTGGTTCTTGAGGCTCCCTGACAGTGTGAAACTCTTTCCACCTTCAGTACATTTATACGTCCTCTCTCCTGTGTGGATCAGCTGATGTGGACAGATCTGATGTGCTTCTGAAGAAAATCTGCAGTGGTAAAAGCAACATTGCAATGAGGGCAAGGGGAGACTCATCTCGGTGCACTTGTTGTTCTGCTGGAGAAGGAAGAAAGAGAAATTGTCAGTGTAATGAAACATCTAGAAGTTTCTTTTGGAAGTACAATTGGTGGTTATTTCAGTGTTAACACAGGGCTATTTAGATGTTAATTTTGTGAATTTAGAGCCTCCTCCAGTGAAAGAAGTGGTGAAGGGGAATCATCCACAGGACGTCCATTTAAAGGACAAAGTGATTATTTGCACGGCGACAGTTGACTCCCTTTGCGCATGCGCGTCTGTTTGGTACCGCGCATGTGCACTTGATCCGGCTGCGCATGCGCAATGTGGTACATGAACATAAGTAATAGGAGCAGGAATAGGCCATTTGGACCCTCGAGCCTGCTCCGCCATTCAATAAGATGATGGCTGATCTGATCTTAGCCTAAACTCCACTTCCCTGCCCGCTCCGCATAACCCTTGACTCCCTTATCGTTCAAAAATCTGTCTATCTCCACCTTAAATATATTCAATGACCCAGCCTGCACAGCTCTCTGAGGTAGAGAATTCCACAGATTCACGACCCTCTGAGAGAAGAAATTCCTCCTCATCTCCGTTTTAAATGGGGGACCCCTTATTCTGAAACTATGCCCCCTAGTTCTAGATTCCCCCATGAGGAGAAACATCCTCTCTGCATCTACCCTGTCAAGCCCCCTCAGCATCTTATATGTTTCAATAAGATCACCTCTCATTCTTCTAAACTCCAATGAGTATAGGCCCAACCTGCTCAACCTTTCTTCATAAGACAACCCCTTCATCTCAGGAATCAACCTAGTGACCATTATCTGAACGGCCTCCAATGCAAGTATATCCCTCCTTAAATAAGGAGACCAAAACTGTACGCAGTACTCCAGGTGTGGTCTCACCAATACCCTGTACAGTTGTAGCAGGATTTCCCTACTTTTATACTCCATCTCCATTTAAATAATAATTTGCTTTTTTATTTTTCCTACCAAAGTGGATAACCTCACATTTTCCCACATCATACTTCGTCTGCCAAAATTCTGCCCACTCACTTAGCCTATCTATATCCCTTTGCAGATTCTTTGTGTCCTCTTCACAACTTGCTTTCCCACCTATCTTTGTATCAGGAAGTTAGGCCTAGCCACGTGCTCGATTCCTGCAGCTGCTGCTGTAGCCCCAGCACCGGCCCCAGCACCCATCCCAAGCCCCAGCACGGCCCCGAGCCTCCAGGCCCAGCCCCCAAGCCCCAGCCCCAGCCCCAACTCCAATTCAATTCTTTCAGGAGAGCAAGGAGAAAACAGAGAAAGCAAGTATCATCGCTGATAGGTACTTATTCACACAATCAATACCTTATCTCTCGTTCTGTTGTATTCTAAATGCCTCTGTACAGCCTTCAGAAACACAGCTGGTGGAGTGGATGTGCTAAAGTTAGGAAAGATAATTCCATGTTCCACAGAATGAAGATCATTGTTTCCAGTTGCTTGTGTACATCAGCTGGAATTCAATGTTAGTTTTTAGGCACTGTCAAATATTACCTCTCTTTTAGGGATTGTGTGTGGTGTGGGAAGACCAGAGGTGAAGGAGTGAAAATATGTGTTGAATCTCCTCCTCTCCATTTTCCTGAAGGCCCTGATTCATGAGTTGATCTGTTTCCATAGTCTGTGCTGACTTAATGGGCAGCCCTGTTGGTATTTGCTAAATGGCTGTTCTTCATGTGTTAGGCTCTCATTGTTGGAGAAGGTCAATCCTGTTTTCATATACACGCACACAGACCTTTCCAGAAGTGATGATTAGTCAGCAATCATTGGGAATCCAGGCTAATTGCAAATGGGTGCTGATGTTAATAGTGTTAATTTCACCACATTTGCTGAGATCAGCGGACTCAACACAGGACTACAGTATCAAATATGGGAACTTTCTGATTGTGGCTCAGTACTACACTGGGGAGCGACTGCATTTATCCAATGAGTAGTTGGGTAGGTTGTTTATTAAATATGCTACAACAACGAAAGGAGAGGAAAAATAGACAAACATTTTGATTTGTGCATAATCTCTTTAGTAATACAGGCAGTCTTGAGGCAGCTATTCTTTAATTCAGGAGCGGTGAGATACAGTTTTACCGTCACATTCTGCATTTCAGAACCAAAAAGCCCCATCACAGATGGTGTCCCATTCAGAAGAGGATAAAGATGAAGGTTTCAGCGGCTTCACTGTGGACACTGCCTCAGCTTTGGAAGAGATAGTTTCAGTTCAAACGATCAGCAGAGAAACGAGTAGCTTGGTTTGTGAAAGTGAAGCTCGTAGTGAATCCAATAAAGGTATTTGTCCTGGAATAAAGGGTTTCAGAAAAGTATTTCTATTTTGAATAATTGAGGGTGTTTTAATAAGCAAGAGATGCTCTCTGTTGATTACGTGACCACTACCGTAGTCATTCAAATCAGATTAACACAATGCCTTGCATTATTATGTAAATGTCTTCAGCATCTCCGGTTCAACCAAAAACAAACCTTACATGCAAGAATGTTACAATTAATTGGTTCAATTTTTGTTCATGATCTTTTTGATTTATTCCACAGTTGTCTGTACTGGAAAGATCTTGGGGTCAGCAAATGAAGAAACAACCAAAGAGACTGAAAGCAGAAGATACGGTTTGAGAAATAGAGAGAGAAAAGTTTACACTGAAGAAAGGGAACTTTGTGACGATGATTACCTGTGTATGTGCAAAGTAACATATCCATTTCCTCAGGGCAGGAATAATTTATTGGGTGTTTTGGCTCGATGACATAGGGGCCTTGGTAGGCCAGGGGATTGTTGGAGCAATGCAGCATGTCAGAGTGGTGGGACAGGAGAGCAGGCCTGTGTTTGCCCACAAACAGGCACCGATTGTTCTTTATCATTGAGGGAAAACAATCACAAATATGATCCCCCAAACTATTGATGATAATTCTGGAAGCTTGTAATAAAATAGAATATGACTTTCAGTAATCATAAACTAATGGCCCCTGATTACAGGGAATAGCAGCTCCTTGTCTAAGATATTGAAGCATCCTATGCCAGCCTACAGCAGGACCTGGACAACATCCAGGCTTGGGCTGACAAGCGACAGCTGACATTCAAACTTATGAATGGCAAGCAATGACCATCTCCAAAGAATTGACGATGCAGCCAGAATTAAGTTGGGAGTCAACATGGTTTGAGAAGGGGTGTGGGGAGAAGATGATGGCATAACTGAAAGGGCAAATTTGAGAAGTGGCACTGTCCCCTAGCGTGATTTGCCTGATGGTTTAGAGGGACTTTTCAAACTGGATATGCAGGTTGAACTTCATTCAAAGAATGAGGAAGCTATAACCTATAGGAAGTAATTCAGCCTCCATGTGCAAAATTCCCTTCCTGCCCACTCCTAATCTTATCTGGTGCGGCACAGCTTGGAGATACTGTTGCCAGTTTTTGCAATGCTGTTGTTAATTGTGGTCAGTACTGCCTTCTTGGAGTAAAGAACCAAACATGTCGCCCAGAACAAGCCCTTGTATACAACAGAGTGGGGGAAGATCTGACTGGCGCTGGTTGTATTTTTCGGAGAGGGAAGATGCCCCAAGTGTTTTCCCCAGCTGATAGATCACAGAAATATCATACTTGTGTGTGCAGACTGAATTGCAATCAAACAATGAGGAAGATCAAATCTACGATAGGTAATCTATCCTTTCTTAGTACTAGCCCCATCACCTCAATGATCACTGAATAATGAACTGAGATCCTGATCCATCTTTAATTTGTATTTTATGTGTTAGTTTGTGAAGACTGCGAGACATTTTTTATTGAAGAATGCCCTGTGCATGGTCCTCCAGTGTTCATAAAGGACACGGTGGTCGAATTCAGTCAGCCAGACAGAGCACGTTTAACCCTTCCGAGGGTCTCAGCATAGCGACTTCAAAAATTCAAAAAGCTGGTCTTGGTGTATGGAATGAAGGGCAGGTTATTCCCAAAGGCGTTCACTTTGGACCCTATGAAGGAGTAGTATCAAATGAAGAAGCAGCTGCTGTCAGTGGGTATTCATGGGCGGTAAGTGACTCCTGTCGTTATCAAGTTCCTTATTTTATAAAATAAAAGTTCAGGACTTATTTGAAATTATTTTCTATAAATTATCCAAGGTTCCCATTCCTAGTTGCTAATCAGTGAGTCCTTCTGGTAAGTAGACAGCGAGTGAAGACAGAATTAGTCTTTGCTGTGATGCCTCTTGTGTTCAACTAGCCTGTCAACACATGGAAATGTTCACAAATGAAGAATGGATTAGTGGGTGTGTTTATTGTAGGGCTGGCAGCAGCCACGGAACTACCCGAACATGACTCACCACCATCAGGAAGTGAGAAAGCAAACATGCCTCATCCGTTAAGGCCGGTTTATGCTGAAAAAATGTCCACGATTTTGGGAAGGTCGGTCGTGCTGCCGTTACCTGCGCTCGCTCCAGATATTTAGATAAGGCCGATCGCGATGTCAGTGAGTGTGCAACGCTGATTTGACGCAATATCTGCCATTTTTGACGTTGCCGTTCCATTTTGTGTCCTCTCCTCATCACGACCAGCTGACCGTGCGTTCAGCAGCAGGAAGGAGCCCCAGCAGCGCTATTTAAAGGATCATCACCAACTTTCAGCTGACTTGCTTTTTGATTTGTCCTGGCTCTGGCTTAGTTTCTGCAACTGTTTGGAGCTTTCTACATTTATTTAAAGTTGTTGAGGTGGCAGGGAGTGTTGCTGCAAGTGGAGAACGCCTTGCTTTCATTTAAAGGCTTCTGCTCACACCACTTGCTCCCAGTCATGCGGTCTCTAATTGCTGTCGCCCTCGGAGCAGAGGCAGTGAAGAAGAGGACAAGATGCTCGCAGAGGGAGGTGGAGGAGGGACAGGAGGGCTCTCAGCAGGAGACCTTACCCACCTAAAGTCTTCCAAGAGCACTTCTACCTTTTTTTATTCGTTTATGGGATCAGGGCGTCGCTGGCAATGCCAGCATTTATTGCCCATCCCTAGTTGCCCTTGAGAAGGTGGTGGTGAGCCGCCTTCTTGAACCACTGCAGTCCCTGTGGTGATGGTACTCCCACAGTGCTGTTAGGGAGGGAGTTCCAGGATTTTGACCCAGCGACGATGAAGGATCGGCGATATATTTCTAAGTCAGGATGGTGTGTGACTTGGAGGGGAACTTGGAAGTGGTGGTGTTCCCATGCGCCTGCTGCCCTTGTCCTTCTAGCTGGAAGAGGTCGCGGGTTTGGGAGGTGCTGCCGAAGAAGCCTTGGCGAGTTGCTGCAGTGCATCTTGTAGATGGTACACACTGCAGCCACGGTACGCCAGTGGTGGAGGGAGTGAATGTTTAAGGTGGTGGATGGGGTGCCAATCAAGCGGACTGCTTTGTCCTGGATGGTGTCGAGCTTCTTGAGTGTTGTTGGAGCTGCACTCATCCAGGCAACTGCACTTAAGCCAGGAGCAGTGTATTGGGCGGCTCCTCTTCACCAATGAGGTGGTGACAGAACTCTGCCGCCTCCTGTAACCAAACGTCCAGCCTCAGAGCAGGATGACGAGAGCTCTCCCAGTGGCCCTGAAGGTCACCGTGATGCTCAATTCTTTCGCCACCGGAGCCGTCCTGCCTGGAGTAGGAGACATAGCTAACATCTCCTGGTTTGCTGTCCATCGCTGCATCCGGGAGATCACAGAGGCTCTACTCCAGTAGAAGGGACATCATTGACTTCTCTCAGAACAGAGAGAAGTCGGAGGACCGCGCATGTGGCTTTGCCAGGATAGTGGGCTTCCTTATGGTGCAGGGCACCATTGAATGCACACACGTGACTTTGCGGGCACTGCATACCAATCCTGAGATGTTCTGTAACCGCAAAGGCTACCACTCACTTTATGAGCAGCTGAGTGATCGTGTCCAGCGCATCATGATGGTGAATGCCCAGTATGCTGGCAGCAGTCATGATGCCTTCATCTTTCACCAGTCTGGTGTGCCAGCAATCTTCCAACCACCACGTCAAACCAGAGGGAGGCTGCTCAGAGACAAGGGCTATCCGCTCTGCACCTGGCTGATGAATCCCCTCCACCATCACATAATGACAGCCATGCTGCCACGAGGAACTTCAGCAGTCGATCATTGGGGTGCTCAAGCAACAGTTCCGCTGCCTTGACTGCTTGGGAGGCGCCCTCCAGTACACACCGGAGAAGGTGTCCTATTTCATAGAAACATAGAAACTAGGAGCAGGAGTAGGCCATTCGGCCCGTCAAGCCTGCTCCACCATTCAATACGATCATGGCTGATCATCCAAATCCAGTACCCTGTCCCTGCTTTCTCACACAGAATCCGCATCGAGCCTACACCGACACATATCCCACCCTATCCCCGTAACCCCACGTATTTAATTCCTCCTAACATATCCCATCCTATCCCTGTAACCCCACATATTTAATCCCCCCTAACACTAAGGGTCAATTTATCATAGCCAAATCAACCTAACCTGCACATTTTTTGGACTGTGGGAGGAAACCGGAGCACCCGGAGGAAACCCACGCAGACACGGGGAGAATGTGCAAACTCCACGCAGACAGTCACCCGAGGCCAGATTCGAACCCGAGTCCCTGGCGCTGTGAGGCACCAGTGCTAACCACTATGCCACCGTGTTGCCCATTAAGCATTTCGTGGTGCCCTGCTGCATGCTCCACAACTTGGCCACACAAGGCCGCAGCCCTTGCCACCACAGGGTCTGGGACCACCTCAGGCGGAGAAGGAAGGGAGAAGGCAGGCAGCACATCCCCGTTCCAGACAGGTTGTCCATGAACGCCTCATCAGACTCCGGTTCCAGTGAGTGAAACCCCAGATCAATGTTACTTACCACTTCCCCATGTTACCATTCCTGTGTCACAGAACATCACAGCGTCCTCCTGGGCACAAAGCTGAAATGAGAGCCACCACAAAACACACATTTCAAACATAATTTATAAATTCATCAAATTCAAATCAAAAGAACAAAGTCAACTAATCACCCTTGTGCAATCCCTTAGTGTCTGACTTTCGTCTATCTTTTCCGACTCTTGTGCTCCCACGGAGTGCTCCCCCAGTGGCTGCAGCATGGCTGGTGGAAGGCTGCTGACTTTCAGTGGGGGAGATGACAGATGGCCTTGCAGGACGACCTCGATCAGCTTTTGCCCTAGACGGCCCGGCTGTAGACTGCACCACCTTGGCATGGGCGTCAGCAGTCTGAGCTGGCTGGATGACAGGCAGCTGCAGGGGCTCTGGCAGAGTGGCAGTGGTGGGAGTATGAATGCTGTCATCCTGAGAGAGGACAGCAGGTTTTTGCTCCATGGATCCACTGCCACTCCCCCGGGGTGGCTCATCAACATTCCTAGCCATCTGTTGGAGCACAGATTTTTGGACTGCTGTGACACCCTGCAAGCCCCTTTCCACATCGTAAACCCAGCTAAGATGGGACTAGTCTGAGCTAGCGTGGCAGCAAACTGAGACTGCAGGAGAGCAGCCTGGGCTTCCACTGCAGCACTGAGAGGCTGGGTCACTTTCACCTGTGCTGCAATGGAAACTGCGAGATCGCCCATCACACTCAGCATCATGGTTGGGTCCACAAGTTCTCAAATGGAGTTGCCCATCATTTCCATCAAGGAAAACATCAGCTCCAAGTTCCGTGCGAATCCACATGCAATATTGGAGCCGGACTCCTCCATGATCCTTGACACTGAAAAGAGGCTCTCTGGCAGGCTTGCCATTGCACCAAGCATTTCTGTGTGCATGCCCATCACCCTTCTTCCGAAGGCTGCCCTATCGAGGTCGTCATCTGAATCCTGTGCAGCAGAACTCATAAGAACATAAGAAATAGGAGCTGCACAGCTACGCTATCTTGCAACATCAGCTCTTTCGCCACGTCTGTTGACCAGAACATTTTTAGTTTCTTGCAGCGTTTGCCTGTGGTTAGTCCTGTCATTATGTCTGATAATGTTGCTCCCTGCTCTCCTTGACCATTGTCTGTATAGAACCAAGCCCCCGTCATGCAACACTACTCTACACTAACTTTATTCTTTACCTTTCCCCTTTCAAGGTGCAGTGTGCCTGTGGTAGGGGCAGTGGATATTGAGTCCAGTGGCACGGGCGCAGACCAAAAAAACGTTTTGGTGCTTCATTGTTTTGAACATTGTCGCGGCTGCACCTATTCAAGTGAGTGGGAAGTATACATCATGCTCCTAAACTGTGCTTTGTAAGTGGTGGAGAGACATTGAGGGGAAAAGTGGTGAGTCAATCCTCGCAGAGTACCCAGCCTCTGTCTGCCCTGCTCTTTAGTCACTGTGTTGTTACGCTTGATACAGTTAAGCTTCGCCGCAATTTTGTCTTTCAAGATGTTGTTGGGTCATTCGACAATGTTGGTGCTGTTGAGGGCCAGGGATGGTCTTTGGGCTTATTCTTGTTCGAGACGGTGATAATCTAGGAATTAAGCACCGTGAATGTTGTCTACTCCTATTGATGGCGTAGCCAAGTCTTGATGTTGAATTAACTGGATTCCGGTTAGTGACTGAGGAAATGCTAACCAATAATCACGTGACCGAGCCTGATTTTTAACAGAAGGAAACCAGAACTTCCTCTTGCTTTGCTAACTGACACGCTCGGTCATTTCTCTGCGTTTAGTTTAAACTCAACAGCAGCAAGTATGAAGTGTTCCATTCTCGAGGTCTCCCTTCTACTCGCCGTTCTAAATCCAGGTATGATTTAAAATCAAATTCAATTTTATTTTCAGTTGAGTATTGACAATTGTAGTCTCCAGCACTGTTGCTTGTGTGGATATATCTGTCCCCATCGGTCTATTGCTTCCGTGTCGAGGTCTCAAAATTGTAGCTGCATTTCAAAGTGGGCCGTGCTTATATTCTGTTTGGTACTGGCGAACGCGTAGCAAGAATTATCAAATTCATCTCAAGTTATTTTGAACCTAACAATAACTGGCTATCACTTGCTTGATAAGACTGAGGATCAGTGTAGAAGCGGGCTTCGAAACAGCACGAGGCACAAACATTTCATGACACCGCCATTTCCCTTAATCGCTAAGTTTATTAACACAACACCATAGTTAATAATGGATCAGCAATGCAAACTACCATAAATTATGCCCTGAAATGGCCATCAGTCCACATGTTAGATTCACTTGCTCCCGCTGGGTGATCGTCTGCTGTTGAAACACGAGAATGAGCAACAGTATTCGACAAAAGACAAGACTGTAGAGAGGGCTTTAAACTAAATATTGCGGGGGGAGGGATCAGGTGAGCTGGAATTTAAAAATTCAATGAGAAAGGAGAAGGCAATAGAGCAGGGTATTGATGGGGGTAATGGTCGCCAGAGTGTGACAGGAAGGGACAGAACGTATAAAAATAAGAGTGCATCAGAAAGTGGGGTCAAAGCACAGAAAAATAGTAAAAAGACAAAATTAAAAGCTCTTTATCTGAATGCACAGCATTCATAACAAGATAGATGAGTTGACGGCACAAATAGATATAAATGGGTATGATCTGATTGCCATTACAGAGACGTGGTTGCAAGGTGACCAAGGCTGGGAATTGAATATTCAGGGGTATTTGACATTTCGGAAGGATAGACAGAAAGGAAAAGGAGGTGGGTAGCTCTGTTAATAAAGGATGAGATCAGTGCAGTAGTGAGAAATGATATTGGCTCAGAAGAGCAAGATGTAGAATCAGTTTGGGTGGAGATAAGAAATAATAAGGGAAAGAAGTCACTGGTGGGTGTAGTCTATAGGCCCCCTAACAGCAGCTACACTGTTGGACAGAGTATAAATCAAGAAATAATGGAGGCTTGTAAGAAAGGTACAGCAACAATCATGGGCGATTGTAATCTTCCTATTGATTGGACAAATCAAATTGGCCAAGGCAGCCTCCAGGAAGAGTTCAGAGAGTGTACCAGAGCCGGTTCCTAGAACAATACGTTGTGGAACCAACCAGGGAGCAGCCAATGTTAGATCTGGTACTGTGTAATGAGACAGGATTAATAAATTATCTCAGAATAAAGGATCCTTTAGGAACGAGTGATCATAGCGTGGTTGAATTTCAAATTCAATTGGAGGGTGAGAAAGTTGGGTCTCAAACCAGTGTCCTGATCTTAAATAAAGGCAATTACAAAGGTATGAAGGAAAAGTTGGCTAAGGTGGACTGGGAAAATAGATTAAAGTGCAAGACGGTTGATAAGCAATGGTAGACATTTAAGGAGATATTTCATAACTCTCAACAAAAATATATTTCAGTGAGAAGGAAAGACTTTAAGAGAAGGGAGACCCACCCGTGGCTAACTAAGGAAGTAAAGGATGGTATCAAATTGAAAACAAAGGCATACAATGTTGCCAAGATTAGTGGAAGGCCAGAGGATTGGGACATTTTTAAAAAAACAGCAAAGGACGACTAAAAAAGTAATAAGAGAGAGAAGATGGATTATGAGAGTAAACTAGCAAGAAATATAAAAACAGATAGCAAGAGCTTCTACAGGTATATAAAAAGGAAGAGAGTAGCTAAAGTAAACATTGGTCCCTTAGAGGATGAGACTGGAGAATTAATAATGGGGAACAGGGAAATGGCAGAGACTTTGAACAAATATTTGGTATCAGTCTTCACGGTAGAAGACACTAAAACCATCCCAATAACACATAATCAAGGGGCTATAGGGAGGGGGAACTTAAAACAATCACTATCACTAAAGAAAAAGTACTCGGTAAAATAATGGGACTAAAGGTGGACAAGTCCCCTGGACCTGACGGCCTGCATCCTCGGGTCTTAAACGATGTGGCTGCAGAGAAAGTGGCTGCTTTGGTTGCAATCTGCCACAATTCCCTGGATTCTGGAGTGGTCCCAGCGGATTGGAAAACCGCAAATGTAACGTCCCTATTTAAGAAGGGTGGGAGACAGAAATCGGGAAACTATAGACCAGTTAGGTTGAGCAGGTTGGGCCTATACTCATTGGAGTTAAGAAGAATGAGAGGTGATCTTATTGAAACATATAAGATACTGAGGGGGCTCGACAAGGTAGATGCAGAGAAGATGTTTCCCCTCGTGGGGGAATCTAGAACTAGGGGGCATAGTATCAGAATATAAAACTGAGATGAGGAGGTATTTCTTCTCTCAGAGGGTTGTAAATCTGTATAATTCTCTGCCCCAGAGAGCTGTGGAGGCTGGGTCATTGAATATATTTAAGGTGGAGATAGACAGATTTTTGAACAATAAGGGAGTGAGGGATTATGGGGAGCGGGCAGGGAAGTGGAGCTGAACCGAAGATCAGATCAGCCATGATCTCATTAAATTGCGGAGCAGGCTCGAGGGGCCAAATGGCCTACTCCTGCTCCTATTTCTTATGTTCTTATGTTAAGACACAGTTTCAGAGCTCCCGTGATACTGCTGTCTTCAGTGTGCAATCGCTGTATCGGGTCGCTGTAGTTCCGGGCTCCATTCAGTGAAATGTGGGGGCAATTTATAATTTAAATATTAACATAGATAGAATGATCTGAAATGTTTCAGTTCACGTTGGACAAGGCCGCACATTGTGCAAAGCGATCTGAGTCCGGGAGGCTCTGCAATATTTACTGAAAAAAGGAAAAAATGGTGTCGAGATGGATTTAAGGAAGTAACTTCTTTACCCAGAGAGTGGTGAGCATGTGGAACTCGCTACCGCAGGGAGTGATTGAGTCTAGATGCATTTAAGGGGAGGCTAGATAAGAATATGAGGGAGAAGGGAATAGAGGGTTATGCTGATACACTTAGATGAGGAAGGATGGGAGAAGGCTCAAGTGAAGCATAACCGCTCGCATGGTCTGGTTGGGCTGAATGGCCTGTTTCTCTGCTGTACATTCTATGTAATTCTATGTAACATTTTGAGCCAATAGTCCTGCTTCCTGGTTCGAGCCCAGACCCGCTATTCTCATGCGAGTGGAATCGCATTATGTGATAACACATCAACATTAATTGTAAGATAGCATCGGGGTAACATAGAGGGCTGGGGGAGGGGAGCTGACACCAAGCTACTGTCAGCCCCTTAGTTCCGCCTCCTCTGACCACACAGGACACAGCTCTCTGCAGCTGAAAGGCTCACAGTGAAGCACAGAGTGTAACAGATGGTTGAATGAGCAACGACTAAAGAAATAAACCGGATGAGGAGACACTGGGATCCGCTCGATGCGAGTGTGGGGAGGAGGGTTGGTGGCGGGGGGGCAGTGCAAACAGGTAAAAATTTGCCCGGGAATTTGGATCCTTCCATCAAAAGGGCAGCAATTCACCGGTGGGGCGGCGCATTGCTCCAAATATGTGAGAGCAACAAAACAAAGGCGCCTCTGGAAGGCAGGGCCGGGGCTGCGAAAGCAGTGGGAAATTTGAAAGCACAAAATTATTGCGTCAAGTTTAACACCGTCACGTTTACCTGTTTGTTTGGCGTTAATCCGTCCACTATTTTTACTGAACATTGACCTCTTTCTCCTTGGTTTTTTTATCGGTCTAAAGACTCCGTTTAATTATTGGACAGAGTAATGTCACATCGATGAGCTGAGCGCCTCTACTTTTCCATATTAAGTTTTCTGAGAGTTAGAGACTGCCAGGGGAGCATTGGAATAAATGGGTTTGGAGGTAACAAAGGCCTGGGTGATGGTTTCAGCAGCAGATGAGGTGAGACAGGGCGGAGTCGAGTAAAGTTACGGAGGTGGATGATGGTGAGAATATGTGATGGGAAACTCAGCTCAGGGTCCAATAGGACGCCAAGGTTGTGAAAAGTCTGCTTCAGACTCAGACAGTGGCCAGGGAGAGGGATGGTGTTGGTGCCCAGGGACCAGAGTTTGTGGGTAAAGGTGGATATTTATCCAACATCACACAGTCCGGTTTAATATCACACTTTGCTCCCTGTGCAGGTACCGCGGGGGATGGAGATATTCCGGAACTGGTTCTTTCGAACGGGTCCAGTCCGGTTTTGCTGCCTTGTTTCTCCCGGTCTCCGACTCAAATTATTTTCATTCAGTGGATATTTCAACCTGCCTCATGAAACAAGAGGATGGAACTTTGTGTAATGGACAATAAGCACACTCAGTGCAGCTCCCCTCAGTTCCCGAATATAACACTGGCTGAGACTGAGGGTTTCAGGACGGGGAATTACTCTCTTTTGTTCACCGCGACAATGGAAAATGCCGGAAATTACGACTGTTTGCAGCATCCTGGACACAAGGGGAAGAGGATGGAACTCCGCCTCATAGTAATTAATGGTGAGTTACTGAAATCAGTTTATGGTGTAGTTATATGTGTATGATAGACTCTGACACAAACTGTTTCGCCATTTTTCGTATATGCGCCAACATTCCGTTAAATTCCGTGTCTTTAAATGCCAACATTTTGACAATTTGTTATGTGGAAAAACGTAGCATTAAAGCAGTGTTGCTTTCTTGCTGGGCAGGTTATTGTATGCCTCTAAAATACTTTTTTGTTCAGTAAATGTAAATTCTCAGCAATTTATTTATCTTTATTGTGAAAACTGTGGGAAAGCCCGTAGTGAAGTCTGAACTGGTAAAGATCAGATCCATTTCCGGATCTGTCCCTCAGCACTTCTGCTCAAATCTCATTGAGGTAGAAATTGACTTCAGTGGAACTGAATATCGGGCGGCGAGTATAACAGGCGGACAATACATTACCACACGTTCTACTTTGTCGTTTAAGATGAATTTCCAGCCCACAGGCTCAGACTAGTAAGGTCCCAATATGGCGGGCAGGAAGCGTTGATACATTTCCGACTGGAATTAAGGCGCCTGAGATATTGGGTAAGAACAGACTCGAGGTGTCCTTTGCCCATGCCTGAAACAGGCGTTGGGCTCTTTGAATTTGCTAATTTGAGGCCTCCTTCGGGCTTTGAACTAAAAAAAGGGGGAGGGGGTCAGGTGAGGGGAAATTTAGAAATCTAAAGAGAAAGGTCAAGGCAATAGAGCAGTGCAGTGATTTGGGTAAAAATAAGCAGAGTGTGACAGGAATGGACAGAGTTTAATGGTAGCAGTGCAGTGGAGAACAAGGTCAAAGCAGGGAATAATGGTAAAAAAAATTAAAGGCTCTTTATCTGAATGCACGAAGTATACTTAACAAGATAGACGAACTAGTGGCACAAATAGAGATAAATGGGTTTGATCTAATAGCCATCACAGAGACATGGTTGCAAGGTGGCCAAGGTTGGGAACTAAATGTTCCAGGGTACTTGACATTTTGAAAAGACAGGCAGAATGGAAAAGGAGGGGGAGTAGCCCTGATAAAGAATGACATAAGGACAGTAGTGAGAAAGGATCTCGGCTCAGAAGATCATGAAGTAGAATCAGTATGGGTGGAGATAAGGAATAACAAGGGGCAGAAAACACTGGTAGGAGTAGTATATAGGCCTAACAGTAGCTATACCTGTGGACAGAATATTAATCAAGAAATAGTCGGAGCTTGCAACAAAGGTAATGCAATAATCTTGGGGGACTTTAATCTTCATATAGACTGGACAAATCAAATTGGGAAAGGCAGTCTGGAGGATGAGTTCATGGAATGCATTCGGGACAATTTCCTAGAATATGTCTTGGAATCAACCAGGGAACAAGTTATTTTAGATCTTGTATTGAGTAATGAGACAGGGTTAATTAGCAATCTCATAGTAACGGATCCTCTGGGGCAGAGTGAACATAATATGATAGAATTTCACGTTAATTTTGAGAGTGACTTACCTAAGTCCGAAACTAGAGTCTTAAACTTAAGTAAAGCCAATTATATAGTTATAAGGGGCCAGTTGTCTAAGGTAGATTGGAAAAATAGATTAAAATGTATGGCGGTAGATAAGCAGTAGCTAGCATTTAAGGAAATATTTCATAATTCTCAACAAAAATACATTCCATTGAGAAACAAAAACTCCACGGGAAAAGTGATCCAACCATGGCTAACTAAAGAAGTTAAGGATAGCATTAGATTGAAAGAAGAAGCTTATAATGTAGCAAAGAATAATAATAAACCTGAGGATTGGGAGAGTTTCAGAAACCAGCAAAGGTTGACCAAAAATATTGATATAAAGGGAAAAAATAGAATGAGAGAAAACTAGCAAGAAATATGAAAGCAGATTGTAAGAGTTTCTACAAGTGTGTCAAAAGGAAAACAGTAGCAAAAGTAAACGTTGGTCCCTTAGAGGCTGAGACAGGAGAAATTATTATGGGGAATAAGGAAATGACAGAAATGTTAAACAAATATTTTGTGTATCTCTTCACAGTAGAAGACACAAAAGGCATACCAAAAATGGTGGGGAACCAAGGGTCTAATGAGGGTGAGGAACTTAACTTAATTAATATAAGTAGAGAAAAAGTACTAGAGAAACTAATGGGACTAAAAGCCGACAAATCCCCTGGACCTGACGGCCTACATCCTAGGGTTCTAAAAGAGGTGGCTGAAGAGATAGTGGATGCCTTGGTTTTGATCTTCCAAAATTACCTAGATTCTGGAATGGTCCCAGCAGATTGTAAGGTCGCAAATGTAACATTGCTATTCAAGAAAGGAGGGAGCGAAAAACAGGGAACTGCAGGCCAGATAGTCTGACATCAGTCGTCGGGAAAATGCTGGAATCCATTGTTAAGCAAATGGTATTCAGTCACTTAGAAAATCATAACATGCTTAGGAAGAGTCAACATGGTTTTTTGAAAGGGAAATTGCATTTGACAAATTTATTCGAGTTTTTTGAGGATGTAACTAGCAGGATAGGTAAAGGGGAACCAGTGGATGTAGTATATTTGGATTTCCAAAAGGCATTCGATAAGGTGCAACATAAAAGGTTATTACACAAGATTAGGGCTCATGGGGTTGGGGGGTAATATAGTAGCATGGATAAAGGATTGGTTACCGGACAGAAAACAGAGAGCAGGGATAAACGGATCTTTTTCAGGTTGGCAGGCTGTAACTAGTGGGGTGCCGCAAGGATCAGTGTTGGGGCCTCAGCTATTTGCAATCTATATTAATGACCTAGATGAAGGGATCAAGTGTAATGTATCCAAGTTTGCTGATGATACAAAGCTAGGTGGGACAGATCCATGTGCTGAAGAAACGGAATTCTTCACAGCACACGGGGAGGCCATTTGGGCCAATTCTGTTTCTGCCAGCTCTTTGCCACTGCAATCCAACACTAATCCCACTGCCCAGCTCTCTTCGTGCAGACCTATATCTTCCCTGGCTTTCAATATTTATCCACTTTTCCCTTAACAATAATGTCTGCCTCAACCACTCCATGGAAAAGCATTCGCTGCTCCAACAACTCTCTGTCTGAAGATAGTTCTCGTACCCTCTCACCACATTCTGATGATTATAATTTTAGACCTATTAACCCTGGCCATTAATTCTCCAATCAGAACAAGTGGTCTTACCCCATTTACCCAAATAAAGCTCGTCATAATTAAAAAGTCTATTTAATCTCATATTTGTTTTCCCTGCTGCATTAAAAGTGAACCCCAGTATCTCAATATATTTCTTTTTCTCTCCTCACAGTTTTCACTTTCCTTGGTGAATCTAGGTGATCTACTCTTTGAGGCTTTTAGGCCCTTTCTCTAATGGGGCACCTAAAATTGCATACCACACTCCAAATGTAGCCAAACCATTGCAGCCAGCATGTCCTGTAACATTCCCATCAGCCTTCCTTGGAGCCTGGCCCCTCGAATTGAGCATTTCAGACCTCTACAGAAGAGCCAGTGTTTGATCTCGGCTTCCAGCGAGCTGGCACCTCTGACATCCTATCTTCCTGCCCTCGCCTCTGCGCACTTGTGCCCGGTGATTCACCATGTGAAGACCCCTCCTCTAGCCTTGTTCTAAAGTATGCATAGTGTCAGTATCTGAGCTGCTGCTTTCTAGGGTCAGATCAAGTGATGGTGCTTCTTCATGGCTGCCCTCCTCTTCCTGAAGTGACAGAGGTATCTCCTATTTTCCTGAAGCTAAAATGAAAGGGAAGCACAAGAGTTAACATATACTGTGAAGGCAAAGTAGAGGAAGAAATGTCTGTTGAAAACTGCTGCAGTTTGTTAAGCAGCATGTGCAGGGCGAGATAAAAGTAAGAAGGGAAAAGGGGCATAAGATGTGGAAAGTACTCTGCTCATCGTTTCCTCCAGTGTTACCTGTCGCACAACCGCGACTCTCCCCCACTTGCCCGTGATGACCAACATGCTTACTTCCCCAGGCAAAAAAGTATGGAGCTGGGGTCATGCTCTCCAATGGCAGCCTCCTGGAACAGGTTGTGCAGGAAATACTCCTCCAAAAATGAAGGGAGTGTGTTAGTGACAGTCCTGTGAGGTGTCTAGAGAATGCGCATATCTTGGTAGAATCGTTGGTATGCAGTGTGTAAGATGTGAAGTGTAGGGAAGTGAGGATTGCAATAAAGTTGAGACTGTGAGTGAGAGAAGAAGGTGGAGTGGAGTTTGGTGTAGTGATTGTAGTAGTGTGAGGGGCAGCGCGTGAGGGGTTATTCTGAGTATGCTGAGTGATGGAGGTGTGAGCAGAGAAAGAGATCAATATTGTTACCTTGAAAACTCTGGTGAGATCATTGAACTTCTTTCAAAATTCCAGACACGTCCTGGAAAATACGTTTCGGTTATTCACCTCTTCAGTGACCTCTCCTCACTGGCGGTGGAGCTGCTGCCTGGACGTTCTTCTACCCCTGAGGGGGACAGGATGTCCCTCCTCCTGTCCACCACCTGCATCAGTGCCCCCGATGGTGGGGGAGTTCAGAACCAGGGGTCACAGTCGAAGGATAAGGGGTAAGCCGTTTAGGAATGAGATTAGGTGGAATTTCTTCACCCAGAGAGTGGTGAACCTGTGGAATTCTCTACTGCAGAAGACAGTTGAGTCCAATTCATTAAATATATTCAAGAAGGAGTTAGATATATTTCTTAAGGCTAAGGGGATTAAGGGATATGGGGAGAAAGCAGGGACAGGGTACTGAATTTGGATGATCAACCATGATCGCATTGAATGGCGGAGCAGGCTCGAGGGGCCAAATGGCCTACTCCTGCTCCTATCTTCTATGTTTCTAACGTTATATTGGAGAAACTTGGTGCCTTGACTGGATCTTTTGCATGAATGTTATCTCTTTGACATCGTTTCCCGCTGCCTTTAGCCACAGTGCATCTTCCCATTAAGAGTTTCTCACTACCTTTAAGGGGCATCAGTGACATCCGATTTTCCACCCCATCACAAAACAGAAGTAATGCCACGGAACAGCAGGAGATGCACTGGCTGCACATGAATCATTTTAATGAGGTTCGAGCACGAATATAAGGTGGTGCCACGATTTAATCTAGGGTGGCTTTTCAGTTCAACCAGTTATCTTCTTTCCACAGTGTCTGTGACCCCTTCAGGGCCGATTCCTCATGGAAGCTCTGTGTACCTGACCTGTGAGATGCCCGGGCTGTCCTATTTCAACAGTATAGATTGGAGCATTGAAAACAACCTAGTAACTGGGAAAGGGATTGAAATCCAATGGAAACTGAACAGCGAGCTGATTCATGAAGACAAGCAGCACAAGTTCGATTTCAGAAGTTTAAACATCAGCAATTTTAAACTCCCCGATGTGGGATGCTACACATATACTGTAAGATTGAAGAATGGAAAGTCTTGTTCTTATAGCCATGTCTTGGAGATATCAGGTTAGTCCGCATCTCAAACAATACTTCCATTTGCCCGTGATGATTGATCTCAATATCTCCCCAGTTCCACTGTTAGAATAGTGAAGTTGGCAGCCGGCTCTGTCCTGAGCGGTGTTGAGCTGCCCGAGTGGTGTTGTGGCCGCACACTTCCGGCCGCCTGGTGAGTATTCCATTGCACTCCGCACTTGAGGAATGAGGAGGGAGAAACAGATTTGAGGAGTCAGGAGGTGATCCAAAATACCGCACAGGACCCAGCCTCTGCCCTCCTCCTGGATCGACAGTGGTCTGTTTAAGCTTCTGGTCAGTGATGACTCCCAGGATGCGATCAGGCGGCTGGGAAATGGTGGTGAGTTGAAGGCCATGGGGAGGCGATGGTCATTCTCTTGTTCGATTTCAATTGGTCAACATCTCAGTTTAATTATTTGACAGTGTAATATCAATGAATGATTTTCGGGTCTGTAATGTAACATGCGCTGTTTTGTGTTGAAGAGTTCTCTGAGATAGTATAGCCTGAGCACCTTCTAAACTCTATTGGACACCTTAGAATTTTGCTAAAAAAAGCTCCAGATCCAAAGATTCCAATCCCTATCTCCAGAAACCAATGTTTGTGTATTTGTTTTCGTTTGTTCTTGAGATGCAGATGACGCTGGTGAGACCGTGTTCATTCCCCATTCCTAGTTGCCCCAAGGGCAGTAAGATTCAACCACATAGTCTGGGACTGCAGTCACATGTAGGCCGGGACCCCCACTGAAGGACATGAGTCAATCATTTGGGTTTCATCACATATAGCGAGTTTTGTTCAGTTTTGTGTCAATTTTGAGCCCCGGTGTCTATTTTGTTGAAATTGGTTTACTCACGTTTTCCTATCTTTTGTAGGAACTTCACCAACCTCTCTCACTACAGAGAATGCGCCTACAGGAACATCAGGTGAAACTTTTCTTTCAATGGTAAAGAAAATCATTAAATATCGCCCGTTTTACACCATCGCCCACACTGAAAATTAACTCCAGCACGCCTGGAATAATTACGTGATGGAGGCCCAATTTCAGGCTGACCTCAAGCCGCTTGTTTGGTCACGAGCCTCTCCGGCAGGGCCAAGTCTGGACCCATAAACGGTCAAGACTAACATCTACCGCAGGGAATTCTCATTATCACTGGTCACACAGACATCTTCAATGTTCAATGTTGACATGAAAATCAGGACCAAAGACCGTGACAAAAGTACTAAAACTAATAGACATGAAATGCACTTATTAAAGTATTATTTAATATTAAAGTGCACGTGTACACACATTATACACATGCAATATTATATATGGATAATTAGTTGCACTTTGTTACTGTTTTCGCAGATCCATCCCAGAATTCAAAGAATAACATAACAGTCATCGCAGGTGCGGTAGTCGGAGTGGCGGTGGTTCTTCTTGCCGTGATTCTCATAGGTTTACTGATCAAGAAAAAATACAAACCAGCAGGTAAATATTGCAAAAAGTAACATATAAATAGAATCATAGAATGGTTACAGCACGGAAGGAGGCTATTCGGCCCGTCGAGCCCGTGCCGGCTCTTTGCAAGAGCACTTCAGCTAGTTCCATTCCTCCGCCCTTTCCCCGTAGCCCTTCAAATTTTTCTCTTTCAGGTATTTATCCAACTCCCTTTTGAAAGCCACGATTGAATCTGCCTCCACCACCCTTTCAGGCAGTGCATTCCAGCACCGAACCACTCGCTGTGTAAAACAGTTTTCCTCATGTCACCTTTGGTTCTTCTGCCAATCAGCTTAAATCTGTGTCCTCTGGTTCTCGACCCTTCCGCCAATGGGAACAGATTCTCTCTATCTACTCTGTCCAGACCCCTCATGATTTTGAACACCTCTATCAAATCTCCTCTCAATCTTCTCTGCTCCAAGGAGAACAACCCCAGTTTCTCCAGCCGATCCACGTAACTGAAGCCCCTCATCCCTGGAACCATTCTTGTAAATCTTTTCTGCACCTTCTCTAAGGCCTTCACATCCTTCCTAAAGTGCGGTGCCCAGAATTGGACACAATACTCCAGTTGGGGCCGAACCAGTGTTTTATAAAGGTTCATCATAATTTCCACGCTTTTGTACTCTATACCTCTATTCATGAAGCCCAGGATCCTGTAAGGTTTACTAACTGCTTTCTCAACCTGCCTTGCCACCTTCAATGATTTTTGCAAATATACCCCCAGGTCTCCCTGTTCATGCACACCCTTTAGGATTGTACCCTATAGTTTATATTTATTCGCCTCATTCTTTCTACCAAAATGTATCACTTCACACTTTTCTGCGTTAAATTTCATCATCCACGTGTCCCCCCATCCTGTCCATATCCTCTTGAAGTCTATCACTCTCCTTCTCACTGTTCACTGTACTTCCATGTTTTGTGTCATCTACAAATTTTGAAATTGTGCCCTGTTCACCCACGACCAAATCATTAATATATATCAAGAAAATCAGTGGACGTCAACCGCATTGCCCACATCAACACTCTGTTACCTCATCAAAAAATTCGATCAAGTTGGTTAAACATGATTTGCCTTTAACAAATCTGTGCTGGCTTTCCTTAATTAATCCACACTTGTCCAAGTCACTGTTAATTTTGTCCCTGATTATTGTTTCTAAAAGCATCCCCACTACTGAGGTTAAACTGACTGGCCTATAGTTGCTGGGTTTATCTTTACTCACTTTTTTGAACAAGGGTGTAACATTGCAGTTCTCAAGTTCCTCTGGCACCACCCCCGTTTCAAAGGAGGATTGAAAGATTATGGCCAGTACCTCCACGATTTCTTCCTTCACTTCACTCAGCGTCCTAGGATGCATCCCATCTGGTCCTGGTGACTTACCTACTTTAAGTATAGCCAGCCTTTCTAGTACCTCGTCTTTATCAATTTTTATCCCATCCAGTATCTCCTCTACCTCCTCCTTCACTATGTCTATGGCAGCGTCTTCTTCCTTGGTGAAGACAGATGGAATGTACTCATTTAGTACCTCAGCCATACCATCTGCCTCCATGCATAGGTCTCCTTTTTGGTCCCTAATCGGCCTCACCGCTCCTCTTACTGCCCGTTTACTATTTTTATATGCCTATAGAAGACTTTTGGATTACCTTTTATGTTAGTGCCATTTTATTCTCATACCCTCTCTGCGCCCATCTTATTTTCTTTTTTACTTCTCTGAACTTTCTATATTTAGCCTGATTCTCAGATGTATTCTAACATCTGTCATACGCGCTCTTTTTCTGCTTCATTTTACTCTTTATCTCTTTCGTCATCCAGGGAGCTCTGACTTTAGTTGCCCTACCTTTCACCCTCGTGGGAAAGAATCTCGACTGTACCCGAACTATTTCCTCTAAAAAAGGCAGCCCAATAGCTGCATTGCCTACAAGTATTTCAACTCTGGCCCAGAGTGTAAAATGGGTGGTATGGAATTGGCCGCCAATGATACACCCAGCTAGATTTTCCCGTCCATTGGCCTCAACTGACAGGAAAATCGGGCGTGGTGTATAATGGGTGGCTAATTCGCTATTTCCCATTTCAGACTATCAGCCCAAGTTAATATGACCCACATCTCCAGGCATTTGCTCATCTTGCTGATCGAAAGGGAGATCTGACCATAGCCAATGCGGTGACTCGCCGTCTATGTTTCACCTCCTTTGATTGAGGTGGTTAACACTGGTTCAATACTTTCCCACGGTAGCAAGGATGACAACAGGAAGTCACACACTGACTGCATCAATAACTGCGCTTGACTGTGATCTTGCATGCGGCTTAGCATAGTTGTACGCTAACTTGCTGAAACACAAACAGAAATCTGTGTCTACTGTCAATGTAGATGATTCCTGTATCTCCTTAAAACTATAGACATTTAAATTGCAGCTAACAAGCAACAGGACCATGCATTATAAAACAGGTGAACAGCAATATTTACAGATTTGTGTGTCCTTCAGTCCCTCTGTCACAATGATATATATAGCATTAGAATTTAATCCCAATATGTAAAACAACCCAGAAACTGAAAATATTGTTAAAGTTTTAAGAATTAACGATTATATTTCATGGAGTGTACAGCACACAAACAGGCCATTTGGTTTAACATGTCTATGCCGATGTTTATGCTGCACACGAGCCACATCCCACCCTACTTGATCTAACTCTATCTGCACATTCTTGCAATTCTTTCTTCCTCATGTACACATCCAGCTTACCCCTAAATGCATCTATGCTATTCGCCTCAACTACTCCATGTGGTAGGGAGTTCCATATTCTCGCCCTCTCTGGGTAAAAATGTCTCCCCTGAATTCCACATTGGATTTTTTGGTGACTATCTTCTATTTATGGCCCTGGATTTTGGTCTCCCCCACAAGTGAGAACATATTTTCTACATCTACCCTATCAAAGCTCTTGCATAATTTTAAAGACCTGTATCAGGTCACCCATCAGCTTTCTCTATTCTGGAGAAAGGATCCTGAGCCTGTTGTGTCTTTCCATATAGTTATCGCCTCTCAGTTCTGGTATCACCCTTGTAAATCTATTTTTTTTACATTCCCCAGTGCCTCCCTATCCTTTTTATAATATGGAGACCAAAAATGTGCACAGTACTCCAAGTTTGGTGTAAGCAAGGTTCTATACAATTTTTACAAAGCCTCTATGCTTTTCAATTCTATTCCTCTAGAAATTAACCCAAAGCTTTGTTAGCGGTATGTCTGTTTAGACTTAAATGAGAAGTCGCACAACACCAGGTTATAGTCCAACAGATTTATTTAAAATTACAAGCTTTCGGAGCTGTCGCCCCTTCTTCAGGTAGGGTAGCTGTGAGAGAATCTCCAGAATTCACATATAAACACAGGAAAAAATTTATTCAAATCTTTCCCTACATCAAAGACACACTAAGAGCACAGCCAAGACAATAGAGATGTGGTCCCAGGGGGGTTCCAACGTGTCTAAACACCTGCTGGCTGCATATCCTCTCCATTTGGGTTTAAAAAAAAAAGCTGGAAAGACCGGCCGTGATGTCAAGTCACGTTCTGTATCGTGACATGAACCCGACATCATGGCCGGTCTTTCCAGGTTTTTTTTTTAAACCCAAATGGAGAGGATATGCAGCCAGCAGGTGTTTTGACACGTTGGAACCCCTGGACACATCTCATTGTCTTGGCTGTGCTCTTAGTGTGTCTTTGATGTAGGGAAAGATTTGAATACATTTTTTCTGTGTTTATATTGTGAATTCTGGGAGATTCTCTCACAGCTACCCTACCTGAAGAAGGGCGACCGCTCCGAAGCTTGTAATTTTAAATAAATCTGTTGGACTATAACCTGGTGTTGTGCGACTTCTCATTTTGTCCACCCCAGTCCAACGCCGGCATTCCACATCATGACCTCTGTTTAGACTTAGACAAGGTGCAACATCAAAACCTAGATTTGTTCTGTGCTGGGTTCCAATATATTGACCAATACTTATTGTCTCTCTTCTTTTTGTGACAACAGATCAAAATTCGGCTCCGGTAAGTTTTTTTTCCATTTATTTATATACATATTATTACTGTAATAAAACTTGCTGATTATCAATTGTGAGAAGTGGGGGTGGGGTGAGATAGAAAAGCAGGGGAAATGAATGGACCTTGGAAATAAGGAATTTCAGATAGTGTTGGATGGATCCAGTCAACCCATCCACCTCTAAAGCAAGAATTAACTCTGTAAAAAAAAGTTAAGCCAGCACTAACTGGTCATGGTTGCACCCTACAGAGTTCACGATAATATCGAGCAACCACTCACCGTTCACAAACCATAAAGCTCATCATACAGACCCTCAACCTGAATATTTTATGAAAAGTTTGGAAGAAGATTCTAATCTCCATCCAGGGCATTTCATATCCGGTGGTAACCCTTTTAACCCCTGTTTAAGTGTATTACGTAATATTTTGAAAAACAAGCTGTAGTAAACAAGATAAAAGTCTAAACTGCCGATAACTATATACAATAAGGCACCAATCTCCAAATTAGAGCTGACTCATTCTACAGTCTCTATCTCTAGTCTCCCCTACCTAATTACAGTACTTATATTAACACTCAGAGAACTTACCATCAACAACAGCCACTGCGCTACACATTAACACTCAATTGTAGAAAAGTCTCTCACTCCAAGTTCTGCAGCTTCAAGCTAATATCTCCTTCAGTGCGGAAATCTGAATTAGGTCAAATCTGCCTCCTTTCATCCACTCCACAAACCCCCATACGTACATAGAATCGCAATTTCAATGTGATAAGTGTGTATACCAGCGGTGTAACTGTGCTGATGTGGGTTATCCAGTGGTTTATTTGGTAATAATGATTGTCAGGCTGTGTTTATCCTGTTTGGGGCGTGTTCCTGCTCCAGCAATCCCTTTGTCTCAATTCAAAGCCCAGTTTTAAAATCAATAATTTTCATGATAAAGCATTCGACTGACAGAAGAGTGTTTTCACTGGGACATTGTCGGTTAAGAATTCCGCTCCTCACTACGCGTATGGATGTGATAAATGGCGTTGTGAAGATATAGTTTCACTATTTCAGCAAAAGTCATGAGAAAACTGATTAGGATTTCACTGAGACCTGCTGCGGGTTTTCTGAGAAGGGACGCGCAGTGCATCAAATGAGACCTGGGGGTGAATGTACACAAACCTTTGAAGGTGGCAGGACAAGTTGAGAAGGCTGTTAAAAAAGCACATGGGACCCTTGGCTTTATTAATAGAGGAATACAAAAGCAAGGAGGTTATGCTGAACGTTTATAAAGCATTGGTTAGGCCTCAGCTGGTGTATTGTGGCCAATTCCGGGCACCACACTTCAGGAAGGATGTCAATGCCTTGGAGAGGTGCAGAGGATATTTACTAGAATGGTACCAGGAATGAGGGCCTTCAGTTACATGGAGAGACTGGAGAATCTAGGGTTGTTATCCTCAGAGCAGAGAAGGCTAAGGGGGAGTTTTAAAGGGGTGTTGAAAATGATGCAGGATTTTGATAGAATAAATAAGGAAAAACTGTTTCCAGTGGCAGAAGTGTCAGTTTTAAGTTAATTTTCAAAAGAACCAGAGGCAAGATGAAGAGAATGTTTTTTTATGCAGTGAGTTATTGTGATCTGGAATGCATTACCTGAACGGATGGCGGGAGCAGATTCAATAATAACATTCAGAAGGGAATTGGATAAATATTTGAAGGCGAATGTGAAGCTGGCACAAGCACGATGGGCCGAATAGCCTCCTTCTGTGTGGTATCATTCCATGATTCTATGATATCAAGTTGCTGTTTTAACTTCCAAAATAATCTGACAGTACATCAGGGCCCGTGAAATGTTCCGATTGCCTTGTTGCCGTTCCATTGGTAATCTAATAATAATTTAACACAAAGTTTGAAACAAAAATGAGTTCCACTTAAACGAGAAAGTTTCACTTGAATTTGCGGATGACCCAAATATTCAACCCACCTTCCTGTTCTTCAGGTGCAGAATAATGAGGACAATTATGCAACAATTAACCTGGATGCACTCGGCAAACCCGGAAAAGGTGTCACGCGATCAGCAGAAGCCACCACCGTCTACGCCGAGGTTAAACCAAACTAGTCGGATGTTGCCATGAATTAACGCCTGTCACTGTTTGCACGGCTCCGGGTTGAGAATCTCTGAGTTATTGCCAGTTAGAATTAACGCTGCTTTACTGTAAAATGGGCAGAGTCATTGCTGAGTGGGCACTGGGTGGTGCAAAGTGGGAAACGTGTTTCTAATGAAGACTTTAGGATTTTGCTACACACAACCCACAGGGAGAAATCTCCCTCTCCCTGCTCCGCCATGTGTTGGTTATATTATACACATAACAGGAGGGTTCCTATGTTCATTATTTACAATGAAATTGTAAAACTGTCCTCACATAATGGATTTGAAGTCTTCTACACTTAGTTTTCTCCTGCGCCAGTTGGCAAATGTGTGAAACCAAGCAATCTGCTTCTGTGCCATTCCCGTCAGTTTCATTCTAATGGGAGCCCCCAATCCGGTCCTTCCCTTTCCCTCCCACCTGTCCGTTTCCACACAGACCTATTGTATCAGGGCAGTCGTCATACCAGCTCTGACGAAGGGTCATCGACCTGAAACGTTAACTCTGTTTCTCTCTCCACTGATGCTGCCTGACCTGCTGAGTATTTCCAGCATTTTCTGTTTTTATTTCAGTCGTTATACTAACTAGGCTAAGGACAGTGTGAAAATAGCAAACACAGGTCCCTATTTCAACAGTAGCCGAAAGTGAGGACCGAGCTGGTCGGCGCCTGAAAGTGGAGTAGGATTACTGAGCACCAAGTTTCTGCCGGCTTTCTGATACCCACATTGTGGGTAAGGGCAGTTAGGTGGGCGACCAGAGCCCCTGTCTGTTTCCTGCAGGGCGCCATTTTGAAGATTCAATTTGGAGTCCAATGATGTACAAAGAATCATAGAATCTCACAGCACAGAAGGAGGCCACTCGGCCTGTCGTGGATGTGCCGGTTCTTTTAAAGAACTGTCCAATTTAGTGACACATCCCAGCATTTCACCCATAACCCTGCAAATTAGTGCCCTTCAAGCACGTGTCCAATTGCCTTTTGAAAGTTAATATGCATTCTCAACCAATCAACTGGCCGCTTCCCTCATTTCCTGTGTGTTGGGTCTTGCTGTCAGCAAAATGGCTGCCCTGCTTATCGACATCAATCAATGACCACTCTTCAAAAACGATACATGGGGGCTGTGTAGCACCTTGACAGGAGTTGCTGAGACACTCTATAAATGCTAACCCTTCATTTCAGCCTGCTTTCCCCAGCTAGCTTGGTAAATGCTAACCGCCTTTGACTCAATTGTGGCATCAGTTCTCACCGCTCAAATAAAAAATATGTTTAAAAGAAATGGCTGAAACAAACACCAGGATGTGAGTCATTGTTTAGATTGCTATCGTTAACTGAATGTCAATCATGAAGTTTCCTCATACCCAACTTCCCCTTTTTACAAGAGAACACTGGTGAAATTCTCTGTTTAACCCTCAGTTTACTAACTGATGTGTCTTTTTAAAAAAAGATTGACATGGATTCTGAATCTTTTCACAATGTTTGAGAATACGGAGGCTGATTGTGCGGCTGTGCATTGATGGCAGTTTAAGCGACATGTCTTCACCTTCATTCACTGTGTATTACATAGAATTACATAGAATAAACAGCACAGGAAGAGGCCATTTGGGCCAACCTGTCCATACCGGCGTTTACGCTCCACTGGCGTCTCCTCCAATCCTTCCTCATCTAACTCTGTCAGCATAACCCTCTATGCCCTTCTCCTTCATATGCTTATCTAGCTTCCCCTTAAATGCATCCATACTATTCGCCTCAACGTCTCCCTATGGTAGTGAGCTCCACATTCTCACCACTCTCTGGGTAAAGAAGTTTCTTCTAAATTCCGTATTTGATTTATTGGTGTCTATCTTATATTGATACCCACTAGCATTGCTCTTCACCACAAGTGGAAACAAATACTGTGTCTACTCTATCAAAACCTTTCATAATTTTAAATATCTCTACCAGCTCACCTGTCAGCCTTCTATTTTCAAGAGAAAGGAGACCCAGCCTGTTCATCGTTTCCTGATAGGTATACCCTCGCATTTCTGGTATCATCCTTGCCACAATCCTGTGGACGCGCGCCTCAAGATCGCTGAGGGTTGCAACTGAGGCCGCCCTCCACCCGTCCGTTGCTGCTGTCTCCTATTATGAGAGAGCTTGGCCTGCAAGAAAAAGGACGGCGTCTGAGTAAATATACAGCCATGGTCTTGCCTGATGTGCCTCCCATAGTTGAATAGCCCTTATTGTATGCAAAGTGTGGAATGTGCGTGTGTGTTTCATGAGAGGGCTATAGGTGTTGGATGAGTGTTGGGCATTGGGGTTTTAAGACCCTCTGGCCATAGAGTGAGGTTGAGATGGATGGATGGAGAGGTATTGAAAAAAATCCACTCACCCTGACGACCCGAGTGAGGTCGTTGAACTTTTTGCGACATTGAGTATGGGTCCTGGGCACCATGCTCCTGCAGGAGACGTGCTGAGCCACCTCCCTCCACACTCTTCTGTAGTCGCGCGGCAAAGGCCTCCTGCCACTCTCAGGGTAGAGTATAGATCTTCTGTGCTCCACCGCGCCAACCAGAGCCTCCAAGGCCCGCTCGCTGAAGCGCTGAGCTCGTTCTCTCACCCTCTCCATCGTCCTTGGCTGGAAAATGCAGTCACAGGACTCTCCAGGCCGAGATTCAAGGCTCCAATGAGCAGGGTGTGGCTGGAGAGCAAGATCGACCCGTCCCCTTTAAGAACTGTCCAGGCGCCAGTGTGTCTGTGTTCCATCGCTAACTGACATCACCTGCGCTGCGCCCGCGCTCTGAGTTAGCGCCTCGCTCCTCGGCCTTTGCGCCTTAAGACAGGTGTGCAGCCCCTGATTTAGCGCTCCAATCACCTCCAGGGGCGATAAAAGCCAAGTTTGCAGTCAGGGGCGATAATTACTGCCAGGCGCTAACCTTTGCGCCCGGCCGATAATCGCGCCCCAAACGGGGCGATACCAAATTTCTCCCCCCAAGGACATAAGACGGAAAAAAGTATTTTGGCAAGAACAACAACAACTTGTATTTATATAGCGCCTTTAACGTAGTAAAACGTCCCAAGGTGCTGCACAGGAGTATTTTAAGACAAAACAATTTGACACCGATCCACATAAGGATAAATTAGGGCAGGTGACCAAAAGCTTGGTCAAAGAGGTAGGTTTTAAGGAGCGTCTTAAAGGAGGAGAGAGGTAGCGAGGTGGACAGGTTTAGGCAGGGAATTCCAGAGCTTAGGGCCCGAGGCAACAGAAGGCACGGCCACCAAAGGTTGAGCGATTATAATCAGGGATTCTCAAGAGGGGAGAATTAGAGGAGCACAGATATCTCGGGGGGTTGTGGGGCTGAAGGAGATTACAGAGATTGGGAGGGGCGAGGCCATGGAGGGATTTGAAAACAAGGATGAGAATTTTGAAATCGAGGTGCTGCTTAACCGGGAGCCAATGTAGGTCAGCGAGCACAGGGGTGATGGGCGAACGGGACTTGGTGCGAGTTAGGACACGGGCAGCCGAGTTTGGAACAGTAACACGACTTCCGCTCTGTTACAAAGACGTGTTTTGTTTTGTCGGAGCTCTACATCTGTGTAAACCCATCACCGAGCTTAAGCACTTCCAAACAAAATTACTGACAAATGTGGACTGATACAGGTTCCAGTTGCCTGGCTTTCACACCAGCCCTCACACAGACACACCCGAGTTACTTATCTTACGCGAGACTTGGGAAGGTTCAAGGCTCAGGTTCCCTCCAAGGTGTGATGGGGGGGCTTTCAGGTGCTCAAAGGCAGAAACCAAGACCGTCCACAGGTAAACTCCCTGCTCTTTGTCCAGCTGGAACCAGGCTACTCTTTACCGGCACAGACTCAATGGGCCAATGGACGGGGCATTTCTGCCTTAACCTCCTATCATAAGAAAGTTACCGAACTTGATTATATCAGACAAGTGTGAGCAGTCTGGGCACACATTGACACCACCTCTGCTTGAATTGATGATTCAGGAACCAAAAGATGAATATCATTAACTCTGCTCCCCACTGCTCACTGCAGACGATCAGTGTGGTTTACATAGAGTCAGAGTCATAACGGCACAGAAGGAGGCCATTCAGCCCATCGAGTCGCGCCGGCTCTCTGCAGAGCAATCCAGTCAGTCCCATTCCCCCGCTCTATCCCCGTAGCCCTGCAAGTTTATTTCCCTCAAGTGCCTATCCAGTCTCCCCTTGAAAACATTGAGTGTCTCCGCTTCCACCACTTCCGTCGGCAGTGAGTTCCAGGTCCTCACCACTCGCTGCGTAAAGAAGTTTTTCCTCACATCCCCCCTGTATCTCTTGCCCAAAACCTTAAATCTGTGTCCCCTAGTCCTTGTACCATCAACTAGTGGGGACAGCCTTTCCCCGTCTAGCCTATCCAAACCCGTCATAATCTTGTACACCTCGATCAAATCACCCCTCAACCTCCTTTGCTCTAATGAAAACAAATCCAGCTTCTCCAACCTGTCCTTGTAGCTAAGATCCCCCATCCCTGGAACCATTCTGGTAAATCTCCTCTGCACCCTCTCAAGGGCCTTCACATCCTTCCTAAAGTGTGGTGACCAGAACTGGACGCAATACTCCTTTTACTCCATGTTACTGCTTTCCACCAGAAAAGCCCCTCCCAGTACCTGCAATCTGGTGGGGACAGTGCCCCTGTCAGTGCTCGCAACCCCAGTACCCTCGCACCATGAATGCTGCAATCAGTAACAGCAATGTCCCTCTGATAGTAGAGTGACAGGAGTGAGGTGAAATTCCTCTGCTGGATGTCTCTAATGATCTATTGTAAGGGCCAGGAAATCTGTTCGTTTTGTTGTGAAATCCTCTATTGAAATGTGATTTTATCACAACATCCACAGCGATCGATTGGGCCTGAGCAGGTTGAGCAATTTATTTTCTTTATACATGGTATAGAAGGACTGCACCCCTTGGATTCAGCTATTTGCATGGCTTGCGATGTTTGCCTTGTAGAGATATTGACTACACCAGTTTCTCTTTGTGTAATCAATGACTTCGCACACCAGAAATAAACACACTCAGGCTGACAACAGAATTTATTTGCATTACTCTAAAGATCAAGAGGCCAAATTTAGGAGCACCACGAGTGAGTGAGCAGCTTCAGCCATCAACAGAAGTGCATTATGTTGTGCGGTGTGGCTCTGCCATACATGTTTAATTCCTGAGCCACACAGAGCAGGAAAGGCCCAGGCTCCGTTCCCGGCCTGGACTGAATTAGCTGGTCCCACCCGCTGTTGTACTGAGACACAAACACAGCAGAAAGTGGCCCAGGTTCGATCCGCGGACGGAGCTGCTTCAGCTGATATCACCCAGTCTGGTACTGAGCTCCAAACAGAGCAGGAAGGACCCTGGTTCCAGCACTGCCATGTGCTGTTAGTTGATCTACTGCGTGTTACTGAGCCCAAGGTGGAGCAGGAAGGGCCCAGGCATCATCCTGTCCTGTGCTGAGTTACCTGATCTCACCCACTATGTTAAGAACATAAGAACTAGGAGCAGGAGTCGACCACACGGCCCCTCGAGCCTGCTCCACCATTCAATAACATCATGGCTGATCTTCAAACTCAACTCCACTTTCCTGCCCGATCCCCATATCCCTTAATTCCTCTGGAGTCCAAAAAATCTATCGAACTCAGCCTTGAATATACTCAACAACTGAGCATCCACAGCACTTTGGGGCAGAGAATTCCAAAGATTCACAACCCTCTGAGTGAAGAAATTCCTCCTCATCTCAGTCTTAAATACCGGCCCCTTATCCGAGACCTATTCCCCTAGTTCTAGACTCCCCATCAGGGGAAACAATCTCTCAGCATCTACCCTGACAATCCCCCTCGAATCTTATGGGGGAGAAATTCGGTATCGTCCCATTTGGAGCGCTATTATCGGCCAGGCCGCAAGGTTAGCGCCCGGGCTATTATCACCTCGACTGCAAATTGGCCTCTATCGCCCCTGGAGGGATTTGAGCGCTAAATCAGGCGCTACTCACCTCTCTTAAGGCGCTAACGTCGAGGAGCGAGGCGCTACCTCAGAGCGCTACCGAAGCTCAGGTGATGTCAGTTAGCAATGGAACACAGACAGACTGGCGCCGGCCAGTTCTTAAAGGGGAGGGTCCATGTTGCTGGCCAGCCACACCCTGCTCATTGCAGCCTTGAATCTCGGTCTGGAGAGACCTCTAAAACAATTGGGCTGGAACCACTAATGGATAGGCCCAGGGAAAGAGCTCAGCGCTTCAGCGACCGGGCCTTGGTGGCTCTGGTTGGCGCTGTGGAGCGGCGACGGGCACTGCTCTACCCACAGAGTGGCAGGAGGCCATTGCCCCGTGAATACAGAAGAGTCTGGAGGGAGGTGGCTCAGCACGTCTCCTCGAGGAGCCTGGTGCCGAGGACCCACACCCAATGTCGTAAGAAGTTCAACGACCTCACTCGGGAGGTGACGGTGAGTGGCTGCTTTTCAACACCTCTACATCCCGCCATCTCAACCTCACTCTGTGACCAGAGGGTTTAAAAAGCCCCAAATTCCCAACAACTCATCCAAGACCAATGGCCATCTCATAAAACACACTCGCACATTCCACACCTTGCATACATTCGGGCTATTCAACTATGGGAGGCAGAGCAGGCAAGCTCATGGATTCTTACATTAAGTGCTATTCAACTATGGGAGGCACATCAGGCAAGCACATGGCTGCTTACATTAAGTGCTATTCAACTATGGGAGGCACAGCAGGCAAGCTCATGGCTGCTTACATTAAGTGCTATTCAACTATGGGAGGCAAAGCAGGCAAGCTCATGGCTGCTTACATTAAGTGCTATTCAACTATGGAAGGCACAGCAGGCAAGCACATGGCTGCATACATTAAGGGCTATTCAACTATGGGAGTCCATCAGGCAAGCACATGGCTGCTTACATTAAGGGCTATTCAACTATGGGAGGCACAGCAGGCAAGCTCATGGCTGCTTACATTAAGGCTATTCAACTATGGGAGGCACATCAGGCAAGCACATGGCTGCATACATTAAGGGCTATTCAACTATGGGAGGCACATCAGGCAGCACATGGCTGCATACATTAAGGGCTATTCAACTATGAGAGGCACATCAGGCAACACATGGCTGATATTCACTCAGACGCCATCCTTTTTCTTGCAGGCCAAGCTCCTCATAACAGGCGGGAGCAGCAATGCACGGGAGGAGGACCGGCTGACCTACACACCCTCACAGATTTGGAGGCGCGGGTGCACAGGATCGTTGCCAGCCAGGTAATAGGTGCCGTGGCTTTGGAGAGGTCAACCCCCTTGGGACAGCAATGGTATGTTCATCAGCTTTGTCTCCTCTCTCATTCCACTTGCCCCTCACAACACGAGCCTTTTACACTTTCAATCAACTTACTAACTGTCTCCAGTCCCTTGCTCCTTACTGCCCACCTGTACTCACGGCTAAACCCACTCTGGCACTTCCCCATTGCACTTGCCCCACGGCCTCCTCCTGGGGAATTTACCCTTATATTGGGATCTTTATCCACACAGAAATATTATTATAAGAGTGAAAGGTATGAAGTATAAATGCTAATTATGTTTGAGTATACATCATGGGTATTCAGGCCCATTCAATAGAAAGAAAATTCAAACTTAGTCAAATTAATTGGTTACCGTTTCCTTCATTATGTTTCAGAACTTTTTCTCATGTGAACTTTGAAAGCTGTTTGAATTCTTGAAGAATTCCCCACAATGACGGCAGAGTTTCAAAGCACGTGTGAGCTTTCAGCAGATAGATGTAAGCAAAACTGTCTCCATATTCAGTACATTTATACGTGTGGATCTGCTGGTGTCTCTAGCGGTCCCGTGACACTGTGAAACTCTTTTCACATTTAGTACATTTATACGGCCTCTCACCTGTGTGGATTCGCTGGTGTCTCTGGAGGTGCCCTGCCTGTGTGAAACTCTCTCCACATTCAGTACATTAAAACGTGTGGATCTGCTGGTGTATCTGGAGGTTCCGTGACACTGTGAAACTCTCTCCACATTTAGTACATTTATACAGCCTCTCACCTGTGTGGATGCGCTGGTGTCTCTGGAGGTTCCCTGCCCGTGTGAAACTCTTTCCACATTCAGAACATTTATACGGCCTCTTTGTGTCGATACGCTGGCGTAGGTGAAGATCACCTGATTTTATAAATTCTCTCCTCTGACAGATTGTGCGAATGACCCCTGCCCACTTTCGCGTTATAAAAGATATTTTGTGCTTTGGAGGAGAAGATTGTCCTGCTGAAATTTGTCCACAGGATTCAGGATGTCTTCTGATGTGCTTCTGAAGAAACTCTGCAGTGGTAAAATCAACATTGCAACGTGGGCAAGGATGAGACTCATCTCGGTGCACTTGGTGAACTGCTGGAGAAGGAAGAAAGAGAAATTGTCAGTGTAATGAAACAACTCGAAGTTTCTTTTGGAAGTACAATTCGTGGTTGTATCAATGTTAACGCAGGGGTCTTGGGGGCTGTACGGTGAATTTCGGCCGCGGGGGAGCGACTCAATTTATCCCCCTTGGACTTTGCTTCTATAGGTGAAAGCTTCCACATTCTTTGAATGAAGTTCAATTGGCCTATCCAGTTAGAAAAGTCCTCTAAACCATCAGGCAAATCACTCTTGGGACACTGCCACTTCTCAACTTTGCCCTTTCAGTTATGTCATCATCTCTCCCCACACTCCTTCCCAAACCATGTTGACTCCCAACTTAATTCTGGCTGCATCGTCAATTCTTTGGAGATGGTCATGCTTGACATGCATAAGTTTGAATGTTAGCTGCCACATGTCAGCCGAAGCCTGGATGTTGTCCAGGTCCTGTTGTAGGCTGGCATAGGATGCTTCAATATCTTAGACAAGTGGCTACTATTCCCTATATCAGGGCCATTAGTTTACGAGTTACTGGAAGTCATATAATATTTCATTAGAAGATTCCAGAATTATTATCAATAGTTTGGGGATCATATTTGTGATTCTTATGCCTTTATGAAAAAGAACAATCGGTGCCTGTTTGTGGGCAAACACAGGCCTGCACTCCTGTCCCACCACTCTGACATGCTGCTACTGCTCCACCAATCCCCTGGCCTACCAAGGCCATGTGTCATCACACCAAAACACCCAATAAATTATTCCTGCCCTGAGGAAATGGATAGGTTACTTTGCACATACACAGGTAATCATCGTCACAAAGTTCCCTTTCTTCAGTGTATACTTTTCTCTCTCTATTGCTCAAACAGTATCTTCTGCTTTCAGTCTCTTTGGTTGTTTCTTCATTGCTGACCCAAGATCTTTCCAGTACAGACAACTGTGGAATAAATCAAAAAGATCATGAACAAAAATTGAACCAATTAATTGTAATATTCTTGCATGTATGGCTTGTTTTTTGTTGAACAGGAGATGCTGAAGATACGTGGCTCCGTGGGTAGCACTCTCACTCTGAGTCACAAGGTTGTGGGTTCAAGACCCACTCCAGGGACTTGAGCACAAAAATCAAGGCAGACACTCCAGTGCAGTACTGAGGGAGTGCTGCACTGTCGGAGGTGCCGTCTGTCAGATGAGACGTTAAACCGAGGCCTCGTCTGCTCTCTCAGGTGGACGTAAAACATCTCATGGCACTATTTCGAAGAGGAGCAGGGGAGAATTCCCCGGTGTCCTGGCCAATATTTATCCCTTAATGAACATAAAAAAACAGATTATCAGGTCATTAGCACATTGCTGTTTGTGGGAGCTTGCTGTGCGCAAATTGGCTGCCGCGTTTCCTACATTACGACAGTGACTACACTTCAAAAAGTACTTCATTGGCTGTAAAGCGCTTTGGGACATCCGGTGGTCATGAAAGACGCTATATAAATGCAAGTCTTTCTTTATTTACATAATTATGCAAGATATTGCGTTAATTTGATTTGAATGACTACTGTTGTGGTGGAACTATCAACATAGAGCATCTCTTGCTCATTAAAATACCCTCAATTATTCAAAATAGAATTACATTACTGAGATCCTTTATTCCAGGACAAATACCTTTATTGGATTCACTACGAGCTTCACTTTCACAAACCAAGGTACTCGTTTGTATTCTGATCTTTTGAACTGAAACTGTCTCTTCCTTAGCTGAAGCAGTTTCCTCAGTGAAGCCTCGGAAAACTTCCTCTTCAGCGGCTTCGAAATGGGACACAATCTGTGACGGGGCTTTTTGGTTCTGAAATGCAGAATGTGAGAGTGAAAATGTACCTCACAGCACCTGAAGTAGACAATAGCTGCCTCAGGACTCCCTGCATTTCAAGTCAAAGCAGTTGTCTATTGTTCCTCTCCATTAGTGATTGTAGGATATTTAATAAACAGAGCTACCCAATTACCCAACTGGGGAAATGCAGTTGCTCCCCAGTGTAGTGCTGAGCCACACATAACAGATAGTTCCCTTGTTTGATACTGTACTGTGCTGATACTGATCTCAGCAAATGTGGTAAACCTATTAAATTAACCTCAGCACCCTTTTGCAAGGGAGGGATTAAATTAGCCAGGATTCCCAATGATTGCTAACTAATCATCACTTCTGGAAAGGTCTGTGTGCGTGTATATGAAAACAGGATTGACCTTCTCCAACAATGAGAGCCTAACACATGAAGAACAGCCATTTAGCAAATACCAACAGGGCTGCCCATTAAGTCAGCACAGACTAAGGAAACATATCTACTCATGAATCAGTGCCTTCAGGAAAATGGGAGAGGAGGAGATTCGACACATAGTTTCACTCCTTCACCTCTGGTCTTCTCACACCACACACAATCCCTAAAAGAGAGGTAATATTTGACAGTGCCTAAAAACTAACATTGAATTCCAGCTGATGTACACAAGCAACTGGAAACAATGATCTTCATTCTGTGGAACATGGAATTATCTTTCCTAACTTTGGCACATCCACTCCACCAGCTGTGAAGGAATTTAGAATACAAAAACAAAATGAGAGATAAGGTATTGATTGTATGAATAAGTACCTATCAGCTACGATATTTGCTTTCCCC